>CM060172.1:58741522-59479022 GCA_030549775.1 Tamarix chinensis | reverse complement strand
AACATTTGTATTATCACTATAAGTTGTGTATTCACTAACATAATATGTGCATTTAAAAATATAAGATGTATATTTACAAATATAATATATGCATTTACCTATAAAGATGTGTATGCTTTATAATAAGTCGTGTAATTATAACACATATATTCAATGCTTATTGTTTAATAAATTATTATTGTGTATTTATATCCAAAAGATGTATAATTTGTTGTATATTATATAAATTCATTTCAATAAAATGCATATTTATAACATATGTATTAATACCTTACCATTTTATTAATAAAAGATGTTGTAAGATATACATTAGTTGATATAATTTGTGTAACTATAAGATATGTATTTTTATCTCTATTAAATGCTCATGGTTGAAATAATATGTGTTTTTATGACTATAAAATGTCATTTACTCAGTAAAGATGTGTATTTTTTTTAATAAGATGTGCATTTATATCTAAAAGATGTATATTATTGTTAAAGATGTGTTCCAAATATGTGTATTTTGATGAACGCATACTTTTAACTATTTTATACCATTTTACTTTAAGCTTTTGGTTATTTATATTTTTTTTAATTTTTTTACTAAATTTATAATAATCTCGTATATTTAATTAATTTAGAGCTTAAAATTAATTTTAATATATTTATTATATATGTACTAATTGATGAATTAAACAAAAAATCAATAGAATAGAAATGAAAAAAATAGATAAAAAAGGAAAAAAAAGAATAGACAACATAGCGTGTTGTTAATGAAAAAATAAAGAAGAAAGCAAGAGGTGACACGAGAGTCGTCCCAAATGAACGGAAAAATAGGGGCACCAAGGCTGAGGTCAAAAAGAAATGAAAAAAAAAAAATAGGGAATGAAAATTTAGAGGGAGTTGACAAGACATGAATAAAGAAATAAAAATAAAAAAGAAAAGAGAAACAAAGAGAAGAAAGCAGAGTGCAATAGGCGAGATAAGAAACACGAGAATGCAAGAATGTCAAGAAAAAGAAATACCAAAAGAGCAAAGGAGGATAGTAGTAGAAAGAGACGAAGCAAGAGAGAATAAAAAACAGAAGAGGACAATGATAGAGTGAAAATATGCCACCGAAAATTGTCTTAGTTTTTTGTGCTACTAACACATTAGAGTATTTTTTTTATTCTTGTTTTGAATATGAACTACTATAATTTTATATTTATATATTTTTAGGTTTAATATTTTTATGTATAATTTAGATTACTTATTTAATTTGCTGATTTTAATTTTAATTAATATCTTGTTCTAATTTTTTTTGGTAATTAATAATGAACTTTCATTAATACCAAAAAGGAATTAGTACATTAGTAGTATCTAATATATAAAAAGGTCAAGGGAAACTATCAAAGTTATGCATAAAGCTCCTATAACCCTCCTTCATGTCATATAAGTGCAATCTAATAAAGAGTCTCCTAACAATGTCTTTCATCATATATCTAGGATGCTTGGAGAACCCTTTGAAGACAGAAGAATTCCTATAGTGCTAAATACCATAAATTACAACTCCAAAGATTACCTTCAAGACTTCAGCCCTGCCATCATGGCTCATTGTGGCTTGAATCATGTGCTGGATCTAGGTATTCCAACTTGTCCCCTGGCAGTCCATCCTAATCCAATAAGAAACCAGCTTCCATGTATTTGAAGCAAACTCACAATGCACAAACAGGTGGTCAATAGTTTCTAATTTTAATTTACCAAGGATATTGTGAAATCCTATTATTTATGCTAATAGATTAATTGATTTTTTAATCAGTAGATTACTCTATGTATTTTATGCTATTGTTCTACATTGTGTCTGATTAGTAGACTGATCATTTTTAATTAACATTTAACAAGTCGAGAAAATATGAGACAACCGATTCTCCGCTTTAGGTTAAATAACATGAATATGAATTGAATAAGTTGTAAGAATAATTGTATGATTTTTACAATAATAGGAAATGATAGATAATTAACTGAATCTAACATATTTTATTTAAATTATTTGACTAGAGACAGCGTGAATGATAATTGGTGATATGAATATTTAACTCAAGATAGTGCATTAGTTAAATATTCCTATTGACATATAGCTAGTAATTGAAAAAATAAGGTAATTCATTAATTAATAAGTATAATTGGATAGTGGTATCTTTTATTTATCGATTTTAACTTTATTAATTTTTGGTTGATTCCATTATTTAGTCTTTATAAGAATGATAATTTGATACTCTTAGTACTATATATTATCTACAATCGGTGCACTTTTCGATATGTATATTTAACCGACATCATATTTTTTTAGATAAGATGTTTATTATTATTTTTTATAATAAATATACAAAAATATCACCATGCCTATCATATTTTTAAGGGGGATATGTATTTTATCATAAAATATATGTATTCATATATAAAAGATGTGAAAATTATTAATTTTCCCACTGTATAATTTGCAAAATTTTAGGGTATTTTTTTTCTTCATATTTTTGAATTGAGTATAAAATTATAAATTGTTTCATATTTCTCACCTGAGTAGAGATTATTTCACATGTTCAATTCTTCACGTCGATCTCCAAACCGGATCTGGGCCGCATATGGGGCAGCGAACCGCTTTTCGTCGGTTTTGTAAACTGGTTTTTCGGCGGGTTTTAATATCGATTTAGGAAACAGAGACTTGAGAATCAAAGTAGGAGACCCATAAATCTTACATCTCAGGTATTTCCACTCTCAGAGAGAAAAAGAAGAGAAGGGAAGTCGGGCTGTGTCTTGTCGGAGAAACTTCGCCTTGCAAACTTCCGCTTATTAATTGCTTGTTGGATTCACAGTTTCTTCAAGTTCAAATCGAGCGAGGCTTTTCAGATCTCGAGATCAGGAGTCAAATGCCGTGGAAGTCTTGATTTGCTTCTGATCTAAATTTGATTATTGTAACCATGGCTGGCGCTGCTGGCGGTTTCGTTACTCGTGCATTTGAATCTATACTGAAAGAATGTTCGAAGCAAAAATACAGCTCCCTTCAAAATGCTATTCAAGCTTACTTGGGTTGGCATTTCCATTTTTGTTTCCACTTGAATTTTTCTGTTAGTCCGATCCATGCGGTAACCTCATTATTGGTGTTTTGTTTCGCTTGGATTTCAGATAACATCAAAGAGGGAAACCGGCGTACAGCTTCCGATCAAGCTGCATCTTCAGCAGAAGACCAGAGGTTTAATCACCTTCATTTTTTTTTTCCCATATCAGATTTTGTAAACATTATAACATTGACCACATTCATTCCCTTTTTTGTGTGATGTGTTATGCTGAATTTTTTTTGCTTTAGGGTCTCATCATGCCTATGTGAATCATATTACCTTTCGCCATATATTAGCTGATAAAATGACAGCGGAAGGAATACCTCATAGATTTCTTGAAGGTTTCGATGATTTTTTATTTTTATTTTTAAATTTCACTTTTAGTTACTTTAGTGTTCTCAATATTGATATGAAGCCTTGAAAGGAGTAATTTTTGCCGTCAATGCAATAATTCTTGTTGTTGACATAATTGCGCCGAAAGATGGCGGGGGAACAAGCTTGTGGTTCCTGATTATCATTCCTTCTGAAAGAACTATTGTCAAACCGAGGATGTTCCCGATGTAGATGTAGCACCACCTGATAAATTCTTGAGCAGAGAAATTAGGATGACCAAATTGACCTTTCCTTATAGATATGAGTTGTTTTTATCCTTTTTGTTCGTCAAATATAGTCTGAAGATTTACCTTGAACTTATTTCGATCCTTAGTTAACCTTGTTAAGCCTTTTCTTTTCCCATAATGTTATCTTAAAATCTCTGTACTGACAACCATTTTTCTCTATGGCATTTCCATGACATCCAATCCACAAAAAGGCACTGAGGTACTTGTTATTAGGCCTCATTTGATTTGATCGTAACCTAAACCATCTCTATCTCCTGATGTCAAATAATCATATCCTTTCCTTAGCTTTCGAAGTCTGAAGTCTTGACTGAGTGTGAGAAAAGGAGCAGCATGTGCAGGATGCAGGAAAAGACAAATCTATAAACTTGAGCTTCACCAGTTCAGAGATTTGCATTTCTGAACTAAGGCTCATATGGAATGCCTTACCAGCACTGATTCAGATGTCTCCATTGACATAAAATCACAACGAGAGCCCTATTGTGTCCCAACTCTATTTTGGAAATCACTTGTGAGTTGTTCTGGATACAGTCTTTAACTCTCATGTGAAATTTCAACACACCATACTCTTACCCTTAAGCAGAGTATACCTCTTTCCAAGTAACTATGGCTAATATCCTGGCCTTAATTTACTACCTTGACTTATTCCATTTAGCTGCGGATGTAGGCTATATGTCTCTGTGGCACATTTGGTAAAGGATTGAGGATCCGATTTGATTGTGGTCTACCTACATCAAGGAATCTTAAAGATTTATCACCAAATTCATGCAAATTTCATCATGCCCTCAACAACAGCATCCCAAATTTCCTTTTGATGGGTCCTATGTCCAATATGAAGGGAATTTTGGGAATTTTTGGGCGTCCTTATTCATCAATTGGCTTTCATCAGCAATTAAACTGTTGACACCTGTAGTAAGATCCTTGTTGAAGAGCTTGAACCTCCTCACCTTTGTTTCTCAAAAGGCGAAAAATATTCTATGCTGATATCTGGAGCCCGGGACTCTATCATGGAGTTTCAGAAATATGGCTATGACATGTATGGGACAACATAAGTGTTCAGATGTGTCACTTTTATGTGTAAAAGATGTCATCTTTTCTCAGGGTTGAAAATTGAGGCATCATTCTGGAAAGGTGTAGTATTTTTGTGTCTTTGATACAGAACTTCTTTATTAGTTTTTGAGCTCATTTTTCCTTTGTGTTTTCACCCTGCTCATTCAAATTATCAAATGTTACACACATTTTGCAGACCTTATGGTTGTGCTGAAATTGAAAATACTCTCCATTGAAGCTATGTTGTTGTGTCCAAACCCCTGCGCCTAGTAAGTTTATGAATTAGTACTTTGCATATGGATTTCCCTTAATCAAGCCCATCCAAACTAGCTCTATTTTTGACATTGTCTTAGTTTATGTTGAAACCCAGCCAATGTTTTGATGGCCATGCTGAATATGTTTGATTCAATCTAGTTCCTCATTAAGGTCTTTGTGCCATATTTTCTCGGTCCCAAATTATTTCTTTTCCTTGGTAGGTGTCATTGAACTCATGAACACTGTGTGTACCCTTTTATGCAGGTCACATGATTCAAATGCTGGTGCTGTAAATGATGAGTTGAAGTCTGACCAGTCACAAGCAGAAAGCCCTGCAGAGACGTTGCAGGCTGAAAAGCCAGTGAGAGTATGTGGAACCATTTCAACAGCTCTGGCTAGTGCCGGGCATACATTAGAAGGAGCTGAAGCAGAACTTGTATTGAAACCAATTCAACTCGCGTTCGAGACAAAATATGTTAAAATTGTGGAGCCTGCTTTGGATTGCCTTCATGTATGTTGTTCCGTCATCCCCTCGCATTTTGCACATTATCGGAACAGTCTTTCTTTCTTTCTTTTTTTTTTCTCGCAGTTGACTGTAAATTTTTTTTTTTTTTGAGATGGTGAGTGACTATGGAACAATATAACCTTCATGGTTCTACAATTTCTGAAACTAACTCATTCTTTTAATACTATGGGTCAGAAACTCATTTCTTATGAACATTTAGAAGGTGATCCTGGTTTAGATGGTGGTAAGAATGTGCCATTATTTACAGAAATTCTCAATATGGTCTGTGGTTGTGTTGATAACTCGTCACCTGACAGGTATGCATCCCTGTGCATCTGCAAACACTTTAAAGTTAATATACTGAGTAATTTGAAGCTATTGTTTATGATGTGTTGAACTTGTGATGGGATCAATTGCAGTACCATTTTGCTGGTCTTGAAGGTGCTTCTTACAGCTGTAGCATCAACGAAATTTAGAGGTATGAGAGATGGAGAGAACATCATCTTGTTATTTATTATTAGTTGATCTGTGAGCAAAAATATAAACTGAGACACAGATATGACAGTTTTTCTAATTCAGAAAAATGTCCTATTTTTTTCCTACTTGAGGCATAAGCTTTTCTTCATTTTCAACTAAGGGATAGTTGGAGGCACACAAAGAAATGTTCTTTTAGAAAATATATTTTCATTATTCTTCCAGTTTTTCTTCAACTGCCATTTGCTTCCTCTCCCATCTTCTCCTTCAGAACTCTTCTTCTTTGTCGTCATTCTTTCAATATATTAGGAAGAAACATTCATAGAAATCCACTGTGGAAATCTGACTATGCTTCTCCTGTATCTTTTCTTATACTGCTTTGTTATACTTGAAATGGATTCCTGAGATGGTGATAAGCTTCTGTTGTGTTAATTGCCAGTTGTTGATATATGTCATATACCTTTCTGCGTGGCAGGGTTTTTGTTTAAAGTTGATTGATTCTTTAAACTGTTTTTAACTATATTTGGAGATGTAGTGATGATAACTTGGGTCCTTGATGTGGAATTAGACTGAGAATATTTTTCTTTTTCTATTTTCGAGGCTGTATGTGTTGTTTACATCATCAAATACTCACCAATTTGATCCGGTTCTGCTTTTCTTAAACCATAGTGGTGTCTAGTAATGCCTATATTGAGTTTGGAAATCATTGCTTGTTTGATGCTTGGTTTTAGAATGTTACGAAATATACAAGAATGATCACTGAGCAGAAAATGGTGGAAAAGCGGTCCGAAGAGTGACAGAAAACCTGAAGAATAATTATTGAGAATATGTTTTTCGGTGGCACATGAACCCATGTGTGCAGATCCAATGACTGTTCCTTCACTGAAAAAAATCATAAAAGTTTATCCTTCAAATAAATCCATGTTTATGCCTTATATAGCTCAATATGTTGTCTACCTGTTAGCTTTAGTCCGTTGAGAAATTGTGATCGTAATATTAACTTTTATGATTCATGCATGTTCTTTTTCTTCCAATTTTAGTTTTCCAGCATAGTTTATATCTGCTGTGAGATTTGCTGAGACATTTGAATCTCAGCTATGTAATCATGAGTAAATCTATCACCCCCTTCGTTTCAGGGCTATAGTTTTTCAACACGCAGATTAAGAAGTTTTAAAGTTTAGAATAAATAATGTCCAAAATGGCTCAAATGCCTTGAGCAACTTTATTGTTGTGAGATACATTAATGTGGTGGTTAGAGGGTAGATTTGGAAATATAGCATTAATTTATTATGTTTTTTTTTTGTTTTGTTTTGTAAAATGACTTATATTATGAAATAAAATTGAAAAAATTAATGGAGGGAGTAGTTGATTTGTGATCCTTGGCAGCAACTCTGATAAGTACTTTCACCAAACTTTGCTTATTACCTTTTAATGGAGGGAGTAGTTGGTATTTTTGACGTTTGACTGTATTTTCTTTTGGAATTATGTAGCATCCTATGTGTTTTGAAGTTTACATTGTGATCAGCTTCATAGTAGCTGCAGTGTTTATGTCTAATATGTTTGATGCGAAGTTGGATATGGCTGAAACAACTTCCAATGAAACATGTAGATTTGGATTTTGCACTATGGCTTCTTGTTCCGGTGATCAACTGGGAAACATCAGTACTATACTATGCATGTGCTATTGTACATAGTATTGTATAGCTGATAAGATCATATTGGTCATGTGGAAGGGGATAGTTCTTAGTACAATTATGGTTGTCTAAAAGCCTCAGATGTGGGCAACCAAGTGTGCTTAGGTCACCATTTATATTTTTGTTTGAGAAGAACCTGCACGGTATTAACTAATACATCAGGAGCGTGAGGGTGATGTTGGCACATCCTCCATGTCACATTTTTCCTGAAGAAATGAGAAAATTAAAGAAATAGAATGTCCAAAGTAACTAATATACTCTCTTATAAATATATTTGGGGAACTTGATCACTCATTTAAACACTTAATAAAAGAGAGGATATACAGGTATAATAAGAAGTGTAGCATTTAATTTTCATGAGTTATTGTAAACTGACTTATACTTTGGAACAAATGTATAAAACTAATGTGACCTGTATTACGAAACAGAGGTAGTATATAAGATTTAGCATATTTTCTTGAAGTGGTTAGTATTACAGATGTTGATAAGATTTTCCTGCATGACAGTCTGAGGCCTGGGCTGTAGCTTTTTGCGGGGCTCTTGGCCATGTGATTTGAGCTAAATCCTTACAGAGATTCTGAAATGGCTGAAGCATAATGGCTTGTGGGGTATGTTGAATCATCTATGTTATGTACAATGTGATGGTCCAGTCTAAGAGCTCACGTGATGATACTTCTTGAGAGACCTGGATGACACTTGCATATATGCTTATATGATTCAGCCTAACCCAAAATAAGGCTTGCAAAAAAGAAAATGGAGTAAAAGAGAATGCAAGTGATTTGGGAAATGTTTATCAGCATGTTTGAGAGTTTGTACAAGGATGAGAGAGAACTTGAGAGCTTGGATGTGGATAGATGCGAGTGAAGGGGAGTGGGTAAGACACTTCTTAATGGGGACTCTAGAATGCCCTACGCTAAGCCATCTCTTAGTGTACTAGATACCCTTATTCAAGAATATCTAGAACTACTCACTTGCTTCAACTAATCTAGGATATTCTAGGACCTTCTAGAACACCCTAGAGAATTCCCTAGTGTATTAGACCAGTCTAGTACATGTTTCATACCAAATTGAGTGTTCCAAATGTGTCTAGCTTGGTCCCAACCTATCTTGTGTGTTGTGGGGTGTAAATATGTCATCCCTGGGACATAATGATGTCTTGGACTAATTTTGGCTGAGTTTTGGATATGCTTGGGTCTTACTTGATGGTCTTTCCCATTTGATCTAGTTATCTGGGTGCACTTGTTCATGGGTGACTAATGATTTTGGCTGGTGACGAGTAAAGAAGTACTTGGATACAAAAGCTGGTATTTTCTGCATATGTATCTGGTTGGGCAGTGCCAAAGATTTGGTTCTTCCAGAGGTGAATATGGGTCGGATATGAAGCTTCCATACTGTAGCTATTACATGATCCAGATCTGAGTGTCTATGAAGTGTTGCGAAGGCTGTTCATGGTCAATGGCATGGACAGTTGCTGACAACATGGAGTTCTATATGCTCTGTCTGCTGTAGAAAATGCAGTGTATCTAAATTCCAGCTGCCAGTTCCTGGGTTGAGTTTGAAAAGCTAGAGCTAGATGTTTTAAGCTACATTTTAATTGAACCTGTAATGGAAACAATTGCTATTTATTTATTTACTAATATTTTTAATTAAAGTAGGGTAATTTTAAACATAGAAAAAACCTTGATATCATAGTTACACAGTGAAGAGGTAATTGATGGTTGCCATCATGAAGCTTGGACTCATGGTGGTCAAGGAAATGATATTATGCTGAGTATAGCCTTGAATTCTAATTTGATTTCCTTGACAGAGTTTCACTGGTACTAAATCATTATTGAATCGTAGCTTGTGTATTTCAACAGAAACTCTTGATGTTTAGTAGTCATTTGCATGGATACTGAATCTGACACTGGAAATAGAAATTTAGCCTTTCTACGCCCCTTCAAAAGCATTTTTAATTCCATGGCTGGCACTAACTCTGTGGAAACAAACAGCTTTGTGTGTTTTTAGAGCGCGCACCAAACCTTTTGGCTCTGCGGACTTGCTCAACTCATGTAGGATTATATGGATTTGAGACTGATGTGGATTTTTTTTAGTGGTGAGGATATATCAGAGTTGAGTGCATAAATAAGTGTGAGGGTGAAACAATTGATAGCTTCAAACTGCAGGACATCAAATAATTGTGGTGTTAGTCTGTTTGGACTACCAGTGCTAGTACATCATCTTAGATTCTTTTCTTAGACGTTATTATTTTCCTTGAAGATATCTCATTACGCTTTCCTCTCTCCATTTAAAAGTTTAACTAGCCAAAAACCATAGCTGTGCTTGTGTGCTAGTATGCAGAAATGCAGCAGAATAGATGTTTATGCATTTGTGTGAATTTCTAGGTCTTCAGCTGTTATTGTGTTTTCTATTCTTTCTTAACTTTTATTTGAATGCAGTCCATGCGGAATCATTGCTTGGAGTTATAAGAGTTTGCTATAATATTGCTCTGAACAGGTAACTTTTTGTCTTTTCTGTTTGTTTTTGGTTTCTACGTCCTACCTGGTGTCAATTCCGATAGTTGACGAAATAAACAAGCAACTGTTGATGTAAATTATATGACATATATCAGCAAGAGCCCAATAAATCAAGCAACGTCAAAGGCTATGTTAACCCAAATGATCAGCATCATTTTCAGGAGAATGGAATCTGATCTGGTAGTGCATTCTTGTACCTTAGTTGTCATTTACTTCATTTTCAGTATAGGGATGAAAAGGCCATAATTAGTGATCTTCTATGTTCCAGACTGTCAATAATGGCTTGAAAGAGAAGCAGGATTCTAGTTCAATTAGTTCTGCTGCTCATATGGAGGGTGCATCCACTGCTGATTCAACTTCAAAAGAAGGGAATCCTATGGATTCCCAAAGTGAGATAGGCATGGCACTTGCAGATGGACTATCCACGGAACAAGATAAAGAAATATTACTTACATCTGTTGAGGAATTGCAGAACCTTGCTGGTGGTGCTGATATTAAGGTTTGTGTCATTAAATTCAGATGATTATGTCACTGCTGTGGATTGCTTTCAAGTTTGCCTGATGTATGAACCATTGTAAATGTCTCTAATCTCATACGTATTGTAGGGTTTGGAGGCTGTTCTTGACAAGGCAGTATATCCTGAAGATGGGGATAAGACCAAACTGTATGTGTGCTATCTCAAGATATGAATATTGACGCTCCTATATTCTGTGCTGTCATGTTCCAGTCTTTTCCTATTTTGAGCTCCCTTGAGTTTCAAATACTGCAGTGGCATGGATCTTGAAAGCATGAGTATTTGCCAACGTGACGCTCTCCTGCTGTTTCGGACCCTTTGCAAGGTTTGCTCTTTTAGAAACTCTGATTCAGAATGTTGGTAGCTTACCTGGTAGCATTGTTATTTATTTATTTTTATCTTGGTATGAATCTTGCAGATGGGGATGAAGGAAGATAATGATGAAGTGACAACAAAGACAAGAATTCTTTCTCTTGAGCTTCTGCAGGTAATTTATCCTTAATATTCTGCTACAGTATTGATGACCATAATTTCATGTTCAAGTCAGCTGATGGAACAACCATGGCTAGTTAGACAAGCCTCATTTTGTTTTGTGTTTCATGTGGTGAGGTGGTATCTGTTTCTGGCTCAGTTGGTAGTGACTTATTGGTTGTTCACTTGTTCTAGTGGTCAGATTGCTTGGATCAGTATTGTAATAAGAAATAATATCTGTTACCAAAATATTGATGATATTCTCTTGTGCGTAAACTTGTGACCATGTGATTCCCAGTTAACAGTTTTGTCAGTTATTGAGGATGTTTCTTAATCATGTTGCAGGGTTTATTGGAAGGTGTTAGTCATTCATTTACAAAGAACTTTCATTTCATTGATTCAGTGAAAGCTTATCTTTCATATTCGTTGCTGCGCGCATCTGTTTCCCCATCTCCTGTTATATTTCAGGTTCACTTACAGTCTCCTTGTAATTACTGCTGTTGAGCATTATATCTATTGCCTTGTTCATTATATGATAGATTTCTTTTCATAATCGGTAGTATGCGGCTGGAATTTTTGCGATACTCCTTTTGCGGTTTAGGGAGAGCCTCAAGGTATGTAAAATGATATCATCATATAATATTTCATTAGCAAAAGAAACTAGGTCACCTAGCTCTTAATGTGATGGGCGTTCATGGTTGGTTTGAGTTTTCCTAACACCCTGTGCTGGTCTGCCTCCTCAATTTTCAGGGTGAAATAGGCATCTTCTTTCCCTTGATTGTGTTGAGATCATTGGATAGCACAGATTTTTCACCAAATCAAAGAAATAGTGTTCTGCGGTATTGTTTCTTTCTACATGTGTTGTTTATATATTGCCAGGATTTATTTATGGATCATCCAGTGAACATCTGCTCTTGATGCTATTGTTTTTGTGTATCTTCAATGCCTACTTATATGTAAGATGGAGGTTTGCAGGATGCTTGAGAAGGTATGCAGGGATCCTCAAATGCTTGTTGATCTGTACGTGAATTATGACTGTGATTTTGATGCATCAAACCTGTTCGAACGCATGGTAGTGTGCAAAATTTTAAAATCATTTGATCTTCTTCCTCCTTTTTTTCGTGTTCTGCTTAAACATTTGACAGGCATGTTACTCTTTTCTACCACTCAATTTCTATTGAAATGACCTTCAGGTTACAGCACTGTCAAAGATTGCTCAAGGTACTCAAGCTGCAGACCCAAGCTCTGCTGTTGCCTCTCAGAATGCAGCAGTCAAAGGTTCCTCACTTCAGGTAAATTATGGTTGCTTTCATTGTGGGTGTAGTAAATGCCATCTAGTAGGTTGTATATGCACTACTAGGACTGTCAAAACCACATGTTAAGACAACATAGCGTGATATAAATAAACTGGTTTGAGTTATATCTTATTTGGTTTGTGATAGGGTTGATACCTCCACAAAAACATGATCAACAACTGTGTCTTGTCTGAGTTAACTCTGGAACAAGCTGACAATAATACATCTAAATTTGGGTTATAACTTGGTTTACCCAAGCACTATTTTAATGTGTGCATGAAACTCATGACATGATTGAAGAGGAGTATGTATGTCCTTTTGCCTTCTTTATATAAATTAATAATTCTTGGTGTTTATTTATGACTATTTAGTTCCTTGAACAAGTGTGATATTTTGGTTTAGAGCTGCATCAAGTAATTGGTGTCCTATGTGGTTTTTAATCATGGCCATTTTGGCTAATGTTGAGGTGATACATTTCATATTGTGATGACATATTATCTAGATATTAATGATTTCATTTTGTCTTCCTCAGAATCAGATTTGGGATAACATTGAATCTTTACCATATTTAGATTTCAAAAGAAATAGAAAAAATAAATGGTCTAGATAGGTAAGCATATGCAACATGATTATTGAATTGGCCTGGCTTAGGTTGGGAGGTCAAAGGTGTGCTATGAATCATAAATGGGTCAGATTTGGGTTTTCACTTCATTGTATGCTAGAGGTGCTAGCTCTACATGTCATGACACATTTTTGGGTGAGCCAACATGTCTTTGTCAAAGCTAGTGCTTTTATTTTTGTTATTGTTTTATTGTACAAAATGTGATTGGATTTTTCAAATAGCTGCCTGGCTTCCTTTCATGTACTTTGTCTTCTTGAAATTCTCTGCACTGGTCCTGAGTTGACACTGATTCTAGTCTGAATCATAGCTGGCCTTTTTCTCATGACAACTTTTTGCACTCGTTTCTGTTTTATTTCTGCAAGTATATTTGATGCCAGATGCTTCTTTGTGTAGTGTCTCGTGAATGTGCTGAAATCATTAGTTGAGTGGGAGCAGTCGCGCAGAGAATTAGAAAATAAAAATAAAAATAGTCACACTAAAAATGAAGGGTCCACTGCTGAAGAATCTGTTAAAGTAGGCGGAAGAGTAGAAGTTTCCAATGACTTTGAGAAGGCAAAGGCTCATAAGTCTACGATGGAGGCTGCCATATCTGAGGTGAATAGCAGATTATTCTTAGAAGCCCATTAATCATTTTGTTTGAGGCTACATGTTTACATGCAGTTCACTGCTGCAGTTCAATAGGAAGCCGGGAAAGGGCATAGATTTTGCCATATCAAATAAGTTGGTGGAAAATATTCCTGCTGCTGTTGCTGAATTCTTGAAGAATACTACTAACTTGGACAAGGTGGTGTGACCTTTCTTCTTTCTTTTATTTGGTCACATGCTGAACCGTGGGCATACACATGATGAATCATTTATTTATCTATCTATTTATTTTTTATGCTTCAGTCCATGATTGGAGACTACTTGGGCCAACATGAAGATTTTCCTCTTGCTGTCATGCATGCCTATGTTGATGCTATGGATTTCTCGGGAATGAAGTTCGATACTGCTATTCGTGAATTTCTGAGGGGATTCAGACTTCCTGGGGAAGCTCAGAAGATTGACCGTATCATGGAAAAATTTGCAGAACGGTGTGTATATATTACCATAGTTGTTTTCTATAAATTTCTTAGTTTAAAAGCCTGTATGAAGCCATCTGTTAGCTTTTTTTCCTCCTCTTTTATGTTTTCCTGTTATATTCTGATAGTTGCTCGACTCCTTAATGGTGTATTTGAATTATTTTCCAGAAAGACCCCCTCCCAATTACTTAAAACTTCGAACTATTCTTCCAATGCTGAGCAATCTTATGAATACTTTGGGTGATTTGTCATGCTCAAATCGCTCACTTGATTGTTACTCATGACCACCGTCTATGCCATCATTCATTTGATCTACTTTTTTTACAAGCATGATTGTACTCATTGCTAACGTGCTTGTCTAACAAAAGTTGCAGAGATTTCTTGATGTTTATTGGCCAAATCTTTGTGCTACAACTGTAGTACTTTTATTTTTTGCATGCTTTCCGAAAGTGATTAATTTGGATGACGTCATAGATGAAAAGACTGGTGAAGGTTAATATGTGGTTTTCGAATCTGATGAACAAACAAACTATAATATACATGGCAGAACTACTTATAGGTAAGTTTCTTTAGTCATCGGCTCACATTAGGAACAGTTGATCATACCTTACTTGGTTGCCAACTAATAGTTGGCTGAATTGATATGATTTTTCTTA
Source organism: Tamarix chinensis (assembly GCA_030549775.1). NCBI lineage: Eukaryota > Viridiplantae > Streptophyta > Magnoliopsida > Caryophyllales > Tamaricaceae > Tamarix > Tamarix chinensis. The sequence continues at coordinate 59,464,215 of CM060172.1, read as the reverse complement.
TGTTATGCATGCCTCATTCGACCAATCATTTTTTATATTATTGAGATGAGAAAGGCTGGTTGAATTCTCTTTGGGTTATCTATTGAAAAAGGGGGCAATAAATTGTAATACCGTATATTCCTTTCCTTACAGTTATTGTGCAAACAACCCTGGTCTATTCAAGAATGCAGACACAGCCTATGTGCTTGCATATGCAGTTATTATGTTAAATACCGATGCCCATAATCCTATGGTCTGGCCTAAAATGTCCAAGGCTGATTTTGTGCGCATGAATTCTGTAAGTGATACCGAAGAGAGCCCTCCTAAAGAACTCCTGGAGGAGATTTATGATTCAATTGTGAAAGAGGAGATAAAAATGAAAGGTGATGTGACTACAATTGGAAAAAGCAGCAAACATAAACCTGAAGCTGAAGAGAGAGGTGGCCTTGTCAGCATCCTAAATTTGGCTCTTCCCAAGCGTGCGTCATCTACTGAAAGCAAGTCTGAGAGTGAAGCTATTATTAAGCAAACACAGGCCATATTTCGCAATCATGGAGTAAAAAGGGGCGTATTTTATACTTCACAGAAGATTGAACTGATAAGGCCCATGGTTGATGCTGTTGGATGGCCTTTGCTTGCGACATTTTCAGTTATTATGGAGGAAGGGGATAATAAGGCAAGGGTTCTACTCTGCATGGAAGGATTTAAAGCTGGGATTCACATTACACATGTTCTTGGGATGGATACCATGCGTTATGCTTTCTTAACTTCTTTGGTCAGGTAACTTACTCACCCTTTTATGACTGTCAAAAGAAAAGGGAAGAGAAATAGTGGAGATCAAATTCATTCATGTGAACATAAATTTCTTTTTGTGTCAAGAAAAATCAATGCATTTTTGGATCTCTTCTTCCCAGCTTCTGCTACTCTCTAAATTGTTTCTTTTGACTATATAAATCATTTGTTAATTTCTATTCTGATGTAGAAAATGGCTGGCAAAGATTATTCAATAAGTATGACGTTCTGCTTTAGTTAGATCATGAGGACCAAAGTTGCATGTTCTTTTGTAGTGTAAGAATACTAAGTATTTGTTGTGGCCATTGCATTAACTTTTCATCTAATGTTCAATCTCAGATTCACTTTCTTGCATGCGCCAAAGGAAATGCGCAGCAAAAATGTTGAAGCTTTGCGTACTTTACTAACACTTTGCGATTCTGATACAAACTCTCTCCAAGACACATGGAATGCAGTTCTCGAATGCATTTCTCGGCTAGAATTCATCACCTCAAATCCTGCTATTGCTGCAACTGTCATGCATGCATCAAATCAAATCTCCAGGGATGCCCTTCTTCATTCTTTGAGAGAACTGGCTGGAAAACCTGCTGAACGAGTATTCATAAATAGTGTTCAGTTGCCCAGTGATGCAGTAGTTGAGTTTTTTACTGCACTTTGTGGTGTTTCAGCTGAAGAGCTGAAACAAACCCCAGCTCGGGTTTTCAGCCTGCAGAAACTTGTTGAGATTAGTTACTATAATATGGCGCGTATTCGTATGGTATCACATCTACCCAACTTTTATTACTAACATTACATGCTCCATAAAATGTTCTGCTGAATGACAGCTTAGGAAATAAGAAAACATTTATAAACATGAATTGAATTTATGATTTGCTCCCTTTCAGGTTTGGGCTAGGATATGGTCTGTCCTGGCAAATCATTTTATTTCTGCTGGCAGCCACAATGATGTGAAAATTGCTTTGTATGCTATAGATTCTTTGAGGCAGCTTGGCATGAAATATTTGGAGCGTGCTGAACTCACCAACTTTACGTTCCAGAATGACATCTTGAAGCCATTTGTTGTCCTTATAAGGAATAGTCAAAGTGAAGCAATACGACGTCTCATTGTCGATTGCATAGTTCAGGTTTATCAGTTTACCATTGTCCTGAAGCTTCCTGGTATTCTCTAAATTAAGGGCTTTAGAAATATATATATTTTGGGAGATTGTATTTTCTTGCAGATGATAAAATCTAAGGTTGGAAGCATAAAGTCTGGCTGGCGTAGTGTATTCATGATTTTCACTGCTGCAGCGGATGATGAATCAGAGTTGATTGTTGAAAGTGCATTTGAGAATGTTGAGCAGGGTAACTAACCATCCTTTATTTTATTTCTTCTTGTGATATCTATTATTCATTGATTTTCAAGTGATCATAATACTAGTTTTTATTAACATTGTATCCTCATAGTGATCTTGGAACACTTCGATCAAGTTGTGGGGGATTGCTTTATGGACTGTGTCAACTGTCTTATTGGATTTGCTAACAACAAAACTTCCCACAGAATAAGTCTGAAGGCCATTGCCCTTTTGCGTATATGTGAAGATCGTCTTGCAGAGGTTTGTCCTTTGCCAGTCTGTAAAATTATATGAGAGTGCCTTGAAAGTTGGAACTGAATTACCAGTGTGGTGTGTGTTTCTTTTTTGATGGAGTCTAAAGTGTTATCTTCAGTCTCAATTGATATAAATTTGGCTTGATTTTTATTGTTGAGGGCAATACTCCACCAATCCCTCTCTGCATGCTTTTCTGTTTGTTGATGTTTTCAAATTTTCATATCAAAAGAAATGAAAATTTCAGTTTTAACATATGTCCTACGTGATTCAAACCTTTGATATGAATTCTCTTTATGAGAGTGAATTTGAAATTTCATTAGTAAGGCAGGATGTTGAGATGTATTTTCATTCTTCTTGTTTGTTTTGTACTACAATATTCATTTTCCATTTTTCACAAAAAATATAAACCAAGTGGGACACAAAGAACATTGTAGAGAGCCAAAACTTTTCTAACTCTAGTAGTAAATTTGTTCTGCATTCAAAGCAGTTGAAATCAGTGCCAGTATTTGCGGTCTGGGGAAGCTAATTTGATTGAAATTAATATTCCCTCTGTTTTACAATATCGTTCACTTTTATCTCTTATCTCGGATACATTGAATAAGAAATAATAAATTGAAGGAAATAAAATTCGTACAATTACTAATATGCCCTTACATAAATATACTGTTAACAACTTGGTTATTAATTATTGAAGGAGAGAATAGAGGGTATAGTAGAAAATGTAGTATTTAATTTATATGAGTGATTCCAAGCTTTCAGTATGGATACAAGATTTTAATATTTTGATTTTTCCGCTGAAGCATGATTGGGTGGGTTAGTGGGCTAAGACAAAAGTATGTCAAAAGGTTTGAATGGGCTGTTAAGTATAATCTGATCTCGAGTACATGAAATTAAATGAATCACTCCCCACCATGTCATTCCGGTTCCCATCATGTCGTTCCTGATTGCAGTTTTTTACTGCTTTTGGTTGTTTTACAATCACATTTAACTTAAGTTTGGTCTTCTCTACTTTCCTTAAGGTAAGTGCTAGGGCTAAAATATTTTTTGCTTTCATAGGATGAGCATTAATCATGATAAGATTATATTACAATAACTTCCATTGTTCCGATTTAAAACAGAAGGATCAGACAAGAACATTACAATGATAATTGAAAGGAAAAACTCTAAGGGCAACGATCGGACAAGTAACACTTGACCATTTTCGCCTTTCATTTTCAATTATTTAAAGTCAACAATGATCAAGGCCAAAGCCAATGGTCAACTTTAAAGTCAACCATGGGTAACTAAGGTCATCCTATCTTCAGTTGTTCAACACTTACACATTGAGTCATAAATGACAAAAGTGCCCTCATTAGCAAATTGCTCTTTTTTTAACCAATTTAATGCCATGCACTTATATAATTAAACAAAAATTATACCAATTCTAAATAATATCAAAATGATCATTTGAACATAATATTATAGTTCTGTTTTCTAAAAGTGGTGAAACTACCGTTTTACCCTTACTTACACTTAAACTCATTCAACATGTAAAACCCTAATCATACATAACCAGCATACCATAGTTCACATATAATATAACATAACACATGGATGCCATGGTAACTCACGTTTTCTGTAAAATGCAGAATACATGTGGGAAGTCTAAATTGCTCCTAGATTATCAATTGTTTACTTTTAAGGCATAAAAATCCCTCAGGTATAACATAAGATTTCTGAGATGGATTAAACTTTTTTTATACATTTGAAATACATCAATATGCACCAAAGTATATGTAGAAAAAACATTTTTTGGCAAGCAAGTGAAAATACTTAAATGCCCCTATGCTCAAAATTGAATCTAGCATAACATACTGAAACCTAAGCATATTATATATCAAATTTCAAGTAAAACACCTAATGAACATCATGGAACACTTAAAAATAATTGCAACTCCACTTGAAATAGCCCAAAGGCCGAGAGTCTCCGAGTAGATTTTTAACACTTGATAGATTTGGTATTTTGCATGGTTTTGGCTATAAATTTTTACATACTTAAAGTAATCAATATTTGAAAAACGCTTTGTAAATTGGCATCGTAAGCTATCTTATGACACCTTAAACATGCCAAAACTTCAACTGTATACTTACAATTTTGTATCACAATAGAGGCTTTAAATCGTGTTTCACATAGAATCATAAGAAAACACATCTCATGCTTGTAATGCTTAAAACATATAATTATGCTTTCTTAAGATAAAACTGGAACATGCTTAAAAATTAAATAAAAAAATCATTTAGCACATAAAATTTTACTTCTAGAGGTTAGATTATTTTACCCAAGTTACTAAATCTTCTAGCAAAAGAAAATACTCCTCTAAAATTGATCCTCCACAACTAGGGCCTGATCACCTTCTCAGAAAGAAGAAAACAAGCTTAAGGAGAGATTAACAACATGATAATGAAATGGAAAAAAGAAGAAGAAAGAATTAAAGGGAAGTTGGTCTTGAATATAATGATGAACGTGACCAAGGATTACCGAGAACCAACTCCATCTTTGACAAAACCTTAACTCCCAACACTTAATAAATGTGTAGGAGCTAAGTTAAAGCAAATTAGCCGCAATAGAAAGCAAAACAAGAGAAGAAAAATGGGATAAGGCTGGCGGAAAACAGCAGGGAGGGCAGTAAAAAATGGCAAGCTAGGAGGGAAAAACAGTGGCAAAAACACTAAGGAAACAAAGGGTAAAGAAACGCTAATGAAGGATGAATGTGTGTTGCAACAAAACAAGGAAGAAAATAGCAGAACAAAAGGGAAACAGCCATGCACAGCAGCAGCAACAGCATAAAATCAGAGAGCAGAGTAGCGGGAAAAGAGAGGAAAATGACTTGGGAAAATGCTCTGGGAATGGAACAAATGATTTCTTAAGTGTATGGAGGGATAAAGGAAGAGCAAAACTCCTTCCCAAATCACTCAGACATGGAAAAATCAGAGGTAGAAAGGTATGATTTTTGCTTGCTAAACACTTTATGTAATTATTGAAGAAAAGTTGGTTAATGTAAGATGATTAGATTATGGTGAAAACTTTGGTTGAATGAATAAAGCCAGAGTCAAAATCTGGTTGGCTCAGTTAGGAAGGCTGGTCTAAATCCAATGGGAGGGTTAGGGGGTGTACCACAATTAATTTTAGGTAATTAAATTGTGTAGAAAGTCAAATAATAGGTTTTTATTGGGAAGCTTAACAAATAAGTCTAAAAATTATAAAAAATTAGGGACAAGTGCAGAATAATTTTAGAAATCTAAATATATAAAATAGATGGTATTGGAAAAGATTTGGAGCCAAGATGAATTAAAATGGGTGAAAATAGAGAAATCATCTAATCGTGTAAAAAATGACAGGAATGAACAAATGATCAAATATGGATTGAAATGAAAGAATATTCAAGGTTAGAATATTTTAGAATGATTAATGAGGGTACTATGACTATGACATGTGTGGCACATGATGAAGCTGATCATACCTGAGAAACCTGATCCAATTGAATCCAAAACATTATACATTTGTAAGTTGTAACCCTACTTCACCACCCAAACACATTACTTGAAATCGATTTTGACCCATACCTCATGATATCCAACCTGACAGTGTCCTATTGAACCCATTTTGATCCAAATCATATTGCATCCGAACTATTAAGATCCAAGCCGATATTAACCCATATCCAATAAGATCAGTTGATGCTGATCCGATGGCCGATGCTAGTTAAAATTTACCTGATAATGACTCAAACTGGATGAGAGATATCCAGATGCTGAGCTGAACCTTGGCCAATCCACTCCTTAATTTGAGCCCCTTTTTTTCATAAACTGAAAGCTGGGAATCTGAAATCCAATTGCTATTATTATAGCTGATCATTTAGTATAAAATAAAAAACTGGTATGGCAGATCACCTGGGTATGCATATGGCTTTTCCCTGCTCCTGCAAGGGCTAGTCTCTGGCCTGAGGCTTCGTATAAAAGCATCATCGTGGTGTTTCTAGACTGGTTGAATTCACCAGTGTGCATTGGTGTTTATGCTTACTGTAGCTATCAAATTGGGCGTTCTTATATTTATTTCTGGTTACAATGGTTGGGTTTTCCCTGCCCTTGTCGTGTAATGAAATCTAGTCATAATGCTCTTATCCATATTTGTTGGCAAATGCTTGCTGCTCCGTCTTAAATTTTCTACAATTTGGAATTCATCATAACATAACTAATACCTCTTTCTAGATTTCCCTTGAAGAGAAAGGGCCTCAATATCTTCGTGTTCTTGTTGATTCAGGGTCTCGTACCTGGTGGTGCATTGAAACCCATTGATATCAGCGGTGATTCAGGTTTTGATATGACTGAGCATTACTGGTTCCCCATGTTGGCTGGTTTATCCGATTTGACTTCAGATCCTAGAGTTGAGGTCAGAAATTGTGCTCTTGAGGTTTTATTTGATTTGTTAAATGAGAGAGGCAGCAAGTTTTCATCGTCATTCTGGGAGAGCATCTTTCGTCGGGTCCTCTTTCCTATTTTTGATCATATCAGACATGCTGGTAAAGCGGGTTCATCTGATGATGAGTGGCTCCAGGAGACCTGTATACACTCACTTCAACTGCTGTGTAATCTTTTTAATACTTTTTACAAGGTAATAAGGCCTGATAAGGCTTCCTGTGTCTAGTTCATCAATTAAATCAGAAACGCATTTCTTATTCTCAACTTTGAAGTCTATTGGATTGACTGTTATGCTTCATCTGACTGTCCATGGTTTGTTGCTTTCAATCTGAAGCTTTTGCAACCCTGCTGGTAGATTGAATCATAAAAGTGTGTTTCTTCTTTGTTTGTCGTTTCTCTGTATACCTGTTATATGAGTTAAATTGTGATTTCAACAGCTTGATTTGATGGCTGATGTGTAATCTGAGGAGCTAGAAGGCTTTGTCACCTTTTCATCTAAAAATGATTGTCTTTTGAGCTTATTGCAGTGAAAGATAGTCTACAATGCCCATATTTAAAAAAAAAGTAACTTTTTGATATCCTTAGATCACGTGTCTGTTGATATATAAATTCGATAATTGATAGACTAACATACATGTGCACAGAAACTCATCCTGAGTTTTGAAATCGGTTCATATTGATTTGATGGTTGAAGATGAAATATTTGGCCATGATTGTCACACTCGTTCTGAGGATGAACTTGAATTATGTAGTATGTCTCAAATTTTCTTTTTCTTTATCTATTTTGATCTGTGCAGGAAGTATGTTTCATGCTGCCTACACTACTTGGCTTGTTATTGGACTGTGCCACACGGACAGACCAGTCAGTGGTTTCTATTTCGCTTGGTGCCCTGGTACATCTCATAGAAGTTGGTGGGCATCAATTCAGCGACAGTGATTGGGAGACCTTGTTGAACAGTATAAGGTCAGTTTCTTGTTACTATGTATATTGAGGTACTTTTTTCAATAGTTGCTGATAGCTGCTAATCTATTATTTGTTGCTCTGTGTATGGCTACTTATGTTGGCTTCCAGGGATGCATCTTACACAACACAGCCACTCGAGCTTCTAAGTGATTTGGGTTTTGAGCACTCAAATAAGCCTATAACAGTTGGTTCAATGTCTGAAAATGGTATTTCACTACAAAATTTATTAAAACGGGTTTGGTAATGTGCAAATTAATATGATTATATGATAAATCACATCATGCGATCTACTGGCATTATCGCAGATGGCTCTGCTGCCTTCTCAAATATGTCAGGAGTTCTCAACAATGATCAAGATGCTGGTAGATATGCTAATCTGGAGGAAACTGAAGGTCGGGTCGACATATTACATAACTTCCAGAGAGCGACCTCCACTATTTTTTATCTTTGATCAGCACTGAATTCCTATCATAACGCATGTATTGTTGTCAGTGATGCATTTTGCAACCCATGTGGCTTGCGTTTTTCCTTTGCGTTGATGAATTACCCATTGGAGTCCATCATCCCAGCTACCAATATTAGTGCCTATCTAAACTTTCTGCAAACATTATGATTGTATTTTCCATGAAAGATACATTTCAACAATAGGCGATCTCGAGTCTTTGTTGCAGGTTAACATAAAACACAACTTCGTACTGGAACTTCTGTATCAATTAGTTTACCCTTGGTTTGCAGTCTTTTGTGCTTGGCACTTCATCTATTTGAAAGTGTTTGACATAGCACCACCTTACCCTTTACCTCGTGATTCAAACAATTGTTCACTCTGGGATAGTTTGGATTTACCCTGTGAATTGTACGTCCCATCCCTCTGACTATGACTCTATATGTACTGGAGAGCATTTATTAGTAATGAGTGAAGTAGAGAGGATAGGTTTTTTACCACTCATGAATATACATGTACATTAATGAATAGCTTTTTAGATTTCATGACTACAGTTTTATTTATTTATTTATTATTTTTATAGAGGCCCTCATTTCTTCATAAAATTAATCATTGCAGGATCACCTTCACCTCGTGTCCAATCTCCAAAGCCCGCTGCAGATGAAGGGCTGCAGCGGAGTCAAACAATAGGTCAGAGAATAATGGGAAACATGATGGAAAATATTTTCATGAGAAGCCTTACTTCAAAGTCGAAGCACCATGACACTGATGCTTCATCACAGTTCCAATCGCAGGTAATGTGATGGGGCATGTTAAGGCAAAGTTTTTCTGTACGCTTTTTATGAGTGTACCATGTAGTCTATTAAACTGGATCTAGTGATATGCTATGTTGTCTAAGATCATCTTGTTATACAAAGTTATGCATTATCATTGATTGCTCTTTATAATTTTAGTGGCTCCGACTGACTACTACCCGTTTGCTAGATATTTGGTTTTAGTGATTGGTGATTGGCATCTGAGGATATAGAGAACTCAAGTTTCCAATAAAGAAATATCTGTGAAAATTGGAATTTGTTAGATTTCCATTACATCTTGTTTTACAAAGTTATGCATTAACATTGATCGCCCTTTATAATTTTAGTGTCTTTGACTGTCTGTTACCTGTTTGCTAGATATTTGGTTTTAGTGATTGGTGACCGGCATCCGAGGAGATTGAAAACTCAAGTTTGAGGTAGTAATATCTGTGAGAATTGGAATTTATTAGAGTTCCATTACATTGCAAATTTAGCAAGGAAACAGAAATTCTGAATTTTGGAACGCATACGTTTCATCCAGTAAATTGTCAGTTCAGATATAAATGGAAATAAGACATGTGGACTAAACTTTAAGATGATTACCATCAAATTATGTTGGTAACTTGACACCCCTTTGTATATGTCTGTTTGTGCGCAAAAAATCTTATGTATTGATTCTTTTGGTACTTCTCCTTTACGTATGAGTTACAGAGAAGTTGAGATGATGATTTTAAGTCTCTAGAGATGGTCATGCATGGCCTATAATACAAAGGGGCTTTGTTGTGATCATTTTCTCTAAATGTATTTTCTGCTTTGTCAAATATTTAGATACTACGGTTGTTTTCTAATTTTCATTGCTTCTAGGCTCCTGATGCTGTGGAACCTTATGAAAAAGATGAAGCAGAAAATCCATTATTGGCAACTATAAGGGGCAAATGCATCACACAGTTGTTACTTCTAGGAGCGATTGATTGTATTCAGGTATGCATGATTACTTGTTCATTATCACTTTTTTTTTACTAGTTTTTGGGTGTGAAGTAGCATTTTTTTTGGTAATTAATAAAATTTTATTACCAAAAAGTAAGAAATGAGGTACAGTACTAAAATTACAAAATCACAAGGGGCATACCCCTAGCCAAACTACACCATCCATCTATCAAGCCTCTTTAAGTAATTCTTGATATGCACATTTGACGTATCAACAAATCGAACAAAAATCTCAGTAATAAACTGTTTTATAGTAGTTCTTGGATTCCTCTGTACCAATTGGAAAACAAACATATTTCTACTGATCCAAATATGATAGAGCAGCACATTGAAAACAGCCCTCCACACCACCTGCTTGCCTTTCCCTCTAGTCTTCTTGATCAACCAGTAAGAACAACTCTGCCAATTGGTTAAGTTCCCCTGCAGTTTCAACCATCTTAGAGTGAAATTCCAGAGAACACACGCACCTGGACAATGAGTAAAGAGATGGTCGAATTCCTTTTCTTCATTTCTGCAGACATCACACAAACTATCCGGAGTGATTCCCCACTGATACAACTTGGGTTTAACAGATAATGCACGATGGCAGATAAACCAGACTATAAATTTATGTTTCTTCAGACCTCTATGCTTCCAAACAAATGAACTCCATCCAACCTTTGGCCTTGAGACACTGAGAATGTGATAAACCAGGTTGGAAACCAACTTCCCAGAATAACAACACTGGGCATAACATGTTCTGATCTGATTTCGGACCTGCAGCAATTGCTCGAACATCCACGAAAAATCAGGTTTCTCTTCAAACTGCCAAATATCTCTACCTTTGAAATACCTTTCATGTATCCATTTTACCCACAGGCTTTCTTTAAACTCAATAAGCTTCCATAAATATTTAGTAAGACAAGCTGAGTTCCAATAAATCAGTTGCCGTAAGCCCAACCCACCCTCTTCTTTAGGCACACAGACTTTTGACCAAGCTACATGTGCTCTCTTCTTTTGTGGAGCCATTATTATTCCAGAGGAAGCATCTGCATAGACTCTCCAGTTGATGAATGACAGCCTTAGGCAAAACAAAAAGTTGCAACCTGAAGTTCTCAATGCCAAAAATAATAGATTGGAGAAGTTGCATCTTCCCAGCAAAACTAAGGTATCTTACAGTCTAAGACTTTAGTTTGTGCATAGTTCGATCAATGAGAGGTTGATATTGGCCTACAGTGAGTGAAACAGGATTTAGAGGAACACCAAGGTACCTGAAGGGAAATGTGCCCTCTTTGAAGTTCAGCTTCTGTAGAATCAAGTTTTTAGTGCCCTCTTTAACTCCACCAAAAAACTCACTACTCTTTTTAGGGTTTGCTTGAAGTCATGAAGTGAGATGAAACGCCTTCAATTTATCTAGAATTAGCTCAGTTGATTTCAGATGACCTTTACAAAAGACAAGCAAATTATCTGCAAAGCTAATATTAATAACCTTAGTGATCTTGCAATCAGGATGCCCTCTGAACTAATTATCATCCCACAATGTCTTCAATAATTGATAAAGATATTCCATAGCCAACACAAAAAGATAAGGAGATAGGGGATCACCTTGTCTTAACCCCCTACCACCCTTGAAAGGCTTGCACAAAGTATCATTTAAATAAATGGAGAACTGTGTTGTTGAATTACATTACATAATCATCTGTATAAAATGATTGGGAAAACCAATATCTTCCAGAAGATGTTTGATGAAACTCCATTCCACTGTATCATATGCCTTCTTTAAATCAATTTTAAGCATTATATGAGGACTGATATCCTTCCTGCCATACTTTCTTAACAATTCTTGAGCCAATAGAACACTTTCATCTATCCATCTCCCTTCCACAAAAGCATTATGTGAACCATGCACTATAACTGGCATGATTTTCTGCAATCTAGTTGTGAGAACCGTGGATATAATTTTGTATGTAACATTGCAGCAAGAGATAGGTCTATAATCAGCCACAGTGTGAGCAGAAGGGTTCTTGGGAATCAAGTGAAGAGATGTGTTGTTTAGAGTTTTTAAGAGAAAACTTGTTTCCCAAAAATGCGTAACTACTCCACAATAGGCCAAGTTGACTTATAGAAATGGGCATTAAACCCATCAGGCCCAGGAGCCTTGGTGTCTCCCATACTAAACACAACCTCCTTTATCTCAGCTTCAGTAACAGGACTAATCAAATGAGCTCTATGATCACTGTGAAGAATAGGGCCTTGATTCGCAATCTCAGGATGCACCATCTCCAGCATGTTTGTAGAAGAGCCAAGCAATTGAGAATAGAACTTTTGAATTTCATTACTGATATCCATTTGAGAAGTGAGTTTTCTACTAGTACTATCATACATAGCATAGATGACACTATATCTTCTCTTCTCATTGAGTTTAGCATGGAAAAAACCATTATTTCCATCACCCAATTTGATATACTGAATTTTTTCTTTTTGTTGAAGGAAATGTTCTTCCAATTGAGCTTGCTGCCACCATATCTTCCTAAGCATACCCTCTTGTAACTCTAGAGCATTATCTCCAGGGTTAGCCTGGAGGCTTTGCTTACACTTTAGCCAATCAGATTTAGCTTGATCAACTCTTCTACTCAGATTATCAAAATGCAATGAATTGAAATGCTTTAGATCTTGTTTTAAGCATTTAAGTTTGGCAACCAATCTATATTGTTTGGAACCCTAAACTGGTTGTTGCCAAACATGAGCAACACAATGCATAAAATCAGGTGAAGTGGTCCAAAAGTTAAAAAACTTGAAAGGTTTGATCCCACTTCTATCTTGATGCTGCCACATTAGATGCAACCTAAAATGATTAGACAGACAGTCTTCAATAACCTCAACACAAACATGATTAAAACGAGCAAACCACTCCTGGTCTCCAAATGTCCTTTCCAGTTTGCAACAGACCCTAGAAGAGCCTAATTGATTATTAGACCAAGAGAGGGCCAGTTGAGCGTAACTCCCCCAACCCACAAGTGCAAAGACAATCCGCAAAGTCTTCTATATCTGCTGAATGAAGGTTACCACCTGACTTCTCACTAGCTAAAAGAACCACATTAAAATCTCCAAGGACTAAGCTACCTTTATATGAGGAATGAAAGTCCACAAGCTGAGACTAAAAAGATCTTCTAGCAACACTATTATTTTGGGCATACACAATAGAAACATAAAACCGATTTCCATCAGCTAATTCAACAGAGCAATGAATAACCTGTTCAATAATACCAAGGACTTGGAGTTTTGCAGTGGTATCTCTCCATAGTATCCAAATCCTACCATTATAATGAGTAGAGTAATTGTGAGTCAAACAATACTGGTTACCAATCCTCTTCAAAACACCATTCATCTTGGCTTCTTTTACTCGAGTCTCTAAAAGGCAAATAATATGAAAATTATTATACTGTATATATCTACTAACTAATTTTTGTTTCAGGAGTTTATTAATACCCCTGACATTCCAGATAGCGAAATTCATTTTATTGTAAAGACTGGTAAGCTACCACTCTGTACAATACCTCCTTTAGGCTCAATGTATACCTCTTTGCCTTTCCCTTTTTTTGTTAATTCCAAATATTCCTCAGCATTGATAGGGTCTAGTATAGCTAGTAACTCATCCTCATTGCTAAATGAACTTTGCCCTGGGTCTAACTTCCTAGGCTGCATTGATGGTGCTGCATTCTGAGGTTGATCTGATGCCATCCCCTGGCCCGGTACTGATTTCTGCACTTGCTCTGGAGTTGACTTTTTAACTTCCCAGGCTCTTTGATTAGGTTTCTCTTTCCCTAGCACAGGTTTAGGTAGATGAGCATTTAAATCATGACCCACCCTATCACACTTAGGACAGTACCTTGGTCTCCAATCATAATCTACAGTTTGCTTCCTCACTACATTTGGCAATGCAATCTAAGTCTAATCAATAACAGGGAGGCTAACATCCATCTTCACTAGCAATCGAGGATAAGAAACATGAGCTCTAGTGGCTGTAACCATATCTGCGCATATAGGGATTCCAATGCAACTTCCTATACGACTTAATGAATCAGCAGACCAATGTGTCACAGGATGTCCAGGCAAAGTTACCCATGGAGGCATCTTCCTCCATTCAGCATTGTCAAAAGGCTCATTGGGGTTCCATTTCTTTATAAGTAAAGGCCTGACTCCAAAACACCAGTATGTTGTTCTCAAAATTGACAGAAAATCTGATTCATTGTCAAATCTAAAGAGGAAGTAACCTGTTCATGAAGAAACACTTGAGGAATAGCAGAGATTTTAGTCCAGTTTTCTGTGACATATTTCACCATTTGGGAATGAGTTGGTTGAAAGTCGGCAACCATACCTACTATAGTGTAAGCCCATCGTTTTTCCTCAGCCTCGATTCCTCTCGCACTAATTGTGCTTGTGCTTCGCCGTTGATAATCACAGGAGGAGCATACTTCAAACTTAACGCCATCCTCCCTTCGATTCTTGAGCAAGATATCCTTCCAACTATCAGTAGGAGTGGTTGCAGATTTATCATCAACAGTCTGTTCTCAATCAGCAATATAAGGTTTACAACAATCAAAGTTGAATCATTAATCTTCTCAGCCTTACCTTCTTTCGTCAATGAAACAATAGAATCAGCAATTAGATCTTCAATGATCCGCTCCTCCACATTCATAGGACCCTGAGGGGAGGCTACAACATACAATGAAATATTGGTACCGCAATTGCGTATCAGCCGTAATTTTGTTGTTTTTGGGTCGGTCGTGACGCAAAATTTTGAAATTAGGGCCGTTTCAGAAAATCACATATTTATCGTCACAATATCAGCAAAATTTCAGATATTGGCCGATATTTTGCCAATATTAGCTGATAATTACCGATATTGGCCGATGTTTACCAATATTTTCCAATATTTGTTGTGAAAAGAATTAAAAAATCATACCGCGACAACCGCAGCATATAAAATATCATTCCGACACCCTGATACCACGACGCCGCAACCGCAACTGTGATTTTATTACTTGAGCTATAGGTGTTTCCATAATAAGTTTTCGAGCATTGCCACTCCGATCCTTAGTATTGCCATCATTCGTCGTCGATACACTAATCGTTGGCTGCAAATTCTTGCCAGATGAATCATTTCCGGCAGGTTTGGTTCCTTTCCTTTGACTCTTTCCCATTGCAGGTGATGGAATTAAGTTGCACGTGTGAGGCGCTTTCAATAGACTAATCAAGCTTTTTTGTTTCCATTACTTTCTATAGTTTGAAGTAGCATTTTCAACCCAAAACATATTTGCCTTATTTGTTGGGTTAAAAAAAATTCCTTGTTCCTTAAAAGTGAAAATGGGTTCTAGAAAAAGTGATTTTCAAGGCAGGTTGAAAAAAAGAGGGTACCACAAACACCCATATAATTAAACAACGGTGATGCTATAGCGTAGCAATCACTATTTAGTAGTTTTTGGGTTAGTCATGACATGAAATTACCATTACGCTACAATTTTAAGATTTCACACTCTATTGACCAATAAATCAGGAAATATTACGGTAAATCGGTGATTTATTGAGAATTTCTAAATCTACTGAAAAAAGCATATATTGTAATTTCTTCTTATTCATTTACTATATATATATATATATATATTGGACATAGTTACTATTGAACTATAATAAAGTATTACTATTTACTAATAAAGTAAAAAAAGCACCCATGTAATTTCTTCACTTCTCCCATGTCTTTTTTCATTCTAAGGCAAATTTAGGGTTATTAGGATAAGTTAACATATAATGACTCATTTAAAATACTTCTAATATAATATAAAACACTAATTTATTAAATATTTAAATTCAAATGATCAAAAAATATTAATTAGAGTATATGGTTAAATAAAAATTTAACTCGTGGTGACTGCGACACGTAATTGATCGTTTGCGACATTCCGATACCGCATCACTGTGATTGCAAATGCGACTGCAACCGCGATTTTATTGCCTACCAATACCCGTATGCCTGCCATAACTCTCACATAACCACCAGCATCACCCCACTTACCCCTCCAAACCCATCGCCGTGACCACCCTACCATGATCACCATCATGCCAATTCACCAACCTCCCCACCACTCCCACCACCACCGTCCCCCATCACCATGATCACTGCATTCTAGGCCACCCCCATGACCACGCTATCTCCATCACCCCCACCTTTATCAATACCATCATCATCATCATCACCTCCACTTCACTAGCCCTCCCACCAATCTCACCGTCACCATCACACCCACCATTGGCATCGCCATCACCCTCAGCTCACCACCATCACCACCTCTCACAATCACCCCTAAATGAAAACAGATTCTAGATAGTGAAAATGGTTTTTGAAAATCAATTTAACTAAAAACAAAAACTTGTTACTGCTTTGAAATGAAAAGCAACAAATTGAAAATGAGTCGAATGGGCCTTATGGTTCCTTATCTCTATGGAGCATTTTCCTAGTTGGTATCCAAAGAATAATTGGCGCTTATTTGTCAAACATACTATGACCAATTAATGATGCGAATGATTTTCTTTTTGTTGATCTTTCTAATGATTAGGTTCGTTAAATATGACTTAACATGCAAGTCACTCTTTGTAATAAAAAAACCTCTAAAATCGTTTCATGCAATCATGTAATAAAATAGTGATTATGATGACCATGTTATAGTTGCAGTGTTGTAGCCGTTGATACGAAGGGATAGGTAGAAATGTGGAAAAATTGATCTTTGAGAAATTAGAAAATGGGGATGGGAGTAAATGAAAAAAAATATATTCATATAATCAATTTTAAAGTAAAAAAAGTAAGAATCCCCAGACCGGCACCTTTCAAACAAAAATTGAATAAAAAAAACCCATAAGCATCCCAGAAAAATTGCAGGGCCTTGAGAAAATGCTGCTGCTCCAATTAATCAAGAAGACAAAACCAAACTAACCGCCTAAATGAGCTGAGCTTCAAAAGCTCCAGCAACTTGAGCACCGACATTTGAACTCCAAGGACATTCGCACACAAGAATCCAATTACACTAGCTGAGAATTGAAGCAAAAGAGACACATCTGCTAGTAGCAGCACAAAATGATCTATGATCCATAGCATCCACAACCCACCAAAAGACCCCCAAAACATCTAGAATGCTATCAGCACAAGGAGCCCCCCCCCCAAAGCAACAAAACAGAAGCTATTAGCTTGAAGGCTTAGAGCTCGAGTAGATGCCGAGCAATGACGGTGGTGCAATGGAGCGCAACCAAAGACGAAATGGCAGGATAGCTAGAAATCATTGGCGATCCGGAGGAAAAGCCTCGGGGTTGAGATGGTGTGAAAGCATTGAGAGGAAATCAAAGGAGAAGAGAGGTGTCTGTTCTTCGTTTGGAAGCAGAAAGTAGTTTAGGTTACTTGTATATAAGGTCCAAAACGATGTTGTTCTAGAGGCTTTTTTTTAAGCACTCCCGCCTGCTATTACCTTCCTTAGCTCAGTTTTTCTAGCTTAGGAACCGTCCTTGGGGTGTGAAATGGAGGAAAGCAACTACCCCATGCATCACAGGTTGTAGCATCATAGCTAGGGTTGTAAACGAGCTGAGCCGAGCCGAATACCTCTGGGTTCGAGCTCGGCTTGTTTAACATAATGAGCCTAAAATAAGGCTTGAGCTCGGCTTGTTTAACTAAACGAATGAGCTGAGCTCACGGGCCAAAGCTAGAAAATGAACCGACCTTCACTTTTTTGAGCTCGAGCTCGGGCTTGACTCATTTAATAAACGAGCCCAAAAGTGAGCCTCAGACTCTGATCATTTAACTAAACGAACGAGCCGAACTGAGCTTTTAACGAGTTGAGTCGAGCCGAATACCGAATTGGCTCAGCTCATTTATGACCCTAATCATAGCATCATTGATTATAGATGATGTGTTGGGGCTTAGTTTGTGTGATATTTCCTAGAGGTGTTAGGGTGTGTGTTTGGTAGACATGAGCTAGCTTTTGAGAAGCTTAAGAAGTAGCTTCTAACTTATCATAATTGTTTTTGTTTTTTAATCATATAATTTATATGGATATAAATATGTAATTCAATATCGATTAATAATTTTCAGCCAATTCAACAACTAGTTTTGTCAAACACTTAGGTAAAAATCAACTAATTTATCTACTTTTAGTTAGTTGTGCCAAACATAACATTAATATGATGTTTAGGACTACAGGATCTGAGTAACGTAGGTCTAATGTTCGAATCCTCCTCTCCTGCAGTTTTTTTGGAAATAATCCATTGCTAGTCAACAATCTAGTAAAGGTTAGGCTGCTAACATCTTGACCTCCATAGGCCTCGTCAAAGATGATTCGTACCGGCTGCTATTTTTACATTTATACTTCCTATGGATACTAAAATGCATTTTATGCTTATATTTTCTGTAGCTTGACTCAAAATCTATGACAGTTATTTAGTCAAATAATCATAATATTACATTGGCTGAGAAGTGATTGCTGTCCTAGAATAATCAATCTAAGCTCTCTGATGAAACTTCTACACAAAATTCATGCTCCTCATGTCTTTGTCTAACAAATCCTGTAAATATAGGGAAACAAGGTGAAATAAAATGATGTATATCCCTCAAGTCTTCTTGTTTAAGCTACTAGTCAAAATTACAACAAGAAGTCTTACTAGAGAAACTTCAATAGGCTAATAAATATGCATGTGGCCTACCAAATGGAAAGCTCTAAACAAGGAATTATTTTTATTATGAAGAGTTGCTGGTTTTTAATACTGCTTGAATGAAGAATCTAATTATACCAGTACTTTGGTCAACTTTGAGTCATGGACTGGTAATAAATATTGTTGAGTACATTGAATGATGTTGTTATTCAATCAATTCGGGAAAGAAGCTTACTAGCTACCAATTGTATTAAGCATACTTTTTTTTATACCATTACTAGACTAGTAGGATTAAAAATTGGTCAGGGTGATAAAAAAGCTGTGTACCAATAGATGGAGATGCAAGGCTAGGGTCATAATTAAATACTTAAGTCCAACTATTTTATGACAGTCAATTATTTATTTTTATTGATACCTGAAAATATTGTTATTCCATTAATATTAGATGTGCTAATGCAAAGGATCCTAACATGCTAGTCTTCAGATGAATTGGTCTGTTTTAACTGTCTGATGGAGGGTTTCTTTCTTTTATCTCATCTCTTCTTCACAAGCTGTCTCTGCTGGAATGTTACTTCTTAAATATGTGGTAGTTTTGCTTTGTGTTCCGGGTTTGAGTGTATATGAAAAGCCGTCTGCCAATTTTGTTATCTGTGCTTTATTTATCTGCAGAAAAATTATTGGTCCAAGTTGAAAGCAGACCAAAAGATTGCCATTATGGATATTTTGTTTTCAGTACTAGATTTTGCTGCTTCATACAATTCATACACCAACCTTAGGTTGCGTATATGCCGTGTACCTGCTGAAAGGTAACCATCATATGTATGTATAATATTTCCACTTGAATATTCAAAAATAATGTCAGCTAGTAAACATTTTGATTATCCTATTTTGAACAGGCCCCCCTTAAATCTACTTCGCCAGGAATTGGCTGGAACTTGCATATATCTGGATATCTTGCAGAAAACTTTAGATCTTGAATCCAATGGGCAGAAACATTCCGACATGGATGAGACGCTAGATAAAATAGCAGAAAGGAAATTGATATCATTTTGCACACAAGCTCTAAAAGAGGCATCTGATTTCCAGTCTACTGTGGGAGAAACAACCAATATGGAAATCCATAGAGTACTGGAGTTGCGTTCTCCGGTTATTGTGAAGGTAATTTTATTTTTGAGTACTCTCTTCCAATCACATATGCATATGCAGGACCTTTTACTTAGAAATG
The DNA here is from genome assembly GCA_030549775.1 of Tamarix chinensis. NCBI lineage: Eukaryota > Viridiplantae > Streptophyta > Magnoliopsida > Caryophyllales > Tamaricaceae > Tamarix > Tamarix chinensis. The sequence goes on along the minus strand of CM060172.1, from coordinate 59,444,315 downwards.
ATATCAATTTGATTCCTGAACACTTTCTCCCAGCTCCAAGATCTTCTGCATAGATATGACTACTCATTTTCTTGTGCTTCTAGTTTGTTTGTTGAACAATTCCTTTCCTCTCAATATTTTGTTTGTAAATGCCACTTCATTAGCTCTTTCACATGCCTTTGCTTTGCATATGCAGAATGTATGAATACATAATTTACCAAATATTGAATATGGAAATATTAAATCTTGTATATGTACATGATTGTAAATTTTAGTATTTGGAATAGATTTCATTAATCTATGTATAAAAGGTTAAATCTCTTTGACCCATGTGGAAGCTTTCAATCAAAGGTAAACACATTTTGCCAGTGTTCCCTGATGTCTTGCTATTCTGGGAATTTTGTTCATTAGCAGAAAGTTTGAGCATTTTCAGTGGAATCTAATTGTGAGCTTCTTGAATAGAGATTTTGAGGGTGGGGACTGTTGCATGATTAATAAAACCCCTATCTTGCTACTTGTTTTTTACACTGGTTAAGCAACCCATTTATGCTTTGCTTTCCAGGTGATCAGAGACATGTCTTCTATGAATAGTTGTATATTCAGAAAACATCTCAGAGAATTCTACCCAATGATTACTAAACTTGTATGCTGTGATCAGGTAATATTCTTATCTTCCATATTCTATCCTCTCATCTAGAATATTTAGTGAGTGTATTTCTGTATTAAGGATGTTATCTGCTACAAAAATGAACAACCTTCATCTACCGAGGATATCTGATCGCATAATATAGCATGCGCAGAAATGTTGTTATATGACAGCCTTATGTGTAGGAGCATCTTTATCCTATCTTGGCTTGTCGAACAAAATTCTAGTTGTTTGTTCAGGGGCTAATGAAGCTACTACACATTTAATCATCTTATGAGCTTGTAACAGAATGACACAGAATCTTGGTTGTTTGAGGATATTTTTACTTGCGCATGAATTCATTTTTCTCTTTGAAGAAGTCAAATCGAAACATCTGCAAATATGCTACTCATGCCGAACTTTCCCATCAAGGGGCAGGTGGCTTATAGTTGTGAAACAGAAACCCGATGTTATTTGGATAGTTCCTTTTCTGTTTCTCTGGGTGATCGTGAATTGATTTGATCAAATTTAATTTTTTACGATAATATTCGTCTTTCATGTCATGTTATCTTTGGTATCTTATTTGCTGTTATTTCTTGTGTAATTCATTCATGTTCTATAAATCGTTTGAAAATGTTGATGTTGTAGAGATGATTGTTGGTTGTGATTGAGCTGAGCTGGAATAGTTGTTTTTAAGAAAAAGAAAAAGAAAAGGCAATAAACCAATGAACTTAATCAGTGGAAATATATGAAATAAAAAGCTATGGAAATAAATCGATGAACCTAATCTCCAAGAGATGACTTGGCATTTTTTAATATAAAAAGTAACCTCCAATCCGAAATATATGAAATGGATGTACCATAAACCTTATCAATGGAGGGAATGAACAGGATACTATATCATTAACGAATTTATGATTTCACCAAATTCTGTTCTATATACATATATATTTATTTATTTTATTTTTCCTGTTTATGTTGATCAGATGGATGTTCGTGGAGCACTTGGAGATCTCTTTAGCAGACAGCTAACTGCCCTATTGCCATAGAAGTATGTCCCTGTACCTTTCACTATCGTTTAATGAATGGTTTTCTGGCATTATACAAGCGGCTAGGCACTTGAAACTTGCTGAATTCCTCTACCCGAAGATTTTGGTTGCACAGTAAAGTACATCATCACCGTTTCTGTTTTCAACCCCAGGGGTTCTTCCTTCCATGAAGATTTAGTTGTTTTCTGTAATTGATGCCTAGGAAAGGAAAACAAATAGTGTATTTTTTTTCTGCAGATCCGTTTATCTTTGTCCTTATTTTCTACACTATTGCGGCGTAGTGATAGTCATTGCAGAGATGTACCTATACTAATCAAGCAGCTCCGAGTAGCGTGGCTAGTGAACCCCACATTCATGTATCTCCAGCAGAGATTCGGCCATTGTGTCGTACAGTTGTATATCTTTAATAGGTGAACTTTGCGGGAGCTTGATGTATTATTATTTATATGGCTTCTTGTTATTTTATATTTGCTTATTCGATTAGGATATTGAATCGATTTGATCTGAAAAAGTAAATAATTTATTTAATTTTTTTTAAAATTAAATATTCGATTCGGTTAATAAAAAGTCAAATAAATTAAATATCCGATATGATAAATACAAATAATATTTAATCTAAAAAAAAATATTTTATAATTTTTATTTTATGTATAATCATATATAAATAAATTTAGATGTTCTTGTGTGTGTGTGTGTGTATAATTTTTACTTGATTTAGTATTTGGGTTAAAATTTAATTTAGTTGAAATCCTATTTTTGATATAATCTCTTTTTATATATGATAGAATCCAATTAAATCTTGTGATATAGTAATTTTAATTTTAGTTTTAGCATTAGATATTTATTGAGTAAGTCGGATATTTGGTGAGAGAATCGGATATTTGTTCAACAGATTGAATAATATTAAATATATTTGTGATTTGATAGTTTTTTATATATTTAAAATTTTATTTGGATAATATTGGTTATATTTAATATTTGATCTGAAAATTTGAATATCTGAAAATTTAAATTAAATATTAAATATTATTTTTAGATTTCTGATAATTAAATGTTTAAAATATCGGATATTTGAACTTTTAATTATTCAGATATATATGTTGAGATAATTTCTGATGGTTGTTTCACCGTAACTTCCCTTATATAATAGGGGTGTATTGGAGCAACTCTAATGGGAGTGGATTTTAGTTGGAAGATATTTTGTACCAAACGCATATCTCTCCCTTTTTCTACTTTTTCCAATTTTATACCACAAAAGTTCTATACACTTTTTTTTTGAGGTGGGGAGAGTTTAGTTACAGGGTATTTTGTTTCGTCATTGATCTGTTATTAAGTTTTTCTTTTTATTTAAATTATTCTTTTATTTTATATTATAATTAAAATACAAATTATTATTCGGATATGATATAATTTAAAATACAATTTTTTTTCTAAAATACTTTAAAAATTAAATATTTAGAGTGAATAATTTAATATTAATTATTACAATTATTGTAATTTATTCTCAAATACCTATCTCCATAATAACAAATAATTAGAGTTAATTTTTTTTAGATAATTGGTTCTTACGTTGAAACAGAGTGTATAATACTACAAAATTTAAACAACTTCGCATCATTATATCCAAACAATATTATAGTAATGTATAAATATTACAACATAAAACATCAAATTGACGCATTATTTACATAAACACTTCAACCTTTAAATATTACCATCGTACTCTTAAATAGTACAACACAAAGTACCAAGTGGATATAACAATGAGATAAATAATAACTAAAAATAATATAATTACTAAATTACTAAATCTAGTTATTTGTTTAAAAATGTTGCCAAATATAATCCACTAAATCGAATTTAAGTCGGTGATGGGCTAAATGGTTACAAAATTTTGTAACTTTTTGAAGATAAGAATTGATGTCGATTATTGGACCATGATTAACTATAGTTGGGACATTTTTATTGTTTTCATCATCAAATGTATCCACACCATAATTACCAACATAAGTATCACATTCATTATCAACAATTATATTAAGCAATATGATGTACGCATAAACAATCTTTTATTATAGCCACATCTCCTAAGCATGTGGACTCACGAATAATCACAAAATATCACAAAATGCCCCTATAACACTCCAATTGCATGTTCAATTTCCTTTTTAGCAACTTTTTGATGCTCCATAAATAATTTTATCTTCAACCATTGAGTAATTTGGTTGGTTTTTACCATATGCTAGCTATTAACCCATATGATATTCTATGCTGTTCACTATATAATAAACTTCTGAAACTTGATCTTCGCAAACATCTTTGAACACTAATGAGATACTAAGAACATTGAGTTCATTATTTGATCCAAAGCAATTGAAAAATATATGTCAAATCCATAAATCTTTTGATGCAACTACTTCTAGTATGTTAGTTGGGGCATCATAGTTACTACAACAATATTGGCATTTCTATTTAACATGATAAGTTTTTCATTCCCAATGCATACAATCAACACTTCCCATCATACAAGGAAATTCAAACCTTTCTCCTAATTGAAGGAGGTGTTCACAATACTGAGAAGTAAAAACCTAATCAACTACTCTAACAAAGTGCCTCAAGCATTCTATTTTTGTTTTTTTAGTAATGTGTACATATTCATCCATGTAATCACCAGACATTCCATAAGCCAACATACATAATGCAATTGTGCATTTTTGCAATGGAGATTGTTCACTTTTATTTTTAAATTATATCGAATCGGATTGAACGAATTATATCAACCTTTGCCAGCTGTATCTATTGGTCTCGCAACCCTTTGTTTGCCTGCAATTGCGAACGTGAATATGCAATAAAAGTAAATTAATCACTTAGGCTTGTTAGTGGGACCCGCCCTATCACATAAAAAATCGTGCCTATCCTATTATTTTTATATTTGTGAGCACATCTTTAAATTGAAACCACACACTCTCCCATGCATCTAAGATTGTCCATAATAGAGGTGTAAAATTTTTTTGCATCCTTGGATCTGGTGCAAAATACTACAACCGAAGGGAAAAAGAATCAAAAATTATAGTAGAGTGCAAAATATTGATCCAGCTAAAAAAAAATTCAATCATGCAAAAAAATCATCATCAATATTAATTAAGTATATTTTAGTTGTTTGTGGTGGGGTATAGATTGATAAGATAATATATTTTAATGTTATATTATTGAGTCTTTGTTGTGGGATATAGAGTTTAAAAGAGGCAAAAAAATTATTTTTAATTTAAAAATGTATATTGAGTTTTTTTTGCTCTTTTGTTGTGGGTACCCTAAACTAACTTTTAACTTATTGTTTGGTCATTTTTATAGAAAATTTATGGCCAACAATGAGTTTCTTAATTTCCTACAAATTAACTTTTAAGTAGCTAAAAAGTACTTTTTAGCTTATAATAGGATCATTGCTATTTTATTTATTTATTTATTTATTTAGTTTTATAATCTTTAACTTATTAGATGACACCCTTAATTTGAAATTAAGTTTAGTTTATTTCTTAGTTGATATAAGTGTCTCTGCTAATGTTATCTTATGCTTTTTGGTGAGTTGAACTATTAGTGTATGAAATATTTAAAAAATATATATATTTAAAAAAAACCTAGCTTATAATAGATTTAGCTATTATCTATGAATTTTCGGTTGATAAATAATGTTTCATCACTCCACCAAACAGAGAAATTCCATTCATACTCCAGAGGAAATATATTATTACAAAGTTTCAAATTCAATGAGATATTATACAAATTAATCATATTCCAAGATCAAAGCACACAACATCATCATATTTTAGACTTGACCGTCAAAGGAGAAAACGCTATCGAACAAGTAATATGCGAAACTACACTGCATCACGAATTGAATTTGAATATCTCACAAATGATTTTATGTAACACACTGATGAATGTAACAAATGGAAGATAACCTTTGCTCTGAGTTTAACCAACCAAAGCTTTCAGGAAATAGAGAATCTTCTGCGTCTAGGCTTGGTAATATCTACGGCATCATCTATGTTTGAAGTATCTTTAGAGCCATGCTTGAATGGATTCAACTTGCCCAAAGTCTTAGACACGGAGGAAAAAAATGTGGTCTTTCTTGGATGGCCACCAGCCTTAGAAGATGTTCCTGTAGGATGATTTTTCTGCAAGCTAGAAACATACATCTTCATTTTCATCAGTTCAGATTTCAAAGCCTCATTTTCTTTCATCAAAGAGACATCAGCTTGCAATTGACCACGCACGGTCGTCATAGCATCCGGAGCAGCTATGACATTATTATGTCGATGATCATCACCGCTCCTTAGCTTGAGTTTATCGTAGTAGAGAGCATGGAGGACTATCTGTACTGGCAACCTCTTGTTTTGCGAGGCATGGACTCTGGCCTCATACGACAGTTTCAACGGATCTAGTGCACTGCACACTTTCTCCCTCTCTATCTCATCCAAGTTTGGGTGGGCCTGCAATGTTATAGTTATTGTTAGAGAAGCAACAATTTCTGTGCATGCATTGTATGGAAACTGCAACTGACTCACCTTCAAATATATATCAATAGCACGATAAAGATCATCATCAACCCTTCTAGCACCCTTAGGCACAAGATTAGCAATTCCATTGAACTTTGAGATACTAAGCTCCGCATACGTAGCAATCTCACCTAGATATGCATCCAGAGTCTTAGCAACTCTCTGAACAGCAGCAGAACATACCTCTTTATAGTTCCCACCACCATTAAATACATCCACACTCTTTTCCTTAGCCACAAAACCAGAAAAGATCCTCCTCACACTTTGTAAGTCGACCAAGCTCTCTCCGTCGTAAGTTAGCGATAGTACCAAGAGATCGTCGACTGTAATGTGCTCTAGGATATCCGATATGCATCTTTCAAGCTCATTCTTGCAGGTATTTGATGCTTTCAAGAAGGTGGCACATCGGAGGATAGAGCAGAGGAAATTGACAGGGAATGCAGCTTTCTCGGAGGGGAAAAGAGCGACTATAGACTCGAGGAGCTGACGCTGTTGGGTTCTGATATCAGGTACAGGGTCCCCAGCAACAGCAGGAAACTTGGTCATGGTGGTTCCGCCAGAGTGGTCGCGGACCAAATCTCTGAGGCACCTTTCGGTATACGTTATGATGGCACTGGCTATAGTGATGACCTTGGCACCACGTAACTTCATGGCAGCAATGATCTTCTGAAAGGAGATTATGTCGAGGACAGCCAACTTTTCAGTCCACCCGTTTGGGGGAGTGGCTGTAGCGAAGCTAGCCTCACAGCATGCCTGATTGATACAGGGAATTCAACTATTAATTAGCTCCCTTGATCAGTTGAATCCGATTACCGAATTATGCAGCAAGCTAAGCTACGCTAGTATAAAACCTGTTAATGTTAACACCAAATCACATAGAATCATAAGAATACCTTAGAGCTGATGAATCCAATGCATTTCTGGACAATGCCAACATCCTCAGCCATTGGAAGAAGGTCCTGGCAATGACATGTTTTCAAGACAATGACAGCACCTGACAGTGTGGTTAAAGCAACTTGGTTCAGAAAATCCTCCGTACGATTGGCTAGGTTATTTTCACAGTAGTCATCCGTCATCTCTAGATATTCGGCAGCACAACGAAGGGCTGCCACATTATCGATGGTGATCTCGAAATTCACACCGTAACAGAACTTGACTGCCTTTTCAAAGATCTCTGGTCCGCCAGGGATGTCTGACAGATTTACGCAGCTCAAATCCGTTTCATTTGACTCCAGTATCATTTTCCTTATGTAGTTACTCTTGGCCACGAGCATGAACTGTTGCGTTCAAGTACCATAAGCAAATAACAAAGAATTCATATGTTAATATTATGATTGATACCTTGTGTTCGATATCAATCTAGTAATACAATTATGTACATGTAAAAATTCTTCAAACATGTAATTCACAAAGAATGAATGCATGTATATCGTTTAATAGCTAGCATGCAGCTAAGAGCCTAGGATCATGTGTGTGTGTACACGAATTAAACTTCTACCTTGTGAAGATTAAAATGAGCTTCGCCAACCACGATGAGGATATCAGTTGGAATGCCTTGAGAGAATACCCTGCAAATGGACAAAAAAAATATGGCTAGATGAGTCAAGTGACAGTACTCAAGCTCAAAGAAAGTTTAATTAGTACTAATCGATGTTAATACAAGTAATGATCAGCCGAACAGCGAGGGAATATACAGGCGAGGTGAAAAGAATATTAATAAGATCAGGTTCGAGCAAAGGATTTATTTACCATTGGCCAGTTCTCTCCATGACTAGAGAACGCCTACGTGTATTCAGTACTGGAGCAGCCATCTACTGATGAATTAGGCTTGAATTTGGGTAAGACTGCTTTCCTGGACGAGGAAAAATGCAGAATTCAAAGTCATGAATACATGTATCGTGCATGTAGTTAAAAACACAACTCAGTATGACTACCGGGACAGACTTCTCGATATATATACATGTATATAGGTAATTGAAGAATACCCAATAATTGATTGGGCAATCCAGCTGGTCTAAAACAATTTTCTCTTTTCCTTTTCCTATGCCTATTAATGTGTCCGTTCCTTTTTCCTTAATGATAAATATTAAACGTATATATATATATATATATTTATGTCACAATCATTCACCTTGTAACTCAATGTCATATCTCACCATGATCAAACAGAGAAAGTAAAACTACTATGTAACCCAAGTCGGCTACCTTACGTATTGTCAATTGGTTTTGGATGGAATCTTAAGACTTCCTATTTCATGATGGGTTTAACCCATATCCTTTATCAAATCTAATCAAATTCTAATAAACCTTAACCGACGAGGGTAATGATCTTAAACATGAAAGTATATGAGACCATGCATCATGATGAAGCAGCTAACCACTTCCGGTGCACCGGTTAAGATTGGATGTGTAAGTGCTTTAGGTCCGAGTACAAAGATATTATTTTCACCCCTTTTTATTCAAGGATCTGAAAGGTTAACTAACTTACTTATTATGTGTATAATGCTTGACACAGAATGAGTCCCAACTAGCCGGAAACTAGTTACCCAGGAACTTTGTATAACATACACACAACTACGCATATAATTGATTAGTCTAATTCGTTTGATCAGTAGAACGATTTACAGTGTCAAAATCCACATCAACTAAATAGGTGATCAAAATGTAATGCCGTACAAAATCTCAATTCAATGACTTCAGTGACAACCAAGTAAAACAGATAAGAAAAAGAACGAGAGCAAAGTAAACCTGATCGGATTTTGTTGCCGAGTGCTCGGTCTCGATCTGAAAAGAGAGGGACAGAGATAGGAAGCACTCTCTAAAATTGGCGGAGACGGGAGAGTGATTCTATGGGGAAGAGAGCACTTGCATTCGCCTGTGAATTGCTGGAACGACCTCTACCACAAGTGCTACTAGAGTTTGTCTCCCGATGGGACCAAGAATTAATGTATAGCAATCGACTTTTCATATTTTTTTTCCCTCTTCTATTATTTGAGACCATAGGAATTTTGTGTATCAACTATAGACGAAAACGATTGGTTTCTTTCTGGATTGGCTGAGGCTTGTGTTTTGGATAACGTACAAGGTTTCTTCTCGAGGATTATATAGGACAAATCCGTCTATTTCATAGCTAATCGTCTTCTTTTCTTTTCGTTTTCACAAACGGACTGACTGCATGATCTTTGAACATGTGCTAGTAAAAACAAATTACGCCGGCACATGATCAACTCTCCACTTATACAAGGTTCCAAAATAAAAAATTAACATTTATTTGATGACTACTGAATCTGCGTCAGAATAAAAGGGCGGAGCATGCGAAATGAATGTCATTCAATTTGACTCTAAGTGCAAGTTGGATTAAGATTAGTCTTTCCTCTTGCGTCCACTCCTTCTCTAATTAGCTATTAGTCTTTTACTAAGCCGCATACCTTGATTTATTTGTAGATTATTGCAGCACTAAACCTTTTGTTTGAGAGAGTTACTGTTGTTAGGTGTTGAAGTTTGTTGTTTTAATATTGTAATATCCCGTCCTAAATCCTTCTTTGAAATGTGTTTAACTTATCTATAAAGGTGTATTAAATAAATTTGTTTGTAAAAGATTTTAAAATGCGTGTGAAATGATATTAAAATGGATTTTATAGATGCATGGATCGACTAGTGTGCATGTGATCAACTAGTCGACCGGTTGTGGATATATTAAAGTTTAGTTTTTCAACAAAACCAGTCAACTCATTTCCAAACTAGAAGATTAGTCCGACCATTGTTTTGTTTTCTTATCTTGAATGATTTTAGAACTTGATCAATTGATCATGGAACCTTTTTTTTTGTATGTATGTGTGTGCACGCGTTTTGTGTGTGTGTGTGCGCGCGCTAGTAAGCTCATTCAATTGTCCTAGAAAGAAGAACAAAGAGAAGATCATTCAATCAAAGGATCATGAGATGATGACAATGATGAGCAAAATGAAAGATAAGAAATTGCAAATCTTTGCTTCATGGCTCGTAGTGATGAAGCTTCTAGATATTGTTCGAGTTCAAGTAAGGTTGATAATGAGTTACAATCTAGATCCTTTTATTCTTATGATGAATTGTTGTGTATTTTGCATGATGCTATGTGTGAAGATAGCGAAACAAAGATATAACATGAAAAAGTTATATGGTCACCTAAATGGATAATACAACAATCTTTTAAGTGATAATGATCTTGAATCTCACATGTCATTATGATCTCTGGGAGAAAATTGAGGAACTTGAATCTTAATAAAAGGATAATTCTCTAGATCACGGTATGAAGATGGGTTAACTTGAAGGTAAAAAGATTGAGTAGGGGGTGAAAAAGGCTTAAATTTGTTGATTGGGCATAAAAGATATAACAAGGGTTGTGAAGACCTAGGTTATGGAGACACGAGATTTATGAAGTATAGAACTCTCAAAAAATTTCTCCTGAAAGCCTCCAAGGCCCATTAATTGTCTTCTTCTTCACCCATTGTTTGTGATAAGTTTGATAAGATCTATTATATTGCTTTGTCATGTAGAGCTGGTGAAATTCTAGCTAAGTATAGGTACCTAAGTGAACCATCATTCAAAGATGATTAACTAATCCCCAAGAAAAGTTGGGTACTTAGAACACTCGGTTGATTATTTAGAGTAGGAGACAATAGGAAGAAGAGGAGCATACGTTTAGTTGAAAATGGAAACTCAACGTTCAATATGTGTCTTGATACCTTGGAAAGGGATGTGCACAATACTAATTTGTATCAAGTTAGGCATTTCTTTTCCTCGATCCTCCATATCTATGCAAATATGGAACATTTTATGGTTTAAAATGTTTTAACTAAAACTAGGATATAAATCATGCTTACATTGATCATCTATTTGACTTTATCTCAAAATTATCACTCATTTAATCTATAGTGACTACAATGATTGATAAAGTTAAATCTCTTATGATATGGCATCCATGTGATTATTACTCATTCCTCATCTATGTGAGTTCTTAATATTTTGATGCATGAAAATTATGTTATAATCATGTTTGGATGACATTAATATGTGTTTTTTTATATCTAAAATAAGTTTCATGATTGGCGTTTAACATGCTTAAATCAAGTATAAAATGCATGCTTGATTCCATGGTTTGATTACTTTTCAAGCTTAAAATAAGTGTCTATCATCTTATAAGATTAGTCAACTAGTCCTCAAACCAATTGATTGATTTGAAAGGGCACAAGTCAAATTGTCCTTTGACACAAATTGATGGGTTTATGTTTTTAATTTTTACAACTAGACCAGATTAATTGATTAGTGAGTTAAATCAGTCAACTACTTTCAGTAGAATAATTAATTGATTATTCACACCCATCAATTAGTATGTTTAGTTTTTAAAAGACCTGAAACCTTGAACAATGCACCTATTATACCTTTAAAAAAATTCAACCACCTTTTGAACCAAAACTCTCTCCTCTCCTTCTCAATTCCTTAAAGATTAACCAAATTGTAGATTTAAGGGCTCATTTTGATCAAATTAGTGAAGAGAACTTGGTTCAAGCTTTTGACTTAGAGTTGCATTTATATAAAAAATATCTTAAATTTTAATGAGTTAAGGTTGAAAACTCTAAACATTTCTTTAGCTTAACCTGAAAAATTTTGTGACTTTTGTTGGAACTATTTTAGCTTATATTGGTTAGCTTAACTTGTTTAACGTATAAGAGCACTCAAAATCCACCACTATATCATCTTGCCAAAATCTTTGATCTTAATCAAACCACTTGAGACTATGGTGAGTTTCAAATGAAATTATGCTCCTTTCTACTTTCATTCTATTATTGGTAGCTTAATTTTCTTTGTAATGCTTCATTATTTTCCTTCTCATCATGCCAAAACAAAAATCCATAGTTGCATATACAAGAAAGGGTAAGGATGTTGATAAAGGTCATTCTAAACAACATAGAGCTCATTTTATTCATCTTGATAATAAATCTCTATATGTTGATGGGAACATTCTCAAGCATATCCTACTCTATTCAAAGATTCATCTCCCTCACCTTCAAAGAGGCTTCCTTGTCATACTCCTCATAATCAACCCCCATCTCCAAAGCCAAGTGCTCCTCCTATTGGATCATCCACTAGATTTGGTAGGATTACATATGCTTCACCTCACTCTCCTTATTTCTTCACTTCCATGAAAAACTAGTAGCAATGGATTAAGTCTTGTTCTCTAAAAAGGGCCATTCCAAGTGTAATACCCTGAATTCAAATTAATCCTAATATCAAGTAATTAGTGTGTTTAATATTACTATAATTTTTTAATCTTAAATTTAAAATAAATTCTAATCCCGACCCTAAAATTCTTTTCTATTTTACTTTTTCCTTTCCCTTTTTCCCTTTTTTCCTTTTCTTTCCCTTTTTCTCCTTTTCCTTCCTTAATCTTCTTCTTCTTCTTCTTACTCATTATGTGATATTTTTCCTTCCTTAACTAATTTTCTCTTTGCCTGGCCCCCAACCATGAGCCTACTTGTAGACTAAACTCATCATCACCATTATCCTATCCCTTCATTTCAAGGATGTGTTGTTAATTTTTTTTTACCTAGATCCCCTGATCTCTACCTTGCCCTATACCCATTTGTGCCTTGACCCTTGGCCATCTTAGCCATTTACACACAATCTACACTTATAAATACCCCTCCTTTCTCTCATTTCTTCATTTATTGTAACCACCAAACTCTCTCCTCTCTATTGTTCCAATAACTCCCTCACTGATTTTCTAAGCAATTTCCTTAACCCACCCCTATCGCTCGTCGGTGTCATCACCATTGTTGATGACGTCGTACTTTATAGCCCCACCTAGCCAATTACCACCCAACCTTCTCCAACTCCACCTTTTTTATTGCTGTTCATTTGTCTCAGCCATTTCCACTATTTTCAACTCAATCACCTTAGTCATTGTACCTTTTCTCCCTCTCATCCAAGTCGTGTTGTTCCTTTGTTATTAGCTTATAATGATGAGTGGGTTGAACTTGCTGAGTTAGTTAGCTTGCTAAGCGAGTTAACACACTAAATAGGTGTTATTTCTTAATCTTAGTTTTCTTGCCAAAAATTTTCATTATCTCCTTTTCCCCTTGGCTTCAGCCAAGCCAGTTTCTTTCCCCTTGGCCTCAATCAATCACTGCATTATTGAGCACAATGGTTCATTTTTTTCATTCCTCTCAGTCTCTCTATTCCATTTCCTTCTTCCTTTTGTCTTACCTCTCCCTGCTCAACATTCCTAGGTTCTAATAGTGTATATTATTGGTTTTTAGGTGGTTTCTTGGCAGCTTTGGAGGCGGAGGCTTAGGCATTTTGCTTGCTTAGAGACCAGTGTTGATTTGGTAAATATACATGTCATAGTTATGGATTTTTGAATGTTATGTGTACTTTGTGTGTAATCTCATTTTTTCTACTATTATATTGAAAAATGTTATGTTGATAACGTCATTATATGATAACATGGTATTATATCTTGGAAACTAAGTATTATGTGAAAGCATGTGCTTATATGATAGCTTTGTGATAAGTCTTATCTTGAAACCATAAGTGTGGTGGTATTTCCTAGATTTGATAAAGCATGGTAAATGAGGAATGAATGTGTTTAAGTGGTATGTTGATGTAATAAATTAAAGGAGGAAAATTAATGATGTTGGATTTTTAGGGTTTTGTGGAAATTTGGGTATTGTGGCTATTGTAAGGGTATTTTGCTCATTTTATGAAAATATGGAAAATAATTATGGTATGATAATATGTGAGGGTTTTATACATTACTTAATAAGTAATATGATCAAATGATGGTTGAGTAGGGCATAAGTGATCTAAAATGAGATTTTGAAGCTTTCGATAATATAATGAAATTTTGCTCAATATGGGTAAAATATGATTTTTTTTGGCGTTTCTAAAGTGGTAATGGATTGATAATATGATAAATATGTGACATATAATACTTAGGGTAATTATGAATAGTATAAGTCTAACAAAATAAGGAAATGACTTGCTTTAGGAATATTAACCCTAAAGTTAGGTTTGTTATTTCATGTGTAAGATGGTGAGGTTAGATCTTAATTTTTGGATATGCTTTTAATAATGGCATTTAGAATGATTTACTCAATTTTGTGGTTAAATGAGCCTTATGGGAGAATTTATTCTTAACTTATGAAATTAGGGTTTTTTAGGAGATTTATAGCTTTTTTCCATAGGAAATGTCCCAATCATCACTTGGCTATGGTTTATGTGTTATGCAAAATTATGATATGTCTGTTTTATGTTCCTTAAATATTTATATTTATGTATTCACAATGGAATTGAGATAAAAAATAATTTCATAAGATATTAATTACTTAAAGGGAAAGATCGTATGAATAAGGACCGAGGTATTGAGTTTATTCTACTGTCTTATTAATAGTGGACATGTGTTTTTTTTCCTTGGGGGCACTTCAAAATATTCCACTAGTTTAAGAATAGATTTTAGGAGCATGTTGCCTTAAGAGATGTTGATTCTGCTCCACCGGCTTAATTATAGTGGTTAAACGTGTTTTTTCCTTGAAAGGTATTTTAGTTCATTCCATCGAATTAAGAAAAGTGGGGTCCTACACTCAATGTAAATAAGACAATGGATTGTGATTATATCTAATAATGGAATCTTGGATTTAATTCTTCTCTTACATTGTATCATATTTAAACAATGTGCATGATTAGTCTTCCATGTGATCTTATTTACTTGGCATACTCTTTCTATGGATGTATTTTCCCTTGCTCAATATATAGGGTATTAATCATTCGTTTCATAGGTGTTGCTCATTCTTACGAGAAAATGGCCTAGCTTTTGCTTTATAAGTCACAACTAACTGCTTGGATGATTTTCTACCTTTGATAATTTACCTATTGAGGATTGATTTCGTTTCTAGTTCTTGAATATAGAGTTGATGTTATCTAATTATTAGTTTTTATTCAAACACCTTTTTAAAATCTTAGTTCTAGTGGATCCCTTTTGGTTGTATTTTTATTTATCGTGTGCTCAAAGTTTATCTCAAACTTTATCTACGATTTATGAAATATTTCTCTCATTCTATATTTATTCTAAGTTTAAGTTCTATGTTTTTTCCTTGTATTCAACATAAGGTTGGTATGGTAATCCAAACTTATGTTGATTACAATAGTAACTCCCAATTATATTGTTATTATGATTTCACTAAAATAAAATTTTACAGTATTAAATTTGGGGGTATTACACCATGCAAGTGAATTAACACTTTTCATCCTCTATATATGTAGACCTTGCATGATATTGCATGTTTTTTCCATTGTTTAAGCTTTGAGATCTTGTCTATAAGGACCTAATATGTCTTTTCTATGCTAATTTGACTATATGCATCAATGACTCCGTGGTTTCTACTCATGTTCTGAGCGTTCTTATATTACTAGATGAGGCTAAACTAGCTCACATTCTAAGTATCATCAGTGACACCATTACAAGAGCTATCTTTTCATAGTGGATAATCACATGATTTCATGCTTAGTTTTTGGTGGACATGCATTGATGTCATACATTATGGGTGGGAACTCCAGCTCATATTGTCTTCTCCATACTAAGAGGGTGTTTCACTACTTTGTGAGTGCTATGCTCTTCCTTAGGGCAGGATTGGGGGGAAACATGACTACTAAGGATTGGTACGCCATGGAACACATTCTTTCCGAGATATATATGTGCATTTGGATATATATATATATATATATATATATATATATATATATATACAAATAAATGGGCCACATGTAAAATTACTCACAACCATCACTCAGATAAAGGTCCCTTGTTGCTAGGATCTTGTGAGACTTTTAGGTTCCCTATGGTGACTTTTCTACTACTGCTCTTTGTTTGGAAAACGTATTGGATCATTTTGATGAGATAACTCTAGGGAGGATGGGATATGAGGTTAGTAAGGATAGATAAAGCCTAGCTATCACAACTAATGCTTGAGCTACTCTAATATGCACTAGTAGCATACTAGGCTCTCAGGGTCCTTCTACACTGCCGCCACCAACAGATGATGAGGGGATTTCACCGCCTACTAATGATCCCATTGTTGCTGCAAATATTATTATTCATCCAACTCCTACCGCATATGTTCTCTCTTCATCATCTGGGTTAACCTCTATTGCTCCACTTGCATCTAAAACACCTTTAGATCTAGAATTTCCTGGTAACACCATAAGTTTTTGGATTAAATTTTTTTTGTTTAAAACTATAGAGTTGCAAAATCAAAAACTAAAACGTTGGCATTACCGTCACTCTCAACAAAGGTCCAACCACCGTGTCATTCTTGTGCTAGGGGAAAAGTTTAAATAACTCACAAATAAGTCACAAAATAGAGATAATAATGAAGGAAACATAGTCTGATAATATTCATTATGGAGATCAAATCCTTAAAATGTACAACATAAGGGGAATGAAACATAATAGTCCAAAATGTCTAAAATACAAAAGATCTCAAAGGCACCATCGGATAACTCCTACTCTAAGTTCCTACCCATTTACAAAATCCCTCCTACCCATACACGTCACCCAAATACATCATCATATAAAGTAGCACCATCCTCATTGGATACTTATAACTATTCATCTACAAGTACAATATCAATACATTAATGTTATAAGTAAACAAAGAATCTCCTATAGAAATAACGTGCAACACATAGAGCATTGTGTAAAAGCAGTAAAACATTTGTTACCAAACTAAAAGAGTGAATTCAATCATACTCATGCATCTTATAATCCCATGTTTAAATCATAATAGGTTCCATAAATATAACATTTCCATATTCAAATAAGGGGACTATCCACCACTAGCTATTCCAATAAAGATAAACAAAATAACTTAATATAATTAACATAGGTAAACTATTTACCATCAATTGAACCAATATAGATAATCATTACATTTCAAAAGATAAGGTGAACTAAAACCACTAACTAACCTAATATAGATAACTAACATAACTCAAATAATAAGGTGGACTAAAATCACCAATTGACCCAGCTATATATATCTAACACAACTTAAATAATAAAATGGACTAAAACCCCCATTGATCCACAAAGAAAATTCATCACATAATTATTCAAGGCCAACGCTGAATCTCACACCATAAATCTACACTTAAGCCAATTATTACCATTTTAATCATTATTCAATAAGATCTAAGGCTAAGCAAAAAAAAATCAATCCTAAAGGTGAACCCTTGACAAGTTCACCAAAAGTCCCAAACAAACCAATAGACCGATATAAGAAATAAAACAATAAAAATTAAGGAAGAATAGTGAACTGGTTTTCCCATACCAATAAACTAGTCATAAGCATAATCAATTGAATGGTACAGGATGAGATTAAATACTAGAAATTCTAGTGAGCTAGTTGATTAGTAGGTCAAAACTAGTCATGATTGTTTTGACCTACCGGGCAAGACATATTTGAACATTTCATGCTCTCCGCTTAAACCAAAATAGATTCATAACTCATGAAACTTTATAGACATTAAAAATAATATTAATACTTCACATTATAACACTTAATCCATCAAAACACTCATGACCCATGCTTCATCCAAACGTTACATTTTCTCTTCAAAACCAAAATAGAACATGTTAATCTCCCTTATCCATTTCCATGCTTCAAACACTTAGTAATGCTTTTGCATAGAAATTAATCATAGATTCATGTTAGAAAACAATCAAATCACATAATTCTTAGCACATAATTACGCATCTACAAGGTCGAGTTAAATTTACTTATCAAGTAAGTCTTCAAGCAAGGAAGATGACCCACAAGGCTACTCCAATGATCAAGGATTCTTGCTCACTTAACCATCAATTAAGTACATAGAAAAAACCTTTAGGACGTAAAAATAGAGGCACAATAGAGGGAATAATAAGAGAGGATAAGTTAATGAAAAGAGGAATAAAAGAGCACTTGGATCTTTTCTTTCAAAGGGAGAAAGAAAACTTCAAAGAGGGTTGACCAATGTATATTTGAGCACAACTAAGGAGTAAAGAGTTCTAGATTGAGTATCCACAGGTAGAGGAACAAGTATGGGATGATAACTTGAGTGAGGGAATAAAAAGTGCTACTTTGTAGAAAAATACCAAGCAGCTAAGGATATATTTAGACCAATTGAAAAAGGGACCTCAAAAGTGAGTTTGAGCCTTTAGAAAAGGATATATGTCATATCTACAAGGGGAGGAAACATATAATAGAAAATTAATGGCAAAAGTGGAAAAATGTAAAAAGGTGTGAGGATCATGTCATATAGGGTTAAATAAAAAAAAAGAGATTTTAAAGCTCTTTAAAAACAATTTATAATCAAATTATATTATATTCTCAAGGTAACATGAAGGTTTTAATGGATTTGCGTTAAGGCCATAAATAGAGATCACACATTCTAATAGAACCAGTTGACTTGTTTTAGCATAGTAGTCCACTAGTTCATTAGAACCATCAAAATAAATGCACAACTTACCAATCAATTATTTTTTCCACACCAGTCAACTAGTCTCCTAGTTTGAATAATATTTTCACAGTACATTTTTAAATTCCTTTCCCTTTAAAAACTATACAAAATACTTTTATATACGTGGTATTACACTACTATTGTACATGGACATGCATCCTTAGTTGGTATCAAGTCTCTCCTCATTAAAGGATTCACCATGTTGGATGTTAAGCTTATTAAGATGGATAAGAGGTATTTAGAGTGCCTTAACTCCTTTGACAAGATACAAATGAAAATTGAGATTGAGGTCAGAAATATATGATTAATGCTTCAATCAGACTTTAGGACTAAGCGTCAAGATCAAAGACCGTCATCTTCCATTTACAAGAGTGTTGATGATGAATTTTGATGCAAAAATTGCTCATGTAGTGGATATGGGCATTCAGATAGAGATCGGTGATCATGTACTTAAAATCCATAAACTTAACATCATTTCAAGATTCCTAAAAACTCAAGTACTTAAGGTTTAATCTTTATGTATTATATTTTATCTTGTAAGGTTGAGTTAACAAATTTCACTTTTATTTTTAACTCTTGGAATGTTTTAAAAAAATGTATAAACTTTGTTATATATAAATTCTTATTTGATTTTAAGTTCTAATCATTTATAAAGGTTTTTTTTTGCAAAAATATGGTTAAACCAGAACTAGTTGATTGGTTCCCAAACCAAACAATCAATGTTTCTTTTTTCACTCCAAAACTTTAACCTTTCGAAAACCCTAACAACTGATTGATTAGTTTGAAAAAAAATTGAATGGATTTTTAAGGACTTGTATCCACAAAAATATTGTTTGACCTTGGCTTTAACACATTGAGTGGTTTGCAACAACCAATCGATTGGTTTGCTTAGCTAAGGTATGGGTTTAACTTTTGCAAATCCAATTTTACCTCAACTTTAACACATATATTGGTTTCTTAAAATTTATCAACTGGTTCATAGAACTACTCGACTGGCTTATCTAACCAGACATAGGTGACATTAGTTGCAAACTTATTTTTCCCTTGGCTCAAACTCATTAACTAGTTTTTTCAAACCAATTGTCCAGTTTCCCCAATTAGGCAATCAGTTTTTACAACCATTCGATGTATTTTCAATATGTTCAAAGACTAAAAATATACTACTAATTTGTTTTTTTAATAAATAGAAAAAAATGATTATAGTAATGGTAACATTTTCAATCAAGTTTGAACATAACCATTCGGGTAGTTATACCAATTGGTCAGCTGGTCAGGGTGTAACACCTCCAAATTTTACAATTAAAAATTTTGTTTAATCAAAAACCATACACTAAGACAAGGGGTGCTACTGTCGTGATCAGCATAAGTCTGACCCCTGGCCAGTCTCGTACCAATCACAAGGCTGGAAAATCCACAAGACATAAAATAAATTAGGACATAAAACCATAAGGATTTGAATAATTCATAATTAAAAGAAAAATCAGAGTGCGTGATTAAAGAGTTATTACAGAACCGAAAACTAGTACAGTGTCAAAGCCCCTAAGGGAAAAATAGGACAATCAGTAAAGTAGAGTAATAATAGGAAAAGATGAGTCGGGACAACACTCGCTCTTGGGCCCCATGCCAGGTCCAACGGGTCATCACTCAGCCCCATCCAACGCATCGAATGTGTCATAGTCATCAAATACTCATCTCCTACCCGCACCAACTCAGAAGGGGCCACTGATCCTGGGAATGAGCAGCACCCATGAAATAGGTGATCAGTACGCTACAGGCTGAGTAAGGTAACCATGCAACTAAGTCCAAATATAAAAGATAGAGAATACAAATAGTGAATCAATCTAGTTAAACATATCCCTTAGGTCTCTGGCTATTATTCCCATTTTTATACCATTCTCAATTTAAGTCCATGCAAGTGCAAGAACCCCACTATTATAGCCGGTGGATCAGAAACATCTAGGGTAGAATGCTCCTGGACACTATTATTCACTAGTGGATCAGTCTCCCGGGTAATGTGCTCCTAACCATTATTATGCCGGTGGATCGGTCTGGCCTCAACTCCCATGGTGTTCCACTATAAGTAATTAGTATCTTTTCCATGGATTATCATCAATTAAGGTTTGGTTTATTGAGCTTGGGATCCCTCACTATTATAGCCGGTGGATCGGCAACATCCAAGGTAACATGCACCTGGCCACTATTATTTGCTGGTAGATCGGTTTCAAGGGCACCTTGCACCTGGCCACTATTATGTCAGTGGATCGGTCTGGGTTTGGCTCAATAATATTTCACTTTAAATGGTTAGTGTCTTATTCATGTCTTTTTTAATAGGTACTTTCATACAAGACATGCATGTCCATTGGACTTCCCGCTCATACCCCATTCACACCTACTTTCCTGAAAAGCCTCGTCCCATATATTGGGACTTCTACACCTCCTAGAACACCCATACATCCTTTCCCCCTTTTCTATACTTACCATGAAAGCCCAAACTCCTATGTATGTGGGTTGAGGCCCACTTTCCCATATCTCTAGTTTAACTCACCATCGCTCTCTAGGGGTTTTCCCTTAGAAACCCTAATCTGGCTTAACATCTCCCTATCATACATGGCCTATGCTCCCTTTTCTCCCAACTCATCACCCCACTCGATCCGCACCCAACATCCCAAATTTACTTCCCATTTTGCACGTGTAGCCATGAAAATCCTACTTGGCTACCCCAAACCCTAGCACCTCTCCTTTCTTTTATGTCGTCCCTTCATCACCCTCACTCACCTTTTCCCTTTCCACATGACACACATTTTCTCCTCCATGTGACACCCTTCCACTCTCATCCCACACTCCAAACTCTTCCATTAACTCTCCCTTCCACACGCATTCCCCACTTAAGGTTTTTCTCACAAACCCTAGCCAAGTCTCTCATGCACCCTTATACCAACCTATGTACTATTTTTCACATATGGACTCCAATCACCCCAACTACTCTTCCCTCACCTTACTTAACCTTCAAGTCAACTTTTTTCACGTAAAATTCATCCCCATACAAATATTAACCACCCCATGCAAGCCTTACACTCCCCATGCATGATGTATTCTATTATCCTTTTATTTTTCCATCCATAAGTCATGAGATACTTAGGCCTTTCTCACTTCCCTCTTACCACTCCACTCTCTTTACTTATTTCATTTTTCCACAACCTCATCTTACTACTTAGGGACTCCAAGAATGCATGTCATATAGGGTGACAATACATAAGCACAACACAAGTCCAATTCACATCACCATATTAACCATGCCATAAAACATACACAACTTACCTTAGCTCCATGCTTAACAAGCTATGCTACAAGTGCATAGTCTATAACCACATAAGATACATACATATAACCACACACATAAACACATAATATACATATTGGGCCTTAGCCACATCCTTACCTAAAACGACACAAGCTTGGAGCACGACTCCTACGCCTCCTTAGGGGATGGACTTGGTTCACCTATAAGAGGGAAACGCTGGTGTTAACTTCCCTCTTAGTCCTTTCATTATCCCCTAATTGATTTTTAGTAAGAAACTAATATTAGTGATGATAATAATAATAGTCTTATTAGTATTAATAGGGATATTATTATTAAGAAGGATAAAAATAATATTAGTGGTAGTATTAACCATAATAGGGTTAGTATTAGTAGTAGTAGTAGTAGTAGTAGTAGTAGTAGTAGTAGTAGTAGTAGTAGTAATGATAATAAGGCTAAAATAATAATTATACAAAGATAATATATACTTAAGTGATAACAAGGGTTAGGGTACAACCAAAAGTGGAGGTGGTAGCTAGGGTAATGGCGGCGACAGTAGTGGCGGTGTGGGAGTGGTGGTTGTTTGGAAAAGTTGGGCTTGGTGGTTAGAAGAGAGAGAGGGAGGTGGCGGTTGTGAGGTGATGGGCTCCCTGGACTAGGAGGATTGTAGTGGTGGTGGTGGCGTAGTAGGGTGGCAGTGTAGGTGGTGGTGGCTGTGGTGGTCAAGAAGGAAGGAGGAGGAAGGAGAGAGAGAAAGGGGAAAGGATAGGTAGGGGAGGTAGATGATGGTTTGTTGGGTTGAGAGGGAAGCAGTGGGGGTGGTGGTTGTGGTGGAGGAGGCGGCGTAGGGCAGCGAGAGGGGTGGCGATGGGGTGTAAAAGGTAGCTCAAGCTGCCCACTTTACACGGTTGGGGTGAGCTACGTAGGAGGATTTGGAGGTGGGGAGTGGTTTGGTTTGGTGGAGGGTGATGTAAGGAAGGGATTGGGTACTGATTTGGACGATGGCATTGCACGATGGTGGCTAGGGAGGCGTCTAAAGGTGCGGTAGCAGGGAGTTCGGGGAATTTCTAGGCAGAGCAAAAGGAGGAGAATAAGCGTGATGCAGGGGGTATTTATAGTCGTGGGGAGGAGAAGAGGAGAAGAGGACAAGGGAGGATGAGGACAAGGGAGTGGAAGGGGCAAAGGGTCGTCGGCCGCCGGTGGCAGGGCGGTACAAGCCTGTGAGTGGTAAGTTCGCAGGTTGTAGAGGGAGAGAAAGGGAAGGGGAAGGGGCATACAGGGGAGGTAGTACAGGGGTAGGTTGGGCTCTAAATGAAAGGAAAGAGACGGGGGAGAGAGGGGGAGCAGTTGGGGTTATACAAGCGTAGGGGAGGACGACCGATGGGAAGTGCAGGCGCGACCTACAGCACGAAGGAAGGAGAAGAGGAGGAGGAAGAAGAAGAAGAAGAAGAAGAAGGGGCATGCCGGTCAGGTAGGAAGAAAAGAAAGAGTGGGCTGGCCCGCAAGCATGAGGAAGAAAGGAAAGGAAGAAAGAAGAGGGGGCGGTTGGGCTAGCCCAACTGAGGGGGAAAAGAAGGAAGGAAAGAAAAGAAGGGGGAAAGGGGTCGAGTTGCACGGAGGAGAAAAGGAAGGGAGAAAGGGAGGAAGGTCGGGCCGCACGGGCGAGGCCCAACTGGGGGAGAAGGGAAGAAAGAAAAGAAGAGAAAAAAAGGAAGAGGAAAAAAGGAAAAAAAGGAAAAAAAGAAAAGGAAAATAAGGTGGTTGGAGTATTTAGGGTCTTTTGTGTTTTTGAGATTTTTTTGAAAATAATAAAAATAGGAAAAATAAATAATTAAATTCCTTTTTATATTAATTTATAAATTTTGGGTAAATCTTCCTAAATTCCATTTTAGTTAACAAATTACCTAATCTTCCCTAATTTAATCCTATATTATTTCCCTCTTTTTTGTCTTAATTACTCCTATTTTTTATTAAAAATATTATATTTAATTAATCTCACACATTAACCCCTATTTTATTATAAATTTCTAAATTAAGGTTTTCGGGCATTACACAGGGTCATTGATCTACTGATACCCTTGACATATCGACGTGTCATCATTAAATGCTGAGAGTTCTACCGATTATTTCCGTACCTATAATGTGCCTTTTTACTTCAACAACTACATAGTTAGTTCATGGTATATATAACACTTTTTGGGTAGAAATAATTACATCTTTTGATACCCAATTTATTGCATAATCATTTTGTATTTTTTCTTGAAAATAACTATTAGCTTTACTTCAAATTTGAATTTGTTGAAACTTTCTCAAAAGTGTTCTTACTCACTCAACTTAGTTAGAATCAATTCTCTAATTATAGTATCTAATTATTATAGCTAGATTATACTCACAAATTATGTTTACATTTTCGTATCTTGTAATTGTGAGATTCTTTGTCATCTCCACAATACTCCTTTTAAAAATCAATATTTAGATGGTGTGCATGCATGCGTGTGTGTCTAGCATTTATGAGAGATGCCATTGAGTTTATGGGCTCATAAACCTATAAAAAATGAATAAGTTAAGATGTAAATCAAATCTTAATATATCATTAAGATTTTAGGCTCATAAATTTAAAAGAGTGATCATCATCCACACACAATAAAATGAAGATTCAAATGTAGAAGACAAAACATTTTGGTAGTGAATATAGAGAAACCTTATTATGTTACCTTAAATTACCATAAATAGTGCGTTAATTATTTATAATTTTATCTACTATTATCTCTAAAAAAAATTAATTTACCGTTATCCATTTCATAAACCTTATTCACCCCTTCTAAGGTTGTTTAATTGATGACTCCCTGATGTATAAGGAATGGTTGTTGAGCATCATTGGCACCGGTACTTGAGAGATACATTTGAAGGTTGTTACACTTGTGAAGATCACGTATTTAAGACATGGAGCTAAGAAGGACACATAGAATTTTTAACAGGAGATAAAAAAAAAATCTAGATTTGTTTACTTAGGTACATTGTGCAATCCACATTGTGTAACACCCCCATTTCACCAATTGAAATTTTTTATTTTTGCGGAAGCGTTAATTAATAAATTACCGGGTGTCACCACCACACTTGACATAATTCCGGCTCCTCGCCTTTCTTATGCCAAGTGCTAAGGATAAAACAAAGCTCAACCAATGTAATTTAGTGGAAATAGAAATAATACATAATGGAGTTACGAATAAAAGTCATAGTACAACAGTCTAACCCAAGTGCAGTACGGAACTTAAGAGTCCAAATGAAAACTAATAGTAACAAAATCTAGCACCCAAAGGTAAAACTCCAGTTTTCCCTAACTCTTAGATCCAAAGGCCCATTATGAAAACTTAACCTCTTCCTAAGGACTCCACATGTCCTACCCGCACTTATAACCTTCATGCCATTCCATGGCCCTCACATAGTCATCTGTAAAAGAATATCAGTATGACTTCCTTGTACTGAGTGAATCACAATACCTCATAACAGGTAGCATATCCACATTCCATATAGCCACACAAAAATTGAATAGCATACATAAGCACAAGGCATAAACTGTACAAACAATACTCATGGAGAAAAATATATCATGATCTAAGTCTTAACTCAACCGCAAAACATACCAATCCACTTCTTATTATTTCAAAGTGTAAAGTCATATTTTATTAGTTAAATACATTCCAATCATAGTGGTAGAGCACTAAGGAAACTACCTAAACAAAAATCTAAAACAATATTATGATAGGGCACTAAGGTGACTACCTAACCAAAAAATCCACATAAACCAAGGTAGGATACTGAGGCAACTATCGAATCAACAATCCATCACAACACCAAGGTAGGAAACTAAGGCAAATACCGAACAACAATCCATTTCTTTTATTTTAAAACAAAAATTTCTATTTTACTTCCTTGCTCGAAAGGGATACAAATAAACCTAGAGACATAGCGATGCACTTGTTCATACCGGCACCCAAAAGCAACACATTATCCTCCCAACCTTGGTCACCTAGCCCCTAAGTATTGAGACCCCCTATAGGGCCCGTAGGTTTCCTATAGAGTAGAGTAGGGCCTTAAGGCACAACAACACAATAGTAAAACAAAAAGGAGGGATAACATTTCACCTCTAAGTTAGCGACCCTTAGAGAGCAACAATTCCCAACTTGAGGTCTTTTACTTTAAGTATTAATATTTTATGAGGTTATCACATAAGCCACATAATTCACAATAATTCCCGTTTTCCATACTCATCAATTATTCCCTTTCATTTTCAATTATTTAGATAAACCCTAAGGTCATAGGTCTATGTCAAGCTAATTCAAAGCTAAGGCCAACCTATCAAAAGGCTAAGTCCATCCTAACATTCATTTATTTGTAAATGATACATTAGGTCAAAATTAACGAAACATTATCATGAGAGATTTGTGATTGGGGTCCTTATTCAAATGATACAGTTTATGAGGAATGGTAATGTTGCAGGATAAGGGTGGATGCGACAATAATGGATGGTGGTGATGGGCGAGGAATGGTAGGAACATGAAGGTAAGGAAGAAGGGGAAAGTACGCGAGGGAGAGGATTGTTTGGGGGTTGTGTGCGTGTATGTTGGGGAAGCTACAGTGATGGTGGCCGATATGGGGTATGGAGATTCGGTGGTGGTGGCTAATGCAGTTTATGTAGCTTCAGTGGGATTCGGTGTTGCGACAAATAAAATGGTACTGGAAGGAGCAAAAGATGGGGAATAAATGGAGAGGAAAAATTCTGCGCAAGGGGGCTCGAGAGAAGGAGGAGATACATGTTATTTGTGAGTTTTTGGCATGAAATAGGTAGGGAAATAAGAGGTTAAGAAGAAAGTTTCATGCAGTGAAATGAGGAAGAAAACCAAGAGATAAAAACAAGGGGAGAGGGGAGGTATGGTGCATACAATGTAGGGTGATGGTGTGTAAGAGTAAAGTGTTAGGGTAAGGGAGAGTAGGGTAATGGTCAAGGTAATATCACATAGATTAAGGGATAGGTTAGGGTAAAATATCTAGGTAAAGATTTAGGGTAAAAATATTTGGTAGGATTTAAGGTTACCGGACTAAATTTATTTGATAAAATGGATACCCGTTACAAACTACGGTTACATTTAATAACCTAAAATCTATCAAATTTTAACCTAATTAAATTTATATCTAATATGTCATAATAATACACATATTAATAATATTTTTAGTACAAAAACCCTATAATATTTATTATAACTAGTTACACATAATTATTGGTTTATAATTAGGGTTCTAAAAAATGGGGCATTACATTACTATTCCCTTAAAAGAGACTTTGCCCCTGAAGTCTACAAAACAAAAAAAGACTCACTACAACCTTGGGTGATCTTCAAGCAAAGGTTATATGAGCTAGGAGTCACTACCCCTTTAAAAGTGACTAAACCCTAATCAAGACACATAGCTAGCATACAATCATGTAGAACAATCATCAATCAATCGCATCCATGTGAGCACAAATAACAATGAAGTATATAAACACTCAAAGCACAAAGATATATCGATAATGGTGTCCACAAATCCACAAGCCTAAGCCTCACTAATCACATTTAGATTGTTGTCCATCAGATCTCCTTGGGTACCTCTAATACCCGAATTCTACCCTGCACTATTCTATGAGTAAGGTTGAGAAGTAGGTCCTTTGCCCTTAGCACTCACATTTTGAATGCTACTACTAAGTACTTGAGTCACTAGAGAAGACTGTTGCTGATGGGTGGGTCTGACACCTGACTGTACCTACTAACATTGAGCTCTAGCTCCAGAAGAGTAGCATTCAAATCCTCTATGGCCCATCTTTCCACACTTATAACACTCAATCATTCTACTCTGGCAGTCCCTGCCTGGGTGGTTCCCACTACACACTTTGCAGTGATAGTGCCTCGAAGATCGGTTATTCCCGAACCACACTCCAAAAAATGTGAAGACTGACCACCACTGGGTCGACTTTGCTGAACACTCGATTGAACCCTCTTGTCACCTCAATGATGCTAAAAATTCTCCGCTGGCTTCTTAGTCCCACTAGGGGACCTCTTAGATTCCTGTATCCTTCCTAGGGCACACACCCTCTTGTATATTATGAGTGCATATGTCATAATCTCTCCTCTAAAAATCTCTTGGGTGTATAGGTATGACCCTTGCTCAAAGAAATGAGCAACCATCTCCTCACTACCAGCTATCTCTGATGCAAAAGCTAGAAGCTTGAAAAACTTACTGAAGTAATCATCAACCGACATAATTCCTTATTGTAAGGTCAAAAACTTGACATGCTTCGCATGACGCATGTGCAAAGGGTAGTAGTGATCTCTCAATGCCATCAAGAATCCTTCCCAAGTATCTACTAACTCAACTACTTAGAGCTGGTATCCTCTCCACCATTCATCTACTTTCCCTCACAAGTAGAATGTGTCGACATCAACTTTCTTTCCATCAGGGCAATCACAGGCTCTAAAGATCTTCTCTACCTCCCTTATCCACCTCTCCAAAACCTTCAAATCATCAACTCCCTTAAACATAGGTGGGTGGTAAAACCTAACCTCTCTAAGCTAATTCTTAGCATGAATAGGTGTTGAATGCAACATATGTGACTCTGCCATTCTCTTCGCTACTGCAATGAGTAGCTCTTCCATACACACTAAGTTCAAGTTCTAGGCCATAATACTAAAAGAAGATAGGATAATAGGGTTACAACCCTAACCAACACAAACAAAGGCTAATTATAGGAAGGCCAAGCACTCCATATCATTCAAAGGCCGACAATAACATTAACATGTTCATAAGGGTTTCACATCATTGTACACATGCGTAACAAGAAGAACTTTCATTCATACCAGATGGTCAAACAACATTCATGTTTACAAACATTACAATGATAATAGTTAGCACATCACAATCAAAGGAGATTTAAATCTACTAGGGTTACACATACTATAAGGATAGATCACCACTCTACTAAGCATTCACCCAACATTAGCCTTAAGCATGGAATGCCTAACAAAACCTTGAGACCCATCTTAATCAATCATCACCATCAAAACCTTGGAGGCTCAAATCAATAGCGCATCGAATACCCAACTATCTCGGATCACCCTCTAAAACCACTCCTTGTGCAGTATCATCTACTCTCTCTCCGAATCATAAGGAGTCTCATCCACTTCATTAGACTCACTTGGATAATCTAGGGTAGTAATCGGCATTATTACCATCATAAATCTCCGTACATCATTGATCATGATCAAATCTCTTGCTAGCTAACCTTAATGCAATAAGAAACGCTTACCTTCCATAAACCTGGGGTGCAAGACACTCATCACGAACAAATCCCTATACACCTCTCTTGCCAAAATCCATGGCTTTACCAAATTAAGGGTCCTCAACAAATGGCTAGATCAAAACATATAAGGTCCAATGCACATGCCTTCTTCCACCATGTAGTTCAACTCTACAATTGGCCACCTTTCGTGGGCTATGATATCCTCACCAAGAAATATCCTAAGATGTGCAACAGTTAGTCCTGATGCTCCCAGATACATTCTAAGGGATCCTATGAGACACAACAACTCAACTTAGATTTCATCAACCAAATCATCGCCCAATAATTAATTTCCTCAAACTCCCAATCAAGATCAAACTCAAATCTCTATTCAAAAGTTCACTAACAATACCTCAAGAGATATAACTCCAAGTACTAAGGCTAATAAAAGATGATCATTATCTCACAATCCTCATAAGGATAAATTGGGTTTTAAAACACTTTGTAAATGGAATCTTGAAAACAAAAGAGAGGATTTTTAAAACAAAAGCTTTGATACCAACTTGTAACACCCCCATTTTACCAGCTAAAAAATTTCATTTTTGTGGAAGATTTAATTAATAAATTAAGAGGTGTTACTACCACACTTAGAATAAGTTCGGGTCCTCTTCTTTCTTACACTAAGTGCTAAGGCTAAAATAAAACTCAACCAATGTAATTCAATGTAAATAGAAATAATACATAATAGAGTTACGATTAAAAGTTGTACTACTCTGTTGGTTAACTATTAAGAGGAAAGAAGGTTTATCTTTTATCTATTTTAGCTAATAGCATGTTGTAGTTTGTACTAGGCCATGCGACCAAATTTTTGTTTATTTATTTAATGTGTAAGGTTAGATTAGAAGGGAGGAATTTGATTGCCAGCATCCCTAACTCATGGACCACTTGTGTAAGTGATTTTGTTCATTTTATTATTTTCTGAGGGCCTAACACACTCATTACAAGAGTGGTGGCTAAATAGAATGAGAGAAAAAACTTACCTTGCTACATTTAGAGGGTTTAAACTCTTTTTATCATTCAATGTTTAAGTGAAAAACATTGTCTTACACTCCTTCAAATCTTACAAATTTTATCTCAAGTTGTTTATACCTTGAGTGGTATTTGTAAGTAGATGAAATCCAAGAACCTTGAATTTTTGTTAACCCTTCATATCCTTCACGTCCATTTCATTTTTAATTTTTGGTGATAATGAGAACCTATTCCCACCATCAATCATCAAGCTTGACCTAATTTGTTTAGCGTACGCATAAAATTTTGATGCATTTTTAACTTATAACAATGCTTTTATTTTAGGATGACTTTGGGGACAACGTATCTTTTAAGGGGGTAGTGTTATAATACCCCATCCTAAATCCTTCCTTAAAATATGCTTAGTTGGTCCACAAAGGCATGCTAAATGAATTTGTTTGTAAAAGATTTCAACGTATGTGTGAAATGATGTTAAAATGGGTTCATGGTTATATCAATTGGTAGTGCGACTAACCACTTGACTAATGGTGAGTTCTTTAAGTTTTGACTTTTCAACAAAATTAGTTGACTAGCCTCCAAACTAATCAACTTATGGCTGATATTCTATTTTATTGGCTTGAATAATTTTGAAACTTGATCAATTAATCATGGAAACTTTTGTGGATTATATATATATATATATATATATATATATATATATATATATATATATATATATTAGTAAGCATTTATGTGTTTTGATATTTATTTTCCCAAATTTTAGGGCTTTATTATATTTAATTTAGCTTAAAATTCCTAAAAGGTGCATTTTTTACCTTTTAACCCTCATTGACTTTCTTCCTTCTCTCCTCTACCACAAAAATTAGCTGTAGTAGCATGGTAGCACATTATTATCCTTGTGCAACACCTATGCCCTCCTATCTTATCTACTCATACCTCATCATGTTAATTCTTATACCTTTAATGCCCACACTCAACCATTGAAAGCTAACTCCATTATCTTGGAAGTGTTGCATACCTAACTTTACTCACTCCCTCTCTTTTTTTTCCCTTTCTTTCATTCTCCATTTTCATGGCAAAATTTTCTAACTATTGGATAACTTTCTTCTTCTCTCATTGTGTTCCCTTACTCTAGAATTTTTTTGTATCTTCTTCTTAATTCTCCTATTAACTTTCCTTTGTTTTTCACTAAAAAAATTAAGGTTAAGGTTTGAAAGAATTGAGGGTTGTCTCTTGCCATTCTCTATTCTCCTCCTAGGTCAATAATTATCTTAATACTTTGTTTTGATGATAACAAACCTTATTTAAGGTTTTAATGTTTATGTTTAAGTATGCATGAGCTTTACAAGTTAAATTGAAGATAAACACACTCAAGGAAACATTGTAAGTGGAAAAAAAGACAAAAAAAAAATCAAAAATTTTAAAGTACTTAAAAATAAAAAACAATTGATTGTGTAATACCTTAAAATTTTAAAACCTATAAATTTAATAAATAATCCTCATTTGAGATAATTTAAATTTTAAATTTATTTAATTTAATTATTTTATGGATTTTTGAGTATATATATGAATATTTAATAAATTAAAATAAATATTTTATTATTTTATCATACTTATTTTATTTAAATAATTTTTTAAACCCGTATTTTACTAAAATTATCCTTTTTAAACCAATATATTAAATTCTAATAAATTAAATTATTAAATTAGTTTATCTATCAAAAATATTAAATGCCATTATTCTAATAATTATTTTATTTTTCTCCCTTTTTCCTTTTTCCTTTTATTCTTCTTTTTCTTCCTTTTTCTTTTCCTCCTTTTTCCTTTTTCTTCATTCCTTCTTCCTTCGAGCCACTGGCCTTCTTCTTTCCTTCGCTGGGTCACTAGCCCTTTCTCCTTCCCCCTTGCTCGTCCAACCCGATCTCCCTCCATTTTTTCTTTCCTTTCTTTACCCCCGGTTGGGCCAACCCAACCCTTCTTCCTTTCCCTCTCCTTCACGCACATAGAGTTGGCCTGCTCTCTTCTTTCCTTTACTCCCCTGACCGGCCTGTAGCCCCTCCTCCCTTCTTCTTCCCTTCTCATTCCTTCTTCGATCGCCCTCTATGGCAGCCTACAACCGCCACCTACAATCACCTGCCTTCCCTTGCAGTTCTGCCCTCTCTCTCCCTTGTCCTTTTCCCTTCCATTTTTGAGCCAAAGACAACCCTCCCTCGTGTGGCCTTTTCCTTCCTTTTCTTCATTCTTCCTACAACCCACCACCTTACCCATCAACTTGCAACCTCCCCTTGCCACCACCTAGCCGACGCCCTACCTCCTCTCCTCTCCCTCTTCTTTTTCTTCTTCTCCCCTACCTATTTTCTCCCCTCGAGCTCCATCCTTCCCTGTCTGCTGAGCCTTCTTTCTTTCCCTTCTTCCCTCTTCTCCTCCTCCCCTGTTTTTACTCCGCCACCCTCAACCACCGTATCTATCGCCTAGTGGACCACCGAAGCCACCTCTCTGATACCCCTTTAACCTCTTTGCACCACCCCCATCACCCCCACTTTCCACTCCAGCCTCCTTCCCTTCCCCTCTTTTCTTTTCTCTCCTTCTCGGCCTCCACCATGCACCACCATCTTCCGCCACCTTCCTTCCTCTTATGCCGCCTCCACAACTACCAATTTACTCCCTAACACCTCCTCTACCACCCCACATCCTCCTTTTGGCCAAAAATCCCCTAGCAGCCCCTCTTTTCACTTCTTCTTTTCCCTTCCTTCTTCTCCTCCGCCCAACCTTGCACCTATTTTTCTAGCCCTGCAGCCATCGTCTCCACTACCCTAAGCCACCGATCATCAACCCCCAACCACCACCTATACCCCTACTCCCTCCCTGCACTCAGCCACCACCTTAACTCCCCTCCACAAGCCCTCCACCCAACCCCAAAACCCTTAACCGAACTAGCCCCCTCCCTCTTTCTCCCATCATCCTTTGACCCTCATTCTTCCCCTTGTTTGGCAGCTCACAGTGCTCATGCAGGGTGAGTTCTGCATCTAATTAAGCCAAAATGGTTGAAATTTTAAGGTATAGAAATAGTTAATATTAGTATGTATTTGATTAAGTTTTTGATAAAATTTATTCTTTTGATTTTCCACTTTTAAAATGCTAAATGTTGATATTATTTTTAGGTATTTATTTTACTAATCAAAGCTCAAACCTTTAACCAGGGTATCGGTAAGGTTTGATTATTGCTGGAAATAAGGTAACCATTATACCCTATTAAAATGTG
Source organism: Tamarix chinensis (assembly GCA_030549775.1). Classification (NCBI taxonomy): domain Eukaryota; kingdom Viridiplantae; phylum Streptophyta; class Magnoliopsida; order Caryophyllales; family Tamaricaceae; genus Tamarix; species Tamarix chinensis. The sequence goes on along the minus strand of CM060172.1, from coordinate 59,410,674 downwards.
TGGATATACGTATGCTAGCACATTAGGGTTTATAATATGTTTATATGCATAATATATGTTGTTGAGTATAATGTGGTTAGTGGCATATGTTGTTTGATGAAAAGAAAAGCATGTTAACTTATGGGTCATGTGTATAGATAATGTTTAGGAAAGGAGCCTTATTGTTAATGATAATGTTAAATGTATATGTATGATATGAAAATCTAATGTGACCATTTGTTGCATAGATAATGCTAATAGGAGCTCTAGGGGCATTTTGGTATTTTTCTTGTGCAAAAGTTATGGTCTAAATAAGTATGTGTGGTAGGTGCTAATGAGTATTAATGATAAATAATAATAGTAGGTGGTGTCGGATGATGTATATGGACCATATGTATTAACATTTTATGTGATGAGCATATTTTTGTAAAATTGGTATAATAAGGGCGAAATGGTAATTTATAAGAGTAAAAGGGGTAAAATGGTAAATGGATAAGTTAGGAGGGAATTTTAGTAATTTTACATGGAAAATAGGATCACTTGGTAATTTTTGTGAGTAAGAAGGTATTTTGGTAAATTAATTAAAGAAGAAGGGTATTTTGGTAATTGGGCATATAATTTGGCATAAAAGAAAGGCATTTTGAAAATTTTGTAAAGTAAAGGGGACAAATAGTGATTTAATAAAGGAGAAGGGTATTTCGGCAGTTTGGTATAAAGGAAGGGTATTGTGGTAATTTTGTAAAGTAAAAGGGGTAAAATAGTAATTTAATAAAGGATAAGGGTATTTTGGTAATTTATCATAAAGGAAGGGTATTGTGGTAATTTTGTAAGTAAAAGGGGCAAAATGGTAATTATATTAATTAAGAAGGGCAATTTGGTAATTTTAATAAGTAAGAGGGGCAATTTGGTAATTTAACCAACCAAAAAGGGCAATTTGATAATTTTAATAAGTAAGAAGGGTAATTTGGTAATTTAACCAACCAATAGGGCAATTTGGTAATTTTAATAAGTAAAAAAGGGCAATAGGGTAATGTGATCAACCGAAAGGGCAACTTGGTAAATTTAATAAGTATGAAGGGCAATTTGGTAATTTAACTAACCAAATGGGCAATCTGGTAAATGTAACAAGTATGAGGGGTAAAGTTAGTGATTTAATAAGTATGGAGGGTAAATTGGTAATCTAACAAATATAAGGGGCATTTTGGTAATTATACAAACACAAAGGGTAATATGGTAATTCGGCAAATAAAAAGGGGCGACGTAGTAATTTTACGAACAAGGGGCATTTCAGTAATTTTTTAAGGATGATGGGGGTAAATCAGTAACTTGTATATAACATGTCAATAGATTAAATGAGTCTCCATAATAAGACATTTATAATATTGAATAATGAGATAAGGGTATTTGATAACTCAGTGAGTATCATGGGAACATGGCATAACCTAAAGTCAGATAGATAACTAAGGGTGTGATATGGTGTTTATCTCATAATCATGCAAGAGGTGCCTGGTTTATAAGTATACATGGAAATGTGTGTTAGATATGTTCAAAGTACGTGTTAGGGTTTTATGTTTGCCATGATCCTTGATATAGAATACTTGATTTTATGGCTGGTATATCTTTGTGTCTTTGGATTCATAACTCCCCTCGAATTAATTAAATGGATTTTTTGAATAAGACATGAATAAAGTACTAAATACGTAAAGTGAAAGATTATTGAGTCGGGCCCAGACCAGTCCACCAGCGAACAATAGTGGTCAAGTGTGTTTTGTCCTGAAGTATTTTTCGATCCGCCGGCTATAATAGTGGGGGATCTTAAGCTCAATAAACCAAACATTGGATGGTAATAAATTATGGAAAAACACTAATCATTTATAGTGGAACACCATGTGAGTCAGGGCCAGACTAGTCCATCGGCGAATAATAGTGGTTAGGTGCAGGGTGCCCTGGAGACCGGTCCACTAGCAAATAATAGTGGTCAAATGCGTTCTGCCTTGAAGTGTATTTTAGGTTAACTGGCTATAATAGTGGAGTTCCCGCACTCACATGGATATAATTCGAGAGATGATATTGAATGATATTCATTTAATGGCTTAAGATCAAAATAGTTATTTTCATCGTCATGATTTATTGTTATATTATAAGTTTAGCCTTGGTGTATGTCTGTCTCTTGGTTTGTGATGGTATTGCTATGAATGGGTCTTGTACTATGCATTTCTTATTTCACGAGGCCTTGCACTGTATATTATTTCTTAAGTTGCTCATGGTTATCTCTATGTCCACGCATGTTATCATTTTATATCACTATGCATTATGTACTGTATGTGGGCCTTGCCTTTTGGTTTAGTATAAAGGGTTACTCAGTACCATAGTATTGAAGGGTTCCATTTATGGGCCCCTACCTATTCAATTGGTAGTGTCCCTTGCAAGACTATTGTAGGTGCTATTCGAGCTCATATCAGGTAAGATTGTAAGGATTGTCTGAGAATAATTTTAGGTTTTCTCCTTCACCTTTTTATTACCTTGTTTAAAATAATCTTTATTCTTGTAACCACTAATAGTGGGTTTTATTCTTGTAACGAGTTCAATGCGCTACTCTGATTTAAGTAAAGTTTGAATTTGAGTAAGTTGTATTTTGATCTCTTTAGCCTTAGCACTTGGTACTAGAACAATAGGAGAATATTGGTTTGGTACTAAATGTGGCGGTAACATCCCCAAAATTTATGGTTTTTGTTCCGCTAATTTTGAAATAAAACGAAAAAATTTCAGTAGTAAATTTTGGGGGTGTTACAGATTGATTAATATTTATTTTCAAAATTAGGATTTCAAACCTTTCAAAAACCCTAGAAGCTGGTTAATTTGTTCCCAAGGGAATTTTTCGTAGAATTTTTTAAAGGATTAACTTGAACACGTTAATTGGTATCAGTAAACCAATTGACTAGTTTACCAATTATATTATAGGTTGAATTCTCATAAAAAAAATTTTTGCATTGAATTAAATGAATTGACTAGTTTGCTAAAATCAATTAAATAGGACATGGGTTTAATTAAGTGTAAAATTATTTTTTCCTCAACCTTAGTTGATGGCTAGTCTCAGCAAACACATTGACTGGTCATTATGACACATCGACTAGTTTGCTAAATCATTGATTGTTCTTACATCTTCAAATGATCAAAAGTGCAAATTATTAATTTGGTTAACTAGTTCCAATAACTAATTGACAGGTTTATGCTATAATAACATTTTTGTTCCAAGTGTAAACATATTCCTTCACATGTTTACACTAAACGATTGAGTGGTTAGGGTAATTGATCATCTGGTACCCTGGACCAATTGATTGGTTAGCATTAAATGCTAAAAATTATGTATGTCACTCATACAATGACTACATGCTTTTTTTATTCATAATACCCCATATTTTTGGAAATTTTATAAAATGGAGAATTGTTGTGTTTAATAAAATTTGATAATGTTTGATTTCGATTTGGAACTATAATTGGGTTTAAGGTAAAAAAAATTTGAGAAAAGATTGGAAAAGTGAATAAAATAAGTTTTCAGGTGGACTGATCAACTAGTTCATCATTTCAGCAAAGGGTTATATTTGACCAAACTGATCAAATGGTTTGGATAAACCGATCAACTAGTTTGTAGGCTGAGTAATTTTTGAAGCTCGATATTCTGGAAAATTCCTTGCAACAAAATGGAACTTTGATAATCTAACTCCAAAATATTCTTGAGTGATTCTTAGCCCTTTTTATCATTTATTCAGCTTTAGTTACTCCTCCAAACAGATTCGAGGGCCTAATTTTGACAGTTGAGGGAGAGGATGATCTGACCCTTTTCTTCTTCTTCCTCTCTCCTCTACACTCCTCTGGAAGTATGCTTCAATTTTCAGACAGTCCTTGCATGGCTAGGAGATTTCCTTCCCACGTCGATCTTCAATTTCCCTTCTTATGTTCGATATTTTGTGGATGAGCTCAACTTACGTTCTTCATAAAATCATCATTTGAGCTCTGAAATGGGATTAAATCTATTCTTAATAAATCCGCCCATTTAGCTCATATTTAAATAGTAAAATTAGGGTTTTTGATATTTTGCACAACCCCACTCGCTCCTTAATCGATTTGCTAGCTATAAATAATCCTAATTACCCCTTCTTCTCACCTTTCTTTCAGCCTCCAAAATATCTTAATCCTTAAGAGCTTGTGTTAATTTTATCTCCACTTCCAGCTTAATTTTGAAATCCTTTCACTCTTATACTCTTTTCTCTAGCTCCCTCTTATTTTATCCTTAAGTAAGAAAGAGTTAGATTTAGGAGGAAGTTGAGTTGTTTTTAGCTTAATCATTTTCTATTTTCTCTTGGGAGTGGTAAGTTTGTTTTCTCCTTTAATTCAAGTATTGATTTGTCAAAGTTGTTCAATAATTTCTTAGTTCTGATCTATTGTTTTTAAAGGTTTTGGAAGTTGAAATCTTCTAGATGAGTTTTTCGTCTTTAGTGGGAAACTTTGCAAAGCATCAAGTTAATCATTTTTACCTTTAAAATGTAACATGAATAAGCATGTGATGTAATGTACTATGTAAGATGTTAAATTTATATGCCTACATAAGAGTTGGCTTCTAATTGATGCATGTTGAATTAATTAATAATCTTGAGAAAAATGCATGATTTTAGAGAAAATAGGGATCATTTATTTGAAAGTGAAGCATGAGTCAGTTATGAGCTTATTAACTATTGATATTTTGGCTATGACATGTTATGGGTTAGATGTGGCAAGATATTAGAATGTGAATCGCATATAAAATGTATGATATATGTTGTTTAGGAGCAAACCAATCAATTGGTTAAGCCGATCAACCATCCTTAAAATAGTCGACTGGTTCGCCCAAACCGATCGATCGGTTGGTTTGTGGTGACCTTGGTTGCTGTCTTCTTAAACTCATCGACTTCTTTGTCAAAACTGATCGACTGTACTTAGAATATTTGACTAGTTTGACCAAACCGATTGACTAGGTCGAGTGAACTCTAAGGTTTGGTTGAGCCAAACTAATCGACTGGTTAGCCCAAAGCGATCGACCGATTCAGCTAGAGCGAGTTGTTTGTTTTGTTTTTTTTGGGACTTGCTTTGCTTTGAGACTTTGCATAATGCTAGTATGATCCTTTAATGATGAGAACACACACCTTGACCTGAGCTATAACACCCCAAAATTCACCCTTTTTAAAAAAAAACGGAAGCAATTATAATAGAAATATTTAGATTAGAACCCGTGAATTCTAGGGATGCTACCACCACACTTAGTACCAGACCGGTTCACTCCTACTGTTTCAGTACTAAGTGCTAAGGCTAAAGAAAACAACTCAATAAACATTAATAGATAGTCCAAATTTAAAGATACAGAAATCAGGTACGCACAAGTCTTTATTCAATTCCAAATACGAGGGTAGTTTTTCAGGGAAAAGAAATAACTACAATAATGAAGTTGTTTCAAAAGTGCTATTCATAAATAGATAAGATAGTAATAATAAATTCAATGGAAAGTCGACCACGTCACTCTGATAATCGATCCAGCCCGATCATCACTCGTCCCCACCTGATGTCCCATAGACATCTATAGTATCATAATACACATCTCCTACATGCAGGAAATCAGATGGGCCTTCTACTCGTTGGAATGAGCAACACCCATAAAAAGGGTGATCTAACTAACTTATTGGATTGACTAAAGGGATCAAAATTTATGATATTCTATGTAGAGCCTTTAGATGACTTTAACGAGTAAATTGGAATGAGTATGCTATGATTCTACTTTTGAATGATATAATATAGATTTTGGCATAAATGGATAACCTTAAAGGATTGATTTGAACTTGGCTAAGCACCAATGGAAATTCGCCACGTAATTAGATGGTAATAATGGTTAAGATGGAATGAGTATGTGGATGTGTTACTTGAATGTTGCATGGGCCTTATATGATAACATAACCTTATAAAATAACATACTAATCACTTAAAGTGAAAGAGAATCAAGTTGTACATGGTTCTAGGTTACCTAATCTTAGATTATCTACTAGAGTTTATTCTTCCTTTAGACGTTTATTGGTGCCTTCGGACGGGATACCTACTCTAGACATTGATAATGTGCTAGGGGATATCGATACTAAAGGGTGTGGTCACCTAGGTGAGTTACTTGGATTCAATCGAACTTTATGTCCTCTAATTTAGATAGGCTTCCGTGGTATGTGAGGTCATGGGGTGGTACACAATCCATTGCTCGATAAGAATAATGATAAAGATAAGAATAATAATAAGGATAATGATTTGGATAAAGAAAAAGGGAAAAATGGCAAGGGAAAGAAAAATAACGGCTTATAAATAAATATCCTAATGAATTATGCAAGCTTGGAAAATAGACCTAATGGGAAATTATGTGAATGGATGGTAGAATCCCTAACAAGTTGTTTGAACAAACTGCTTATTAAATTGTATATTGTTATCCATGATGTTCATGTTATATTGATAAGTATGATGAATCTTGATTTGTTTGAGTCGTGTATGGCATGAAGTCTTAATGCATTATATGACCATTGATGCTTATATGGATTATTAGATCCAAGAACCATATCCAATACTGGTACCAATACCCGCACTAGTTTTGGAGGATTATCTTAAGAGGGTCTGGCATCATTACCCACCAATCTTCGAGGGTCAGGAGGACCTTGACATCATGAAAATATGGGTTAGAGACATGGAAAAGACCTTCACCGCTTGTGGTTGTCCATTAGACAAGAGGGTTGAAGTGGCAGTGTACTACTTGAGGAAAAGAGAAGAGGCATGGTGGAGGAGCATTCGGCATAGAGGTAGAGAGCCTACTATTTGGGGACCCTTCCTTGAGGTACTTCAAACCCAATTCTACCCACTCATCTCCGTATGAAGAATTATGATGAGTTTATGGCCCTTTGGCAGGAGGCATGTTGATCCGGAGGTAGAGGCCAGTGAGGCAATGTAGGTTCACCGCTTCAATATTACCCTAAGGATTAGATAGTAGGAGTTATTGGTGGGACTTACCCTTCTAGACATGGTAGGAATGTACGAGCGGGCCTTAGAGACTTCCTAAGTCATCCAAGCTAGGAGTGTCCAGTTGGGGGGTAAGAGGAAGTTTGAGGGTCACTAGCTTCTAAGCAATAGGAAGAAGACCTACTTTGGAGGTAGTATGCCACCTAGGTATGGTCAGAGTATAAGGTTGGCACCTTGACTTGAAGATCAGTCTGGGAGATGTTTTGAGGAGAGGCATTACCACTGTAAGCGTTGGGAAGAAAATCATCCTGCAATGGATTATGAAGGCAACAAGGTGAATTGCCATGGATATAGTATGGTGGGACACGAAGCTTCTGAGTTTCATGTCGAAGGTGGTAGTGTTTAGAGAGGTTAGTCTTGAGCTTAGAGCGCCAGATCTATACAGCAACCACAATGACAAATTTTGAGAGTTCTTCTATCACCAGCTAATGTTGTTAGTTGTACTAATCATCTTAGGGGTTAGAAGCCTTGCTTATTTCAGTAGGGTTAGGGGTTAGGTAGTGTTGTAGGAATTCCTTCAGGAAGATTCCTAAACTTTATTAGCCAGATTGAGGCAGAGCATCAGACCGGTGTAATAACCGGTATTCTTACTGTCTCTACTTTTCTAGCATGTGTATTATTTTTCTCTGGTGCATCACATTCTTTTATGTTGTCTACATTTATAGCTAGAGTTGTGTTATCTCTTGCCTGTAGTATTTCCACTTCTATTGTGTTGCCTTTAAGGGATATGATACCGTATTCTACTCTCTATAAAGGGGTGGGCTTGATAGTTAGGGAAGTAGAGTTTCTATTAGATCTCATGGAGATTGAATTGCACAATTTCAATATGATTGTCAGAATGGAAATGCTGGGGAAGTACCAAACATTAATAGATTGTGTGCAGGAGCATGTGGTTATTTGAGGACCAAGAGGTGTTAGGGTATCATATCAAAAGTGTGAGCTTAACCTCTCTATAAAGGTTGCACCGAAAATCGTGATGTTACTCTTGTTCATAAGGGGTATCTACTCTTTTTGTATAGTATTCAAAATACCGAGGCCAATGAGACATCACTAGAGTGACTTGTAGTGATCCGAGAGTATTCCAATGTATTGTTGATGAGATTCCGGGCATACCACCTATTTGAGATATTGATTTTACCGTGGATGTGTTGCTAAGGATGGAATGGTATCTAAAGCACTGTACATCATGGCATCGATAGAATTAAAGGAGCTTAAGGCTTAGTTAGAAGAGTTTTGGGATAAGGGTTAAATTCAACTAAGTGTATCACCTTAGAGAGCACTAAACTTGTTTTTTTAAGAAGAAGGTGGGAGCCTAAGACTATGCATCGACTACCGAGAGTTGAATTAGGTAACGGTGAATAATCATTATCTATTTCTAATGATTGATAATATGTTTGACCAACTCAAAGGAGCCTTGGTATTCTCTAAGATTAATCTTCATTCAGGATACCATCAGTTGAGAATAAGGAAGCAAGATATTTCAAAGAGGGTATTTTTGATAAGATATGGCCATTACAAGTTCACCGTTATGCTTTTCGAACTCACTAATGTGCTATCAGCATTCATGTCTCTCATGTACTAGATATTCTGATAGGTTTTAGATCACTTCATTATACTATTGATCAACAACATCCTCATCTAATCTAGTGATCGAGAGAAGCATGAACAAAATTTTAGATAGATCTTGGCATTGATAAGAATACACTAGTTGTATGCCAAGCTTTTGAAGAGTGACTTTTAATTGGATCAAGTCGCTTTTCTTAGGCATGTAATTTCGAAGGATGGTATGGCAGTGGATCCTTCCAAGGTTTAGGCAATTTTCAAGTGGCCATAACTAACTTTTGTTAAGGAGGTGTGTAATTTTCTAGGGTTTATCGATCACTATCACAAGTTTATCATGGACTTCACCAAGATAGCTCATACGTTGACTCATTTGCTAAAGAAGGATACACAACTTCAATGGGATGAGAAGTGTGGTGAAGCCTTTGAGGAGTTGAAGAGGTGTTTGATTACCACCCTAATGCTCATGTTACCGAGTGGATTGGATGGTTTTAAAGTTTACAATGATGCTTCTAAGTATGGGTTGGATTATGTGTTGATATAGCATAAAAGAATGGTGGTGTATGCTTTTCAATAACTAAAGAAGCATAAGCAGAACTATCTAACACACTATTTAGAGCTTGCTGTAGTGGTGTTCGCCTTAAAAATTTAGAGGCATTACCTCTATTATGTTCAGTGTAAGTTCTACACCGATTATAAAAGCCTCAAGTACATCTTCATGCAGCGAGTGTTGAATTTAAGACAACGTTGATGGTTGGAATTGGTCAAGGATTATGACCTAGAGTTAACCAACCATAAGGGTAAGACTACTATGGTGGTAGGTTCCCTTTGTTGGAAGATGTCTCATTACTTGAGCATGATTGTGTTGTTAGATCATTTGTGTTGAGAGCTCAAGGATATGGAGATCGAGTTAATCACCACAGGTAGTTTAGAGGCAAATATGAGTGCACTCGCCGTCACACATTTGATCTTTGAGGAGATCTAAGCTAGTAAACTTGGTGATTTCATGCTCGAGGTGATCAAGTAAGGTATTAAATAAGGAAGATCCAAGGGGTTTCAACTCCATGAAGATGGTAGTGTCAAATACTATGGTAAGTGATGTATATCAGGGGGATGTGTTGAACTCAAGAGGAAAATCTTGGAGGAAGGTTATTGTACTCCTTTTTTCATCCATCCTAGAGGGTATAAGTTGTATAGGGATTTAAAGAATATATATTGGCGACCCCGTATAAAGCGAGAGGTTGTAAAGTTTTTTAGCCAATGTTTGACTTTTTAGAAGGTCAAGATTAAGCACAAGATATGATCAAGGTTGGTACAACCACTAGAAGTTTCAAAATGGAAGTGGGACAACATATCTATGGACTTTGTGGTGGGTTTCCTAAAGACCCGAAGTAGATTTGATTCCATGTTGGTTATTGTGGATTGTCTAACTAAGTCAACAGTGTTTATACCAATGAAGACGATACAAAGTATGTAATAATTGGTCAATGCTTATAGGAAGCACATTGTGCTGCTACATAAGATCCCTAAAGACATCGTATCAGACCAAGACTTTAGATTTTTGTCACACTTTTAGTAAAAGTTGCAAGACGCTTTGGAAACTCAACTGAAGATGAGTATAGCTTTTCACTCAACCATGGATGGTCAAACATAGATTACCATTTATGCCTTAGAAAACATGCTTCAGGCATGTGTGTTAGACTTTGGGGGCACTTGGGAGGGCCACTTGGATTTGATCAAGTTCTTCTATAACAACAATTATCACACAAGTATCAATATGACACCTTTTATAGCCTTATACAGGAGGAAGTATCGTAGTCCCTTGTGTTGGAGTGATATCAGCTAGACGATTGTGTTGGAGCCTGGGATGATCGACAAGACAACGAGGTAGATCCAACTAATTCATAACCATATGAGAGCAACCCAAGATCAGTGGAAGATCTACAAAAATTTGAGAATGCTAACTGATGGTTACGAGGTGGGAAATAGAGCCCTTTTGAAGGTCTCTCCCACCAAGGTAGTAATGAGATTCGGTAAAAAAAAAGGTAAGCTCAGCCCAAGGTACATAGGACTATATAAGATTGTAAATCGAGTTGGTGAGGCCGCTTATCATTTATCCCTACCGATGGAATTGTCACATGTGCATAATTTCTTCCATATATACGAGTTGAGGAAGTATGTAGCAGATCCTTCACACATCATCCAACCAAAGTCATTAGAGCTTGATTAGTATCTAACTTACGAAGAACGACCAATAGTCATTCTGGACACAAAGACCCAAGCAATGTGCACAAAGACCATCCCGCTAGTAAAGGTCCTTTGGTCACAATATAGTGCTAAGGAGGCCACTTGGGAGGTCGAGGAGGAGATTCAAGCAAAGTAACCAAAGTTGTTGTCCTGGTGTAATACCTGTTGGTGTGACCTTTTATTTTAAGGGGGTAGTAACCCCTTTTGCAGTGTAATGGATGTATTGTTGTGCATCATATAATGTATTTGGATCTTGGTTAGTAAGCTTCAGGGTCACAACCTCTTTAAGGGGGTAGTGTTGTAATGCTTTATATTTTTGTAAAATTTATAAAATAGAGAGTTGTTGTATTTAATAAAATTTGATAATGTTTGATCTTGATATGGAACTATAATTGGGTTTGAGGTAAAAAAAATTGAGGAAAGTTTGGAAAATTGAATAAAACAAGTTTCTAGGTGGACCAATTAATTGGTTTGTCATTTCAAGATAGGGTTTTGTTCGACCAAATTGATCAATTGGTTTGGAGAAACCAATTGACTGATATTGTTTAGCCAAACCGACTTACTAGTTTTTCAGGCTGAATACTTTTCAAAGCTCAATATTTAAGAAATTCCTTGAATCAAAATGGAACTTGGATAATCTAACTCCAAGATGTTCTTGAGTGATTCTTAACCCTTTCTATCATTTATTCTACTTTAGTTTCTGTCCTAAACAAATTTGAGGGCTCAATTTTGATAGTTGAGGGAAAGGATGACCTCACCCTTTTCTTCTTCCTCCTCTCTCTTCTACATTGCTCTATAAGTATGATTCTATTTTTAAACTGTCCTTTCATGACTAGGAGATCCCTTCTCACATCTAACTTCCATTTCCGTTCTTGTGTTTGATATTTTCTGGATGAGCTTGACATGTGTTCTTTAGAAAAATCACCATTTGAGCTCTGAAATGGGATTAAACCTATTCTTGATAAAGCCACCCATTCAACTCAGATTTGAATGATAAAATTAGCTTTTTTGATCTATTACATTGCTTCACTTGTTCCTTAATCAATTCATTAGCTATAAATAACCCTAATCACCCTTTCTTCCCACATTATTTCAACCTCCAAAATATCTAAATCCTTAAGATCTTGCATTAATTTCCTCTCCACTTCAATTATACTTTTGATTTCCTTTCAATCTTCTTATTATTTCTCTATCTCTCTCTTGTTTTATCCTTAATCAAGAAAGAATTGGATTTAGGAGGAAGTTGAGTTGCTTCCAGTTGAATCATTCTTTGTTTTCTCTTAGGAGTGGTATGCTTGTTTTCTCCTTTAATTTGAGTATTGATTTATGAAAGTTGTTCAATGATTTTTGAGTTCTAATTTGTTATTTTTATAGGTTTTGGAAGTTAAAATCTTATAGCTTGAGTTTTTCCTCTTTCGTGGGAAACTTTACTAAACATCAAATAATTCATTCTTACCTTTGAAATGTAGTATGAATAAGCATGTGATGTAATGTACTCTGCAAGATGTTAATGTTATATGCTTTCATGAGATTTGGCTTCTAAATGATGTATGTTGAATTAATTAAGAATCCTAAGAAGAAGGCATGATTTTAGATAAAATAGGGTTGATTTGCTTGAAAGTGAAGTATGAGTTAATTATGAGCTTGTTAAATATTGATATTTTGGTTATGAAATGTTATGGTTTGGATGTGGTAAGATTTTAGAGTGTGAATCATATGTAAAATGTCCGATATGTGTTATCTGGGAGCAAATCAATCAACTGGTTAAGCCAAACCAATTGATTGGTCCCTAGAACAGTTGTCTAGTTGACCCAAACTAATTGACTCGTTGGTCTGTGGTGACCTTGGTTGCTCTCTGCGTAAACCTATTGACTAGTTTATTAGAATCAATTGACTAGTTTGATCAAACCAATCGACTGGTTCAAGAAAACTTTGGGGTTTCGCTGAGCCAAATTGATCATCCAGTTTGCCTCAATTGATCGGTTTGGCCAGAGTGTGTTGTTTTTTCTTTCTGAACTTGCTATGCTTTGAGACTTTGCACAATGCTATAGTGTGATCCTTTAATGATGAGAACACACATCTTGGCTTGAGTTAACTAACCTATTTAATGGATTAAAAGGATCAAAATTCATGATATTCTATTTAGTGTCTTTAGAATAATTTAATAAGTAAATTGGAACAAGTATAGTATGAGGTTACTTTTGAATGAGATAATCTAGATTTTGGCATAAATGGATTACCTTAAAGGGTTGTTTTTAACTTGGCTAAGAACCAATGAAAATCCCCCCATATGGTTGGATGGTAATAATGGTTAAGATGGAATGAGTATGTAGATGTGTTACCTGAATGTTGCATGGACCTTGTATAATAACATAGCCTTGGAAAATAACACACTAATCACTTAAAGTGGAAGATAATCAAGTTATGCATGGATTTGGATTACGTGATCCTCGATTAGCTACTAGCGGTTAGTTTGCCTTCGGGAGTTTATTGGTGTCTTCGAGCAGGATCCTATTAGATCCTGGTGCCTTACCTACTCTAGACCCTAATAATGTACTAGGGGTATCAATATTAAAGGGTCTAGACACCTAGGTGAGTTACTTTGCTTCAACTTAAATTTATATCCATTGGGAGTTAATTAGCTTTGGTTGGACTTTATGCCCTCTAGTTTGGATAGGCTTCCATGGTATGTGATACCATAATGTAGTACATAGTACATTGTTCAATAAGAAGAAGGATAAGGATAAAGAAAAAGGAAACAAAGGAAACAAAGGAAAAGGGAAAAGAGAAATAATGACTTATAAATAAATAACCTAATGAATTATGCAACCTTGGAAAACAGACCCAATAGAAAATTATGTGAATGGATGGTAGCAGCCCTAATAAGTTATTTAAACAACCTGCTTGTTAAATTGTATTTTTCTATCCATGATGATCATGTCATGTTGATAAGCATGATGAGTCTTGATTTTTCTGAGTCGTATATGGCATGAAGTCTTAATGCATTATATGACCATGATAGAACATGTGTATCTAACTGTATGGCATAAGCATAATAGGTGTTTAGTATGATCTCCACTTTATGCTAGGACCTTGTGCACTTAAGACTCCCGTTGAGGAGGTAACTAGGCTTGCTCAATACAAAGTGTACTGCTGTGTCATTTGTTCGGTCACTTGTTCATTTTTACAAGTAGAGGGCCATGTGTAGGTTCTTGGGGATAGGTGGTAATGGGCCTACCTCATTTTGGGCTTGGGGCTTGAGAGCATGGACATCCAAATTTTGTTGTTTAGCCCTTGATGGAACAGGGTTTGAGGCTACGCCCTACCTTTGTTTTCTCCTATTGTAATTCTATACTTCAGATTAATCTTCTTTCATGAATTTGAATATTTCATTGATTGTTGATGTCCTCTTTTATAAACATTTTCTTTAGTATCTATATATCATCTTTCTTGTGCACTATGCTCTTGTTTGATTGGTTTGGTTTCGCGGACTTATATATAATATGGGACGGGCAGCTAACGTCTTTTCTATGTTAGATGCGGCGGTAACACCTTATTTTTTTTAGGTGTATTTAGTATTTTTTTTTTGCTTCCGTAATATTTTAAAACAAAATTTTTCAATATTACAAAATTAAGGTGTTATATTTTTACATCTGATATCCACATTGTTGGTTCTTATATATGATGCATAAAATGCTAAACAAATTGGGTCTTAGTAAGAGTTGATGATGAAACTTGGGTTTAGCTCCAACAAAAGAGAAAATAGAAGAGAGGATGAGATGTTAGAAAGGATTTGATATTTAAATAACTCTTAAAATCAAATGCTTACAATCACCACCTAAGATAACAACTCTCAAGATAAAGATCGTAAGATTTTTGTAAAACTCAACAAACCATGCACCAGGTTGGTTGGAAGGAAGGCACACAACTTGGGGTCCGCAGAATACTCAAAGGCTACCTCTTTCGTTCATCTTTACACCCATATAAGAGTGTAAGAAGTTGAGAAATTTACAACCAACTCTTAGGTAACTATAAGGGTTCAAGTTAATCAAACTCTACTCTAATGCATACTAACTATGGTAGGACTCAAACAATCAGCATGGGAACTGATGTTTTGAGCCTTCCATCATCCATTTCCCATGCACTAGCTAATGCATTAGGTTTACAAGCTAATAATTAGGATTTAAAAAACACAAATTATAAGAAAAAGAAAAACTAGCACATTACTCATGCATATGATTAACTAAATGGAAAAATAAACCTTTCCCAATACCTCCCTTTGGCCGGCTACTTTGCTTACTTGTTAGGATATTAAATTCCCCCTTAATTAATGTTAATTAATATATTGGAAAACACCAAACTTAACCCCAAAATCTATTGCAAAAGTGAAGTGGCTGCATGCTTGTGATTTTCAAATAATGTGTGCTTCCATGTCCTGATTTTTGTTGGTTGTTAGCCGAAACTTGCATGGATTTTCAAACCATATTTTTGAGCTATATTCAAACCATAATGAAGCCAAGAAAAAGTGGTGAGTTGATGGCTTATAATTGTTATTGCATGGCTTGCATGACTCCTTATAATCTAGCTCATATTTTAGTCTAAGTAATGAGAGTTTTTGATTCTCCTAACTTAAAAAAATTTATGAATAAATTATTGTTATCACATGCGGGGATGCTCCTGCATCAATATACATAACACTTATTACATAGAATATCGAGTTAGAGTTCTCATTAATTGCACATTTAATTCTTTACTTACTTTTGCAATTATTTTCTCAACCACACACTTTCAAATCTGATTTTTTTGATATTTTTTCAAAAGTGTTATTACTCACTCAACTTAGCTATAATCAAGTCTTATATCGTAATATCTATTTATGCTAGCTAGATTACAATCGCAAAATTGTTCATGCACTTTTAGATCTATATTATTGGTGAGATTCTTGGTAATCAACTACAACACTCTTATAAAACTCATTACTTGAGGTTATGTGTTACTTAGCATTCTTATTGAAATTATTGTGTTAATAATTTAGAAGAGATAGCTAGGTTAATAATGTAAATTATCTATAAAAATGTCATTAAAATTATAGGTTCATAAAGTAATAAAGAGAAATCATCAATAGAAATATATGATATGTTCAAAATCTAAAAATTAAAACCTTTTGATAGTGGATATAGAAAAATTTAATCTGTATTTTATAACAATTATTATAATTATTAAAATAATATTTTTATATAAATATCAAATACATTCAATACTCGGTCTATATCCGGTGTTCAAAAATTCAAATACCCTGTACTTAAAAACGGATATCCGTATCGGATATCCAGCAACGGGCACTGTGAAACGCGTGTACATGTAGGCGAGTCTACCGTCAGTCAGTCAATCAGTACTTATGAAGCAAAAACTTTAAAAAAAGTTCGGCTTTCTAAACGGCGCCTATTCCAATGTCCTACTTTTCGCCCCTGGAATTCCCGTTTCCATGTCCGACGGGAATCAAATCCACACGCGGTAGGCAGTACAGTAGACTCAACTCCGCTCTTTCCGTCAACGTATTACCCGGGATTAGTCAATTACAGACAATAATCAGCGGGTTGATCCGGGAGTAACTCGTGGGACATATATACCTACACACTCACTAAAGCAAGCTCAGCTTTTTTTCACGCCATCGCCACAACTGAAGATCAAATTAGCATATCAGATCTTGATTTAAATTTTCTCTGCTAGTGATAATTTTGATTCCTAATCGAATACGATAATGCCTTCCAGTTCCTTGCTACTTGAAGAACCAATTCGGATGGCCTCGATCCTCGAGGCGTCTAAACCTGTGAGTATCCATCTCTACTCCACTGATCTGTTAGCTATAAAGTTGAATCTTCATTTGGGATGAAATTATTGATTGATTTGTGGTGACTGTTTCTATGATTTTCACTGTTTACATATCGATAATTTGCAATTATTAGTGTTTACTGATTTTTGATGTATGCAGAGCTTTTTTCCCGCCATGACAAAAATTGTCGGTACGCTCGGTGTTAATTCCCGTTCTGTGGATATAATTTCACGTTGTCTGAAAGCTGGAATGTCTGGTACTATTACTATGTCTGTTGTGTATGCTTTACCTTCCTGTTGTTGTTTTGAATGAGTGTTCATAAAATTGATGCGATATTTGAAATTTTGATTTACTTGGTATTAGTGGCACGGTTTGATTTTTCATGGGGAGATGCTGAATTTCATCAAGAGAGTTTGGAGAATTTGAAGATTGCTATCAAGAAAACTAATAAGCTTTGTGCTGTAAGATTCTTAACCATTCATGTTTTACTTCGCTTAATTATTTTGGCTTTGGGTTGATTTCACTGGCATATGCTTTTGATTGAGTTTCTTCTTTCCTTCCCCTTTTTCTTCTTCCTCCTTTCACCATAGGATCTATTGATCTTGATTTTATTTTTCTCTATATTTTGTTTGGGTTTAGATATATTCCATTATTATTGTTATGCAGATCTGATGGTAGTTTACGTTATTTTTTCTCCTTTTTTTGGCAGGTTATGCTGGATACCGCAGGACCAGAATTGCAGGTGGTTAATAAGACAGACAGCCCCATCTCCCTCCATGCTGACTCGCTGCTTGTTCTGACTCCTGATCAAGAAAAAGAGGCCACCTCGAATCTGCTGCCTATCAACTTTCATGGATTGTCTAAGGTGATAAGTTATATCATGTATGTTGGGCATCAGATGCTATAAGCTTGTTTTTTATATGATTTATGTTTTTTTTTAATTCCAATATGAACTTTTATTTCAGCATTGATATAATCATGTCCCCATATGTTATTTAAGTTAACTAAACAAACTGACATGGATTGTTTAAGGTGATAAGTACGCACCTATGCTAGACGTAGCAACTATTTAGAGCAAAACAGATTAGTAGATAGCTCAATTTGTCGCCTGACTTTTCTACTTTACCCTCAGTTTCGTTAGAGTAGGATCAGACAAAGCGTATTTATGTGCTGTGTATGGGTTTTACCTGACTCACATTGAGCTGCACCTATACTTTGATGAGCTTCGTACGGTTAATATGCAACTCATAAACAAGAAAGCCCAAATCTGACCCAACTCATGGTGTGTTGCATATTGTATGCAGATCAAAAAGAAACTTGTAAGGCAAAGTTAGTAAAGTCATAGCCGAAAATTTGAGCGAAATAGTTATTTTATTTGTTCTATACAATCACTATATGTTTCCGGCTTTCTGTCTTTTATTGTCCTGACATTAGGATTTTTACTGGCTTGCGTGAATGAATATTCTTTACCTTTCTGTTTATGCTCACGTACCCGATTTCCTGTTCCAGATTATACATACTATATGCATTTGCTTCTGTTTGTCCTGAAGTTTTGAATTTTTAATTGAATTAGGGCCTAGTTCCATAGACATTTTTGTTTTCTTTTATATATTGCTTTCAAATACTTTCTAACTAAGAAGAGAAGAATTGCATAATAAAAAAATTAGGTCCCGATCAAATCGCTGACTTTAGATATTTGTTCTTTTTATGATTTTCTGCTAATGAAGTAGTAAATAAACCATGTGGCCTCTTTACCAACACGAACAGTAAGAAAACCAAAATATCCCAAACAAATATAAGTTTGTGTTTAAACTCCTTTCTCTTTGTGATGATAGCTTCTTATTGGTACGGTGTTGGAAGCTTGTGATTCATGGAACACATCATAGACTGAGACCACTTAACCCATCCATGAGGAAGGCTTGGAGATTGTCCTGTCTATGAGTTTTTGTTTATACCACACTCCTTCTGCATCTCTTGTAGTATTCTTAGTTTATTCGTTCATAATTGGCAAATTCACTGATATGATGCTCTACCACCTACTACAGGCAGTTAAAGAAGGGGATAACATTTTCATTGGCCAATATCTATTCACTGGAAATGAAACTACTTCTGTTTGGCTGGAGGTATGACTTCTGGCTTTATTTTCATCTTTATGACGTGTACTTATTCTTATGGGATGTTAAATCCGATGAGGTGACTTTGTGATTGTCCATTAATTTCAGGTGTCCGAGATCAGCGGGGAAGATGTAATTTGTCTTGTGAAGAATTCTGCCACTTTATCAGGATCTTTATATACACTACATGTCTCCCAAATACGTATCGATTTACCTACCCTTACAGATAAGGATAAAGAGGTGTAGTTTCTCTAATCCTGTGGTTTGTACTTTGTACTGCTGGCTATATGATTTCCATTTGAAATCTTTCAATTGCTGCATGTATATGCCTTCTTGCTGTAGAAATTTGTTATCGGGATTTTCAGAATTTCAAGTAATTTACTTATTGATGTCTTCATGTTAATAGTTTATCCTTGATGTTGCAAGCATTTCCCTTGAGTTGGGATGGGCTATTCTTCTCTAATATTCATTGCTCAAATTCTATGTTTCTTACCTATGCTGAACTGCATCTTGTTTAAAATTTGAAAAAAATGCTGAACTTGCCTGTGTTTCTGACTATAAATTTAGGTCATAACCACATGGGGTGTGCGTAACAGTGTAGACTTCCTCTCATTATCGTACACTAGACATGCAGAGGATGTTCGCCAGGTAAGGATTTATCTTCTGGGTTTCTGTTTCCTTGCTACTTAGATTCAGTTTTTCCAGCCTTACCTGCATTCAAAGATTCATCCATGATGTATGTATAATTCAAAACTTTATTTCCATTTCAGTTCCCCATGTGGGTAATTCTTCTTTCTCTTTCAGGCACGTGATTTTCTTTCTAAATTTGGTGATCTTCGGCAAACTCAGATTTTTGCAAAGATTGAAAACACAGAAGTAAGATGCAACTATGTAATTCTTTAGAAAGTATATACATACAGGCAACCTGCTTGGAGGCTCACACGCCTGAATAAATTAATTGTTTATTGGCTATACCTTGATTCAGGGATTAACCCATTTTGACGAGATTCTAAAGGAGGCTGATGGCATCATTCTCTCTCGTGGACACCTGGGAGTCGATCTCCCACCAGAGAAGGTAATATTCTCGCATGGCAGTAGTTAAATTGGAGACATTTGTATCTGCTTTCCATCTCCCTTTGTCTCTTTTTAGTATGTGTGCCCAGGGGTTACTTATCTTGACAAGTAATAGACGAGCATATCATGCTTGTTATTCTGTCTCCACGTTTCCTCCACATTTTATCTAGTGCATGTGATTTGGGGACAACAATATTTCTAGATTTAGTATCATGCTTGTGATTCTGTTTTCTTCACAATTTATCTTCTACATTGATAATGATTTGAAGACAAGTATTTCTAGATGTAGTAAGTCATGGGCCCTGATTTGCTCGATCAAGAATTCAAGATTGTAAAAGAAGAGAAAATCAATCTTTTAGTCAACAATAAAATAAGACAATTTGTCTCCGTTTAAGTGACTGGTGTAATGGCAATATACTCGTGCATTTTTATGTAAGCTGCAGTTATATGATAATATTTGGTGAGATTCGGGTGGTTTTATTTAACATTTTTATGGAAATTCTAGGTATTTTTATTTCAAAAGGCTGCTCTTCACAAGTGTAACATGGCCGGAAAGCCTGCAGTGGTTACTCGTGTTGTGGACAGTATGACTGATAACCTCAGACCTACTCGTGCTGAAGCAACTGATGTTGCTAATGCTGTTTTGGACGGTAACTTCTTCATCACCAACAAGAGTCGCATGCATATATTTGGCACATATTTCCAGCCACCATTGTCAAAAACAAACAAGAAAAGAAACTAATTGATTGCCCTGACTTGGTCCCAACATTCTATTTTCAGGCAGTGATGCCATTCTTCTTGGTGCTGAGACCTTGCGGGGCTTGTATCCAGTTGAAACAATTTCAATTGTGAGCAAAATCTGTGCCGAGGTAAACTCTTGTGCTTTATTTTGAGGGTTATTCATCAGGTTTTCGGATAATCAATCTTGCTTTTGAGTATCTATTTCCCTGTCCTCGCCCCTTCGTTGTACATTGTGGCAAGGCATACCATAGGGTGTTGTGAAACCATTGCTGGCTGCTTTGGTCAGTTGTCCCGCATGGAAATGTTCCTCTCCAGCTCAGGTTTATCCTCTAGTTGATATAGTGAAAGCCTGGATTTAGCTTATTATTTCATGGTATGTTGATTCCAGTGGGGAACTTCTGGAGTGGGCCTTTTTTATGTACTAATATTTTCTTGACATCACATCATTTGCTTTTAACATTCTTATTTCTGCTACGAATTATCAGTCACATTTTTTAGCAAGATAGCTTACTGTTTGTACAACAACTTGTGTGTAGTGCGCACACTTTTAAGGGCTTCCTTTCAGTAAAAAAAAATAGAGATTTAGGGTGTGTTTAGTTTCAAAAAACTATCTTATTTTCTGAAAAACGTTGTCTAGTTTTTCAGAAATTCAGAAAACACATTCATAACTTCTATTTTCCATTTTTCTGATTGGAAAATTGGAAAACACGGTTTTCCAACTTTGTAAAGAAAACTGGAAAACAACTTATACTATATCTTTTGAGTTTTTCTTATAAATGTATGTCCTTGTTTTCTACTTGTTTTCCAATTAAAAATTTATTATTAATAAAAATATTACTATGCTTATTATTTTTAATCATAATAATAATTTTATTAATATTTCTCAATACTAATATTAATAAAATAATACTAATGATGTTATTAATATTATTGTTGTTAACATAATTAATAATATTGTTTATATTATAACTATTAATAACATTAATATGCATAATAATATTATTATTATATTTAATATTAACATTGTTATTAATTTTAATTTTAATATTGTTATTAATTTATACTAATAATAGTATTTATAAAATGATAATAATAAAATGATAATTATTAATATTAACATTAATAATAACGTTGTTATTAATATTAATTAGTAATTATTAATAATATTACTGATAAAGTCACTAATATTATCATCATGAATATTAATATTATTATTAGTTAAAATAATAATAACAATATCAATAATACTATAAATTTCATTAATATTAATAATAAATTTATTATTAATGTTAATATTTTATATTTATTAATATTTCTAATATTAATGCTTTCATGATATTAATTTTTAAGAAAATTATAATATTATTAATATTTAAAATAATAATATTGTTATTATTTATATTAATAATAAGAATAGTAACATTATTATTATTAACAATATTAATATTATTATTACTTACATAAATAATAATAATAATATTATTACTACTATATATAACAATAATGTTACAATAATTTTTCATAATAATACTATTAATTATTAATATTAATAATAACATTAATATCATCATTATTATACTTATTTTATTAATCTTATTATTATCATCACTATTGTCAAGATTAACATATTAATAATATTGTTGTGATTATTATTATCATTGTTAGTGGTGGTGATAATAATAATAATAATAATCCTATAAATTTTAATTTTAATATTATTTTTATCATGATTATTATATGTATTATTATTGTTGTTATAATAATAATAATCAATATCATAGTCGCATCATCATCCAATCTAAAAGAAGATATGCATGTTTTGAAATTTTTTAAATTGAAAGGTAGTTTTATAATATGGATAAATGAACTTGTTTTTCTAATTTTGTATGGATAACTATTATAAAACTGGAGGTGGAAAATAGAAAACTGTTTTCCCTAACTAAATGCACCCTTAAGTGTTTTATTTTCATCTAGTTGTGAAATCATAGCTATCCTTGATGTTGTTGATCTTTGGTTCTTTGGATGGTGTACCTAAAGATGGTGCTTAATTCTAATGTGTGTTGTTCATTTTAATGCTGCTTAATATTCACAAGAGTCGTGTCCGCAGGCAGATAAGGTGTTCAATCAAGATCTATATTATAAGAAGACTGTCAAATGTAATGAGAAGCTTATGTCACACCTGGAATCAATTGCTTCTACTGCGGTATTTACTCAGGACATTATTTTTTCTTGGTTTTTCTCTTAATTGAGTTGAGATTTGATTCCTTTATGTTTTGAGACACGGCTGTGGTTAATGTCCTAGTCAAATAATTTATCTCCAAAGTTTTGGCATGATAGGTACGTGCAGCAGTCAAAGTGAAAGCATCTGTTATCATTTGCTTCACGTCCTCAGGCAGAGCAGCAAGGTTTGTCGCTAGAACTGATCATCTGATTTTTTGTTCTACATGAAAATATTTATTATTTTCCCGTTTCATTTTTATGGATGGGGGATCTACCCAACATTGGATTTTTCTGACATAGTTTTGTGTGTGGATTGTATACTAAATAGCATCGACTTGATGCAGGCTGATTGCAAAATATAGGCCAACAATGCCCGTGCTTTCTGTGGTCATTCCCCAACTGAAGACAAATCAACTTCGCTGGACCTTTTCCGGTGCTTTTGAGGTTTGCAAGAATTCGATCTTTTATTCATGCATCTCTTTGGATCGTATTTTCTCATATAAAAGAATTATTAGAGATGAAGGAAATAATGCAATATCATTCTCCCGTATCTTGTTAACAGGCTAGGCAGTCGCTCATTATCCGAGGCCTCTTTCCCATTCTGGCTGATCCCGAGCATCCAGTAAGACCTGTTCTTCCCCCTCTGTGGGACTTCATAACTTGCATTTCATTGAGTCCTTAGTTGAAGGATAAATAAAGAAGGGATGTTTATGATCTGTAATTTATTCGAGCATTATTTGGTTAGGTTCTCTTCTACCTGTGCGTACGAGATCAACTTTGAAACTGTTTAAGGCTTGCTCGTTTGAGTTGCCTTTCGTGCGTGAAAACTAGGACTCCATACCTTACCTTAGGTGTAGCGTACTGATCATTCGTTCGAATGCTAAGATGCCTATTATCATCTCTTTTATTGAACATTTAGTGTTCATATTCACGCCTTTTCAATTAACATATGAAACATATTTTGACGGTGCAGGCGGAATCCAAAAATGCTACGAATGAGTCCGTGTTGAAGGTTGCACTGGACTATGGCAAGGCCTCTGGCGTAATAAAGGCACATGACCGCGTTGTTGTGTGCCAGAAAGTTGGCGACTCCTCGGTGGTCAAGATCATTGAGCTTGAAGGTTAGAGATCGTGCGCATTATTAGCTTGTAGAGATGGCATGCATATACTTTCCTGTTACGCAGAATGTCACGCCTGCAGTCCAGGTGGTTTTTTGTAACTCCCAGTCCCACAGCCCCACTCAAAACGCCAGCTTGTTAGAAATGTGTTGTTTGTTTAATATAACTTACGTCTATTTACCGCTTAATGTGGCAAACGTATCGTATTTTGCTTTAAATATTGCCTATCGTGACAAAAGAAACTTTGTATCAGCTAGCTGCACTTGCTGGCTTAGCGTTAATTGCTGACAAAATGGCCCAGAAAAATACTATAGGGGATATTAAAGTATATTCTGAGGAAATGAGTTCCGGGAACGAACGAGGTAATGATTGTAATACGGCTCTGCTTAGCTGTTGGGACCCACCGAACAAATCCAAATAAATGTTAAGAAGACGGCAATGTTCTGATCTACAAATACAGGAGAATAACTTCGGCAACGAATTAAAAAATAAATACAAAAAGTTGCCGGTAGCCGGAACCAAACTGGAGTGGCTAGGAGACGACTGCTTCATACTTCTTGGTTGTACATGTTTCGTTAGCATATATTAGTTGATATTAAGCCTTGTTTGGGAAAAAGTTGTTATTAGATGTTTCTTATTACAGTTTGTTATTAGTTGTTTCTTATTACAGTTTGTTAGTGTGTTAGTGTATGTATATATATATATATATATACATACATACATACATATAATCCGTGATTGAAATGATTGAAAAACTATAACTTTGAAGCAAAAAATTCACCCAAATATAGGCTAAAAAGTTTAAACCCTTTAAAATTGAACGTTTTGTACCATGCGCTAATTCTTCAATATGACATTGTAGTGCGGTGTTGCCATACTAATATGAAATATGTATTCTACAATTACAATTAATATGCCCTATTTGTTTTCTATAATAAAATTTTTTATAAAGAGTACAAATTTTCAAATTGGTGAAATTTGTGTAATATCAAGAGAGGAGTTTGACCTTGAGACGTTTGCTAGTCGAGGCTCATTTCAATCATTAAGTTATGATCTTATCAGTTTATTCATATCATATTTAGTTGTGTGTGTGTATAATTGTAGCTTGCTATAGATGTCAAATGGGCAACTAAATACTAAATCACCATAAATAAACTAAGCAAGGTAAAAGCTATATTTGTGGCATCATTGAAAGCTATATTAAGTGTCTTTGAGGGAATATTCAATTAAAACTACTTTGCGATAAGAATTTGAGAACTTTCAATTTGAACTACTAGATCTAAGATGAAGTGGTAAGATTTAAAAAAATTTGATTTGGTTGAGAAAACTAACCTCGGTAGCTTGAGGAAATTGCACTTAATGGATGGAGAAAACTATTGTAAGTAGTTTACAAAATTATAGATTTGAGTGTTAAAAAAAAGATATTTTCATAAATATTGAGTATTTATGTTTCAAGTTGGAATATATTTTTAAGTGGATAGAGAAAATTATTGTAAGTATATCAAAAAACTATAATATTAGAATGTCAAAAATGGTAGCATTTTAATAATTATTTTGTATTTATGTTTAAGGTTAAAATGTAAAACTTAGTAGAAAAAATTATCCTTAACGGGGAGAGAAAACTACTATAAATAGCTTAAGAAACTAGAGGTAATTTTTAATCATTACTATAAGAGTGGTTATCATTGTATGTGTAATTTGTGCATGAAAAATAATAGAAAGAAATTAAATATAATTATTAGAGATTTAGAAATATATCTATTATTTTAATAATTTATTTTAAATGAATTTTGTAAGTTATAACTAAAACCTAGGGTTGTGAGGAAAAATTTATATTAATAAATCATTAATTACCTTCACTTTAGTTTGAAGTATATGAAAATCAACTGAAGTATAAATTCTTTTCATAGCTAATTTTTTGTCATTCACCTATTATATTGTTTCAAAGATTAAATATAGCATAAAACATTTGTAGAGGGATTTAGATAATTTCTTATTCATTATGTATTATGAATTTGCATGTAATAATGATTGGTAGATGGTGAAGATGTATTGTTTCCTGCATTACTCTTCATCTGAGTTACCACATCTATGACTCTCTCTCGTTCCCTCCCTCCCACTCTCCCTCTCCATGTGAATGAAATGAAGTTGATGCTTTATTTGATGTATGAGTACTGATTTACCTAACTAATCATCTAAAAAAAAGAAAGTCGATATATATTTGATAAGTTGTACAATGATACATGCCCAATTTTATTCTAATGTGGACACATTATTACTCACAAAATGTGGTTGAATTATTCCCAAGCTTCTATAGTCTTCTTTGAGAATAAATGAAGCTACTTAATTTTACTTTAGCTTTTTCGATGTATACGCAATAGGTATTCTCCGATAAAGTATCTATTGTTATAGCGTAATAAATTTATTGGTTACAATAACTGTCGTGTGTTACTCTAATTATAGATTTTGTAGTTTACTAAACAACAACTAAAATGAAACTGGAAGATACCAACAAGTGTTTTACATAGAGAAAACATAGCATGTGTAATTTTTTTTTATAATAATATTTTTTATTCCAATATTGATTCACTTTATTGTATAAAAATATATGCAATAGTATGATATGAAAAAAAAATATCACTAAAAGCTTATATTATAGAAGATATTATTAGTTAGATGAATTCTGTTGGAGTAATGACCAAAATGACAAACTAATTGCCCACATTTTAGTCATTTTGTGAACACTATCATTCTATGGATATGTTTTGGGGAGCATGTTGTCCTCCAATAACTACATTTCAATCATAGTTTTTGAAAATTAAACAAAATTTGTTAAGTTTGGTTTCTAAATAAGTTTAAAAAAAAATGTAACCGCAATGGCAATAGCCAATGACTAACATGTATAGGTCACCCAAACAAAATTTTGTGTCATTTAGTTTGATTCAAGGCTAATATATGATCATTGGCTATAATGCCACATGACACCATAACCTAGGTTGCTACTATGCTATTTATTTTGTGCATAATTAAAATAAATTCCTTTTATGCATTAATTTTTATTTGAGGAATAAATTTCTTCTAAAAATGTCAAAGCCTAATTTTTTATCTTTATTCTTTTATGCATTAATTGATATGTCATTTTTTAATGAAAGGGGTAATTAGTATATTAAAGATAAAATTTGTTAACTCTTTAAAAAATATGTCAATTTATAAAAAAGATTCCCTTTTAAAAATAGGAGGAGTACTTATGAGTCTCAACCTTACAAGGCTTTCAAGTGAACTTAAAAAATAAAAATAAAAATTCTCTCTTAGAATTTCACCTCATGGAAATTGTTATTGTACTATCCCAAATTTTATCTAACCTTAATCCTAAGTAATTAATATCTTAACTTAATTCTAATCTTGAAAAATTAATAATTTTACCTTATCCTAATTTATTAACCCTAAATCTTAACATAATTCTAATCTTGAATCTGGATTATTGGTATTTTTAACCTAAACTTAACCTCGGGTGGTTAATATAAAATTTTATCCTAATACCTAATCTAAGTTATTTTACTTTGTTTCCAATTCTAAACCCAAACTTAATTTCTTTCCCCTTTTTCCCTTTTCCTTTCTCCTTCTCCTTCTCCTTTTCTTTTTTTTATTTTCCTCCTGACCTTCTTTTTCCTTCTTCTTCCTCTTTTTCTTGCATGAAGCACTCCCTCTACCATGCTGCCATGACCTACCCCTTACCATCATCATCACACCATCACTTATGACCTTTAGCATGATATGCATGGTTGAAAATTCTCCCAATCATTACCTCACCTCCCTTCCCTCTCTGCTTGCACGCAACATGTGCATATATATACATATAACTCACAGACTTAACCATTTTATGCCCCTAACCACTTATTTCATCCCTCCATTTATGTTGAAGAGTAGCATCCCTCTTCCTTTCTTTCTTTCCTCCCATCATTAACAAAAATGCCATGACAAACCAACAATGACACCCTCCACCATTCCTTCTTCCCTTGCACTGACCATCACTATCGTTCCTCCCCCTTGTGCACTGGCCATTTCCACCTTACCCCTAACCCTAGTTTTTTTTTTCCAAAACCACCAAAGCCACCCCTAGCTTTGGCCAAAAACACTGAAACCACCCCAACCTCTTTGGCCATTCCACCAAAACCACCCCAAAACCTTTGACCCTCATTTCCATTTCACACCCGATTGAAAATGGTTTTTAGTGGCATTGATTCCTCCATAGTTTTGCACCTTTAATTGTTCCCCCTCCCTTTTATTGTGCAAAGTTTTGCAGAGACATCTTCAAGCATTGAGATTCGGTTTTTGCTCTATTCTTTCATTCCTTGTTACCTTATCCTTTCCTTGGTTATATTCCTAAGTTCTAATTGTGTTCTATCATTGTTTTATTGGGTGATTTTATAGAGGTTCCGGAGGAGGTGAGATAGGATATAAGTTCTTAGAGACCGGTGTCCTTTTCAATAAGGATACTAGTCGGGGTTAGGGGTTTTTAGCTAAATAATATATATGATTTATAAGTTATCATAATGTGAAATTATGTTTTTTAGATTCATATTGTAAATTTTATGATATGATAATGTGGTATATATGATGAAATGTAAGTAAGATGAGAAAGCATGCACTTTTACAATATCATTACGATAGATCTTGGGTTATAAATCCTAGGTGAGTTGTTATGGTTCATAATATCGTAATACGGACTTGATAAAGTATGTTAAGTGGAGAAAGATTATATTTGATATGTGTAGTGATTTAATAAATTGAGGATTTGAAAACAACACTATTGGACATATAAGTTTTCGTGAAATAAGGGCATTTGTTTATCCTTAAGGGTGTTTTGGTCAATATGGGTCAAAGTGAAGGAGTGCATGAGTCTGGACCAAGGTGTAGGAGTCTGTTCAACCAGACAATAATAGTGGTTAGGAGAGTTAAACCTTGGAAGGTACTTCAAAGTGTTCTATTAGTTTAAGAATAATGGCCAAGAGCATTATGTCTTGGGGGTGTAAATTCTATTCTACCGGCTTAATAATAGTGGTTGTGTGTCTTACCTTGAGAGTTATTTCAGTCTATTCCATAGAATTAAGAATAGGAGAGTCCCTAAAATAAACATAAATAAAATAATGGATTATGTTCATATCTAATAATGAGATCTAAAATCAATATTTACCATGCATAGTTTATTTTAACATGCATGTATACTTATTCTTTGATGTGAACTTATACAATTCCTTGTATCCTTTCTCAATTATATTATTACTTTAGTCAATATCTAGCATATTGATCATCTTTTCATGGATGATGCTCACTTCCACGAGCATATTTGCCTTGTTTTGCAGGTGATTAGTGTCTCCTACTTTAATGTTCTTGCCTTCGATGAGTACTAATCAAAATGGTGTAGGGTATGGTTATTCAGATATCTATATCTCTCTATAAACTCTTAGTCCTCTGATTTCATTATACTTATTCCCTTCTCACTATTATGTTTCCTTTATCATGGTGAAGTTATATCCTTCCTATACCTAATTCTTAGGTACAATGTTGCTTTTTCCATTTACCCGACATAGGCTAGGCATGGGGAGTGTTTCTTTTATGTTGGATGTGGTGAGACACTCTTATGTTTTGTGTTTTTTCTTCTACAATTAACTCTATAAAACAAAATTTGTAAGTCCCTAAATTTGGAGATATTATAGTTATCATATAAATATGTCAAATCAATACTTATGTGGGGTAACTCATCATGAGTGTGTCTTTATTAGTAACTTTCCCCCTACAACAATATGATATGTGTTGGCTTGGTTGATCATAAGTTAGCTGTAAGCTTTCACTTATTGGTTTATCTTATATTTGTTTTTAATATTCCTAAAATAGTATAATTAATGCATTGATTACACATATATATGTAATGTGTTGTTTTTTTAGATAAATATGATGTATATATCAATAAGTCCAAGCACAAAGACACCAAAATCCTAACCACACAAGAAACTAAATAAACACTTGGTTCAAAAAGCTGACTAAGTGACACGATGAAGTATTATATGATAAGGCATCCACTCTACAAGCTAACTCCATTACAATATGTTGAATGATTTCTTAGGTGGACTTTATATTGTTGTTGAATGTTATTTGATTAAGTACTCCCACCAAATGGTAGGTGACAGTGAGAGGGGTTCTCAAAGCTTGTTTTATACATCAAGGTTCTCCACCTCCTTTTTCCATCCAATGCATGATATTTTTCCACCGTAGAGATGTGTGTCTATCACCCATGTTGTTTGAAACATACATCCATATGCAAGAAGTGATTTTACACTAAAAGAAGCAATGGGTTTGAGTTTTGAGTTCTTCATTGCATAAACTACACATGGGATCTTATGTCATTCCCATGCGAGCCATTTGATATATGGTACATAACCTTTCTTGAATCATCATCAATAAGTGAAGTCTATGATGTCTTATACTCAAATAATTCCAAACAACCTTAGTTAGAGGTGTTCAAAAATTAGTTTGGATCATAATTTTGGTCTAAAATGAC
Organism: Tamarix chinensis; assembly: GCA_030549775.1. Lineage (NCBI taxonomy): Eukaryota > Viridiplantae > Streptophyta > Magnoliopsida > Caryophyllales > Tamaricaceae > Tamarix > Tamarix chinensis. The sequence continues at coordinate 59,380,155 of CM060172.1, read as the reverse complement.
TGATTATCCCAGGTTCTAGTTTAATACCTGACCAGTATTCTAGTATCCAGTATGGGTTTTAATCTCAAAGTAATAAAAAAATTGATCCTTAACCGGTTCTAGTTCAATTCGGTATTGTCTTCTGATTTTACTTGGAATTTCATTAACATTTTATCTAAAAAAAATACATATTCTTAATATACAAAATATATAATTTATTAATTTCAATCTTAATCGGTCTTAGACCGATAATTATAATGTGGTCCCGGTCTGTTTTCCAGTCCTAATATCAAAAAATTCTAATCCTTAACTATGTTTTGGTCCGATTTTAAACCAGTGCATCATACACACCCCTAACCTTAGCCTAAGACACTGGTTTTACTTGATCTTTGATTAAGTTGTAAAACTTTGATATGTTGTACTTAGTACATATTATAAACTGCCTTTTGCCACCAAGATCAATAAAATAGTTTTAGAAAGTACCCCTTAGCTCCATGAGATTTTTAAAAACCCGTGATGTTTTTGTTGGTGTTAGCAAATTTGGGTAACACCCCCATTTTTCACTACCAATTTTTTTTGTTAAAACATGTTGTAGAAGTAGAAAACACTTATAAAAACAGAGTATTACTATCGTACCTGACATAAGTTAGACATCCGCCACCTATCCCATATCAGATACAAGGTTAAACTAACATAATACTAAAACAACAAAGTGCGCAAATAACAATTTAATTGAAAAAATTCCAAAAGGTTTGCAATAAGCGACCCTAACGAATTTTGATCAAATCGTTGTAGAATACATACTAAAAGTACGGAATTAAAAAACATGGGTTGGGACCCAAAACAATACCACAATCCTCCATGGAACCCACCAAAACCTTTCTAATGTCCTCGCTCACATGCCCCAACCCAACTGAGATAGGCCTTTTACTAGTCATCCCTAAAAACCTACACATGGTCCTCTACTCATGGGAATGAGCAGGTAACAGAGAAAACAAGCACATCAATACACTACGTACTAAGTAAGATAAGTTACTCCCTCAATGTACACAAGTATGCTAATCTATCATTCATGAACACAATGTACAACATGCATTATGATAGGGCTTTATGCATATAAGTAAGAGTACATAACACATGCTATCAATACAATATCATCACTGTACAAACATCATGATTAGGGAACCATAGCACCTTCACAAAACCACTTGCATGAGTAATAGTATAGAATAATCCAACAAATCCTAGGGTTATTTCCATTTATCCAATTCCATTAAGATATGCCATTCATTTATCCATGTAAAATATATGTCAATCACCTCAATTAATATCCCATTCCATAACCAGTTAATCAAGTGCATAAACCAACTTTAACCATTTAGTTAACTATATCATTACTTCCATTTCATAGTCAGTTGTCAACCATTTGTCTTATTTGCATTCTTAATTATTAACCAACATTTAACAACCATATTTTATTATCATCAAGCGATGGATTGCACACCACCCCATTGTCTCACATACTATGGAGGCCTATTTAAAAGGGACATAAAGTCCAGGCTAAAGCCAATCGCCAAGTGGGCATAAGTTCAGGCTGAAGCCAACCACTTAGGTAACCAGACCCTTTAGTATCGATATCTCTTAGTACATCATTAGTGTCTAGAATAGGTAATGCATTGGGACCTCTTAGGATCCAACCCGAAGGCACCAAAAATTCCTGAAGGCAGACTAATCCCCTGTAGGCTGTAGCTAATCGAGGATCTTGTAAACTAGACCCATACTCAACTCGACTTTTTTTTCTCTTTAAGTGATTAGTATTTTATTCATAAGGATGGATGAACATACAAGGCCCATATAAGTAAACAAGGTAAATCCCCATATTAAACAATATTAGTCCTTTTATTTCCATTTCCCCTAACCATGTGGGTTATCTAATTTCCCTTAGCAAAATTTAGTTATATCCACCATATTGTTTAGTTCATACCCTTACAGATTCTCATTATTCTTATCTCCATATTATCACTTATCGTAAGTGAAGTACACCTTTAGCCATTATATTACTCACAATGTATGCTATAAGATATGATCCATTTTAACCCCTTAATTATGCCAATAATACATGCTATAATTTATGTTTTATCCCATTAATAGTCCTAATATAACACCAATCATAATATCAAAGCATAGCCAAACTTAGAAGAAACAAATTAAGCAAACCGGTCAATCGATTTAGCCCAACTAGTCTATCTGTTGCACCAACCAGTTAATCGATTTGGATCGACCAGTTGATTTTTTTGACTCAACCGGACCATTCTTTCTTCAAACAGGTCGATCGGTTTGGGCAACCCACTTGATTGTTCATAGACTAAATTGATCAGTTTTGTCAAACTAATTGGTGGGTTTAAGTAGAGAGAAAGACCAAGGTCTCTACAAGCATACCAATCGATGGCTCGGGTAAACTAGTCGACGGTTCTAAGAACCGGTCGATCGGTTTGACCAAACCACTCGATCGCTTTGCCTATCACAACACCAATTCACAAATTTCATGTAGATTATTGCATTTAAATCATTTTTAACCACATTAGAACATGTATCAACATCAACTAACATATTTCTTACCAAATTAACATGCATTTCTCAACATAACATCATCATAACCTATTTTATCCATTTTCATGCTCTTTACTCAATTTATGTCATTTAAACATGTAATTCATACATATAACTGCATTTCTTCATACCAACATTTATCAACCAACTAAATATATCACCTTTCATGTGAGAAGATATGCTAAAAATTTTAAGAGTAAGAATTACTTATTTGATGTAGGTCAAATCCCCTTAAAATAGAATTTTCCAAATTTGTGAAAACTTCAACTCTTAAAAGCTTAAAACAACCAATCTTGAACTCAGATATTATACCCAAATCTTATCAAATTTTGAAGAAAAAATAGAGAGAAATAAGGATATACCACTGAGAAAAAATAGAGAAAATCTCAACGGGACCACTCAATCTTTTCCCAGAATCTAAATCTACCTTACTTAATAATTGAAATAAGAGAGGAATAAAGATAGGATCAGAAGAGTGTGTAGAATAAATTGGTAAGTGCTCGAATTGTGGAGAGAAGAGAGGAGAATGCAAAAGTTAGGGAAGTTTGGTGGCTAAAATAAAGTGAATTGTTGGAATGACTGGAGCTATTTATAGCCAACCAATTGAAAGGAAACATAGAGGGTTTGGAAGGCAACTCAAAAACCTACCACTAACTATTTGAATTCGATCAAAACAAATGGATTTGTCTAGGATTTATTGACCTATTCTCCCAAACTCAATTAGTGAATCTAGGGAACTCAGGTCAATCAGGCTAGAATCAGCATACACGAATGAAGAAATAGGAGGTTAGGGTGGAAGGAATCTTTGAGATGCTCAGAAGCATAACTAAGGTCTAAGCAATCAATCTCATAATCGAGAAGATTAGAGAGAAGGAAGAAGATAATGGCTGATGTCATCTCTCTCCCTTATTTGTCTTAATCAATCTCCAGAACAAATTGAGGAAATATTTTGGGTTAAATTCATCATGAAAATGGTTAGGAATCTCTTAGAGACAATCGGTTTGGTAAGGTTCCATTTTAGTGTAAGGGATTTTTTCAAAAAAAAATCAAATTTGAAAACGTGACAAGCTCAACAAACCATTCAATTAGTTTAGGTCTACCAGTCAACTAACTAGACTATCAGTTTGGTCGAGGATCCCTTGGCTAAAATAAACCAGTTGATCGGTTCATAGAACCAGTCGATGGATTTGCCTATAAAACTCAATAAACTTCATTTTCCAACATGATTTCAAATCAAATTATATTCCAAATTAAATCATAACATTGAATTAAAATCAAAGTTCCAAAATTTGACAAAAATTCTCACCCATCCATTACACAAAAGTATGGGGTATTACACTTTGATACGCTATACATGAACCTAACAAACCCGTAACACTTTTTTTGCTTCATGTAACCAGTAGAGCAATATACATTGAGCTGCAATATTCTAATGATGAAGCTAGAAAAATATGGTGCCACCTTCTACCTTAGGAATACATAATTCAATCCACAATACATGAGCTTTCTAAGATAATTCATATCCTATCTAAAGGTAAAATAACTTAGTTACTTTGGTGAAGTTATTTGATAAATCATGGTTGTCCAATCATCCAACTTTGGTGAAGTTGTTTGATTCAAATTTGTCCTACTTTTTATGTGGGCATCAAAGAATTTAGACTTTCCATCACCCTCTTCAATCCATATGATTATTGATTCCCCCCGAGAAAACTTTCCTTGTGGCTATTATAATATCTCAACTGCTTCAGAGCTTATTTTTCTTGTAACATATGGACATACATTAAGTGGTTCATTAGAAATTAGGGTTTGAAGTTGTGCCACTCTTTCTCTTACTTTAATCATTTTATCCTAAATGCTTCTAAATTTCCTTATGTTCAGGTTTCTTAAGTTGCTTAAGCTTATGCATAACTAATTGTAATGGAGAGAGATATGAAGGCCTCAATTAATTATTGTAAAAAAAAGTGTGAAATCTATGGTCATTATGCCACATACTGAAGAACATAAAAGGTTTATATCTATCTTATAAGGTTTCACCAAATTTGATATTTATATAATAATGATCAAAAAGTAAGGGATGCTCTAAAATGAGCTTCACAACCTCCAAAAAGATCCATCCAAACGTCATTCCCCATAACTCTATCAAGTTTGCACCAAATTCTTGCATCATCCCCTCTTTTGTCTTGAAAATATTATATTTCCTCCTTGGGAAGAATATCCCTATGTAGTTTTTCCTCTAAGTTAGTAATGATATTGAGTCACCCATTAGGAGTAAGGGTTGATATATTAAACAATTGGCCTTCAAACAACTCCAAATATCTTTATAGTCATGGCCACCATTTAACCCATAAATGAATGCAATGTAAAAGATAAAAGTCTTACTAATATTAGAGATAAAGCACATAATGCCCTATGACATTTCAAAAAGGAAATTTAGTTTCAAAGTGTTTGGTTTCTAATCCGCCCATATCTTATCATTACAATGGGAGTTGTAATTTATAGATCCAACACCATCTAAACCATTTATTAGTAATGGCATGAGCCTTATTCTCTTTAACTTTAATTTCAACTAAGCCTACAAGTGACACTTTATTGATAACTAACCAAGACTAAACCTATGTCTATTTGTGAGGGTTATTAATTACCCTCGCATCCTAAAATTTTATAATCATATATAAATGTAGAAATAAAGATGTACACATCCACAAATACATTTTCCACTTAATATCTTTGATCCAGGGTCCATACAACCCCGACCACCTCTAGTTGGTGCAGATGGACGAGATCCTTAATCTCTACCCTAACCCTGACCACTCTGTAGTATAAGTGGTGCCCTCTACTATGTCTTTTGTGGTTGTTGAGAATTGGAACCCCCTTCTTGTCGGAACCAACACCCAAGCTCTCAAGGGCCCATCCTACCACAAACCCTACACTAAATCAACTAACCCCTACCATCTATGCCCGGGTGATCTAACTTACAAAGCTTACAAAATTAGTGGTGGTGTTGATGGCCCAGTGGCCTATATTGCTGATCCTATGGCCTATATGGTGTAGAACTCTAATCTTTGGTATGCTAAAATACGCTATAATCAGTACTCTGCGGTGCGGTCCTCTTCCTCCCTAATAGAACCTCATATTGTTCCTGTATAAGCTTAGCGCTTGTGTAATATCCCTCGTATAAGGACGTGAGATCATGAAGTATCGTAGCTTCCATCATCCTCTATATTGAAAATGATAAACCCTTATGAAAGTAAAAGATGGTATGGGACCGGCCCACTCTCACATCATGTATGAACCTTGGTAACTCTATAACTCTTCCATGGTACTCTCGTACCATTATACTACCCTGCGATAACTGTAGAAACTCCTTTAAATTGTTGTTCTTCAAGCTAGCTAGGTAGAAATGAGATCATAAAGATTCATTGAATACATCCCAAGTAAGAGTTGGAGCTCCCTATAGCTGATCCTCCAGCCATCTATAAGCACGTATAGTTGGTCCTATGCTCTAGGTAGTCCACAACCTCAATCGTACGATAAAAATATTGGATCCAAGCCTCCACCAAGATTGGGTCCTCCTCTCCGACGTATGTAGGCAAATGGTGGTCTGTGAACCAATTGAACCAATCCTCTTTGTTTCCCCCAACATACTACTACAACATAGGTGGCGGTGGAGGGTGATACTGTGGAGCCTGCTGCTGAGCATACTATTGCACAAGCTTGGTAAGAGCAACAAAAGCGTCCTCTAATTGTGTTGTGTGAGTCGTACTGGTGCCTACCATAGTGTCCTAAAAGACAGAATATGTGTTAGGAAAATATCCTAACACACATATCAACACAAGGCCACCTAGCTAATCAATCTGCACTCACTCACAAGAGTATTCTAGGTTGTTTTTCCCTCAAACATTTAAATTTAAAATAGAAGAAAAATAAATTTAAAACATTTAGGATTTAAAATCAAAGCTCTGATACCAACTTATAATACCCTTAGAACAATTTTTTTTAATGTGCAAGCTAGTTTAAGTTTGACTCCCTTACCCTTTTCTTATACGAAACGTGTTCAAAAACAAAACAACAAAAATTTATATATATATATATATATATATATATATATATATATGTATGTATGTATGTATGTGTGTATGTATGTATACACACATATACATATAAAAATCCAATAACAATCCAAAAGGAGTAGAAACCCAGACAAACAAGATATAGAGAGTGGTATCAACATAAAGGAGAAGGATATTTGTATCTGGATAACAAAATAACATCGATAAGGTGTACTAGATGCTCCTATTCTAACCCCAACCACTCACGCAAACTCTACAAAATTAATGACATCCTCACTGACATCAGCTTCCATTGAAATGTTTGAAAAAAAATAGCAACAATAATAGAATCGGTACGATAAGTGTAATGAGTAAACTAAATCTACTAAATGTAGATAGCATACATTCATATAATACATACAAAACATGCTAAATAAAAAATACAAGAAAATATGCTAATACATAAAACATATAATGCTTAATGAAAATCTATTATTCATCACTATTTATTACTGTTCATCATAAACCCTGACATCACACAAACTCTTAGAACATGAATTTGAACACTAAAATAATTTAATCCACACACATGTGAGGTCCAGTGATTATTCTAATCCACAAAACCTGCCAATTCACATTTTATTTAAAAGGAAATAATACTAAAGTCGAAGCACTAACGGCTAAGACACCAATCTAAAGTACTACGACTAAGGAAGCATCCTAAAACGACTAAGAAACACTCTATATTTAAGTATCGATACTCCCTATAGGAACTATAGACTACTTATAGAGTAGAAAGAGGCCTCACTACACACTAATGGCGTAGTACAACCACATATATAAACAAGGAGTGCATCCACTATGAACCCTACCTCGGAAGCCACCCCAAGGTTACTCGCCTAAATCCCAAACTTAGTCTTATACTTGAATTTATAGAAAATTTAAAATATATTAATGATTAACACCCCAAAATAATCCCACACACCAATTTTATAAAATTTTACTATTCATCAAATACTATTTATATACTAGATATTCCATAGAAATATGCCAATAATTTTAAATTTAAAAATCAAGAAATTTTACTATTATAGTAATTTACTATTCATGTTAAATCACAATTCCTATAAATTTACTATTCTGAGAGTCACATCAATGGTAAAGGTCAACCATTGACTCTAAAATATATAATTAAGTCCTTTAGGTGCAAAATGACTAAAATGCCCTTAATATAATAATTAATAATAAAATAGTAAACTAACTCCTAAAATTATGAAATTAAATACTAAGCACATTAAATAAATCATTATCATTTTATAACACAAAATTTTAAATAAAAAATATAATATTTTCAAGTGAAAAGACCAAAATGCCCCTAAATTCTAAAAACATTAAAAATGGCATAACTTTTATTATGTGAGCATATAACTCCTACAACTTTCATACTATTCATTGAACACAATGTGAAAATATTTGAACGTCAGGAACAACCAAGATCATAGTCTAGATGTTAAATGACCAAAATACCCTTTATTCATGCTAAAAACTTAATTTAATCATAAATTTAATTATACCAAACCAAATCAATACTTTCAATATATTAAATTGCATCTAAACAACCTAAATAATCCATTGGAATCATACAAAATTAATAACAAACACCAAAACATAGAATTGTGCTTAAAGGCTAAATTACCCAAAATATAGGAAAAATGCCATCATCATCAACAACAACCACAACATATTTAAGCATTCTAACACATAAAAACCTATCTAATATTAGTATAATTTAGTTTACCAAGTCCTTATATCTAATATTGAGCAAAAATCATCCCTTTACAACCACTTGAAAACCTTGCACCAAAATCAATAAAAACCATCAAAAGGCCTAAAAAATACAAAAAAATAAATAAATAAAATCAAGAATCAAGGATAAAATGGATTAGTAAATTTTTTTAGTGATTTATGAAATTAATTAATATCTTAATAATATTTTCCTTCAATTTATTTAATTTTTAACACTAAATTGTTTAGGAAAAATAATAAAGAGCTAAAAATCAAGAATAAAGATGTAAAAAAATCAAAACAAATGCCAAAAAATTGAGGAATGTCTTGAGGTTTAAGTATTATGTTCTTGGGAGCTGAAGGCACAAAATTATGAAGAAGAAAAGAGGTTGAAAGAAGTTTTGTTTAAAGTTTAGATATTTAACAATTTAAAGGAACTTTATTCTTAAAATAATAGAAAATGAAAGAAATCAAACCAAGCCTGGAAATAAATACTCATGGTAAAAATAAAAAATAAAATTCAACCTTTATTTTAGATCTTTTAGGATATAGGAATTATTTCTATTTATTTAGGATAGGTTTCATTTAGTGAAAGTTGAGTTTCGAAGGCTAATTATGCTTAAAATTGGTGAAGTTTTTCTAAAAATTATTAAAATATTTAGAACCTATTTTTAATTCATATTTAGCTTAAATATGCCAAAATATGAGTATCCCTAAATTTTAATAATGTTTTTTTGGCTAGAACGCTCATTTTAGGGTTTAAAATGCGAGTAAGGATTAAGAAACGGGCAGTAAATAGTATTTTTTTCTTCTTTAGAAATCTCCATTTAAAATTTTAAAAAGGCCTAGGAGACTCAAAAAAAGCCTATAAATTAAAATATTATAAAATTATAAAGGTTTGGAAGAATTTCAATGCCCAAAGGTGGTATAAAAGTTTTATAAAACTCAAAACTGTAAGAGGGGTTAAACGATCAAAACGAAACATTTTGAAAACGTGATGAGAGTCAAAGGAATACAAAAAAAAATGATTAAAAATAATTTTTAATAATTATAATAATAAACACATTTTAAAATTTTAGGGGTTTTACAGCATTAACTATTTATAGTGAAAGATTACGTGAGTTAGGACTGAAGGATTGTGTTTGTTCCATCAAATGATAATAGTAGTTCTAGTGTGTTTTTTCTATAGATTAGTACTTGGTACCATTCCACCAATTTAAGAATAATTTTTAAGAGTATGTTGGCCTAGTATATGTTGGATATGTTCCACCAGACGATAATAGTTACTTGGGTGTGATCTTCCCTAAGAGGTGCTTCAGTTCATTCCATCGGATTAAGAATAGTGATATTCCTGAACTCAATATAAATTAAATAATTGATTGTCTTATATCAAATAATGAAATATGAACATCATTTTATGTTAATACGCATGTATTCTTATTCCTTTATGTGAACGTATGTTATTTATACTTGTATTGTCAACTTACTCGGTACATAGCATACTAACCATCCTTTTCACGGGTGTTGTTCATTTCCACGAGTAGACGACCTGGATGTCTATGTGTAGGTTGATGAGGATCCATTGGATGAATTTGCTCTATATAATGCCTTATATGGGGTGGATTGACTTTATGTATCAAGGTTTTTGTGCATAGAGTCATGTTATCCAAATGTTAGTTTTACTTGGATACCCTTTTGGACTCTTAGTTCCATGGTATTCCTTTTTCTATATTTTTGTATATTATAGTTAGAGTTAATCTCCAACCTATATTCATTTTTATGAAGCATCTCTCATTTTATATTTAGAATATTTTATATTCTAATTATTTTTCTTGTGATTGACATAAGGATAGTTTGGTAAGCTAGACTTATATCAATTACGATAGTAACACATAACTATTTTAGTATTGTGCTTCAGCTGCAAGCAAAATTTTTCAGCAGTAAAATTTGGGGTGTTACAACACCCTATAAAAATAGATGACCAATATTTAGGGGGATATGGGGAAGGTTAATCCAAGTATGAATAAATTGGAAGTTATAAATACTTAAGTTAAAGTTAGGGGACCATTTTTTAAGAATAAAAGGACAATTGATACAATTCCGTATGGAATTCGAGGATCTTTTAGCAGTCTTCATATAATTTAAAATGGAACTTAAAGAACCCCTTGTCATTCATTTAAATAGAAAGGGGCGATATTATGTTAATGAGCACATACATATAACCGCATACATGAATAACAGGGTTGTATTCCACAAATGTACCCTAAAAAAAAATATCCCATCTTTTTTCTTCAATGTGGATTTCCTCCTTTTATAAAATGGAAATTATATTAACCTCATGGACATGTGTTTGAACATAATTCAAGAGGATATGTTTATCTAGGTCTCAATTTTGCATTATAATATTGTTCCAAGGTCAACCAATGTCCAAAGGTATATCTATCTTTTGGGAAGAATTGTAAATCAGGGGATTTGAATGATCATTATCTTCCATTATTATGTTCACGGAATAATTTTCGGGGATTTCGTGATATTTTAATTCTAGAAAAATTTCTTCATTAACAAGTTCAACTGCAATCTAGATCGAAGGGTTATCATAACATTTTGAAGAAGAGCCTCTATATTAATTTCAATTGCCGCTGGGGCTTGAATATCACACCATTCCTTTTGTAAACTCTTAATTGTTGTTGATGTGATAGGTGAGATAGCCTTCTTGGGTAATGGTATCATCAAAGTTACATGTTTCTTGTGAGCCATGACCTACAAAAAGAGGTGTGGGAGAGAGGGTTAGAGTTCCTACCTTAGCACGAGAAATATACAATCTTACTAATTTTAGTTGTTTTTTTTTTCAACATTGTGTTGCTATTAAATGTTATTATTTTATCTATTTTTAGTAACTCTAAGTTTGACAAGTGCCCTAAACATGTTAGAAAAAATCCATAAATCTAGAGCACATGTCAGATAAATTATTTTCTAACATGTGCCCTTCAAGCACTTCTTAGAGTTATTAAAAATAATAAAAATGATAATATTTGATAACACCATAGAAATTTAGTGCATTAATTGCACATATATATGATAGGTGGTATTACTAAAAGTTAGTGTTTTTCTTATGTTTGTCTAATAAGTGCCTTACAGACATATGTTATAAAAATTGGTACTTTATATCCTATATGGGGTGCACTAGGTGCCATTTTTTATTACTATAGAAATATCATTGACATACATAAAATCTATGTTTGTAATTTTCTAATTTTTATAAATATTAGTAGTCTTGTGGGAAATTTTAGAGTTGAATTCACAACAACATAGATATTACCTTCGGTACTTCCACAAATTTCCCGTGGGTATAGGACAAATTAAATATCTGTTATAGCATGTAGTGGTCTCTAATGACAAAGCCAACAACCAAGGACTTCCAAGAATCCCAATTCACGCAACAACATAAATACTTGTCACCATTCTTTATCAAATCTAATTTAAAGATCATAGAAACAACAACCTTTCTTTACTGCTCCACCCATACTTGTTAAACATATAAAAAAAATGTGGAACATTTATGTGTTGAACATATACAAAATAGATGCTAAAAACTTAGCAAATATGTGTTGAGCATATACTAAAAAATTTGATGAACATATACATAATAAGAAGGATAAATTTTGTTTAAGTGCTTTGAAATTTAGTCTAATATTTTTTGGGAACCTTGTGTTTTCAATAATTTTATTTAGAAAAATTCATATTTCATATTTCAAATTAGTTTTGCTTAGATATCTTAATGGAGCTCAAAATTTGCCTTATTTTTATTATTTAGGAAGGTTAAGTGAAACTAAATTGAAATATGAAAGTACCTAAATTGAATTACTTAAAACACAAGGTACTTACAAAATATTAGATCAAATTTCAAGGTAAATAAATGAAATTTATATGAATTATATAATTACATAAATGACCTTCTGTTCATCATATATATTTTATATGTTTAGCAAATATTTAGTTATATGTTCAATAAAAGTAAATCGAACATGTGTTGAATATTTATATATATATTTGTTACATTTTCAACACTTATATATAAGTGTTGAAAATGTAACAAATATGTGTTAAACATGTACCGAATAGTTGTTGAACACAAAACAAGTATGTGTTGAACATATACTTAAAGAGATATACTAAAAGTTGACCGACATATATATATATATATATATATATATATATATATATATATAATAAGAATTGTATAATTACGAAAAATAACCTTACTTCTATAAATAAGGATTATAAAGTTACAAAAAATGATCATGTTGTATATATTCAATTGATTAGTTGAATTGCTTTATTATAAATATTTAATTACATTTATATCATATAAATTTGGATTAATTCTTTGAAATTAGTCTATTTGACATTTTAGTTGTAAAACCCTATCAGTAAAGTCATTATTTATGAAATTAAATTTCTCTCTAGTTTTCCAAAATCAATTAAAATGTCTTAATTAAATTTTGATTAAGCTTGATTTGTTTGAAAGCTCAATTTTGGATTTTTTAAGTGAATGATGGCTCTTAATTCTTATATTTCAGAGTTGTTTCCTAGAAAACTCACTTTTTTTATCAATTGATTTATTAGGAATGGTTAAGTTATTGGTTTGGTAAAAAAAAAAGTTATAGCACAATATCATAACTTCTGTCAATGATCTAGGAGAGTATATTCTTGTTTCTTTCTTATGCTAAGCTAGCTTCACACTTTGATGTCTTTACTTACATTTGCTTATGGTGGAATCATGAAATTATTTTCATGCCATGATTTCATTTGGAATGGAAGTTGATAGTTATGTTATTGTATGAGTTATGTATATTAGGCATGTATTATGCCTTGTATGGTTTTCCATTGTGTACATAAGCTTACAAGTTTAGTATGAAAGTATGTATATAAGCATTTATCATGAATTGTATGTTGACCTTAAGGATGGTTGATTTGATATTCAAAGTACAGAAGTATTTATATTTAGTATTCTTTAGTATGAGCATGTTTGAGCATGATATGAGTGGAATATGCATAGTCACTTTTGACCATTATGGATAGATGGTTGTGATTGATATGAGTTTTATATTGGATTTTGTCAAAGTTAGTATTTCATGATAAATGGATTATAATTAAATAATTATTTTCTTATGATGGATTATACACTAAAATAAAATTCTAAGATTACAATGTACCCAAAGTGTATAATTTATATTTTTATTTTTCTTAATTAATTATTTTAATTAAGATCTCTAGGTCTACTCATCAAATGTCACCTAAGTGTCAAAATTATCCATTTGAATTATTTTATTAACATAATATTCACTTAGGTTTCAAATTTTCTAGAACTTATATGTAATGGCCAAAATGTCCTTATTTACCTAAAATTATATTAAACTTCTAAAATTCATAACTTACTTTAAACAACATCAAATCCTAACATATCATATACCAAATCTTATGCAAAATACCTAATGAAGAAAATGATACACTTAAAACTTTCGAAAACAATCTATAATGCCTAATATACCCATGGCCAAATATGTTCAAACATTAAAAAAAATTCATTTTAACTCTAAATGATCCAAATTCATAACCTAGTTTCTATGCCCTATTATACATACAATGTCATACTTAGATAAATTTAAAACAACCAAAACTCACATAAACTATTGAAATCTATAAATATTCATCACGTCTACTGAAAATTTAGCATGACTTTGCTATAAATTTAGCATAACTCCATCGAATATTCATCACTTTTTCAAAAGACATAAGAACATGCAAAAATTACATAAATCATTCTCTTACTAATTTTCATGCTTATACACATAAGATACAAACATACACATGTCATTAAAGATTTTCAAATATATTATCTCATGCTTATTATTAAATTAAATCTAATCATGCATAAAATAACATATAATACACATAGCACAAAATCATATTTCCAAAGGTTAGTTTATTTACCAAAATTTCTAAGCTCCTTAGCAAAGCTAAAATAAGGAATCTAGAAAATCATTCTCTAAAACACTTGGTCACCTTCAATAATATAACATTAAGAAGATTTAGATAAAAAATATTAATAAATATGTAAAAGGGAAAGAAAGGACATGAAATAAAAGAAGTGAAACGACAAGATTAATCTTAAATATGGATGCTTGGAAGCCACCACCAATTAATGATAGATCAAGGTTTTGGAGAGTTAATGATAAGGAAAAAGAGGAGGAATTATTGAAGTAAGGCACGATTGTTCTATTGAACTAATAAACAAAAATAGTAGGAATTTTGCAGGAAATGATCAGTAAGGAAGATTGGAGATGAAAAAGAAGAAGTTAGGAGAAAGGTTTCTTTAGTAAAAATAGTTCCTATATGAAGGTTTCTTTAGTAAAAGTAGTGCCTATATGAATTATAACATGTAAGGGGAAAAAACCAACAAGAATTAAAGGTAAAGGAATCCAAGTATAGGCGTGGTAGCTACTGAAAGTCACAAAAAAATCAACTTTGATACAGTTGTACAATTAGTCGAGAAGTAAAAGTCAAGGTAAAATGAAGTTTGGTGGAGATTGATTTTAGGGTTGTAAATGGTATAGAGTTGTATTATGTAATGCAATCTTTTAAAAGAAACAAAAACCAAACAAGAAGAACAACCATAGAGAGACAATGAAGTGCCACAAGTTGGAAAGAAATAAACTTTGAACTTTGCTGAAATGTTATGATTTTATGTGCGTTTTATAACGGAACACACGATTTGGAAAAAAATAGAATGAGATATAATAGGGAGTAGTTTTTTCCCCTTACTTAAGTCTCACTTGAGTGCTTGGAGTAGGGGTGTAAGAGAGAGGTTAGGGTATGGTTGAATATGTAAGATAAATGTCATAAAATCATAGTTGTGGTACTTGGTACACTTTTTGATTGGGTGAAAGGTAAACAAGTTACAAATATGATTTAGTTTGGTTAGGAGACTAGTTAGGATTAAAATATTAGTTAGAGGATTTGTTACAATTTATTTTAATTAATTAAATTGTAAGAAATTTTAATAATGGGTACTTGTTGGAAAAAAATATCAATTACATTTTAAAAATCATAAAAAATTTACGGAAAGGTGTGGAATAATTTTAGAAACTCAAATATACAAAAATATTGGATATCAGAATTGTTTTTAAGATCAACCAATGGAAAACGAGTGAAAACAACAAAAATAGATAAGTCTTAGAAACACATTTTTTCGCAAATATACAACATGAAGAATAGGGGTTAAAATTGCCACAAATTGATGAATATTTTTAAAAAAAAATAAAATATATAAAAATATTTGGTTTCAGAACTCATTTGATAACTAATAGATTAAAAATGATTGAAATAACTAAAATCGTCTAATCGCGTAAACATATTTTCCCACAATTTAATAATTCAGAAGAAAATGGTGAAATATAAATTAATAGGATGGATGAATGAACTCAAAAATATTTTTGGATTGAGTCACAAATTTTGAATGGATTGAAAAGAGTGAAAATACTGAAATTAGAATAATTGTAATAAACATGTTTTCCGTAAATGAGAGAAATAATGGATAAAATATTTAAAATAAACACAAATGGAATGGGATTTGATAATAGAATATTTATGTTTATAGGAGACTTATTAATAGTCCAATCATGTATGATAATTAGAGTTTGAAAGAATGGGGTATTACAAAATGTTACACGTAAAAGTAGATATGGGTATTACAATAAGAGAGAATGTGATAACTATCGTAGTCAAGGTTGTGGTAGAGGCTTCGTTAACCATCATAGATGTGAAGGTGTGAGTTTTAAGGAAAATACAATATTGAAACCATACATGTCAAGGGCTCAGAATAAATTCCTCCAGAAGACAAAAACTATGTGTTATAAATGTGGTGTGACTGGACATTGAGCTTACAATTGTGGAACTACCAAACACTTGGTAGATCTATACCAATATTCCATCAAGGATAAGGAAAAGAATGTTGAAGTTAAGATCACCGATAATGCCTCCACATCTATGTCCACTCTAGAAATTGTCGATTGCTTCATGGTAACACCAAGGAAAATGATGAATTTGCATGGTATATTTACTATTTTTTTTGTTTCTCATTTAATATGTTGCATTGTGTTATCCATCAACATGTTATTTTATGATTTCCTTGCAATACTCACTTATGATATCTTGTAATTTCCATTATTAATGAACATGAAGTTTGCTTTGGTGCATCATAAAAATTGAGTTTACTTAAAATTAAAGATATAGACATGCTTGAAACCCGTTCTAATGAAAAGGAAAAATGTAAAGTGGATTGTGCCACTACAGACACCATCTTAAAGAGAAAATAATAATTTTCTTAGCTACAATATATTAATGGTAATGTAAACACCATATACAATGCTGTAAAACTAATAAAAAGCTCTAGAAGAGCATGTATGTTGCTCCCTAAAGGGAGAAAATTAATAATTAATGGTGCATTGTATTCAAGCAGATCTGGAAGAAATTTATTGAATTTTAAAGATATACATAAGAATGGTTACCATATGGAAACCATTAATGAAAAATAAAAAGAGTATTTTATGCATTTCAATGCTAGAATCTAGTACGAAACGTGCTATTGAGAAAATGTTAGCATATTCCTCGGGATTACATTATACCAATATAAGTTTAATTGAAATCAGTATGGCCTCTAACAAAAATTTAAAAGATAATAAAACATTCACTTTATGGCATGACCATTTGGGTCACTAGAATAATGATGCACATAATTACTGAAAGTTTAATAGGACACACATTAAAGAACAATAAGGATTTAAAGTCTTATGATTTATCATGTGCTACCTATCTATTTGACAAGTTTATTATAAGGCTTTCCTTGAATACAATCACCACTAAGTTTTCAAAGTTTTTAGAAGGAATACAAGAAGGCATTTGCAAATTGATTGCCCCTCCATGTAGATCATTTTGATATTTTGTGGTGTTAATCGATACATTAACATGTTGGTCACATATGAATTTATTGTCCACTAGAAATATGCCATTCACTAGAGACTTGGCTCAAATTATTTTACTAATAGATCAATTTATATATTACATAATAAAAAGATAATTCTTGATAATGCCAGTGAATATACATCCCAAGCATTTCATGACTATTCTATGCCAATTTAGATTGATGTAGAGTATCTTATGTCTCATGATCATTGATGAATCTTTGATTAAGAAATTACAATTCGTTGCTCAACCATTATTGATAGGATATAGATTACCCTCATCAGCTTTGGGACATGTTCTATGACATGTGACATTTTGGGTTTGGGTAAGATAGATTATTTATCATAATATCTTGTAAATAACCAAATGTATCACATTTAAAAATATTTACTATTATATCGTTTCACCACAAAGAATGAAATTTTGTCCTCATAAATGTTGGGAATTTATAATGGTTGAATCCCTATCAATTATAAAATATCTCAAATTGATAACCGGTGATATGTTCACATAATGTTTCACTAATTGGCATTTTGGTGAAACAAAACACCTGGCCTTGAAGAGATATAAGAGCAAAGTTGACCCATATGAAAAGTAGATTATATGAAATGTAACAAATTTATTTCATATTGTTCACAATCAAACTTGTGTAAAAAAAATATAAAATATAATAAATTTACAATGTCACACATTCCAATGATGCATGTTTCTACTAAAATTTCATATAAGAATTTTGTAAATGAAACTACATCACATTGAAAGTGTGGTAAACCACATGGTTCAAAAAACTTGAGATCAAGAAGGAGAAAAAACACTATAACATGACAAATTATGTCATAATTGTTCCTCCCACCGAAGAAAAATATAATGATAATTCAAAAATGAGGATAATGCCCCATAAGAGGTGCATGATGATGAAGTTACTAGTGAGCATGAAATATCAAAAAATTATATTTCCACCTGAGAATAGTTTGGTAGAAATGACCTTATAGTAGATGAAGTATTTAATACACAATTGTATGTGAAATAATATCAAATGAAAAGGATCTTGAGCCAAGGAAGATAAAGGAATGATGACATAGACAAGATTATTCGAAGTGGAAATAGGTTATTCAAGTAGAACTAAAATTCCTTGAAAAGTGTGAAGTTTTTGGATAGTTGGTATTTACACCAAAAGACACAAAAGCTTATATGGTGAAAATTGGTGTTTGTGCACAAATAAAATGTGATAAATGAAATTGTAAGATATAAGGCAAGACTTGTGGCCTAAGGTTTTTCTTAGATACCGGAAAGGATTATGAGGAGGCATACTCCCCAATTGTTGATACAACAATATTAAGATTCTTAATTAGTTTGGTTAATATTCAAAGGCTAGAGATACATATTATGAATGTTGTGATCGCATATCTACACAAATAATCTAATATAGACATCTACATAAAAGTTTTTGAAAGACTTAAACTATATGAATCTCATAATTTGAAGCCTTAATATATGTTTTCCATAAAATTAAGAAAGATGTTGTATAATATGGACACATTTGGTGTAATCATCTATGTGAATATCTTCTCAAAAAATGATTTAAAAATGATTCAATAAGCCCATGCATTTTTATCAAGCGATCCCATTCTGGATTTATAATTATTGCAATTTATATTGATTACCTCAATATCATTAGAACATACGACAAACTCAAGAGTATCGTAAAATATTTGGGATGAAAGATCTCAAAAAAAAAAGTTGTATCTCGATTTATAAATTAAAGGATGATATTTTTGTCTACTAATCAACATACAATGAGAAGATTTGAATATATTTCACATGGACAAAGCACACCCTACGTAGTCTAAGATCAAAAAGGAGACATTGGAAGGGAGTAAAACATTTATTCCAATAGACATATACTACTCTCACTAAATATATATATCTAAGATAATTATCAGACTCACATAAGTTGAGATCACAGTCTATTACATGCTTTAATCTAAAAATATTGCAATATCATGAATCAAGAAAACAAACTATGAGTGTCATATCATCAAATCATGCATAGTTAATTGATCTTTATGAAGCTCAACGAGAATAAGTATAGTTGCGATCAATGATTCAACGTGCATGGAACAAGCGTAGTCAAATGATCATACTTTGATACACGAATATAATACTTGAAGGATATATTAAAGGGGATATAACAAAGTGTATAATACTAAAGTTTTTCTTCACAAATTACTAGAGGAAGAAAATGTCGATGTCCATCAAATTCAATCATCCGAGAATCACATTTAACTTATTCACAGAATTTTTACCTCTTAGAAAGTTTAAAAAATTTATGTATAAGTTAGAGATGTATTATATTCGAGATGTATGTTAAATTAAGGAGTGTTATACGTACTAAACTATTGCTCTCTTCATTCAAATTTTTAATTAGACAATATATAAAAAATATGCAAACAATATAATAAACGAACTTTCAATGGGAAATGTTACTGGCATATGATTTCACTTGGATGAATTCATTAGATAATAGTACCTAGGTGAATGTTTACCTACATTTAATGTATATATAGATCTTCATATTTTCTTCCATAATTTTTTAATTTTTATAGCTTGACCAATGTGTCAAATTATATGTATAAATAACGACTAGATGAATATAAATTTCCCTCCAAAATTAATCTTACTCTTATTAATTCAAAAGTTTATAAACACTAAACAATTACATATTATTTTATCAGCAATCATTTTTTGCGTTTCCATTTTCTATTCGCGTTTCCCTTCCGACCATAAGCCGGTAATGAATGGCGAAACAAATTTATGGGGTGACCTGAAATAATTTATTTAACAGATGCGAGCCAGGACCCAGGAGTCGCCAACTCGTACCAACTCCAACTGCACAAGGTGCCCATCACCAACGCCAAAGCCCACCTACCCACCTGTCCCCTCTATACAGAAATGCTATTTGCACTCCCTAAGTTTTATTTCTGCACTCCTTCCATTTCCATTTTTATATGTGCATTGACATTATTATCCCGCACGCAGACTCGTTCAGGACGACCGAATGTGCAAATATAAAATGAGTGCGATTAGTAAAATCCAACAACCACCGGTGGGTTCCCCAAAGTGGGTTGGTAAAGCACCAGCACTCCTCTACGATTATAAATCACAGTAGGAAAAGAAAGCAGAAAAGGAGTTCATCCCTTTGCAGCGATCTCTCTTCCGCATTCATCTCTTTCATTCCCCCCCAAGTAACAACAGCATAAAGAGAGATAATAATGGCTCAAGTTGCCAACATCGCCAATGGAATCCAAAGCAAACAATTTTCTGCCAATTTGCCGAAACCAAATAGACCCAAAACGTGGACTAGTGCAGTATTTCTCAAATCAAGCTCGAAGCTTCCACCAGATTTCTCTCGGTCTTTGAGCAATGAGAAGCCACGGTTGGGTATACGAGTCAAGACGCCGGGCAATGTTTGGGCCTCTTTGGCCACTGCGGAGAAACAATCTACAGCACCGGAAATTACATTGCAACCCATCAAGGAGATTTCTGGGACTGTCAAATTGCCTGGGTCTAAGTCATTGTCTAACCGAATTCTGCTTCTAGCTGCTCTCTCCGAGGTATGTTGCAATTTTGACTTCGTTCTCCTTTTGTTTTTCGCAGTTTATGCAATGCGAGTCGTATGATTTGTTTTGGGGGTGAGGTGATGCGGGACTTTTCACATCAGCTTACAAATTGAATGAATCGCGACAGTTTATTATGGATACTAGTATTTGGAATTCATTTGCCTAGTCGTTATTCTAGTTAGAAGTTGCAGAAGAAAATATTCTTACCTATCATCCGTTATTATGCTGTAATTTGCTTTCGTTTATATGCGGTGCACAAATCCTATCCCACTGCTGGTTCATGTCAGATCAATTTTCTTAAACTGATTATATCCTGTTAGAATTTAGGTTTGTAGCATGAGAACTCCGGTTGTGATTTCACTAATTTCTTGTTAGTTTGGTGCCTGCTTTGTGAGGGGTTCGAGTGCGTGAAATTGTGTCGGTTACTTTCATCCTGAAGCAGTAGGTTTGTTTGTCTTTCACCTCAATTGCTGATATTGTATTTTTGGATGAACGCTTGTTAGTTATAATAATGGTCTTTATGGAAATTTGATTGAGGATTCCAAATGGGCTATTTCGTTATATTGTGGATCATTCATGTATGATACAATTAATGAAAATGTTTCACAGCCTCATGGAACCTTTTCGGATTATATTCTTACCATAGGTAAGGCCAACCAGAGAAAGAGCATCTGGCTTAGGTACAAGCCTTGGCGTATGATCAATTCTTTTTCCAGGGCCGACTGCACATATTTTGAAGCCCTAGGCGAAATCATGATGCCTATTTTTCCAAAAATTGTGCTAAAATAATCTAAATAAATTGAAGAGTAACATCTGACTTGTACGAATGGTACTAGAACAGGTTAAAAAAATGATATATACAATAAGGTAAAAAAATTAATAATATTGGTGTCATTAATATAGATGTAAGATCAAATCATCAAACAAGCGGAATTATTTCTAAAAAAGAAAAAGACACAGACTTAAAAAGGTTAATTAAAAATGTAAACAAAATAATAGTAAAAACAAAAATCAGAGGAAAAGAAAGTTAGCCTGAATAAATAGAAGCTAAAAACAATCAATGACCATTTTGCAATGGATACGGCTGTTGCTAAAAATGACCTTAGAAAATCAGGCAGTTCCACTGGTTCTCAATTTCCTTTAAAATCAAAGAAAATCACTAAGATAGAAATACATCTAAGGCTGAAACAAAATGTTAAAGGCTACAGAGGAAAAAAAGAGAAGAAAAATCAATTCTCCACCTTACATTTTTTGGTTCAGTTCGAAAACTGAGTAGCCTAACTATTGATTCTACTGGGGGTCTCAGGGCTAAAGGAGGTGGTTATTCATGGAGTGCGGTACGCTGTTGAGATAGAGAAGATAATTAAGGAAGCGGAGAATGAAAAACATAAAAGCATTAAGGAGAGAAAATCTGAAAGTTAAAAAATCAGCAAAGTTAATTGCAAATTCATAAATAGAAACCAAGAGTCAATTGATGGTAGAGCCATCCATCTCTTAATTAAAATGTATATTAGTATGAGTATTTGGAGGCCCTAATTTATGTGGTCCCTAGGCTGGGCATAGTTAGCCTTACATTAAGACCTGACCTGTCTTTTTTGCTTGTTGCTTCCTCCATGAAAAAGAAAGATGGTATATCAGTTGGCTTACACTCTGACGTTATTGTACTTCCTTCTTGAATTTTTTATGAGAGCGCCATTCTACAACCCTACTGTCCTCAAGCCTGAGGCCTGCTAAAATATATATTAGCTCTAGAAATAGTTAATAATATTTGAATTCTTCTTTTCAAGCAAGTTGTGGGGAAATGTTCCTGCTTACTTTGAGCTTCTTTCCTCTTACTCTTTTTGATGGAAGGTGTCGTTTGCATGGTCGAGATCTTTAATGATGGAAAGAGTCAAATGGCAATGAGGATGTAAGAGCAAATTTGGAATGAAAAAATTATATATTTTATTTTGTGACGATATACTTGCTGCAGAAGATTTGTTTGGCTGTCTGTGTAGGCCTTCTATGTTGCCAAGCCAAGTTTGGTAACCATGTCTTAGAAGGCTACAGACGGCTTTGAGTTGATCACTGCTTAGTTTGTCGAACCAATGTCTGTGCCTCTCTGTGTCTGTGATCTTATGTGACCAGCTTCTACATATATATATATGTATGTATGCATGTATGTATATTTTGTTTCTTTGAAAACTATATCGACTCATACTTCACTAGGCTTCTGTGCATTTCAGTTCTCCATTTGTTTTGACAAGTATGAATCAGTGAATCAATTTATCCGATCCATCTCGGTGCTCCTTCATTGTAGGCCTTTTAAAGTGATGTCATATACCATATGCTATTGTTTTTATGGCACTACCTTTGTTTCTTCCATTCTACTGTGAATCTTTTGTTGCTTTCTATATATTCTTTGGGTCTGTCCTTTCTCATAGAGAGAACTATATTCTTTATCTGTCTTTATTTTCTTCTTTTTGTGTGTACCTTTTTAAGTTGATTGATATTGATGATTACATTTACAGGGAACAACAGTTGTAGACAATTTATTGAACAGCGATGATGTCCACTACATGCTTGGTGCTCTAAGAACTCTTGGACTAAGGGTGGACGATGACACTTCTATCAAGAGGGCAATTGTGGGAGGTTGTGGTGGTCAATTCCCAGTAGGTAAAGAATCAAAAGAGGATATTCAACTTTTCCTTGGAAATGCAGGAACAGCTATGCGCCCATTGACCGCTGCAGTAACTGCAGCTGGAGGAAATTCTAGGTATGTCCCATTATTCTTAATATTTGGCCCTTTGCTTGTACTTTCATATGTTCACCCTTTAAGACTTTAGAGACTTGCAACACCCTTTACATGAATGTCTTTTCCTGCTCAGGAAATTCCATGTTTGAAGCCTGTCTCTGTCATCATTTTTATGTTACTCAAGGATTGAACACTGTTATTGCTTGTGCACTTGAGAAATGAAAGGAATCTTGGATGTAATCTTCAGGTCTGAATTTGTATGCCAGTTTATTTTTCAAACTCGCATATGCTTAAACCCGGGGGGGGGGGTATCATTCTCGTTTGACATAGTGGTTAGTAGTGAGTATTTTCATGCTACTGGCTATATGTGTGCCTGTAAACCACACCTACTACTGATACGGAGTGAACCCAAAATAGGACATGGCAAACACAGCTCATTCTGGGTCTGTTTAAAATCCTTTTTGGTTTGGCTGACAACTCTTAGGAGGCCTAGCCTCTCCCTCTCTCTCTCTCTCTCTTTTTAACCTTTAAAGCATACCTAATTAAAAGTAAAATGTCTTTTCTAAAGTAATGTAGGTATGACTAGCTAAGCTGGACTGTATTTTGTCTTAAATATAGCTATAATGATGATTTAGTTTGCTTATGTTTCTAATTGATGAGTAGGTATTTATCCAGTGCGTTAGAAGCTGAAGTTCTTTAGCTTAATTCTATCTTGTCCAATTTTATTATTCAGCTATGTGCTTGATGGAGTGCCGCGAATGAGAGAGAGACCAATTGGGGATTTGGTTGTGGGCCTAAAGCAGCTTGGTGCAGATGTTGATTGCACTCTTGGCACCAACTGCCCTCCTGTTCGTGTAAATGCAAAAGGAGGGCTTCCGGGAGGGAAGGTAAGTTTGTTACATCAGCTTCTTTTTGGCTGTATTATGACTTCGTCATATAAAGTTCCAGCTAAATATTGGTTCTATGCTTTGTACATGTTCCCACTTTTCATTGTGTTTTTTTGGGGGGCGGGGGGGTTTGCTGGACTGGGTACCTTATTTGATTCCCGCTCATATTCATTATTTATGACACTGAGTATTGCCGGGGAGAGTGTGTTTGGGGGGTGCTGGGCTGTGTTTCATGCTAATGAACTTGCATTCTGAGTATCTAACTATTCTAAATATTACCTCTTTCTTCTTCTTCTTCCTTTTGTTGGTGAACTTTCTGAGTACACTTCTATAAGATAATAGAATGTTTTCACCTTAATTAGAAGGAAGACACGTTGGCATGAAAATCTAGCCCCATTTAGGCCCCGTGTCCTCACCCGTGTTGTGCAAAGGGAATAGTTTGTTTCTAGGAGCGGGTGAGATGCTTCCAATTGGAGATCGAATCAGATTCGGACAATGTGGTGCAGTAGTGCAATAGCCACAATAGTGTTTCTTGGAGGATTAGCCTTCTGCTAAATTTCATATGGAAAATTGGAGTGATATTATTATTCAACATAGAAGGAGAAGTGCAAGTTTTATCGCTGATGGATTGGCAAAGCAAGGCTTGTCCAGATCTGCTGACTTCTGTGCTTGTTTTTAAGAGTTCTGTAACTCTCTTTTTCTTGCTTGCTGTTTGGATGAGAGGTGTTTTCATGTATTGTCATTTTATGTGCTGCTTAGCTCTTGTAGTAGGTGAAGGTAATGAGGGATTGTTAGTCGTAAGTTGGCTGGGGCTGTGGAGATTATGTGGATGTATTCTGTGTATTTGGTGGTGTGGACGCCTTGTGAGATCTGTATGCCCTATTCATCTTTGGGAACCTTGTTTGAATGCATATTTGGAGCCATTGGGATGTTGAAGTTTGATGTTCTGATTTTCTTGTATTTGCACGGGTAAATGATTAATGACCCTTCCATACTCTTCCTATAAGGTGGAGAAAGTGGTGTGTGATGATACCCGTGTGGCAAAATCTATGCTTGTTTCGTTACTAAAATTTCATTTGTCAGAGAAAAAAAGGGTGAAGACCCAGGCAAAGAGATGGTGATGATACATGTAGCTTAGACTGCTGTTAGAGCTCTGTCTGCTTCAAGAAGTTCAAGCTCAATGCTTTCTAGAAACCTCCATGCTTCTCCAAGTAGTAAGAAGGTTGTTGGGGTGTTCTATTAAGCAAATGAGTATGCAGCCATGAATCTAAACTCAACTTATTGGGTTATGTAGAAGGATATGGGATTGGCTTGAGTCTAAAGGCCACCATTACATTGTTACTGATGACAAAGGAAGACATGACTCTGAACTGGAGAAGCACATACCAGATCTCGGTGTCCTGATAACATCCCCACTCCACCCAGCTTATGTAATAGCAGAAAGAATCAAGATAGCCAAGGGGCAGGCCACACCAATCTCCAAGTGGCTGCTGAGTCCAGCATTACTGTAGTGTAAATCATGGGAAGCAACGCAGTCTCCTTATCAGAAGACAAGCTAATGAGGATCTTAATACTAGTTAGGAACTTCTTACCTGGATGACATCAGATTATTAACGGTGAATGGAATGCTGCTGCAATTGCTCATAGGGCTTATGACTTAGAAGGCAAGATTGTTGGAATCATTGGTGTTGGTAAGATCGGAAGGCCTTTACTTCAGAGATTGAAACCATTTGGTTGTGGTAAGTTGATGTTTCATGATAGGATTAGGATAGATGATAAGTTGGAGAAAGAGATTGGTGCTGAGCATGATGAGGATTTGGGGAAGATGCTTCCTAAATGTGATGTTATTGTTGTTAATACTACACTCACTGAAAAAATTAGGAGTATGTTTAACATGGCTGATCTCTAAGTTTGAAGAAAGGAGTGCTGATTGTGAATAATGCGTGAGGAGCCATCATGGATACTCAAGCTGTTGTTGATGTTTGCTCCAATGGACATATTGAGGGCTACAGTGGGGATGTCTGGTAGCCACAACTGGTTCCGAAAGAACATCCATGACAATGTGGGACAGGTACTTAAAGGGAAAAGACTTTCCTGCAATAAACTACATTGTCAAGGAATGTGAATTGGCCGGCCAATACTACTGATTGATTGATATCTTGTCTGTCTGGAGTTTCTCGAAGTAATTAGTTTTATTTGTTTTCAATAATCACCTATCTTTCTTGATTTCCAGCCTGAGAAATCATGAATAATAATTGACTATGGAAATGAACTAAATATTTTGCAGTCTTTGATGGGGAATGTAAGTGAGGAAATAATGGATGCTGCCAGAATCTTGTGGCTTTCAAATAAAATGTATGCTTTAGGCTTTTAGCAAACTGTTAGAAATGAGGTTGCGATGCATCACATCATATATATGTAGTAGTACTGCACGCTTGAAGAATGGTAGATGCTGCATTTCATTACATAATAACAATATAATATTGCTATATAACAATAATAATAATAATAATAATAATAATAATAATAATAATAATAATAATAATAAAGGTAGCCAAAATACTTCCAGTATGGGATGCAAGAGGGTCGTTGCCAATAATCTTGGAGTATCTTGGATTTTAGTCTTACAAATGAGGAAATTGTTCACAATTAGATTGCTCCATTAAAACTCAGTAAAATTTCTTCTCTAGTCTACTTCACTTCAGAAACAAAGAAGGGCTTGCCCAAGAACTGTCTAGGATAAATTATCATCATGTGGGTTTGGGCCATTGTCTAGGGTAATAGTCCATTCCAAATCCTATGATTTGAAAAGTTTGAATTTAAATGTAGGCTGTCACTGCATGGACATAGACTATAATGTCTTCACAGAATGTAGCATAAAACTGTTTCTGGATTTTGTAGACTTCCAAGTGTCTAAATGATGAGAATCAACGTTGTTCAAAATTTTCAGTACCAATCATGCCCTTGAATATTCTTTATATGCTTAGAATTGGCGGCACTAGGCGATTTCCCTTTTCCCCTTAATTATAATTAATTATCGTTGGCATTTCTGGTTGCAATATGATTGTGGGTGATATGTTCTGTCAAGTCATGCTTACACTTAATGTTGTGACAGAGGCTGACTTCCTCAAAAACCAAAGGGGTCTTCACTTTAATGGGGGATTATTGCCTTTAGGACATTTTTTTTATTCATTGTTGGCATTATTACATTTTTATTAGTATCATCAAGGTCTGGGAGCTTTACTTTATTCGAGTATTAGTTTCAATGTTTGCTCTTTGGTTCTTTGAGGTGACTTTAGCTTTTCATCTGTTGAAGTTGTTTGAGCATCATAGACTTATTCTAAAGAGGTGTTGAGATTTGTACATGGTAAAGTTAACTAACAGCATAGTAGCATCTAAAGCTTTTACAGTGGGAAAAAGTTACATATGAGAGTAATATATTATCTGTTTCTAGATATTTCATGGGCACTTGCAAGGGCATAGTGTAAAATGATGATTAGTTTTCTAAAACCCTGGTGCAATGATGATTAGTTTTCTAGAACCATTATCCACTTCAATTCTGAACATAAATATTTGTGTGCTTACTACTTAGGTATTGATGATGCTTATTCTAATCAGTTATAACCTCCTGCATCCGAAGTTCATCAACATGTTACTGCATCTGTATTAGCCTGTTGATGAGATGGCATGTCAAATTGGGACCTAAATCATTGTTATTTGTTTCTATTGAATTGCAGGTGAGGCTCTCCGGGTCAATTAGCAGCCAATATCTGACTGCTCTTTTGATGGCAGCTCCTTTGGCTATTGGAGACGTGGAGATTGAGATTGTTGATAAATTGATATCCATTCCTTATGTTGAGATGACACTGAAATTGATGGAGCGGTTTGGAGTGACCGTGGAGCACAGCAGCAACTGGGATCATTTCTTAGTACGGGGTGGTCAGAAATACAAGTGAGTAAATCTTAATATAAGAAGTGCAATCTTCTCGTTTCTTTTTAGGTTTCAACTGAACATATGACTCTTGGAATGTCAATCAGGTCACCTGGAAATGCTTACGTTGAAGGTGATGCTTCTAGTGCTAGTTATTTCTTAGCTGGTGCAGCAGTCACTGGTGGTACGGTCACTGTGGAGGGTTGTGGGACAAGCAGTTTACAGGTATTTGACCCTAGCTTCTATCTCATATTTTTTCCCTTTTTTTTTACTAAAAAAATTCCATCAAGCAGTGCTCTCTTTTGTTACCTTCCAACGAGACCTCACTTCATTGAATTCACTGGATACATTTCTTACCTGTATCTTCCTTAATTTTCCTATCTAGGGTGATGTAAAATTCGCAGAGGTTCTTGAGAAAATGGGAGCTAAAGTTACATGGACCGAGAACAGTGTCACTGTCACTGGACCACCTAGAGATTCGTCCAGAAGGAAACACTTGCACGCTATCGATGTAAACATGAACAAGATGCCTGATGTTGCCATGACTCTTGCTGTAGTCGCCCTTTTTGCTGACGGTCCCACTGCAATCAGAGATGGTAAGTAAATTTGTAGTCTTATTTGTGGGCAACAAACTTTTTATTGCCTGATCTGTTTGCTTGTACGTGACACTTGGGGAGGGGGTTTTTAGTGATAGGCACAGAAAGAATAAAGATGACATGGTAGTCGGAATAGGGTAAACAGAGTGAATCCAGGTTATGTGTGGACCTGGTACCTCCCAATACACTACTATTCAATGCCTGCCGATCCAATTTCCCTCAGCTGGCATATTTCACCCATGTGCCCTCTCCCAATCCAATTTCCCTTACTTCTTTCCTCCCCCCTTATTCCTCCTCACATATGTGAGCCTAAATAAGGGTCTATCAATTAGTTGTGTGCATTGGACTCATGGAGAAGGTTTTTAGCTGGTGCCACAATCTGCATTGGGTGGGGATTTCTATTATTATGGTAATGAACTTTAGGTAGTTTGTCTGGAGACTGAGAATATAAATATATGTTGTTTCTTGGTAACGGGAAAGGGCCAAGTGGCAAGTGCAGTGAATTATTTTGGTTTCTAGAAAATGTTTGTGGGGTGTGGAGAAGATCCAATACTGATAAAATTCTTCGGTTGGAAGCTGCAGATTTCAGAAATATATAGTAAATGTAGTTTGAATTGTAGAAGAACTTGTTGATAATCTTAGCTTTTGATATACAGTGGCTAGCTGGAGGGTCAAGGAGACGGAAAGGATGATTGCCATATGCACAGAACTCAGAAAGGTTAGATGAAGGCTGAGATTCCCTCCTCTTCCCTCCCCTCCACCCCCTACAAAATAAAACACACACACTCACAAAACCACCATAATATCGGTCTCTGGTTTGACTCTTCATGTGTTTGTTCGATAATTCAGCTTGGGGCGACAGTCGAGGAAGGAGCAGACTATTGCATTATTACTCCACCTGAGAAACTAAATGTGACAGCAATAGACACATACGATGATCATAGAATGGCAATGGCATTTTCTGTTGCAGCCTGTGCAGATGTTCCTGTCACAATTAGAGATCCTGGTTGTACCAGGAAGACCTTCCCTGACTACTTTGAAGTTCTTCATAATTTCACAAGGTACTGAAAAAACAGACAAAAAGGCAAACGGTTCCCGGAAGTCTTTCTGTTGTCTTTTGATCTATAAGAGGATATTTAGGAGGTTAGACCGCTGGCCTGAAAAAAGCGTCGGCGCAGTTTCACTCGTGCCACAGTGCCAACAACCCACCGTTATACTTGTATTTCTCTGTAATACCTCTGTAATACCTTCAGTTTTTTAAAAATGAAAAGCACATGTTGTAGACTGCATCAATTATTTCGGGTTGGAGATTGGTGACAAAGATTCGAAGTATTTATCATGAGTGGAATTGACTAGCGAGTGTGGTTCCATGCATTTTGGTTCTGCTTTGTCCCATTTTTCCAATTGATCAGTCTGCTCGAACACTCGGGTGTCTGTCCATATACTTTACACTGCGCCTGACGCAACGGAAGGGGAGGATCTGCATGAGGCATGGAGCGCTGATTTTGGACAGCGGTGAAAAGCCTTTAACCGATGATAAGTGACAGGCGGTTGGACTTTTGCGTAGAATTTAATGCATTTAAGAGAACAATAGTGTTTCCGTTTCACAGGACTAGACCTAAAAGGTTTTTTTTAGCGAAGTTTAGAGTAAATGATATACTAATGAACTAAAATGTTCTGTCTATACTTAAATAATTTTAATGTTAGGATATAAATTATGATATAAATCAAGGTAAATTAGAAAATATAATTGCAACTACCCTAGAACTACTTCCTAGTTAGAAGATGTTACACGTCACTATTCATATGAGGTAACTTACATAGGTAGCAAGTATAACAATTCTAATGGATCAAATATTAATGATAATAAGAATAAAAAAAATCAACTATAATATGAACTTGAGACAATTATCTAGAAATCCAATCAATGATGAAGATATATAGTCAAATGACTAATTTAGCTTAACATTAATAGCGCTAACACAATAATATCTAATTGAACAAAAATAATAATAAAGAAATTGTAGAATACATCAAAAATTTATAGAGCGAACGACCAATTCCATGACTATGCTCTCGAGCTTGGTCCGCTCATTTATTATTGTGCTTGTCATCTAAAATGTTGGTAAAGTAATAAGCAAACCACAACTTAGTAAGCAACTGGCCCACTAGTCAAAACAAAGATTAAGCCATAATATAAAAATGATAATATATACAAAATAATTTAGTAAAATTATATTTTTTTTTTGAAAATTATAAAGATACTAAAAAAATGAATGATTACACTTTTAAATAAATAATAAATAAATTTGAGAACATTATATCAATAACGGACATAAATAGCTTATAACAAATGATCAAAAATTCAAGTAAGATAAACGATCACTCGATCAAACAAATATAGAAGGGTTAGTATGACCTAACAATCAATGCCATCATAACTATAACAATCAATACTGAGAAAAATATTAGCTTCATGTATGACTATAATAATGCCATATCAAAGGTCCTTTGTAGCTAGGTTCAGAAATAACAGACTAATCAATGAGGCCCTCGGTCATTAATTAGGTTTAGAAGGACATCTTAAGTAATGTATTATGAATAGATGCAGTATCAATTAGTTATCTCACCCTATTGAGTGGGTTATAAACCCTTAGGGGGCATAGTCACAAAATATTTCAAAAGATATCCTATTAACAGACGATAAAATAATTTATCAAATAATAAATGACTACATTAAAGTAATCAAATATCAATAAAATTTTGATATCATTTCTGTTCAAAATATAAAGTATGAAATGAAGATATTTTATGACTTAAAATAGGCATAGTTAATAAAATAATGTTTTATATAAAAAAACTAAATAAATAGTGAATAAAAAGCAATTGCAATAAGCATACATTTAAGTATAAAAGGGTTAATGGAAAAATTACTTACTTGAATATGCAATCCAAACTGAACCACTTTACTAGTCTAATGATCCTATAATACGAAATAATATACTATTAATGCTAATTAAATATAATAGTACTCATATTTTATACACCTAATTAATTGAATGTTCCCAAACTATTTATTTAAATTGTAATTAGTTATTACGACATTAGGTCCCAATTATCAACTACGCTTTGTACATGCACCCTGTGCATGACCAAGATTTAGTGCTATATATTATTCTAATGCTTATAAAGTTAAGCAATATATGAGAGAAATCAAAGTAAATAATAATAAAAAACACATCATTGCGTATGGTTTTAGAGTTGAAGTTATAATTGCAGATTAGACAATGTTATATTCCCACTACTCGTACTAGCTAGTTGTATGTCATGGGCATAGAAGATCTATTTTATTTTTTATCTTCTTTTCTCATATTTCTTTTCTTTGGTCTCACTACTTTACAAAAGCCGCTAGTACTTTGTAAAATGCTCTATTAAACTAATTTCTTTTTTATTTTACCTTCCGGTCGGTGGCACATCCTTAGTAACAACCCCTTGCGAGGCCAGCCGCCGACGACATCCATTCACAGTATGTATTTAAAAGTTAGACAGGTTAGTAAACCTCTATCTACTAATTTAACCAACCACCCATTAAAATCTAACTCTATTAATTAGCTAAAACAACCAAGAACTCAATAAGACTTACGTAAATCGATGTTATGACTATTAACAAAATGCTATGATAGTACAATTAGTTGATGATCATAGGAGTTTACTATGAGAATAGCATGGAGTTTTGTATACCTTTATGTGCTTGCTAGGTTGCTTGCTACACTCGTTCCGATTCTTCTTCTTCTGCCACTTCTTCGCCTTGAGTGCAAGAGAACAATGAATATGACCGAATATATGCATTTGTACTCTATGATTTCTTTCCCTACGGCTCTCTATGGTGGTTTGGGAAGCCAACTTAAATAGAGCTAATTTATTTTAGGTAACAAAAAATTACTAGTTAATTTACCCTTGAATGAAGTACTTATTCAATAATTTATCTTTATCACATATAGTTTCTTTGTTGGATAATGCCCTCTTTTCTCTCTATTTTTTCTTCTATTAAGTTACAATATATACTCCTTTTAGTTTCTTTTTCCACATATATATATATAGACACACACACACACACAAACAACCCTATTTTTCTAAGTAATTACCATATCTTACAATTTTAAATATATCTCTTCATTTTTTTGGGGTTCTCACAACTTCCTCCCTTACAAAAGTTTTGTCCCCAAAACTTGCATACCTTGATCAATAAATAGATGTGAATATTTCTCTTTAACTTTGTCTTTTCATTGAGCAATGAAATTGTTGTAGACATTAAGACCTACTCTTTCCTTTCAATTATCCCCATTGGATGTTCGTTGTACATGTGATCATTTATTAATTGTAATACTTCATAATGAATCACATGATTATCATCATGCATGTACTTTTGAAGCATCAAAACATGAAACGCATCATGCACTCCACTCAAAGATGGAGGTAAGGTGAGCATGTATGCTAACTCGCTAACTCTTTGTAGTATCTTAAAGGGTCAATAAATCAAGGAATCAACTTTCCTCTCTTTACAAACCTCATTACACCCTTGTTTGGAGATACCTTTAGGATACATGATCACCAACTTCAAATTTCAATGGGAGTCTTCTAACATCTGCATACCTCTTTTGGTTACTTTGGGCAGCTCACATCCTTTCCTTTATCAACTAGACTTTATCGACTGTAAATTGAAGAATCTAAGGACCCAATCATTTCCAGTCTCCTAAATCATCCCAATAAATCAGAGATCTGCATGTCCTTCCATATAATGCTTTGAATGGGGCCATCTTGATGATGGAATGATAATTGTTATTATAGGCAAACTCAATCAGTGGCAAATAGTCCTCCCAATTAGCTTTAAAGTCAATAACATAATCCCTTAGCAGGCCCTCCAATGTCAGGATGGTCCTTCCTGATTGACCGTTTGTTTGGGAATGATAAGTTGTGCGGAATGTGAGCTTAGATCCCAACGCCCCTTGCAAGCGATGCCAAAACCTAGACATGAATCTAGGATCTCTATCATAAACGAGGCTTAGTGGCACACCATAGAGACATACAATTTCATTAATATGTAATTTTTCCAACTACTCTAAACCAGAAGTATTCTTCATAGGGATATATCACTGCCTCTTTGAATCCTTAGGAGACCAACTAAAAAATCCATGCTAATGTGCTCCTATTTCCATGTAGGAACCTCTAATTGTTGAAGTTTCCCATTGGGTTTTTAATGTTCAACTCTCACATGTTGACAAGTTAGACACTTTGCTACAAAATCGGTAATCTCTCTTCTCATGTTATGTAACACCCCCAAATTTACTACTGAAAAATTTCGTTTAATTAGAAGGGTTTAGCGGAAGCAAAAAGATAAAACCGTAAACTTGGGGGCATTACCGCCACACTTAGTACCAGATCGGTTCACTCCTACCGTTCCAGTACTAAGTGCTAAGGCTAAATAAAGTTAACATTAAACACGAATCATTAATAAAACACAAGTCATATAGAAATCAGAGTGCGATTTAGGGTTACAAACCAAAGAGTACGTGAATAGAGTTTTTCAAAACATAAAGAATAGTACGATAACACAACTAAATATGATAATACAAGGTCAAATAAAGGAAACAGAGTCCGGCCGAGTCGCTCTCGATCCCCAAGTCAGTTTAGGCTCATTGCTCAGCCCCATCCGATGCCTCGTAAGTGTCGTAGGCATCGAAGACATCATCCCCTACCTACATAAGCTCAAATGGGTCTTCTGCTCGTGGGAATGAGCAGCACCCATGAAACGGGTGATTAGTACGCTACGTACTGAGTAAGGTAACAGACGCACTAAGGCCCACATACACAGAAATACATGACATAGCAGACATGGCATAATTACGTAGATAGCATGCAATAACACAAATCTCTGATAATTATAATCAATTCACATCATAGTCTTTATCAGTCCATGTGAGTGCGGGAACCCCACTATTATAGCCGGTGGAACGGTCACGAGGGTCATGCCCTGCCACTATTTTAGCCGATGGACCGGTCACGAGGGTAATATACCCTGCCACTATTATTTGTCGGTGGATCGGTCTGGCCCCGACTCACAAGGTGTTCCACTGTAAATATTCGTATATTTCCCATGTCTTATCAATATTATGATTGGTTTGTTGAGCACGGAATCCCCCACTATTATAGCCAGTGGAACGGTCACGAGGGTCATGCCCTGCTACTATTTTAGCCGGTGGACCGGTCACGAGGGTAAGATACCCTGCCACTATTATTTGCCGGTGGACCGGTCTGGGTCCGGCTCAACATCTTTCTCTGTAAGTGATTAGTGTCTTAACATATCTTATTCAAAATATTTTCACCCTTGACATGCATGGTTAGCTATACCCGCACTTATCCTCCCAGGAGGGCCTGCCCCATATCTTGAGACTTCTGCACCTCCTAACTTGCCTCGACATCCTTCCCATAACCCACTTTCTCACACCGGGAACCCAACTTCTAAGTGTGTGGGTCAGGGCCCACCACCTTATACCCCAAGGTCTACTCACCACCTTACCCTAGGATTTTCACCAGAAACCCTAATGTGGGCCTATGTGGCCCTTCCTTTCCTGCTTCCCACATCCCACACTACTATAACGCCTCCCTCAGACTCAACTCTTTCCTCATACCTCGCTCCTCCTCGTTTATTTTTATTTTTTTCTTTTTTCTTTTTCCACATTCTCAATTTAGGGTTTCCTCCCCAAACCCTGGTCTATCCCTAAGTATCTTTATATTACCCTACGTACTATTTTTCACCAAGAGCCTCCAGACTCCCAAACAGACCTTTCATTTCCTTCCCCACATCCCAAAGTAACTTTCCATACGTAAGGTTCGTCCCCATGCGAACCTTAACCTCCCCATGCAAACCCCTTGATCTCTACCATGCCAAACCCTATTATTTCCATGCAAACCCTAGTTCCTCCCATGTAACCTTAGTTTCTCCCACTCTTCCATTTTATTTAAATCCCCTTTTCTTGTCCAATCACGGATCACAAATTACCTAGGTCATCCTTACTTACGTTAGCCAACTTACTTCCCCTTGGTTATCTTAATTTCTCATTTTCCTCTTTCATGCCCCCATTCCACAACACCTCATCAAATAACCTAGCATGCATGTCCTAAGGCTCACATCCCATCACATCATATTTGCAGCATATCCATATTAGCACATACCAGACAAGAGCACGAGAACATACCTCGGTTCTAAGCTGCGCTACTCAATAAAAACAGATAACATATAGAACACAACATATAAATCGTACAAGGAATTCAAGGCAAGTAAAACATGTAACACACAAGCGGCCTTAATTACGTCCTTACTTAAAGCGACGCCGAGCTTGGAGCACGCTCCTACAACTCCTTAGGGTTTTGGTTAGATTCACTTATAAAAGGGAGAATACTAAGTATTAGTTTCCCTCAAAAGTACCATTACTCCTTATTTTAGTCTAAGATTAGGATTGTTATTATTAAAGGGAGTATTATACGTGAAAACTAGGGTTTTTATCTTCAAGTTAGCCCACTAGATATTACTAGCCAAAATATGCTTATTTTAAATATTTAATGCCATACTTATAGTATTAAACCTAATAGCTTTATTCTTATAATAATAGTACTAATACTAGTTATAGCAAAACAATGACAATAATAATAATAATAGTGATGCTAATGCTTATAGTGATAGAGACCCTAGCATTTTTAAGGCTAAGTCTGATAATAGTATTAAGGTTAAAATAATAATATAATAATTACGATACCAACGAAGTACAAATATTCCTA
This sequence comes from Tamarix chinensis, assembly GCA_030549775.1. NCBI lineage: Eukaryota > Viridiplantae > Streptophyta > Magnoliopsida > Caryophyllales > Tamaricaceae > Tamarix > Tamarix chinensis. Next base: position 59,343,104 of record CM060172.1, on the reverse strand, counting down.
AAGATAATAATGATAAAAGTTGTATTTTGAATAATGATAATATAAGGGTTCAAATGTTTTTGTCACAATAATAATAATAAAACAATAATAATAATAATAATAATAATAATAATAATAATAACTAATAACTAATAAGGATACTATAGTAATAATGTTAGTGATAAATGCATCAGGAATAATATTAAATGGTAAGGTACTATGGTTTAAGTATTCTTCTTATTTAACCACAAAATGATAATACACCAACTTCGGGTTAAATAACATTAATAATAATAAAAGTAGTAGTAATAATAACAATAATGATAAAGATGTTAAGTATAATAATAATAATAATAATAATAATAATAATAATAATAATAATAATAATAATAATAATAATAATAATAATAATAATAATAATAATAATAATAATAATAGTAGTAGTAGTAGTAGTAGTAGTAGTAGTAGTAGTAGTAGTAGTAGTAGTAGTAGTAGTAGTAATGATAATAGTAACTAAAATGATAATAATAATATAAGGGTCCAAATATTTATATTAATATATAAAAGTGATGATGGGCAAAAGTAGTTTTAACAATATTAGCAAGGAAATAATGATAATGATAACGATAATACTAATAGTAATAATAACAACAATAATAAAATAAAGTTAGGTTAAGTAGTAGTAGTAGTAGTAGTAGTAGTAGTAGTAGTAGTAGTAATAGTAGTAGTAGTAGTAGTAGTAGTAGTAATAGTAGTAGTAGTAGTAGTAGTAGTAGTAGTAGTAGTAGTAGTAGTAGTAGTAATAATAATAATAATAATAATAATAATAATAATAATAATAATAATAATAATAATAATAGTAATAATGTTAAGCATAATAGAGGGTAACAATCGAAAAGAATAATAGTAATATAAGAGTCCCAATATTTACACTAATAATAAAAGTGGTAATGGTCAAGTTAGTACTAGTAAGAAAATAATAATATTAATAATAGAGATAATAATAGTAGTAGTAATGATAATGTTATTAATAATGATAAAGATACTATATAATAATACCATATTTATAAATATTCCTGAAATTAGTTTAGGTAATAAGAGTGATAAATAATAATAATAATAACAACAACAACAACAACAACAACAACAACACAACATTAATAATAATAATAATAATAATAATAAGGGCAATACTATTGATATTACTAAAAATTGTTAACACTTATATAAAAAGGGTTTCTAAAGTTAGATTAACTAATGATAAAGATAATAATAATAATAATAATAATAATACCAACCATAATAATAATAATAATAATAATAATAATAATAACAATAATAATAATACCCTTAATATTAGCAAAAATTATTAATCACTTATGCTAAAAAGGTTTAGGGGTTGAGGAGGTTAGAGCACCACCTAAGGTTAGTGGTGGAACCAGCGGCGGTGCGTGGTGGCGGCGGTGGAGGAGGAAGAGAGGGGAAAAATGGGTATGTAGGCTAAGAGAGAGGGATTGGAGGGGTGTTTGAGGTGGAGGAAGGTGCAGCAGGTGAGGAGGGGTGGAATGAAGGTGGTGGTGCAGCTGGGAGTGGCGACGCATTGTGGTTGGTGCGGCGGCCGAAGGTGGTGGAAGATGGGGGAGGCAAAAGGAGAGAGAGGCAGGGGGAGATGACGGTATGGGAAGGTAGGGGAAGGTTCCCTAGGTGTTTTGGAGGGTGGAGGAGGTGCTGGTTGCGGCGAGGGTGGCTGCAGAAGGCGGCGCGAGGGGCGGCGAGAGGTGAGAGTATGTTGATTGGGTTGGCAGTTTTGCACAGCCGGGGTAGCTTGTGTAGGGAAAATCGAGGGGAAAGGAGGGTCTAGTTAGGTATAGGGTGGTGCAAGGATCGGTTCTGGGTGTTTTTTGGCTGGCGGCGATAGGCGGAGGCGGCGGAGGGCTCGTCTGATGAGGCGGCGGTGAGAATGGTGGATTTCTAGGTTTCAAGATTAAAAATTCAAATTGAGGCAGGCTATGGGGTATATATAGACCAATTGGGTGGGTAATGACAAAGGGAAGGAGACAAGCGGTGGCAGGTGCCAGGCATGCCGCTGGTGGTGGCAGTCAAGGCGGCACTGCCATGGCAAGGGCGGCAAGCTCGAGGGAAGAAGGAAAAGGAAAGGGGCAGGTGCTCGGGAGAGGGGAAAAGGGTCGGTTGGGGCTAAATTAGTGAAAGAAAGCGACGGGAGAGGAAAGGGAGGACGGTGGCAGCGATGGTGGCCGGCGGAGTGCTGGGTTGCAGCTCCTCGGTCGCCGCCACGCCTCGGGGAAGAAGAAGGGCTCGGGACCGGGCGGCGCAGGGAGAAAAAGAGGATCGGACCGGCCGAGGAAGGAAAGAAAAAAGAAAGGGGGGAACGGTACAGGCCTGGGCTGCCGGGGGAAAGCTGGGTCGCGCAACGGGCTGGCCCAGGTCGAGGGGGGGAGGAAAAAGAAAAAAAAAAGAGAAAGAAAAGAAAAGAAAAGAAAAGAAAAGAAAAAAAAAGAAAGGGAAAATATGTGGGTTGGGTATTTTGGTATTATTATTTTTTTATATATTTAAGTTAGATATTTAATTTTAGTAAAATTTATTTTAAGTATAATAGTTAAATTTATTTTTATATTAATTGGGCTATTTTGGATAAATTTTCCTTAACTTCCATTTTGATTAGTAAAATGTCTAAAATTTTCTAAAGAATTTATTTATTATTTTCTCTTCACTTTCCTCAATTAATTTCCTCTTTATTTAATAAAATAATTTATTTTCTAAATTTTCCTAATAAATTATTATTTTGCCATAATTCCTAAATTAGGATTTTTAGGGTATTTCATGTTACCTCACCAGTATCGAAGTCTGAGGTCGAGATACATCTTTGTCCCTCTAGGATGGACAATGTAAGGTGAGTAATGTGCTTCCTCCATAATTTCCTTCTTCAACTAATGGTCATTTGGCACACGAAGTCTATTATCCTATCTCAAAGATCCGTCTTCATGTAGATGAAAGTCTGGCTTCTTACCTTTCTGCACATCATCTCTGAGCTTAGCTAAAAGGGAATCACTTTTCTAGCTTGCCTTGATTCTTTCTATCAAGGTTGGTTGTACACTGATATTTTCCACCATAGAAGTCTCGCCATGACGCCTCACCTCAATCCCCAACTCTTGTAGGTCCTCTAAAATTTTTCTGTGATTAGTAAGCAAGTATGTCAAGTTAGTTGATGACTTATGACTTAAGGCATCTACTACTACATTAGTCTTTCCTGGATGATACTGAATGTGAAAATCATAATCCTTCAGCAATTCTAGCCATTGATGATGCCTCATGTTCAACTCCATTTTGATAAAGATGTACTTAAGACTTTTATGGTCTATATACACCTGACATGATATCCCATACAAATAATACCTCCAAAATTTGAATGCAAACACCACTACATCTAACTTTAGATCATGGGTAGGATAATTTTCCTCATAGGACTTCAATTGGTGATAAGCATAAGCAATCACCTTATCCAACTACATTAGCACACATCCTAATCCTTTTCAAGAAGTATCATAATAGATGTCGTAACCATCTAATCCAGCCAGAATGGTAAGGATGGACATAGACACCAGCCTCTCCTTTAACTCTTGAATAATTCTCTTACAACCATTATTCCATTATAATTTAGAGCATTTCCTCAAGAGTTTGGTTAATGGCATAAAAATCTTTGAAAATCCTTTGACAAACTTCATGTAATATCCTGCTAAACTCAAAAAACTTTGAACCTCTATCCTGATGGAGGGTCGAGCCCATTTCATGATGCCCTTGACTTTCTATAGATCCACCAACATACCATCCTTCGAGACTATATGCCCCAAAAAGGTCACTTGTTCCAGCCAAAACTCACACTTTTTGAATTTTTCATATAATTTATGCTTTCTAAGAGTTTGCAAAACCATCCTTAAATATTGTTGATTCTCTTCTCGACTCTTAGAGTAAAATAGGATATCATTAATAAACACCACCACAAACTGGTCAAGGAATGGCTGAAACACTCAATTCATTAGATCCATGAACATCACAAGAGCATTAGTTAAGCCAAATGGTAACACCAAGAACTTGTAGTGACCATAATGGGTTCTAAAAGTAGTCTTTGAACATCCTCCACTTTAATCTTCAATTGGTGATAACCAAATCATAAATCAATTTTAGAGAAAATACCTATACCCTATAGTTGGTCAAAAAGATCATCTATTTGAGGAAGTGGGTAACGGTTCTTGACGGTCACCTTGTTCAATTCCTGATAATATATACGCAATCACATACTACCGTCTTTCTTCTTAACAATCTAAACAGGCGCTCCCTTAGGGGACACACTAAGCTTTATATGGCCCTTCTCTAGGAACTCTTGTAATTGTACTTTAAGTTCCTTTAACTCGATAGGTGCCATTCAATAAGGGGCTTTATAGATTTTTTTGTGTGCCCAGAACCAACCGTATCTCAAGTTTGATCTCTTGATTAGGGGGAATTCCTAGAATCTCCTTAGGAAAGTAGTCAATAAATTCATTTACCACAACTATGTTTTCCAGCATCAAGCCATTATGGTTAGCATCCTTAACACAGAAAATATAACGATGACACCATTTCTTCAATAACTTCTAAGCCTTCACTGTAGAAATACGAAGAGTCAAAGAATAAGGACTAGATCTAGAAAACTCAAACTCTGGTTGTCCGAGAATCCTAAAGAGGACCTTTTTTAAACTATAATCTACAATAACATGGTGGAAAACTAACCAATTCATGTCTAGAATCACACCAAAAACATGCATATCTAAGAGAATGAGGTAAACTAACAAGTTTCTACCATCAATCTCTATCACACAGTTACGACACACAGACTTAGCTATAAGAGTTTCCTTGACAAGGGGTAGAAACCCCCAACACAACATCTAAAGGTATATGTGTAACACCCCTAAATTTACAAACTAAATTTTTTTTATTTAAATAGTTGATTGCGGAAGATAAAATAATAAATCATAGGGTGTTACCGCCACACATGGTACAAGTTCGTTTTCCTCTATCATTATGTTACCAAGTACTAAAGCTTAAAGCATTACTCTACTTAAGTTATTAACACAATTATAAATCAGAGTAGCGAGAGAGTTAAAGTAATCATTTCAAATAAAACTAATTGTCAGTAATCACAAAATGTTAGTGAAAGGAAATACATAAGGATATTAAGAGTATATAATCCCTCGGATCAAATGATATTGGGTAAAACACCGGATTGCCCTATACTCTCTACCTAAATAATGGCCTTTAATTGACTTTACAAGCTAACCTATAAAGGTCACTGCCCATTAAATAGGTAGGGGCCCATGAAAAGAAACCATTCAATATAGCAGTACTAAGTAACTCATTATACAAAACTAATATGAAAAACCTGCATGGTGTACATAAACAACATCACAATAATATATGATATAAAGCATCTAACCAAGCCTACATCATTTGAAAACAATAATATTTCATACAACCACAGTCACAAGCTCATAAGACCACCATAAGAGATGACATGCATATAGGTTAATCTTACCAACTCATTTAATATTCTCCAAACATATGATATTAGGGCAATGATAATTATTTCATGATTTTATTCATGTTGGATTTAGGGACTCCACTATTCTCAACCGATGGAATGGTAATCAAATACAACTTCCAGGGCAGGTGCTCTTGACCAACAATCTCACCGGTGGATCAGTAATTAGAGTACAATCCTAAGGCAGAACTCGCTTGGCTAGTATTCTCACTAGTGCATTGGTAATCAAAGTACAACCCCAAAGCATAACACTCCTGGCTACTATTCTCATCGGTGTATCAGTAATCATGGCACAATTAATTCTAACCCATATGGTGTTCCACTTTAAGTAATTAATGTCTTACCAAAAGTTATTATCATCCAATGGTTTGATTTATTTGAGTTTGGGACCCTACTATTATCACCGGTGGAATGGTATAGGGTACAACTTCTAAGGTATGACACTCCTTATCACTATTCTCGCCAGTGGATTGGCAAGTACAACTGGGCCTGACAAAAGTGATCTTCCACTTTAATTTATTAGTGTATATTTCATGTTTTATTTATTTCAAGGTCATCACACAGTCATGTACACCTACTCATGCAATGCACTATCGCAACTTTTAACCCAAAACAACCTTGTTTCCCTTTAGAAACCCTAATATCACAACCCTAGCATATTCTCTCCTCTAGTTCCTCTTTAATCCCCAATTTACCCAACAAATCTCAACATGTTATTTGAAACCCCATCTTCAAGATTCATGGCCTATTACCCACATTCTATACATGTGATAATAACTAGTCTCTAGGGCTACTCCTCTAAAACCCTAATTTTTCTTGTTTATCATAGTCCCTCCTTTAGTACTTGTCTAAGGGGGAAGAGAAAAGAAAAGGAGGAGGAGAGAGGAGAGGTTGGCTAGCTTACAGGGGTGGGTGGGTGGGTGTGTGTGTGTGTGTGTGCATGCACCTGCAGGGTGCATGGAGAAAGGTCACGGGGATGGGGAAGAAGACAAACAAGGAAGGAGAAGGGGGCTGGTGTGCGACAGGTGAGGAAAAAAGAAAAGACATAGCATGCAGGGGATTGGGGTGCATGTGGGGGTAGTGCATGTTCGAAGAAGGGTAGGGAAAAAGGAAGGTTGGGGGGTTGTTTGGTGTAGAAAAGGAAAAGTAAGGGGTGTTTGGATGCAGGACGACGTGAAGAAGGGGTGGGGTAAGGCACCATTTAGTCAGGAGGGGATAGGGGAAAGGTAAAGGAAGAGAGAGACGGGCAGGAGAAGAAAATAAAGAGGGCGGTGGGCTGACCTCAGTAGGCCACAATAGGCCGAGGGAGAAGGAAAGAAAATGAGGTATGTGGACTAGTGTAGGAAGGAAGAAAAGAAGGCAATAAGAGGGGCTTGCCCGAGGAAGAAGAAGAGGGGAAACAGAAGGAGTATTGGGCCGAGCGTAGGAAGGAAAAAAAGAATGGGGAGAAGCAAGCTGGCCCGAGGGAGAAGGGAAAAAAGAAAGGAGAATAAGAAAAGAAAAGAGAAAGGGAAAAAATGAAAAAAAGAAGAGATAAATAAAAAGAAGAAAAAGGAAAAAATATACTGTATTACATTTAGGTTTTTAAGAAAATATTAATTTATCCAAATTTAAGACATCAAATTAAGGAAAATAAATTAGGTAAATTATTGGTTTATGGTTTGTTTAAATAATAAGGGTAAGATAAAATAATTATAATAATTTATTAAATAATTTATCTATATTTATGGGTCAAAGGTAAACAAAATAATTAAATTAATATTTAAAGGTTATGTTTTTTTTTCACATACAAGGCTAAACCTTCTAAATTAATGTTGTAAAATTTTAGGGTATTATAAAGCCTCTTTAAATGAGTTAGCACTGATCTAATTTTGGATTGTGAATTTGTGGGCTTATCCTTCCTTTTCTAATCTCTTTGATAGGCCACAAATTTCTTGAGATCTCTTTCCACCACTATAGTTGTATCAACAACATCCTAATATGTATTATGTCGCATAAGAGCCACTTGCCTCTTTATAGCATATCTTAGTCCATCCTAAAATTTCTTTCCTTTGATTACCTTAGTAGGTATTGAATATGGAGTGATCCGAGATAGGTGAGTAAAGTGATGGATGTACTCACTAACTAACATATTTTCCCCTAGCTCTAGTTTGTAAAACTTAAAGGCCTTCTACTCCTTACAAACCTCCAGGAAAAACTTGGCATTAAATAGCTTTCTAAAAATTTTTCATGTCACATCGAATCAACTAGCTTAGTAACTCACCACCAATCTTTAGCAAAAGTAATTTTTCCTTATTAGAACAACCCAACTTTTCAAATAACTCCTCCATAGTAGTGAGCCAGTCATCGACCTCCTTAAGGTTACCTTCGCCTCCATAACCTGGGGGTCTTAGTTTCTAAAACTTGACAATAACTCTTAGTATAGGGGGTGCTCCATTAGCTAGTACTGAAACTACTCCACCATTAGCGTGTTGACCCACTCTTGTTTTTATCTATTGTAGTATGGCATTTGTTATTAGTTGTATTAGGTCCTTTGGTAGATTCAGAAGTGGGTTTGAATCACATGGCTCCATCAGTGTTAGTAACACTAATTATACCATTCCTTCTCGCACCACTAGCCCGCTAAGAAATTAGGACATCCTCCCTAGAAAATATTCCACGTCAACTTATGATGACATTCAAAGAAACATAATACCAATTTCACTTAACACCGGAACAATAACACATGTCAAGCAAACACTGACATATACAACCCACAAAATCCTTAGCAATCTAAGACCAAACCTCGCTCTGATACCACAACTATAACACCCTCAAACCACACCCTCAAACCACACCCTAGTTGGAAGATGTTACACGCCGCTATCCATTTGAGGTAACCCACATAGGTAGCAAAGGTAAAGCATAACAATTTTAACGGATCAAATATTAATGAAAATAAGAATAAAAAAATCAACTATAATATGAACTTGAGATAATTATCCAAAAAAATCAATAAATGGTAAAGAAATATAGTAAAAGACTCTAATTCAACTTAACAATAGCGCTAACATGATAGTGTCTAATCGAACAAAAATAATAATGAAGAAAGTATATAACACATCAAAAATTTATAGACTAAATGATTTAGTAAAACTATCAACAAAATTGCTATAATAGTATGATTAGTTGGTGATTAGAGAAGTTTAATATGAGAATAGCATGGAGTATTGTATACCTTTATGTGCTCATTAAGTTGCTTGCTACACTTGTTCCAATTCATCTTCTACTACTACTTCTTTGCCTAGAATGCAAGAGAACAATAAATATGAGCGAATATATGCATTCTTACTCTTTGATTTCTTTTCCTATGGCTCTCTAGGGTGGTTTGGGATGCCAACTTAAATAGAGGTGATTTGCTTTAGGTAACATAAGATTACTAGTTAATTTATCCTTTATCAGATGTAGTTTCTTTATCGGCTAATGCTCTCTTTTTTCTCTCTCTTTTTTTTCCTATTAAATTACAATGCATCCTTCTTTTAGTTCTCTTTTCTAGATATATTTACTAACTATCCTATTTTTTTTCTAAGTAATTACCATATCTTATAATTATAAATATATCTCTCCATTTTTGTTTGTTCTTACAATAACAATAAATCTTTATTAGTACTTGAAATGTGATTTATATAATGAAAAACATAAATAAATTATAGGTCATTTCTTGTGAAATGGAAGGAATATTTACAACAACGAAGTCATAATTATATGATTAATGTTGGGTCATGAATAAAAATAATAATTATATGATCAAATTGAAGGTTATGATCTAACTTATTATTGGTTAGGCTCTTTAGAATCATATTGAATTTAAAATAAAATTATGCATGGTAAGATGAACGATACCACATTATGCAAGCCTATCATTTCTTAGAGCAATTTGTCTAATATGTGACTAAGGGTATATGACAAGACTTTTAATTTATTATCTAAAATAGTATAATTAGTACTCTTCCATTTTATAATAAATGACTTATAATTTTTTAATATACATATTAAGAAATATTAAAGTTTAGAGTAAATGATATTTAAATTTACGAAAATGCCTACATTAAAAGTTGAACAATTTTAATGTTATGCGATATATTAATGAAGTGAAAGAAGGTAAATCATGAAGTGTAATAATAAATTTTTAATGGTTATATTATGAAATAAAAAAAAACAAAAATTCTAAGTCCTCTGTTGTAAAATAGTGGAAGTAAGTTAATTACACGCGCATGACAGATGATGTTATTAAATGTTACTTCATTATAGGTTACTCATTATTTTCAAAATTATTTCTAAGTATATGTTATATCATGAATTCATACAAATTAAATATTATATTTTTTATTATACATTCTATTCTTTAATTAATTAATAGGATACCGAAAGTAATCTTTATGTGAAAATATTTTAATTATTTTAGATTTTTTATTTTTTTAAAATTTATTATTTTTTGATGAATGTACTCACACTAATAGTAAGCTATACCGTAAAATGGAAGGAGGGAGCCGCATATTAGAAAAATCGTTGTACCGTTGCCAATAATTTTAGAAAAATCAGTTCGCCTTGAAGCGGGAGGATAAAAGAAAAAATAGTTGCGGAGGAAAAACTGCTCGCACATGTGTTACTGTTAGAGAGTGTCAAAGGTTGAACTAGACCTCCTCGGTCCTCAGAGTCAGCCCTCACCGGTCACCGCTGGTGCAGAGTTGTGCGCCGGCGTCCTACGTATTTAGAGAAATGACCCAACAGATCTCTCATCCTGAATCCGACGCCGTGGCCGAGAACTTACTGGAAGCTGCCATCAAAGTGTTGAATACAGCCGACCCTTTTGAGAAGGCAAAGCTAGGCGACCAAGTATCTAACCAATGGCTGCAAGGAATTATTTCTCGACCTTATGATCCTTCCGTTGACATACCGGTCCCGGATCGCCCTGCTCGCTCGGCAGATGTAACATCTCAAACTTGTATTGCGGCAGTATTTATTCACGTTTTTGTTATCTGTATTGGATTGCACGATAACTGTTCGCTCAAAAAAACGCTCAGATTGAGGTTAATTTGTGTCCCTCCCTTTCCTCTCTGCAGGTCAAATTGGTTTCCCCAAGCCTCATGCCGAAGCTGGGAAGAGCTGGGAGCTTGCAGAGCAGGCAAGCAATTGTTCATAGTCTTGTGCACACGGAGAGCTGGGCAATTGATTTGTCCTGGGTAGCATCCTGATCAAATTCTCCTTTTTTTCCTTTCTGTCTTCTCTTTTTAATCTTATACCCTTTTTTTTTTATTGCCACTTGCCAATGTTGATTCCGCTCTGAAGAATTAGATATACTGAACAGTCTGAACCAACATTGATAGAATATGGAAGTTGGATTCAGTTTGATTGATTTGACTACCTGGATTAGGTTTTGTACTTATTATTTTCTTGGGTTACTTTTATCAACAGTTTCATTTCCATTTTGTATGTTGCATGCATGCTTACATAATATCTCAATGCCTTGTTATAATCTGGTTAATTCTAGGATATAATTGCCCGTTTTGGCAAGCAAGAAGAGATGCCCAAGGAATTCTTCACAGATTTTGTGAAGGTGGCGCAAGATGAAGGTCGACACTTCACCCTTCTTGCTGCACGTCTTGAGGAGCTGGGTTCTTTTTATGGAGCGCTTCCAGCACATGATGGTTTATGGGACTCAGCTACTGGTACTTCAAAAGACCTTTTGGCAAGATTGGCTATCGAGCATTGTGTGCATGAGGTTGGGCCCTCCTATCCCATATATTACTCAAATGGCGTTAAATGTAATGTGCTTTGGCTTGGTTTCCTTCACCTTTTGGCATTTCATAATTTATGTCTGTAGTCTTATTTATGGTTCGATACAATTGATAAGGAATTTCATCAAGATGCAGCCTTCTATTGGGAAAGTCTTTTTTTCTATTTCTTCCCCCTTTTATCTTTAACTTTCTTTTGTGTGTGGTAGTGAAAGGGTGCGTGGTTTTGTTTGATGAGTCGTTATGGAGTCATTTAGGGACAAAAAAATTGTCGAACAAATGATCTATAACACCATCATTTTTACCAACCAAAAATTTTTGCTTTGAAATAACGGTGTGGAAGCTAAAATCGTAAATGGAAAATGGTATACATGGCAGACGCAAGGCTAAGCATGAAAAACAATCACAATAAAAGAGAATTAATACTGCAAGGTAAACCTCTTTATGGATTACCAAAATATCGATATAAAGTTACAAGCTATATTAAACCGACTAGAGCCAAAACTAGAATCCCAACATGGGACAAAACATAGGAAACCCTACTCTCTAACTCATATCAAAGTTGTAGAAGCAACCCAAATACAGGTATCAGAATACTGAGTAACCACATCCAACTCGTTGAATATCATGCTCACCAAATCATACTCACATGCAATAATAACATTGTAAAACCTAAAGTGACACATCTCTAGGGCACACAAACAACATAGTAGGTAATAACCCTTAAAAGATGTTATCATAATAATCATGTTTTTAAAAGTATCTTAATATGCTTAAATCCTAGCATGCTCACATAACACAACATAATAAGCCCATGCGTAAACTTAAGCTAGTACATGTATGAACATGTAGTACTACCAATCATTCCAAAAATCTAATAATATCCAAAGATAGAGCAGATAATGCACTACTGACCAACTCAATAAATCAATAATAACCAAAGATAGTGTACGTGATAGCTCCTACCAAAATAATAGCACGTAAGTGAAGTTCACATAATACTTTCTAGTGAAATAATAACCCATAATGGTAGTACTCACATACAATCAAATATCGGTACCGCAATTGCGTATCGGCCGCAATTTCGCGGTTTTCGGGTCAGCCGCGACGCGAAATTCCGAAATTGCGGCCGATACAGAAAATCACACATTTATTGCCGCGATATCGGCGAAATTTCGGATATCGGCCGATATTTTACCGATATTGGCCGATATTGGCCGATATTCACCGATATTTGCCGATATTTGTTGTGTAAAATAATTAAAAATTCACGCCGCGACAACCGCGATATATAAAATATCATTCGCGACACCGCGACCGCAACCGCAATCGCGACCGTAACCGCGGTTTTATTGTATGAGTACTCATAATGCCTCCTACCAAAACAACACACAATGATAATACACATAATAACTCCTACCAAAACAATAATTCACAAGTGTATTGCACATAATGTTTCCTACTAAAACAATAACACACAATGGTAATGTACATAATGCCTCCTACCATAAATTAAACTCGAGAGGACTTATAATCTCATCGGTGACACTAATGCCCAGGCTACATAACTTATACTTCCAAGACATCTATCAAAGAAGCTATTGTGACAGATTAGTTGCTCACTAAATCTAAGTGTCTAATTTCCTAAGTATGCATTCTCTTCATTGGGTTGGTGATTTTACTTAAGAAGGTAGAAAGGACCCTTCAATCCGAAGACCTTTTGTACTCGGAGGTCTAATCAAGGCACGAGATGCCTGCCCAACTCAAATCATCTTTTACTTTACATAATCATCTTTCACATTATATGATTAATATTTTAATTTAACTAAGAATCCCAAGATCTAACAACAATACTTACTTTCAAGCTCTTTTAGTAAGGAATAAGTCACAAACAATACTTATGTACAAGCTTTTTTGGGAAGGAAGTAGTCAAAACAATCAACTAGCCATGAAAAGGCTTGGGGCCATAACCCTTATAACATACAACCAATTAATTTTCAATTTAGTCTTTTAATTCTAACTATTCAAGATTAAAATGTAGTCAACTAAAATTTCTAGGCACGCCTTACTCCACAGTTAGGTGAATTTAGTTCACCAACACAAAAGATTACATACTTCAAAATCACTACTTTAAGCTGAAAAATCTCATAAGAGCTAATGGAAAAAATTCTTGGATATAGTAAAGTCAATCACCATAAAATAAAATTGCATGCCAAAAGCCAAACCAAAACCAAACCAAACCAAACCTTAAGCCCAAATCTAAAACCAAACTATTAACAAAGGTGTACAAACATTAACAAGAAACTGAATGCATATGAGCCAAATTGGATAAAATAATACTCAGCCGAATAAAATTGCTTTAATTCAGAATTTTAAAAATACGTCAAAGCATAAAGAATAACATATGAGGCCATAAAAGATCAAGCCAATTGCGGAAAAAAAACTCAAAACACCAAAACAAATCAAATTGGAGCTTTTCCAAGAACAAATATTCACTAAAAAAAAGGTAAAAGTCAAACTTTGTTCAACATTTTCCTCTGTAACTACTTTTAGTTCCAAAAGACCATATACTAGCCTAACGAGCCAAAATATCAGATATAATTGAGTCAAAAATGTCAAATAAAGTCATATGTTATTTTAGAAAAAATTATTATTTACCAAGAAAAAGACAAAAAAGTCAAAGCTTAAGTCAAAGATAAAAGTCAAAGTTTGACTTTTACTATTTATATATTCAACATTTTACTCTTTTAAAACTAATTTGGTCATTTTCTGTTTAATTGTAATTGATCCTCCTTTAACCCTAATTTAATTGGTTAATTTTTATTTAATTTGTATAAATGTGATTAATTCTCAACTAACTCTGCTTATAGTTATTGTTGGGTAACTAGTGAAAAATACATTGAATATTCATGAAGAACATTCAAACTAAAATTGCTAAACTTAACCAAACTTTTATCAATCATAACATAGGTTACATCAATCCAAATGACAACATTTTATAAACCTAATTTAACCTAAAAATGCCAATAAATATCCTGAAATCATTAGATTGATTAAAAAGCAACTTTAACATAAAAAATGAGCCAAAACCCATGGAAGAATTTGACATATTTGCTCACTCGTGGAAAAACGATCATTACTTTTTACATACTAAACTAAGTCACAAACCAAAAGTTGTAATGGAAAGAAGACATCTCAAGCTTTAATTCGGCAAGCATTGATAATCCATTTTCAATGAGTTTAGGAGGTTTACCAACAAAAGAAAAGATTAATACCCAAGCATAACTTCGATCTTCTTGAATCTTAGAAAATTAAGTGAAAATATTAGAAAAATTAAACCCTTAAAAGTATGGAAACGGAGATAGAATTGAAGAGGAGGATAAAATGATCTTTATCTTGATGTTTGGAAGGAAAAGCAAGCTTCTTCAATGGAGCTAATGGCTATGAAAGCCACAAAATGAGGGTGGATGAAGAAGAAGATGAAGCGTAAACTATGGGGAGAAAAGAGAAAGAAGGTTCTTGGCCAAGTGGGTATGGAAATGAATGGCGGTGATAAGTTAAATGATAAGTATGACAATCATTTAATGCAAGTAATCATTACATGCTAAACTTAAAGGTTAAGTTTGCAAAATCTCATGTGCAAAGGAGAGGTGAAACACACGTAGCCAAGGAGAAGTTATGAGAAAATGATAAGAAAGGCAAAACATACTATATGAACCATGATGAAGTCTAATGATGATTATGTGCAAACTATCTAAATATTTGTAATAAGAATATGATGCACATGGAGATGGAAAGGATGCCAAAAAATTTAGACCAAATGGATGATTTTATCTGAGAGTAATAAAAATAAATAGAAAATAGTTTTAATTTACTTTTAACTTTAGAACACCAAAATACAATATTCCTCGAAGTTTTGTCAATATAAGATACTTAAAAAGATCATTTCGAGGTGCTAAATGCAATAAAAGTTAATTGACATGAAATTGATGTCTTTTGTCAATCTCCATGTACCAATTTTTAAAATAGCTAGGAGGTTAAGAAAAATATAAGGAATTCAAAAATGATTACTTTAGAATTATCTAGGAAAATTAGATGGCCAAAAATAGTTCGGAAAGTCTCAGAGAGTAAAATTGGGAGCAAAGATACGAATAATGGAACAAAATCTTTCTATAACGCAACTAGGACTTTAGTTTCCTTGAAAAGTTGTAATAAATCTTTAAATAACATATTCTCATTTTTGTAATATTAAATATATTTTTTAAAAGTGGGGTATTACATAATCTCTATATTGTCATAACATGAAATGCTAAATATGGTTAAGTAGCATAAATTAATGCATACCTTGTTTATTATATCCTCTGCCCGAGCCTCTATAACTTGCTCCTTGAGTATTCCTTAATAAAGCGGCAATCCATGGAGACCTTCAATCTTATTCTTCTACCATTCTTCCTTTTTCTGAACTCTCACTGCTTCTCTTGACTCATGCACAAACTCGATTAACACACTACGACTTTGGGGAAACTCAAAACTGGAGCTGGAAAAAAAAATGGAAAAAAAAAAATCCAAAACATCTCGTAGTTGCTCCGTGAGCTGTAAAAAACTGAATCGAATATGAGGGCTGGGTATTTGAGGTTAGAACTGCATTGTTAGAAGCCTAAAAATTTTGGAAAATAATGGGTTTTTCTTATTTTTCCTTTGAGCAAGAATTATTAACGATCAAAGTTTGACAATTTCCAGGAGTTGTTGTTTGTGACCATAAAAGAAGGTTCATTTTGGATAGCTGGTGCTTTCCTCTTCAAGTTTAGTGGGTCAAAAGGGATATTCTTGATTTTGGTGAAATTTCCACATGCCAAGTGCAATTTAGGATTACCCATTTGCAGTTTTAGTTTAAATCTTATTGAATTTTGAATCAAAGCAAACCAGCTAGGCTTCCTTCCGTGTTCAGACTGGATGTGTCAACTTAAGGGTTGGTTTCCAGAAGGTGATTGGATATGGTTATTATATTCAGAGAACTCTCAGGATTTTAGCTTCTAAATAATGCTTCTTACATCCAAATTATTGCCTTGATTTGAAATTTATTTGAGCAAGGAGCTACCATTCCCTCCGATTATGAAGCCTAATGGGGGTGATTCAAGTTGGTGTTGTTATTAGCTTCATTTTGGTGTCTATATCACCTTATTTGGAACCTTGGTTTAAGATTAATGGCAAATAGGACCAGAGATATCAAGCAAATAGTGCTTGGAGGTGAATTCTAGCAAATAGTATTCTGATAGCTGATATGTACGGAGAGGTCTACCTAGTTTTGAAATTATTTGCCTTTCCTCCTTTAGCTTGATTCGTATGCCCTTTCCCCTCTATATAAAAGGTGCAAGCTGTAATGAAATCAAAATTTGATGCATCAGTGAATTTCAGAACTGATACCTTCGCTTCAAGTGCAAACTCACTGTTTTTGTCTTAATATTTCTGTAAAATCTGCGTTAATCTCAGCTTGAATTCTTCATAGCTTAATATCCCGTTTTATTCCTTGCAATCTAATCCCAAAAATCACCGAAAAAAATTCTCCACCCATCCCCATTTGAGTGTTAGGCTATCCTGATTGGACTTGTTTGTAATCTGTTTTGGTGAAAGCTGATGCCTTTGCTGAGCTATTAAGCTTCCGCTCATTTGAAGGCCTGTCCGTGCTGGTAATATATCATTGCAAAAATGGCAAGTGGATGAGGATCCTCAGATATTTTCATTGTAAGAGCTCTATTTCCACATGTTTAGGCCTTTATATCTTTTCACTAGCCTTGACAATTTCTTGAAGCTTAGAGTTGTGCATATTCCCTTTTCGTCATCTTGGTCACTTGGTCACTATAGAGAGTCCTGAAGATATTATGACTCGTATCCTTTGGAAACTGCACTGAAGAAGATTTAAATGTTGGAGTACACTGCAGTTGTCATTGACTCATTTTATCACTGAACTCAAATTGTTAGCTTAATATTGATCTTCTGATTGCTAATTGTCGGAATGTAGGCCAGGGGACTTGATGTGGTGCCCACAACTATTTCACGTTTTCGCAATGGAGGTGATGATAAGACTGCAGATTTGCTGGAGACCGTAGTCTATCCAGAGGAAATCACTCATTGTGCTGCTGGAGTAAAATGGTTTCGTTATCTTTGCTTGAGATCGACATATCCTGTTTTGAACCAAAATGGTGCGATGGATTCTGAAAGCAGCAGTAAGGAAGTTGCAAGTAGTAGCATGGAGGATGGTGAAGTCGTTCAGAAGTTTCACACAATAGTGCAAAAATATTTCAGGGGACCATTGAAGCCTCCTTTTAATGAAGAGGCGAGAAAAGCTGCTGGTTTTGGCCGTCAGTGGTATGAACCACTAGCTGTCAAAGAGAGCAATGAGACGACCCAGTAAGCCGCACGTGTATGCTATCGAGGAGCAAATTTGTGTTTTTGCCGGTTCCCAGCTAAAGGAGAAACATGATTAGTAGCGTTTGTTCAGTTTCTAGGCTTCGGCAGAACTGCTAGTCGTGATCGTTTATGTGAGTGCAAGTAGAACAGAGACTCTCTGTTGGGAATTTATCTGCGGCACGAAAGCATTTCTATCAACGTTGTACTTCAACTCCGTTGCCCAGACCACTAATAAACAGCGTCATAAGGATAAAAACTGTCATTACTCATTACATAATCTAACCTATTATGACGTTTATTAATGTCTCGGGCACTTGTTATTCAGGCCACATTGAACCATACTAGGTATACAGGCGCAGGCATGCAGCACTCTTCATCCATGGATGCAACAAAGTTAGCCAGAAACCTTACAAATCAAGGGCGTGTATGTGGCTAATTGCACATATCTTTCCCTCTAGCGGAATAAACAAGAAATTAAAGTAACCTGGTATTCCAGAAAATAAAGATAAATAAAACCTTTAACAGCCATAGCTGCTGTTAAAGGGAAACGGAGAAAGCAATAAGAGAGAGATTGTCGATGCAGTTGTTTCATAATCTGCTCTTCCAACAACCAACTTCAGTTGCTTTCTCAAGATATGTCAAGGTTCCTTATTACACCCTATCTATGTTACAAAACAATGCTCTTTCCTCCCATTTTATTTCGATCATAGAGAGATCAAACAATGAATCTTCAAAGGGTAGCACCCCAATCACGTCGTAGACAAACGAAAAGAAAAAATTTGGGGAACTAAGCAAATAAAATTTCAAGCTGTACACAGGATGCTTTTCTCCTGGCGTCTCAGCTACCCAGCTTCCCCTGTCGAGTCACACAATAGGATCTTTGCCTATTGGTCCCCGCTTACAACATAAGTCTTTGGATATCACTGAAGTTTTCCCGCAATGCAGAGAGGAATGCTCCTGAAAAGAAACATAAGTAAACATATGATACATTAAACCTTCAAATAAACCGTGACAAGGAAAATTTTCATTTTAGCAACGATCATATCGTAAGTCCATTAGCATCAAAATGACAAAACAGACATATTTTCACATCTCAAAGATCGTTCAATATCTCAGATATGCTTCTAACAGTTTCTTACATACTGCATCTATAAGATTCATTCACCCTTTTTAGGTGAATCTATAAAGACTTGGGACTTTACAAAACACCTGTAGGCTGTTGCTGATGACGGCTTGACAAATATGGTGACCAGCTAAGAACTGCAAGTTCACTAAAATCTATGTCTCCGTTCAGTAATGCAACGCCTATCACCAATACTAACCCAGGAACTTAATGAATTAAAAGCTGCAGGCACATCTTCACAGTAAGTACTGATCTATTATAAGCTGCAGATGTTTTTATCCTCAGTTGCATATTGCATAGTATCGTGTCTATAACCTCATATTTGGCTCCTTGTAAACACGAGATATTCTTACAGAAGTAATATTCCGAAACATGGTGATATTTTAAAAGCAAAAATGCATAAGTTGCAAAGTTGCATACAAAAATGCATGAAAGCAAGAAATTACAAGTTCCTTCCAATAGCAGAGCCTTTTCTATGGTTCATTCACTTGCACTATCAGCACACCCTTTCCATTAGTTCTACAACCATTGCACAATTATGCCCATCAGTGAACCATAGATTATCCTTGGCCGATGACTATTAGCTTTAGTATTGACTTGCTCTCCATGACAAATTTATGTGAGGTCTGATCCTTTCTTGATCAACTCTCTTCAATTGTATAACTATATTACTCAGCAAGAAAAGAATGAAACCAGCAACTTGAAAAGAAGAAGATAAAGAAATAAAATGAAACCGGACAATCACAGAAGAGAATATAGAACTTTTCTATTGAGACTTTAAGTTAAAGAATGAATACACCCAACTCCCTCAAACACAGCACTCTTCACTGGGGCTCTCTGTTCTTCCTTTCTCTTTCTCGTTTTTCAGATGTCTAAGCCGTATATGAATTAAGACATAATTATACGCACAAATATCCCTTAACCCTTAACCATGCCAGCTGGATTACAAGTATAATCCTAACTAAACAAAAATCCCCCCCTCCCTCTCTCATCACATAAAGGGGACAAGACTATTATTCACAATCTCCACCTTTGTTCACGTATGCTATACAAAACAGCGTTTGCAAACAATACTGGAACTTTGCTGCAGGTAAAGACTTGTTTAGCATGTCAGCCAGGTTTTCTTCAGTTTTTATCTTCTCCCAACTTAACTTACCACCACCAATCACCTCTCTAATAAAAAGTAGTTTGACATCTAAATGTTTTGTCCACTCATGATATATGGGGTTCTCGCTTAAACATAACGCACTTTGATTATCACACCATACCACCACTGACTTGAGCATAAACTGAAATTCTTTCACTAACCCTTTCAGCCAAATTGCCTCTTTTATAGCTTCTGTGCACCCAATATACTCAGCCTCTGTTGATGAAAGTGTGACAGCCCTTTGCAAAGTAGACTTCCAACTAACAGTATATCCTCCCAGTTGAAAAATATAACCAGAAACTGACCTCCTGGTATCCTTATCACCTGCAAAATCTGAATCTGTGAAGCCCTTAAGCTTAATCTCCTTTGAATCAGCTCCACTAAACATTAAACCTACTCCTTTTGTGCCAGCCAAATACCTTAGCACCCATTTGACAGCTTTCCAGTGTCCTTCCACTGAATCAGACATTAACCTGCTTACAACACTTGCAGCATGTGCAAGATCTGGCCTCGTACATATCATCAAATACATTAAGCTTCCCACTGCACTTTGATAAGGAACCTTAGCCATGTATCTCCTTTCTTCCTTTGTCTTAGGAAACTGAATTCTTGAAAGTTTAAACTGAGCTGATATAGGAGTTAACACTGACTTTACAATAGAACCAAACTTAACATCTTCTTCACATAGGACTCCAGGGACAAAATCAACTCTTTTCTGCGTGTCTCTGTGTATTTCTATGCCTAATATCCTTTTGGGAACTCCTACGTCTTTCATATCAAACTCCTTCTCCAACTTTAACTTTACAGCCTTGATCTGCACTTTACTCTTGCTTGCAACAAGCATATCATCAACATAAAGTAATAAGAAAACATCTTCCTTACCCTTTTCATGTTGCACATAAATACAAGCATCAAATTTGCTTTGTTTGAATCCAATACTTTTCACATACAAAGATTTTTTCAACAAACATACCCAATTTTGCTTTCCTGTCACTGCAAAACCTGGTGGTCGATGCATATATATGCTCTCCTTGAGTTCTCCATGAAGAAAAGCAGTTTCTACATCTAATTTCTCCGATTCCAGATCTTGTGGTGCAGCCAAAGCTAACAAACACCTTATTGATGTGTGCTTTACCACTGGGGAAAATATCTCCTTGTAATCTACTCCTTCAACTTGTGTAAAACATTTAGCAACTAACCTTAATTTGAATCTGGGTTTTTCTCCTGACTCAATACCTTCCTTCAATTTTGAAACACCCATTTGCAACCCACCAACCTCTTATTTTTAGGTCTTGGTACCAACTGCCACATTTCATTCTTCTTTAAATATTCCATTTCATCATTCATTGCCCTGACCCATTCTTTACTTGCCTTACTTGTGATTGGCTGTTTGTAACTGAAAGGCTAAAGGCTCTTCATCCACAAAACTTGTGGCATTTAGGACATAAGCTACAAAATCAGCATACCCAAACTTCCTTGGAGACCTTACCTCCCTTCTCCACCTATCTCGAGCTAATTGATATCCAACTAGATCATCACCTCCAGCAACAAGATCAGTATCTTCTTCCTTTCAGATCTAGTAACAATCACATCAGGTTGTTGTAACTGTGATGTGTCACCATGCTCCACCTCAATGATGAAATCCCCCTTCGACAGCCCTTCTGTTTGCTTCTGTCCAGAGAAATGAACATTATAACAATCGTTCTCTCTGAACCTAACATCTCTACTAATGAATGTCTTTGCTTCATTACCGTCAAGAGTGAGCAACTTGTATCCCTTGACACCATCTGAATATCCCAACAGCACACTTAATTGCCCTTGCTTCAAGTTTGCCTTGACTCACATGTGCATAACAAATGCAGCCAAACACCTTAATTAAGATAGTATAGTCAGCAAGCATTTGACTCCACCTCTCAACAGGAGTGTCCAAATTTATTGCACTTGAAGGACATCTATTAATCAAGTAGCAAGTAGTATTTGTCACTTCAGCCCAATAGCACATAGGTAATCCAGAATTCAACATCATACACCTAACCCTTTCAAGAATAGTACGATTTTCAACTAGGCCATTTTGCTATGGTGTTCCCTTTACAGTAAAATGCCTTACCAACCCTTGTTCCTTAGAGAATGCATCAAATCATTCATTACAAAACTCTAAGCCATTATCAGTCATTTACCTCTTCACCTTCCTATTTGTTTGTGTTTCAACTAGTTTCTTCTAGTCTTTGAAACAAACAAACATCTCATCCTTAGTTTTCAGGAAGTAAATCCAAACATATCTGGAAAAATCATCAATAATCGACATGAAATACCTGGCACCTCCTCTGGATTGAACCCTAGCTGGCCCCCATAAGTCATCACGTACATAATCCAATATCCCCTTCAACTTATGAATACTTGCTGAGAATTTTAACCTACTGGACTTGCCCATTACACACTCTTCACAGAACTCCAAATCTAGGAGACTCTTTTCACTAAGAAATCCCTTTTTGTCCCAATCTGTGATGCCATAGCATTGTTTGATTAAACTCTCTAGAACTTAGTTCACCTTTTGATACACTTGTCGCTACTGGACTCGGTGGATGTATCACATACAATCCATTTCTAAGCTCTCCCTTTAACACCACCATTGACCCACGAGCCACCTTAAAAACTCCAGTTTGTGCCTTGATAGTATAACCCTCGTTGTCAAGAGAGCCTAGTGAAATTAGATTCCTTTTTAACTCGGGCATTTAAGACAAATCCTATACCAGGTGAAATCTTAAGTAATACTTGACCAACACCTATTATAGAACAGGTTCGATTATTTCCCAAAAGAACATGCCCTCCTTGAGTCTTTGTATAACTTGAGAAATAGGCTTTGTCAGGACACATATGAAAGGTACAACTAGTATCCAGGACCCATTCATCACCTCCAATATTCGAGGACACCATTAATACTTCAGCACTCTCATAACCATCTAACACAATCTCAGTTTCTCCTTGATCTTTACTAAATTATTGATCTTTCTTATATTTAAACTGCTTCTTGTTTCTATCTGGACACTCTTTCTTATAGTGTCCCTTTTTGTAACAATGAAAACACTTTCTTGAAGCTTTTGACTGCAATTGTGATCTACTTCTTGAATCTTGTTTATTTTCCTTCCTTTCTGTTCTTGCCCAACTGTAGTGACTCTCTGCATCTGATACCTCCTTGTGTATTTGTTGCATCTTCAATTCCTAGGAGGTAAGTGCAGTCACAACATCATCTAAAGATAGGACATTGTGGCCATATAACATGGTATCCACAAAATGTTCATACTTATCTACTGAAAGAGAGTTTAATAGAATAATTGCTTGGTCTTCATCTTCGATTTTTACCTCTATATTATCCAGGTCAAGAATGATTCTGTTGAATTCATCAAGATGATCTTCAATGGTTCTTCCAAGAGGCATCTTGAAAGAATACAATCTCTGTTTCAAGATTGCTCTTTTGGTAAGAGATTTCGTCATATACAGTATTTCAAGTTTACTCCATACTCCAGCAGCGGTTGTTTCCTTTGAAACTTCACACAAGACTGTCTCCTAAACACAGAATTTAGGCACTATGAGCTTTCTCCATAATTTCTAACCACTTTTGTTCTTCAACCCCTGCCAATTTCTTCTTGTCATCCCCCAAAACCAGTTGTAAACCTTGTTGTACAAGTAGTGCTCTCATCTTTATACACCAGACATTAAAGTCATTTTTTCCATTAAACTTCTCCACGTCAAACCTTGCAGAAGCTATGATTTAGAATACAATGGAAGCTCTGATACCAATTGTGAAATCTGATCCTTTCTTGATCAACTCACTTCAATTGTATAACTATACTACTCAGCAAGAAAAGAATGAAACCAGCAACTTGAAAAGAAGATAAAGAAATTAAACGAAACCAGAAAATCACAAAAGAGAATATAGAACTTTTCCATTGAGACTTATTAAGTTGAAGAATAAATACACCCAACTCCCTCAAACACAACACTCTTCACCGAGGCTCACTGTTCTTCCTTTCTCTTTCTCATTTTTCGAATGTCTAAGCTGTATATGAATTAAGACATATTTATACACACAAATATGCCTTAACCCCTAACCATGTCAACTGGATTACAAATATAATCCTAACTAAACAAAAATAACTCCACCCCCCCCCAGCACATGATGTGGACAAGACTATTATTCACAATCTCTACCTTTGTTCACGTATGCTATACAAACAACATCTGCAAACAATACTGGAGCTTTGTTGCAGGTAAAGACTTGGTCAGCAATTTATAATACTAAAATTTTATGTCCATGATTGTGGCTGACTAACAATGATATCGCATTACTTTGGCTTTATTCTAAATGCATTAACAAGGGAAAATACATACTCAATAAAACAAGGATATTTTAGTTGTCACCTAGATTCCCAAATTGGATAGTGCAAAACTTATGGGCCCTTTTTTTTTCTTTTTTTTTTACCCAAATGACAGTTCTTGACCCAACGCCACGAACTTAAGGGTGGGTTGTCTCAAAATATAGTCAGTAGTAGCTTCGAGTTAATCAATTAAGTTGGTTTTGAAACCTTAAACAAGGGGAATTAATAATTATCCAAAAGGAAAAAAAAAAAAGAGTTCTAACAACTACTAGCTTTATTTCATTTGGAAAATACTTAATTTCTAATGAATTAAAATAGTTCATATTATTTCAAAAACTAATTACCGCCGGAAAAAATGTTTCTCAATAATTTAAGTAAAGAATATATACAGCATATCAATATTGCAACAGGTAATAAAATCAGTCCCATTATAATTGTTAAACTCCCAATCAGGATATTACGATTCTACGATCCAAAAGTCAATGACTAATGTGCAATCCTAAGTAAGATATTAAAGTAGTAGAATCTTACAATCCTGTACAGGATTAGTAGAATCTTAAGATTCTAGTTAGAATTTTACAGTTCCACATATAAACTATAATTTCTATCTATTTACCTTAGAATCTTTTTTTTTTTTCCTCATTTCCACTATATATCTTCCATCATCTAAACATCAATCCTTGTTTATATATTTAATACTAATCAATGCCAGAAAAAAAAAATACACAAGCGAGATATTAATATTACAACAAAGCTAGTTGTTGGGGAAAAATATTTATGAAAGAGATCAAATACAGAAAGTAAAATAAATATACTGAAATTTGCAATGTTATTTATTTATTAATTTCTATTTAGCTCATAACTATCCTTTTCAATTTTTTTTGTGTGTGGTGCTATTTATTTATTTATATATACATATTCCACATACCAACTTTTTCTATATGCATATTACTCAACAATTTGTGTTACTATTCAGTTACTACTACTAAATTAGTGATCACAAGAGCTTAAGAATTTTTTATGTTTTATAAACAATAGCTATGGGATTTTGTACCATACAAGTATATCAGGATCCTATTTTTTCAGTATTCAATTCGGACTCTTACCAATTCTTACTGATTCTAGGCAGAATATTTATTTTAACAATCCTGAAGATGATAATATCAAAATGTTGAAAACAATAAATGATATGCCACGACGTGATTTTTAGAGTAAATATTGATACATATCTGGAGCGTATGGTACAGATCAGGTCTGTATCAATAAATATTGCTGAATATATATGTTTATCAGCCACTGTGCATTCCCTTGCCGCATACCGGTGATAGTGTGAATTGGTATGCTAAAATTCCAACATATATCCTTGATATATCAAAGTTTCAATATATGATGTGAAGCATTATTTTATAATCTGAAGAGAAGGAAAAATGTGTTCATCTAATGAATGCAAGTATTTAAAAACTAATAACTTATTTGTAGAGGAATATATCTCATGCTATAAAAGAATAGTCAGAACAGAGTGTCATAGCAGCAAGTAGAGTATATTTAGATGCGCCCATTTGGTTAAGGAAAGACAGCTTATTCCTTCGGGCCATTTAAATCACATCATATATTTGAGTATGGTAACTGATCACCAGAGCTCCCTCTTTAGAATTTTCACAGCCATAACAAAAACAAGACAAGTAATAAACATTTATGCAAACCAAAATTTATAAGGCACAATGTTCCATTAACACCACCCTAATAATGTCATTTACCCTCCCAAGCATAAAAGGGACCACAAAGAAAGAGCAATAGTAGAAAATGATGAACATGCAGCAGCAATACATACCTCCAACTTTGCCATCAAAAACTCGGTGATCGGCAGATAAAGTCAATTTCATTTTTGAGACAATAGCAGGCTTCTCGGTCCCTGAATAGAAAGCAAACGAGTTACAAATAAACTGTAATAGATAATAGAAGTTAAATTAAGTAAAGCAAGCAGCATTGTCCTACCATCACTTCCAATCACTGGCACCACAAAGTAATTGCCTCTACCGACGGCAAGAATGCCAGCCTGCAAAAATATAACAGAAAACTAATACATCTTCCACCCTCAAAAAGATGGTGAACAATTCTAAGTTTAGCACAAACAATGGCTAGAGATACCACAAACAATATGAGCATTATTAAAATACATAAGCGCATAAATTATTCATCTCAAAATATGGTTAAAAAGATATCTTGCATATAAACGCCCAGCAAGATACCAGAGCTCACTAATTACACTTCCATAGGAATTGGGGAGAAAAGGTGGTTGCTCTTCATAACAGCCAAAAGACTCCGTAATGTAGGGGTGTTACTTGCCCTCTTGTTTTTGTTAGGTTGGGGAGGGGGGATTGATCCACAACGAAACTTGGAATAAATCAGCAATTACTACGCTATTGTTGAAAACAACAAGGAACTCATTTTACATGAAAGACAAATATATAACAGATGAGGAAACCTGATTCACAAGATTTGGGAAACTTGAGGTTCAGAAGGAAGTTCAAGTCACTCTACAAGCCCCAGAAGTGAGGAAATGTTGTATTAAAATTAAAAGCGGCATGTATTACAACCTGCTTGAACAAAATGTGCAAGTTGCACCATGGAAAATAATTAAATTCTGACACTCAAGTAGTCTTTTATGGAACAAACTGATAGCTTGGTGCATCACTTCTGATAAATAAATAAACAGAAAAAAAAAAGACTAGACAGCTGGAATCATAAACAGATAAAAACTGCAGACTCTGAATCCTGTAAGGAACGCATCAATCACCGTTGCTTTACTCACCCCTTCCATTCTCAGTCTGGAAAAAAGTATTTTGTGGCATGGGGTCACAAGATCTTGACTCGGCTAAACTGAGAAGCTAACATGGTTCCAGAGATATATCAAGGAGAAAACTTTTGCTTCCGTAGGAATATAGTTCCTTTAAAAGCCAATGCTAATGCTGTTTGGAGTTGCGGAAGATTTTCCGGAATACGGGAACATATGTTACGGTTAGGGCTGTAAATGAGCTGAGTCGATTCGGTATTCGGTTCGGCTCGTTTGTTTAGTTAAATGAGCTGAGCTTTTAGACTTGTTTATTAAATGAGTCAAGCCTGAACTAGAAAAAGTAAGGCTCGGTTCATTTTTTTGCTTTGGCTCGTGAGCTCAGCTTGGCTCGTTCATTTACAGCCCTAGTTATGGGAATAGACTATAGAGTGTGACATTATTCACTCTGTTTATAAGCTAGATGTTATATGGGTAATTCTCTGGGCTGTTATCTTTTATGTTTAGAACTCTTATTGAGTTATAATTTTCTCAAGTTTTGTCAAAGCCTTGAAATTTTATGTTTACTGGCCATTGGTTCACATGCCCAGAAAAAAATATATATATTCTGTATGTATAAAAGGAGAAAAAAAATGGAAAAAAAAAAACAGCAAACAGCTCATGTAGCCCATAATAGACCAGAGGCTAACATCCTGAGCTATAAAGTATATCCTATGGGTAACTCCTAAAAGCCCGTGATCAAGTATGCATAGGGTTGCAAACGATCAGAGCTGGTTCATGAGGCTCGGCTTTTTATTTAGCTAAAAGAATCAATCTTGAACCTTATTTTTAGGCTCCTTTAATAAACAAATCAAGTCTGAAGAAAAGCTCGTAGGTTGGCTCAGCTACAATATGCATGCATCAATGTTTCTCAATAAAACCAATGATTAAACTACACTATAAAAAACAGATAGAGAGACATACCTGAGGAGGGTTGATAATTGCACAAAAATGATCTACCGGAAACATCCCCAGATTGGAAATGCTGCACAGCATTATAAAATTATGGCCTCTGCTGCTAAGGTGATGTCAGGGTAATTATTGAAACAGTAAGCGTGCAGATACTCACCTAAATGTCCCTCCCTGAAATTCATGGGGCATAAGTTTCCCTCCTCGGGCCTTTTCAGCTAATTCCTTAACCTGCAATGTATAATTACAGATATAGAAGTTGATGATAATTAATAACCACACTTGGTATTCAGTTATTTCATTATAAGCAACTGACCTGGAAATAGAAGAAAAGACTAATGAACTAGAATAATGATAGCAAGACCTTAGATCGCAATGAGAATTTGGTCTAAGGGCAAAGAAAAACAATACAGGCTCAGTCATAAATATGGAGGATCTTAAAGGTCAAACAATTTGCTTGAAGCCTTCAACAAGAGAGATAGTCCATGGCTCCATGCATATCCACTCTTATCTCTCTCATAGAAAAATCAATTACAATACCATATATTTCCAGGCAAACATGATCTTCCTCACTGATTGCACAATTTTAAAATTCTTTTAGCAGATCATTAACTTCTTAGCAAGAGTAAATAAAGATTCAAAACAAATCTGTCAAACAATTGCAATGGTTCAGCACAATTACCTCAACAGATATTGCTGATATTGTTTTCTGGTCTGCATTCCTCACTATAGGAGTCATCAAACCCTGCAAAGGAGGTGTGCTCTTGATGAGAGTAGGCCCCATGTGGAAACTTCAAGGAGCATGACATCAGCAAAAAAGTACCTTCTCAGTAGCCACAGCAATTGATATATCAACAGAATCATTGAGCTCAAGCTCTCCCTTGTCAACATTCCAGGAAGCTGTCATGCAATGAGTACAAAATGTAAGGTAATACATGAGTCATGAGCACAAAAAACAATATCAGAAAAGCAATGAAGATGAAGTAATCTAAAAAAAAAAAAATCAAATGCATTGGGATTTATGCAGGGTAGGAGAGAAGATGGAAGGGAAACAGGTAAGGGAATTCAGTGAGGAAGAACCATACTTCACAGAAAGAGAGGATTTAGAAGGAGAACAGCAATCATTAAATGACAAAATCATGTGTTCCAAAAATAACAATAATCTCATACATATAGGCCCAATTTGGTAAATAATCTATTGAAATGTATGAAATAATGTGGGAAAAGATAGAGGTGGCTCCTACCAAGACTAAATCAGGAGGTGAGACTAAGATGGTCCAAACAACTTAAAAAGACACCACCAGGCAATAAAATCGCAGTCACAGTATAACAGTATCAAAGCATTGCGAATGATAAATTATGTGTCACAATCATCGCGGCATAAAACTTTATTTTTTATTTGTATTTCGCCATATACTCTAATTATTATTTATTAATCATTTGAATACAAATATTTTAATAAACTAATATTTTATATTATATTATATTATAAGTATTTAAGTGAGTCATTATATGCTAAATTGTCTTAATAATCCTCATTTTTTCTTAGAATTAAAAAATACATGTTATTTAGTGGTACATGTGAAAGTAATAAATAGCAATAATTTATTATAATTCAATACTAACTTATTATAAGTATATATAGTAAAGTAATAAGAAGAAATTATTATGCATGCTTTTAATAGATTTAAGAATTTTCAATAACTTACCAATTTATTGTCGATATTTTCCAATCTATCAGCAACACCAATTTATCAACGATTTACTAATGATTTATCTGTCAATAAAATGCAAAATTTTAAAACAGTAGTGAATCGGTAATTTTGTGTCATAACTGACCTAAAAACCACTAAACAGCAACCGGTACGCTATAGCAGTACCACAATTTAATTGTATGGAAAAGACTCAAAAACATCGGTGAAGAGTTGCAGGAAAATTCTTGTAAGACATTGCAAGAGACAACAAAGTAGTTCTAGAAAGTTTTGAGAAGAGGTGATAACATGATTGACTTTGATGTGACTTAATCTTGATATAAAATTGTGGCACATCAAGATTTGTGTAGATGGCCCAAGGTAACAGACCTTATTGTAGCAGTTGCCTTTATTATTATTGTGTTTTGGGTTGCTAATAATTAGTTGCGATTGTTGTTGTATACCAATTAGTTGTGTATTCCTAGCGTTATTATATACATGTTTACTCTTTGCATAGTACAAAAAAATTTTTGAATTACTATTTCCAATGCTACTTATAACTTATACATTGTATCAGTTGCTTTCTCATACACCACCTCTTTCATCAGAAACAGCCCACTACTAGCTTACAAGCTAGTAGATGTGAGGCTTCATACATGTGGACCTCCCCAAACCCAATCTATGACGGAATTCACACCGGATATTTGTTTGTTTCTTATAGGTAACACAATCATTTGCAACATCAGTGCAACAGATACTACCAAATAACATGTGATCACATTTAGATTCCAATCCTGAGCACCTCATTCAGAAATATTGTTAGCTTGAAATATTGGATATTCGGATGTGAAAATGGAACTAAACTGCCCAAGGTGCAAATATCTCAGTCCGTCAAATTGCTTCCTACAACTATTTTCAGAGTTCAGGAGACAATATTTTGGAACATCTCAGCTAATGCTTCTAAACATTAATGAATGCACAAATGGCCTACTAATTTTCCAACATTGCCCTTCATTTAATTTGTATACATTTAGAAACAAATACCAACTTAGAAGTAACAGAAGTAAGTTGATTTTTTTATGAACCATACAAGGTTAGTTTGTTAAGCTAAAGTTTTTAGCAAGTCGTTAATTTCAAATTTTAATATCTATGTTTGGTCAAGGATTTGGAAAGAGAGTATCGGCTATGAAGAATCCTCTTAAACCCACCTTTTATCTTCTTTACCCACAGAAGTTGAACAAACATCTAAGACAAAAACCAACTAAATCATGATCTATGATAGGCTTTATGACGCCGAGATCTCCAAATATCCAAGATCGGCAACAAATGTCAACAAAGCAATCTCTTACCATTTGCTTCTGGTACGTTTCTCAGTGCAACTGCAACAGCTTTAATGATGATGTCGTTAACTGAAACCTTAACCTTGTGTCTTTCTGTACATGGGATAATAAGCAGATAGTAAAGGCCTGAAAATAAATTTGCAAACTAACAAACCATCAATCATCAGAGTTTTAAACATACCTATTAACTCCTTTCTGAATGATAAAAGTGGATCGAGCACAACATCTGATGCAAGTAACAGTACACCTCAGATAATAGGGCAATAAATTAATTAATGCTATGAGAAGAAGAATAACATCTAGTATCTCCTTGCCTGTAGACAAATATAGGTGTGGTGTAGTTTGTTTGGATTCCAATAGACGCCGAGCAATGACCTTCAAAAGAATGAAGTAATAGATACATCAGAAGGAAATGATAGGAACACCAATAGATTGATCCTTAGCCTTATCAAAACATGGAAGATATGCCTCATAAGTAAAAAGGTTTATCAGTTAGTATGAAATCTCAGGAAATCATCAAATACTGTAACATGGAGTTTACAGCATCATAGATATAAGAAAATAGTTACAAATGGATCTGTAAATTTGGGACTGCATAACCCATCCGGTGACACATATTATGGCTCAGCATTACAGAGCTACTTGCAAGGCTCTGTCACATACCTGGGGTCATGTTCGGCCGGTACATATTATGACCCTTTTTTTCTAAAGAAACTAAAAGCAATTTTGATAGTTGTTTGATCCTTTTAAGGTAGATATTGTGTCCTTTCTCTATAAATATTCCCTGCTGCTGCTGCTGCTATTATAGATAATCTACTTTAATCAAGATACACCCATCAAGAGATGAATCAAAATTTATGGGCAGGAATTTAGATAAAATTATGAACTAAGCAGTCAATGACGAGGATTCTTACTAATGCAAATGTAATCATTTACTAGAAGATAAAAAATGTAGCTGCCTTCTCAGGACCCAAACCAGTCACCAGTTCCATAACATGCTGCAACACATTCAAAAGATATACAAAAAGGGGGAGGATGAAAGAGCATAGCATACATACATGATCTCAAATGCAGCACAGAATACATGCATCTTGATTCATTAAAAAATTTCACCCACAGAGACTATAAGGGAGGGGGATGGGGAACAGAACATACCGAAGCTTAATAAACCTGGCAATCCCAATGATAAGTTTATAAACTGAAGGGAACCTCACAATCATCTGGAACCTACCTTGCGAATTTGGCTGTTCGGCAGGTCATCATAAGAATTTGACAGTTGTGATACTGTATCAACTGAAGTTGGAGGGGAAGAACTCTGTTCAATTTGCGGTGATGGAGTTGGCTTTTCCTTGGATTGACTTCTAGAAGATCCTTTTCCTGATTTAATAGCAGCCAAAACATCTCCCTTCAATAGAGTACCATGGGGACCAGATGCTTTCAATGATGATTCATCGAGTCCAAATTCTGCAATAAGCAACTTAGCAGATGGACTGATCCTGCTAACACAGTTCTGCTCCTTCACTGCTGTTTTCGTCCCATGAGGTGCTAGCTTTTCTTCCTTCATCTTCACACCACCACTGAAAGATGACCTCACTGCTTCGATGTCATCCGCATCTTCCACCTTGCAAAATATAGGAACACATTCAAAAACACATACTCGCAGATTATGGTAACATTAAGCAATATTGAACAAACATACAGTCACTGCAATGGGTTGTCCCACAGCTACATCCTTCAAGCCTTCGGGAGCTAGTATTTTGGCAAGGAATCTGCAATATTTCCAGCAAGTTTACAAGCATAAGAGGAAGGGAGTACTATAGATTTTGTACATAATCATGGTAAACCCTGGGGTAAAATGCTGGTATTAAGACTAAATTTTTAACAAAAATTGAAGCAATCACACACTTGACCCCTTAAGTAATGAAAAATAACCAAAAAATCATAGATTTTGTTACATGCATAACAATTGTGATATAATTGTATTAAATGTCCACATCCCTCTAAAAGACAATTACTCACTCCATTAACAAAAGGCCTATAACATTTCAACACACATATTAAGTAAACCCTTTGTTACACAGTATAGACCCTAATTAAGAGGAAATAAAATACCTACGATGACTAATATGCCCATATATATATATACACACACACACTCTCTCTCTCTCTCTCTCTTTTGGCAACTTGATCTTTAATTTATGAAGGAGGGAATTGAGGGTATGTTAGGAAATGTAGCATTTAGTTTGTATGATCTTCCACAATATGACTTATATTTTGAAACACATTTTGAAAGAAAAAGTAATCTGTATTGCGAAATGAATTGAGTAGTAAATTTTACGAACTTTGAAAACTAATTTGCTAATATACCCTCATATTAATTATACTCCTCTAATTAATACCCTAACATTATTTGTAATTACATATGAGAATAGGGGGGCAAAATAGGTAGCAAAACATTATATGTTTTATTCATTTTGGTAAAAAAAACTTATATTGTAAATGAATCTAAAAAACTATAGGCCCTCTACTCTGAAACAAAGGAAGTACTTAATAGCCAATAATCATATACTATACGGTAAAAATTGAGTATTGTGGAGAATCTCCTGAACTAATGAACAAATGCGTAAACAAAATTACCCATAGAGATAGGAAGCATCATAATGGAGTCATAGAACACAAGGACTTTCCAAATTTTTGTTTTTACACAAGAACTACAAAATAGGAATTTAAATTCAATTTATATATTTATTGCAAATCTTTGCAATATAAATTTCATTTATTTTTATTATGTTTACACTTTTCCCATAAAATCAACATTTTTCGTGCCCTTGGCTTATATATATGGTCATAGATTATTTGTTTTGATCAGCTTTTCATGATTGATAATTTAAAAGACAACACATGCAACTTAACTTTCTCCCTCGTATCTCAAATGACACCTATACCTCCACTAATTTGCCCTTCTC
This sequence comes from Tamarix chinensis, assembly GCA_030549775.1. NCBI lineage: Eukaryota > Viridiplantae > Streptophyta > Magnoliopsida > Caryophyllales > Tamaricaceae > Tamarix > Tamarix chinensis. The sequence goes on along the minus strand of CM060172.1, from coordinate 59,308,968 downwards.
TCTTCCTTCCCTACTTCCTTATTTTCAAACCAGAAGCTGAGCAAGACAAGATATTGACAGATAATACATAACACACTAATCTTTCTAAGTAAATTGCACCAGCTGACTGGTTAAGTAAGAACAGATGCCACAAGCAACTTTGTAGGACCTGCAGAGTCAGAGAATATTACCCCTCTTCAAGGCTTTCAAACTCAAGGGTAGCTTTGTCAGTCTCTATTTCGCAAATTACATCACCAACATCTATCTGTTCAACAATTATAACAGCTATAAGATCAACATGCACCAAAACAAGATTCTACAACTATTTCTGAGAATGATTGACCTTATCTCCTTCTTTCTTTCTCCATTTAGCAACGTTACCCTTTTCCTGTATGCAAGCAATAGCAAAAGGCTTCAGGAGAAGATAAAAGAGAGAGAGAGAGAGAATTACAAATACTTTGATTGGAGTTTAAATTAATCATTAGACAAAAATCTATAGTGCATAATTATTGCTTAGGTCCAATTAGGTTTCACAATTTTGAGTTTGAATCAGATATAGATGGCAATACAGTATTTGATAATTAGAACCCATTTAAGGCAATACACTCTATCAAATTCCTCACCATAGTCGGCGATAAAGCTGGCATATCCAGAACAGCATGTGGAGGAAGATCAGAGGTATTTATTTGAACAGCACTTGTTTCCTGGTGCTCATCTGTACTTGCAGTGTCCGGGAAAACAGAATCATCTTCTTTGACCTCGGTCTCAGTACCAACAGTAGCAGGAATATTTTGGATGTCATCAAGTTCCTCCACCTTAAAAGAAAAAAATAGTAATACTTAATTAGGGACAACTATGAGCAGCCTGTCATCACCATATCATTCATAAGATGGAAAAGCAAAACACATACCAACATCATGAGACTTAAACATAATAAATATATCCACACACCCACAAAAAAAAAAGGGTGATAAAATGATGAAAACATGAGAGAAAAGGGATGGACGCTATTTGATTACATAACCACAAAATTGTCACGTCATACTCATTTTCTCCTAAAAACCTAAAAATCAAGAGTAAAATAATTCACCATCCAGAACCAGGGGGTTTAAAGGAGGAAATCAGAAGTTCACAAACACAGAATTTCAATATATACCATTATGGCAATAGGCTGTCCAACAGGTATATCCTTTGAACCCTCAAGAACCAGTATTTTTGCTAGATATCTGCATAAAGTTCCCAATTAATATCAGGTAAGAGGCAGAACATAAAAGTAATATTGCAAAATTCACACTAGAACAACAATCATCTGCTGTCTTTCATTATATCAAAAAGTGAACAGAGATAACATTAAAAATAATTAAACTAGTGACACAATGGAGCAGAGAGAATATGCCAGGTAACTTGTACTCCTGAGATCTGGGCATTACATCTTAGCACTTGGCAGAAAAGGTTAAAGGCAATGGTATTTAATATTCATCTTCTGTAATGACAAATCATATAAACATGCCATTACCCCTCTTCAAGACATTCAAACTCAACGGTTGCCTTGTCTGTTTCTATTTCACACAGGATATCACCAACTTCTACCTGAATTTAAGAAATAATCAGTGAAGCAAATATGGAGGAAGTTTTGTAGGATAAGGACAGAAATATTTCTACATTTCCAATCAGTAAAACTTCTGTTGTGAACTTTCTCTAGTTGCATAGCATGCAAATAATGACTAACCTTATCACCTTCTTTCTTCAGCCATTTAGCAATATTACCTTGACTCTGCAAAAGAGAGAGAAAATATATCATTCTTATCCAATACTGAAATTGATACACCAATAAAAGAGTGGTCTGACCACATATTTGATCACGCAACACATACTTACCATAGTGGGGGACAAAGCTGGCATCTCAAGAACCGTATGCAAGGGAACCTCTGTAATATAAGAAATTGAATGAGGACTTGGACCATCAATAATTCGCAGGATCATAATGATCTTATTTCTTAGACCAATCAACAGATAGTAGCGCACTGGTTGCGCAAACAACACATGACATTGATCCTATATACTTCTGTTTGATTCTACAATTACACAGCAGATTAAGTAAATTCCAACAAATTAGATTAGAAAAATAATTGCACTGAAGAAACAGAATTTTCCTGTCCCTCTGAAAAATACGCATTAGGCTGAAACTTAAATGCATACTCATCCTTCAAATTGAGATCCTTTTGCATCTTACTCGTCACCAAACTTTATTTATTGTTCACTTCAGCAATGAGCCTTAAATGACACAAATTGGCCAAATAAATTTAGGGGCAACAAAACAGATGGATTGGATCTGTTGGGAAAGAGTGTGAGAGCACTTCAATGAATATTGCAGAGGTGACAAGAGAAACAATCTAAGCTCAAAATAGGCACACTAAATGAGTGTGGAGATTGCCTACTAGTAAATTGCAGGTTCAGCCTTGATTCAGTAATTCATGTCTGCCTGAATGGGATTAGATGGCAATTCAGAGAGTTCAGCAGAAAAAACACTTTGGAAAAGTTCATGCTGCTCATCTACCATTATGCATTATACTTGTGTTTCAAGCCAGACAAAGATTCAAGCACAAACTGCAAAGAAGGGTAGTACGGTTCATGGAAACAATGTTCAGTAATGTTGCATGTTAGAGCAGTTAAAGACTCGGATGCTAAAGTTGGCAATGGTCATACAAGTATGCATGTGTCAGGATAAGTAGCTATTCTGATGTTGGGAGAAAAGGTTCGACTGCACAAAGATAGTCAAAGAGATAAGAAAGATGTCAATCTCTGCTTAGTGTAGTGACCAATCAAATTGAGCAAGCACAAGAAAAATCATTTCCCTCTCCCATAGTCTTCTTCTAACCATTTTCTTAAACCAAAAAGAAACATTACTTCTTTTTTACCATAGTTACCGGGTACAAGGTATGATTCTCATAAATGCACAACTAAGGGAACAGGAACTGTTACTCATTTGGAATCAGGTATAAGGTGTGTAATCTATGGTATTTTAATTGACATGATTATACAAACCACCTATGCCAATATTAACCTCAGCATTTTTCCATTTTCTTGTGACCTAAATAATATGTGGATTGATATTAGAGAGATAATTACTAGTTCTGGCTGTTTTCTATCACTAGTTCTTTATATTTTGCTAGCTATTCATGCTCACTCTCATCCTCAGAATAACTCCTCTTCTTAATTCCTATTCAGTCCCTCCTTCCCTTTTTGAACTCCACTCCTCATATCTGAGCAGCCGTGCAACAGCAACGTAGTAGCAGTGCAGTAAGCTATGCAGATATTACTTGGTTAGATGGATTATTACTCCTTGATGACACCCTATTTTCGTATTTTGAATCTTGGATCAGTAAGTTACACAGTCCAGGTCACAAAACAACCAAACCAGTCAAGAATGAGCAGCAATCCAGGTTGGTCATTGAGGGTCAATGAGTGAAAATGAGGACATCAAGAGGGGTCGCCAGTGCAAAGGAATACTAAGAAGAAAAGAGAAGGACAATGAAGAAACAACACCATGGATAACAAATATTGATCAGGATTAATAATGGAAATTCATATTTCACAAGCAAGATTCAGCCAAAGGAGTATGAATTGCAACACATTGTCTCACAGGACTTGACGTGCAAACAGCTGCTAGGAGATATTATGCCAGGTTTTCATGGTGTAAAACCTCTTATTTGTACCTAGTTTTTCCCTTAGGAAGATTGATTTAACCTTATTCTGAGTATAGGTACCTTGTGGATGCAAATAATGAGAAGAGAACTAAATGGGAAAAATGGACAGCCATTAGGGATGATATTGGACATCCAGATCGGGCTGTAACCCAAGGAATCCTCAATCCTGACAAGCAACCAGCTGGAGAGGCACTTGTGGACATCTGGGAGACTGCGTAGCTAAAATATTTTGGATGCTGTCAAGAAGCCAACCAGAATCCACCCAGCAGTTGGCTCCGGCAGCTAGGGCACTAATCTCCAATAACGTTTTGTGATTTTCCACTAACCAAAAACTCACTCAAACCTACACCAACTAAGAAAGTAAAACATGGGTTATCTTAGACAGTCAATGCCCCAGCTCTCTACCTACATAGTTAACTACTGCAAACCTTCATCATCATCAAACACCACCTCACATACATCCTTCCACCATCTACCACAACTGCTACTCCTCTTATCAATCCTTCACAAGCCATCAACGATATCATACACCTTACTTAAGGCAGCTAAACTTACTGCAGTAGTCACACATTCGTCACTCAAGCAGTGCTTGAAAAGGTGGAGCAAGGCACTGGGGCTTTTTCAATCCTAGGCAAGACAACACTAGCAAGACACTGCTAAGATGCACTATGCAATAAGGCAAGGCTCTAAGGCACCCGCCTTACTAAAAATTAGCTATTTTTAGCTTTTAATTTTGCATCAAAAATTAATATGGTAATTAAATCACATGTTAGTAAAAAAAAATTAAAAAAAAAGGGAAAAAGGGAAAAAAGAAATAGGAAGAAGACCAATAGGCATAATTTTGAATGGAAAAGGAATGAAAGATTTTCATTGCAGAGAAGGAAAATCTAATCACCTATCTCTGGGCTTTATCTTCTTAAATATGGTAAATAAATCTCACGTTAGGAAGGAAATGGAATGGGAAAAAAGGATTATGAAAAGACCAATAGACATAAGTTTGAGTGGAAAAGAAAGGGGAAATACTTACTGTAAATAAGGAAATAAAGGATTAAATAATTTTAGGAAGATCAAAACTAGACAATTTTGGGGCCTCACTTTTCTTAGGCATGTGTCTTCATTTGCGCCCAGTGCCTAGGCTCTAGGAACAGTATAGCCTATGTGAATCTTAGGCTTTTTCAAACACTAAATGCAATTAGTAAATAAACATTTTCAGTAAAGGTGAAACTAACAACAGCAACGACCACAGCCAGAGTAATCCCTCTTTCTGTTTTCTCTTTTGTTCAGGGTTGTTGTCTCTAATTCTGTCATGCCTTTTTGTGTCTACTCTTTAATTATTAGTAGCTAAACTTTTTTGTGTTAAGGAAAATATTAAAGCCTAAACAATTTTTTAAGTTTCAAATAAATTCCTTTGTTTAATTACTAGTTACTGAGATGTTCTTGAATGAATACTTTGTGAGATTCTATGAAATGTACAGAAATTATGATAGCTAATAGAATGGTTTCATGTGCAACTGGCATAGAAAAAAATTGCATCATGCAACTATGTGAATGTATTATACAATATGCATATAGATATAGTTAGGTTAAACATCATTCACCTAATAGTTTGTGATGTTAACCTCAGTAGTAAAACCTTTAAGGTGAGACCTAATAAGAGGAATATTTCTAGACATGCTAGTTGGAATAGTTCAAACACTTATATTGGCATCATTTCGCATTTATTTAATGCTTCAGAACATGCTAAATATAGAGCAAATTGCTGCAGATGTACTGCATGTTTCCAAAATGGTTTAATAAAGGCAGGTAACTGGTTGTGTTGAAACAAATTATGAAAGTAATTTAAGGTGTAACTTTGTAACTTGGTCTTTTCCTACAATGTAATAAACATAGGGATGAAATTGGAACTTAAATTAAGTGTAGGGGTGGATATTGACTGGCTAGCCACTATTACACCATTGCCCTTATTTGCTAGTTACCTTGGATTTGTGTGAAGGAATTCTTTCAAAACCCTTCACCATTGATTGTTTTGCTAATTAGTGTATCCTATCTTGTTTTACTTTGTGCGATCTGTTTGATTGCAAAATTAGAGGTAGGTTTAAACCAATCCCTTATTTGCCACATAGTACATCTACAAAGAAGGCTTTAAATTGACATGCCAACCCCAGCATACCACCGCCCACACCTGAAAGAAGAAAAGAAAAAAAAAATGCAATGCCTTTTTATTCTTCAACCTTCATAAGATAAAAGGTGGGATCAAAAAGGTCGGTTTTACCATAGCAACCAAAAAAGCCAAGTGAATGTAAAAAGCTAATTTTGCATCTCCCTTACTCCAGGGCATTGTTATTTAAGCAAGCAACTTTATTCAATGACTCATATATTGGTCCCCTTTCACTAACTTACCATTATTGGGTACATAACTCACTAATGAGTTGCAACTGAACTCCACTTGGCTTCTTCTTATTCCTAAGCTACATACAAGTTGTATGCAACTTAAACTGAGCAGGGTACAGTTTTATGCACAGCTCAGACTGAGTTGCATTGTACCCTTAACAACAACTTTGGTCCGATCCTAACAAGTTTGAGGATAAAGTAGAGAAGCCAAGACAAAATTCGAATCAAATAGTATATTTTTGTTCTACATAGCCTGTAAACTTATTCCAAGAAGCCAATTGTCCAAAAGAGGGGGGGAACCCCTACAATACTGCTCCATGCCAATCATTTGAGTTTCATTAGATGACCTGGGGCCAGAATGGAACAGGAAAATAGAAAACCAGAACCTTCCCAAGATACAGCAACCAGAATTCAGGGACAGTTTTGGAAAGAAGAAGGAGATCGAGAAGAAGAACAAGATAGTTTTGAGATGAAATATGTACCTGCAGATGAGGCATAATGGGAACCGCCGAGTGACTGAGGATGACAAGAAATGTCAGAAAGCAAATTACTGAAAGTCAAACACAGTTTTGACATCACAAAGTTTCTGAAGAACACTTGCCTTTATCCTAATGAGTCCATCCTGACTTCTAATGATCATGGACAATGATGAGGGCCTGCAAATCCACCAAACAGGATTTCTTAGAATATTAAACTAATCTATGGAATATAATTTGAAGGAACCACAAAGCACAGAAGTTTAGAACATCATAACATTACCAGGAAACACACTTCACTAAACTAACTCAAATCACGATTATGTTATCTAACATCAACAAGCCAAAAATGACTATGAAGGGCAAGAAATTGACACAACACAAACAAATGATGAAACTTATCAAATCAAATTCCAATGCACTATTTATATTAACCCTGTACAGCTGTACCAACCTTCCTATTCAATGCCCCCAGGCAGGAGCTAGGATACAATAACAGGTAAACTAAACTAATTTATCTCCAATATTAATGTAAGACTAATAGAGGCACCATAGTTCAGAAACATTTCCATCACCTCCACTATTAACGTAATACTAGAGGATTTCATCCACCCCAATATGTGCACCATGAGGAATTTGGCGATCTTATTGGTTAAGAAAAAGGCATCCATCAGCAACACCAATCCACCATATCATTGCCTTCTCAATTCCCACTCTTTTATTTTCTTCCCTACTCTTTGTTGCTCAACACCAGCAACTAGGGAGTGAATAAAAGGCTTTGCTAAAGCTATGAAACACAGTATGACCTCTGACGCCTCCTCTCCCACAAAATATCAGGACAGCACACCAGAAAACGTCCTATTTTTGGGGAAGCACAGACATTCCAACCAAACTATTCGGGGGTTTACATCTTTGGAGAGATAATATAAGAAAGATTTACTCAAATTCAACGGCTTAGACATCACAGAAAATTAGTTGACTTCATAATCTTCAATACAAGAGAAATCCTCAAATTACTGAAGAAGCAATGCAAAATGAGAGCATTATGGCCTACAAGACAATGGTAGCCTAACTGACAAATTTGTTCAGAACCAAGCCAAGAAAAGTTAACTATAGGAAGACATTATCCACATCAACAAGGACCAATGACCAATCTCATTTACACCATGGTAGATGAAATGGATCCACACAAATAAAAATTCGTAATTTAAACTCCCATACTCTCATCAGCAAATTTACCTCTTTCACAAAATATCAAAGATCAAGAATTTAAAAGGCATAGCAGTATTTTTTTTATTTTTTTATTTTATTTAATCATTTCCCAGTAGGTATTTGGCAATGTATAGACATATGCTCTGCAAGGTCAAGAGCAGATTACTAGAGGCTGATTGGGAACATTTGTGAACACCCTATTTTAGCCTATAACAACTACCTATTAACAGAAGATGGTCAGTTATAATTGAAATTCAAACAGCATGCAAACCCTATTTGAAAGGGAAAAAGAAATAGTATCAACGAAAGGCAGTTAAAACATTATGATAACACGAACAAGCAAGAAAAGCAATAAGAAAGGGTCAAAAACACGGACCTCAATAGGCTGCCATTATCAGCCACGAAGTGATTAACAGTAGAAAATCTGCATTATAAAAAATGAGAAAAGGAGGTACCAACCAATGGCACCATGTTAAAAAGGGAGTACCAACATGGTCCAGAAGTCATCATCTAAAAAAATTGACAAGTAAACCCTGAACACAAAGCAGTAGCGTTGACATCAATATCCACCAACATAGTGAAGTATGATCAGCAACAACCAACATTGTTAATCTAATCAGATATTAGTCCAACACCCTAGGAAAGCAGAGGCATGGATACTAAGCAATGACAATAGGGATGTTGATAGTCTAAGGGACAACTAAATTTTGAAATTGACATAATCCTCTGGTTCATTTCTCATATCTCAACAATTCTAAACCAAAATAATACAAGCACTCTAGGTAGGCTCAGAAACATGAATCCATCATCACCAGCATGTAATCATAAACCATGACCATAGTAAGATGCATGCCAGTAAGACCGCCTAATGTTTCAACTAAGATTTTCAAGACCACGATCCTGAAAAATCACAGGAACGTAAGGTGCTGTGTAAGTTGCAAACATATGACCCTATTATAACAATGTATTGAAAAGTGCTCATATGTGAAGGAACACTGAAACTTATTCTTATGCTATAAGTAGTAGATAATTAACTACATTTTACATCCACTATATGAATTGGTTTTAAAATTAGAAATTACATCAGCAACAAGAGCATCAATGGAGAAATGAAAGTTACAATGAATGAACAGAATCAATCATTCAGATTCATAGCCATAATTCTCATCACCTACATCATCACTTCCAAATTCATCTAATGTCTAAACAATCCTATGAGCCATCCTAACTACCCTGATCTATCTTATGACAGATCTTGATATCAATTTGATCCTAGTACCGATTTCAGTGGTCTAGCTGCTTTCAGATCCTAGAATGTATGCCTATTGATTTGGATTAGTAAACTAAACAACCATGGTCTCAACCAACCTCCTCCCATTTTAATCATAAGATCCTCAGAATTAGCATCATCCTACAACAGATATTCTGTTGTCTGACCATACTGCCTTAGATGATTATCTCTCATTTTATCTATTATTGGGGCTAACCCCCCCCCTCCTCATATGACATCATTCCCTATAGTATGACCATTCTTTCACAAATGACCATATATCCACCGCCCTCCACCATCTTTGAATCACTCATTTGGAGCATGTTAATATATAGTCACCCAACTTTTTGCAATGTCAAACATATCCCGTCCAAATAAAAAATCTGGTTTGGCTTAAGTGGTATCTTATGATGACATAGCAAGCCTAAAGCAGTTTTCCATTTCCACCAACCAATTTGAATACAATGTGTGGCATCATCCTCAGTCACAAAAATTTTTGCATTTACAGATCTAAGATACCCAAAAATAATAACTCATTTTGACACTATTGCTCAATCATGACCTCCATTCCATTATCACTTCCATTTATGCCAAACTTGCCAAAATGCATTTTCTGGAAGTTACACAGCCAAAAAAATAAAATTAACTCCAATGTATTCCACCATGGTTCTAACTTGGCCTTGACTTGATCCCCAAATTCATTCAACATAGTTATGATATTTGCAAAGAGCATGCTCTTCAGTACACCAATTTAGACAACTGCAAATCCAAACCTAATGTGATAGAATAATATCTGGTCACTCCTCCATTGATCACACATGCAACTGGATGCATAATTGAATAGTTTCAGGATAACATACCGGGCTCTTCATCTCTAAAAGCATCCAAAGTACAATTATAGGTGCGTTATCAGTTTATCAAAAGCATTTTCGGCACTCCTGATTTTGAAAATACATGACACAATAAATACCCTTAGAAGGCTCGCCACACCAGAAAAAGTAATCCACATGCTTTGAAAATTATGATGGAAGCAGCTAAGTGTACAACAACGAATCTGTGGATTCCGCTAGATACTACTTATTCCAAAATGCAGCAAGAGTTCGTAAATCTATCCTACCCATCCAAGGAAAAACAAACCTTAGAACCCAGTAAGTGACAGAGTTCTAACTCCCTCAGTGATATATGCTGAAAAAAAGTCATAACTTTAGAAGCCCAGCTCACGGTTCCAAAGCATAATCCGCCGGCCCTCCACACAACATAATCACACTTCGTCGCCGGGGGAGGGCTACAAAAGCATAGCCTCCCTATCGCATCATCACTCAATTTGTACCGAAAACTGAAGCGTTTATGTTGTCGATGATAGGCAGTTAGATTAGAACCTACGCAGCACGGACCTCTACCTACTCAGTATCGAAATGATCCCGCATAGTGGTACGCAATTGTCATTTGCAACATCAACTTTTGCACCCATGCAGGAGGAATCAGCTCCGTGTTTAGAGTCAGGAAATGAATTTCATATCGTAAATAAAAATGCACTAACATAGGTGAATTTTCCACATAGAGAAAGAGATCGGCAGAGTACCGAGGGTGAGATCTAGAGGATACGACAGAAGCAAGAAGTCGTGCCCGGAGAAGAGCAGGAGCACGAGCGATCACAGGCTGTCGCAGCCGGGAAAGCGCCATCAATGGATCCTGAAATGAAACCCTGGGTTTTGCTGCTCCTCGGCAACCTCAGAGGTCAGCGTGCAGACACAACTGATATAGTATATGGGGGAAGCTGAATGAATTCGTAAAGCAGCGGGCTGCTTTGCTCTGATGTATCCGCTTGATTATTCAAAGAGCCGGCCTTCTGCCAGACACCTGACACGGAAATGACTCATGCAACCGAGAATGTGTTGACCCTTGCAAATTAAAGATCAGGAAAGGTTTGCGCGATGGGTCGGGTCGCGGGTCGCACTCACGCACGAAGAATTTTAAATAGATACCTCCTTTACTAAATTTACAATCCTTTAAATTAATTTTGAAGAAAATTAAGTGAAAAAAAATATTAAAAAAAATTAATTTTCTTTTTTTTTTTGGTTATTGAAGAAAATTCTATAGAAAATTGAATTCTTGGAAAGTATTTTTAATGTTTGATTTATAAAAAGAAAATTATAAGGAAAATTAATTATTATTATTATTATTTAAATACTTCTATATATTTAATAAAAATTAAAATATTATGATGATACATAAAATTCCATAAAGTATATAAAAAATTATAAAAAACTCCATAAACTCAATATTAATTCTATATTTTTTAGAAAAATTATAAAATATTACATAAATAATTTACAATAATTTTTAAAAAAATTATAAAATATCAATAATCTTCAGAACAATATGATACTACATTTGACGATCACAGCTTCACCCTTTCCATAACAACTCTTCCTCATTCGCTACTGCTGAGGACCCCGATCCTACGACCACGAGGTGCCAATCAATCAAAATGAATTCCTATCCAAAATAGGCACACTGCCCTCCATGTTCAAAGATGATTTAAACAATGAGAATGTATCAATAGTACTGTTTGACCGCCATGGTGACAAAATTTCTAAAACCAAAGTATGCGTGCTACAAGCTGAACTAATTACCCGGCACTCATGACTGGTATTAAACAAGTTTCATTAACATGTCAGGGCGCTCGAGTACTGAGAAATCTATGTATTATGCATAACCAAATGAGGGACAACATTCAGAATTTGTTACCTGGATAATGCCCTTAATTCGCCAAAAACCACGAGTATGTACAACGATATGAGGATCGTCGGGATGCTGGTCACGTACCTCTCTCCTCACTTCCTCATTTCTGACATTATGATCGGACGTCAATCTTTCTGCCACTATTTCCGGAGGGAAAAACATTCATCCATCGGATACTTTACGGCCAAGAATCGCGCGCGAGTCACCGAGATTCACTACGTACAACTTATCATCGGAAATAGCACCAACGAGGCAACAGGAACCAGCCATAGCAATTTGTGGGTTAGCTGACCATGACTTCTTAACCAATTTCAGAAATCCTTCTTCTGTAGCATGAAATGCTTTCCTCATGACCTCAGCTGATAACCCACCTCGTTCGGCGGCAAACACTGAGATGAACTGGGGAGAGGGGGAAAAACACAATTCAAACAATCAGAAGAAGAAAAAAACAATTGATGATATTAGAAGGAACCAAACGTATAGAGATATTTTGGGAAATTTGTTTTCAATTTAAATATTTTAGCACGATCGACTGAAAAAAAAAATATCTGCGAATGACAAACCAACCACGGCAAATTCAGTATATAATTCAACTCAAATCAGATCAAACAAGCAAAACCGAATTGAATTTATCTTCCTTTTCCTATCATTTTCAGCAAAAGAAGACCGAACAATTACATTTTTTTGAGGCGAAGTTGATGGCGGAAGAGTGAGAAGGAAGTCGTTGATGGAGGTTGAGGTTGGTCGGTCGATGGAGGTGGTGCAGAAGTTCAGATTCGTCGGTCGATGGAGGAGGTGCGAGTTTGGCTGAAAACAAATCTCTCCGACTTTCCTTTCTTTCCTCGTATAAAGATTAGGAAAATAGATTCGTATATATTTCCCTTTTATTTTTCTTCTTATTTTCTTTCTATTTAATTTTCTAGGTAACCAAACATACTAAAAATATTTTCCATCAAATTTTTTTCCTTTCCTCATTTTTTCCATGAACCAAACAGACTGTAAAAGTAAAAAAATTTACCTGTTGACACATCCGTCTCTGTTATATTTACACCTATCTACGTTTGTTCTTATTCTTTCATTTCTCTATTTTCTCAACTTCTTCAGACTTAATTTGACCAATTTTTTATCTAAATTAATCAATAGAGCATTATATCATAGAAAATAAAATAAAATAAATTATAATAATGATTTTTTTTATCAAATTTAAAGGTTATGAATGAACCATTTGGACTAAACGAGGCAGCTACAGGTAAACCGCCCGTCACCAAAAATAAGTGACGGACGAGACACCCGAATATGGCTGAAACACAGACGAATGATCCATCATAAGCAAAAGGTCAACAGACGAGTTACTCATAGGTGAAGCAAATCGACAAGCAATCCACCTGAAGCTAAAGCAAAGAGACAAGCAATCCACTTGTAGCCTAAGTTCGGCAACGGGAGGTCCACCCATAGCCTGGCTAGTCAATTTTTTTTATTAATTTGCTTATATATTTAATAATGCAATTTGTTAATTTTAAACCGAAGACGTAATTGATACTGATTAGACAGATTTATTTTTAACGGATTGTATTTTTAGTGATCGTGATCCCTAATTAAGCATGTTAATGACACCGGAAGGCCACAGAATATAATTTTACTATATAACGATCAAAATCAAGAAATGTTTGGCTTCATTGTGAAAAATGTAGTAAATATAGAAGACAACTATCAATGAATTCAGAAAAGTGCACGATCTTTCTGGTCAAAAAATATGACTGTAAATTTATAATATGAGGGAGGAAAATTTCTTATAGTGATTGGGAATTAAAGGTTGAATGTGGAATACACAACCACAATTTAGAAAAGTTCAAACAATGGCATTCTTTTGGGCAACGGTTATTACTAGAAAAACGAAAGCTGGTAGAGGAACTAATCGCGATAAATGTGAAACAGATGGAGATCATCGAAAAATTATAACAGGCTAATGGTGATATTGCTACAACACTTAGGACAACCTACAATGCAAGACACAAATTTAGGGTGTAGAACTTGGTTGGGTGTACATTTATGCAACAACTATTACATTTGATGGAAACCAACAACTATCGATATTGGTATCATAGGTATCCAGAATCTGATATGGTAGGTGATATTATATTTGTACATCTTGATTCCGTTGCTCTTTTGCGTGCATTCACATTCGTCATTTTTTTGGATTGCACATACAAAACCAATAGGTACAACCTTCCTTTTTTGGAAATTGCTAGTTTTGTGTTTAGTGGTAGGAATTTTACCATTGCTTCATGGGAAGGGAAAAGGAAGATAATTATCAATAGGTGCTTGATAAGGTGAAGAGAATGATGGAGCCCCGTGAACAAAATGTTGTCATCAGTACCCACGGAGAACTAGGTGTAAAAGAAGTAGTACCTAAGGTCTTTCCTAATATAGCCCCATCTTATGTAGATGGCATATTGGTAAGAATATTCTCTCACATGTAACGAAAAACTTAGGAACTATAGCATCCAGATAACATTTCATGATCTAATGGATGAATATTATAAAAGTAACCATATTGCAGACATATGAGAATGAGTTTTACTGATGCACAACAGATGGGGCAGATTTTTTCATCTTATACAATATGTCTATGACACTTGGTTGAATTGTTACAAGGAGAGGTTTGTTTCAGCACGGGTTGACCGGAAACTTCACTTTGGTACTTATACAACCAACATGTATAATTTTATTAGTGTGGATATTTTTTTCATTTAAATTGAAATTAAATAACAAACAATTTTATTTTAAAATATTAAATTTAGGGTGGAAAGTGAGCATTTGATGCTGAAGAAATATATGGCATTGTCTTGTATGAGTTTTGACACGTTATGGACTAAGATTGATACGTTTATTCGACTCCAAGTGAATGTGTTGAAGAAATATTTGGAGCAGGGTCATTATTCCTCATTACTTTACTAATAACTTGTTGATCAAGGAGATCACATATGTTGTATGTCGTAGAACACTAAACCTGATTGAGGAGGAGAATAAGATATCTGATTTGGTTGGTTCTGATCCTTTAGGATGTGAGTGCTACTTTAGGCCGACACACAATACACCATGCACACACGAGATATTTCAGTACAAACAAGATAATCAAAGATTTAAGCTGACACATGATGTAACACCCCCAAATTTACTACTGAAAAATTTCGTTTAAATCAAAAGGTTTAGCGGAAGTGAAAGATAAAACCGTAAACTCAGGGGCGTTACCGCCACACTTAGTACCAGACCGGTACACTTCTACCGCTCCAGTACTAAGTGCTAAGGCTAAAACCAAACAACATCAAGTGCGAAATATTAAAACATGGGTCGACATTTGACATAAATCATTAACGAACACAAGTCAATTAGTATTTACAATACGTTTTAGGATTACAACTTAAGAGTACGATTTCAAAACATGAAGCGTAGTATAAAATACAGCTAAATAAAACAAGTCCCGAAGAATCAGTATCCGGATTGCCTACTCACTCAAGTCAAGCCTTCCGCCCCAAAATAGTACCCGATCATAAACCTGCACAGGAGGTCTGCTCCCCACCATCGGTGGATCATCACAGGACCCATTCAATCAAGGTAGTATCGGTACGGGTCCAATACTGAGTAAGGGCGCAGGTGCGCTAAGGCCAAGCATACCATCATACAACATAACACACACAACACAATCACATAAGCAACATGTAATAATATAGATGATGCAGGTTAACGATGGTCTAATCGAACTTCTTCTTTTCATAACTCTGATAATTATAGTCGATTCACATCATAATCGTTATGAATCCATGAGAGTGCGGGAACCCCACTATTATAGCCGGTGGATTGGTCACTTATAGGGCAGAACACACCTAACCACTATTTTATGCCGGTGGATCGGTCTCCAGGGCAGAACGCTTCTGGCCACTATTATGCCGATGGATCGGTCTGGCCCCAACTCTCATGGTGTTTCACTGTGATTATAACGTATCTTTCCATGATTTATTTGCAAGTCATTTCATACCATAATCTTTGTTAATCCATGCGAGTACGGGAACCCCACTATTATAGCTGGTGGATCGGTCACTTATAGGGCAGAACGCACCTAACCACGATTATATGCCGGTGGATCGGTCTCCAGGGCACCCCGGCACCTGGCCACTATTATGCCGGTGGATCGGTCTGGGCCCGGCTCAACAATCTTACTCTTTAAGTAATTAGTATCTTATTCGTGTCTTATCAAATAAAGCTTTCCACCCTTGACATGCATATCAACTACCCTCTACGTTTATCCTCCCCAGGGGGCCCGTCCCATATCTTGAGACTCCTGCGCCCCTTATCACACCCCGACATCCATTCCCTTTACACTTACCTTTAGATGAAAGAGTCAACCCCTACGGGTGTGGGTTAGGCCCTACACTCATGACATCAACTCCACCTCCCATCACCCCCTAGGGTATTCCCTTGAAAACCCTAATTAGGCCGATGTGGCCCAACCTTCTGCCACTTATGCTACCTTTACCTCATTCAACGCCCCACATCTTACCTCAGTTAGATCATCTCCCAAAACATATCACTTTACCTTTCGATTCAGCACATAACCATGAAAAACCCTAGTTGATCACCTCAACCCTAGTACCTTTCTTCTCCCACAAGTAATCTCTCTCTTTTCATCCCAAAGTCTCTTCTTCCACATGGGAACCCATACTCACCTTTATATAAATGAAATCTCACTCTTAACCCATACTCCACCCTTCCTTAATCATTCTTACTTTTGTACTTCCCAAATTTCCACTTTCTCCCAAAAACCCTAATCGGATTCCTTATACACCCTTGCACCAACCTACGTACTATTTTTCACCCCAAGTCTCCAATCGCTCCACAACTCTCCCATTCTCTTATTTACACCCTAATTTAATTTTTCTCATGTAAGATTCGCCCCCATGCAAGATTTAGCCATCCCATGCAAACACCCCAATTCACCATGCAAATTTTACGACTCCCATGCATGGTTCCCCAACTCTCTTTTATTTTGGTCATTCCTCCCTTATTAAATCTTCTCTCATGGATCATGAGGTACTTAGGTCAACCTCATATCCCCCTTAGTGAACTCACTTCCCATTTATTTCCGGTCATCCTTATATTTCCAACTTATATTACTATTTATCCTAACATGCATGTCCTAGAGGGCCATATCATATCACATCATACACATACATGTCATGCTCATATCATAGGAAAACACATACAAACATACCTCAATCTCCAAGCTGCGCTACATAAGACAAGTTGCCCACAATCATATAATACACGACATAGCATGGCATATACAACATTCAAACATACAGGTCACACATCACACAAAGGCCATAGCTTCGTCCTTACCTAAGGCGACGCCGGGCTTGGAGCACGCTCCTCTAACTCCTTAGGGCTTTGGTTGGGATTACCTATAAAAGGGAGAAATACTAAGTATTAGTTTCCCTCGAAGGTACCATCATCCCTTATTCTAGTTTAGGATTAGGGTTCTTATTACTAAAGAGGGTATTATACAAAAACTAGGGTTTTACCTTAAAATTAGTATACTAAATATTACTAGTCAAAATATATTTATTTTTTTATACTTATTGCTACACTTATATTATTAGACCCGTTAGCTCTATTCTTATAGTAATAATGTGTAACACCCCGAGTCGACACGACCACGCGGGGGCTACCTTGAAGTGCTTTCGGATTGATTGGCTGGCCCCACAGATCAACACGAGTCCTTTCAGTGCGATTTGTCCTCACTCACGCACTTTCCAAGAAGTTTTTCAGAGCTTCCCAGAAGGTCACCCATCCTAAAATTGCTCCACGGCCAGCACGCTTAACTATGGAGTTCTTAGGATGGAATCACCAAAAGGATAGTATACCATGTTGATATAAGTAGCCAAATCAATCCTTATAACACTCCGCTCAATTTGGGGTATTACATAATGTTCATGCTAACTATAGAAAAATAGTGATAATAATAATAATAATAATAATAAAAAAAAAAAAACTAATAATAGTGACACTAATGTTTATAGTGATAGAAACCCTAGCGTTTTTAAGGCTAAGTCTAATAATAGTGTTAGGGTTAAAATAATAATATACTAATTACAATACCAACAAGTAAAATATTCCTAAAGATGATAATGATAAAAGTTGCATATTTTTGAATAGTAATAATATAAGGGTTCAAATGTTTTTGGTCACAATAATAGGAATAATAATAATAATAATAGTAAAGATAAAGACAATAATAAACCATGACTAGCGTTAGTATTATTAGTAAAAATAATAGTAAGGTTAATAGTGGCAATAATAGTAAATGAGGGAAGTCTTAATCACATTAACCCTAAAGTCTTAGACCATTATTAATGATAATAGTATTATTGGTTAGGAAAATCATAAGGTTAGGTTGAGTAATAGTAATGATAATAATAATAATAACAAAGGAGGTAACTATATTAACACTAAGTTGTTAGTAATAATAATAATGATAATATCATTAGCAGTAGTAATAGAATAATAATAATGATGATAATAATAGTAGTAATAATAATAATAATGAAAGTAATAATAATAATGATAATATTAAGTATAATATCATTAATAGTAGTTAAAAATTAATAACAGTTATAGAAAGGAGATATTAGGGTTTGGGTAAGTTGGAAACCACCTAAGGTCGGTGGTGGTCCGGCGGCGGCGCGTGGCGGCGACGACGGTGGCGGTGGAGGAGGAAGAGAAGGGAAAAGATCAAGGTGGGGGCTGGATGGAAGGAGGAAAAGAGAAGTTCGAGGTGGGGGAGAAGCAGCAGGTGAAGAGGAGTGGAATGAGGGTGGTGGCGTGGCAGGGGCGGCGGCGCGCGGTGGCTGATGCGGCGGCCGAAGGTGGCGGAGGATGGTGGAAGATGGTGGAGGTAGGTGGAGAAGAAGGCAAGGGATGATGAGGGTATGGGAAGGTAGGGGAGAGTCTGCTGGTTGTATTGGGGGTGGTAGGAGGGCTGGTTGCGGCGAGGGTGGCGACGCAAGTGGCGGCGAAGGGATGGAAGGGCTGCTCGGGGTGGTGATTTCGCACGGCCAGAGCGGCACATGCAGGGCGAGGTAGGGGCCGATAGTGGTTCTGTTTCGTAGAGGGAGGTGCGGGGAAGGTCTCGGTGGGCGGATTTTGTTGCGGCGGTCGCCGGAGGCGGCGGAATAGGTGTCTGTTTGGGCGGCGGCGAGAAGCAGAATATATGGGCTTGCGAAAGAGGGAGCTCGGTTACAGCTGCTAAGGGGGGTATTTATAGGCTAATTGAGGGGGAAAAGACAAGGGAAGAAGAAGATGAGCGGGGCAGGTGTGGCAGGACCACCGGCCGGCGGTGGCAGGCGGTTTCTGCCATGGCAGGTTAGGTCGGGGAGGGGGAGAGAAAAAGGGAAAGAGATGGGCACGTGGGGAGGGGAGAGATGGGCTTGGTCGGGGTCGAAAAGAGGAAAGAAAATGACAGGGAGGGCAAGGGAGGACGATCGGCGCTAGTGGCTGCTGGCGAAGATCTTGTTGCAGGTCGAATTGCAGGTCGGGGTGCAGGTCGGGGAAGAAGAGGACTGGACCGGTCGGTCCAGGGGGGAAAAGAAAAAAAAGAAGAGGACTGGTTCGGTTGTTGGCCCAGAGGAGACAGGCGAGGGGGAGCAGGCCGCGCGGCTTGGGCTGCACGAGACGGGGTAGGGGTAGGGGGTCTGGGCCGACGGGCTGGCCTAACCGGGGGAATGGAAATAATGTAAAGGAGGAAGAGAGAAAAAGAAAGGAAGGGAGAAAAGGAAAAATGGAAAATGGAAAAATGATAAAATGGTTGGGGGGGGGTATTCTTTATTTGTTTATTATGTTTAATTTAGATATTAATTTAATATTATTTTAAAATAATTATTATTTAATGATAAATTTCCTTTCCATTTTAATTTTAATGTAAATTTTGTAATTATTCTATTATTTTTACTTATTTCCTTATTATTTTCCTCTTTATTTAATAAAGTATTTATTTTCTTAAATTTTCCTAATAGATCATTATTTTGCCATAATTCCTAAATTAGGATTTTTGGGGTATTACACATGATATACCATGCACCCAAAATCAGCAGTTCATCAATTATGAAAGACTTTTACCTTTATTAGACAAGCTAAAAAAAGATTTCAATTTAATGATTTAGTCGGTCCTCCAACTACATGTCCCTTTGCCTTTAATATTATATCAAAGGTACAAATCTAATACAACCATTCAAATGAGACAAATTATTATATCTCCAACTGTAACACCCCAAAAATCACTATTAAAAAAACAAAAGCAATTAAATTAAAACCTATATATTTCGGAGATGTTATCGCCCTACTTAATACCAAACCGGTTCACTCCTACCGTTCCAGTACCAAGTGATAAGGCTAAAGGAATCATCATCAAACTTAATTTAATACTCAAACCAAGAGTTCATAGAAGAAAAACTAGAAGAGTCATAGCATAGATATTAGAGTACGAAATCAAAATTCCTCGAAGGAAATAATGTCTACAAACGATAATGTTTAATTCGGGAAAATCTAATACAGAAAGGAAATAACATAAAGAAAAAAAATGACATAAAGAGAGAATCTGACCACGTCACTCCCAGTCCACGACTCAGGTCCGATTCAGCACTCAGCCTTGCCTGATGCTTCATGGATATCGAAGGCATCAAAATAAACATCATCTACCTGTAACATGTCAGATGGGCCTCCTGCTCATGGGAATGATCAACACCAATAAAAAGGGTGATCAGTACACTACGTACTGAGTAAGGTAATCGTGCACTAAGGCCAACACATAGAAGCATGTAAAACCAAACGGAAAAATACAAACAACATAAAGTCCAACATGATAACATAGTATAGTACAATCATTCGGGTGAATACATAAAGGCCCATTTATAGTCTGGATTAATTAATTAATTAATCTCTTATCAATACTCATTTTATACCATGATTTTTGTCAAGTCCATGTGAGTACGTGAATCCCACTATTTTAGCCCGTGGATCGGTCTCCAAGGCACCCCTGCAATTGACCTCTATTTTAGCCGATGGATCAGTCACTTATAGGGTAACATACCCTAACCACTATTATACGCCGGTAAATTGGTCTGACCCCTGCTCGCATGGTGTTCCACCGTAAGTACTTAGTATCTTTTATGTGTCTTAGCAAACTCAGGGTTTGGTTTATTGAGCTCGGGATCCCCCACTATTATATGCCCGTGGATCGGTCTCTAGGGCACCCCGACACTTGGCCACTATTATGTCTGTGGATCGGTCTGGGCCCGGCTCAGTAATCTTTCACTTTACATGATTAATGTCTTAAGTGTCTTATTCAGAATTTTGACCCTAGATATGCATGACTAACTCCCTCTTCGCTTATCCTCCAAAAGGACCCGTCTCATATCATAAGACTCATGTACCTCTTAACTTGACCCAACATCCTTCCCTCCTTACCCTAACTCACACCAGAGTCCATTTCCCACGTATGTGGGTCAAGGCCCACTACCTTACACTTCCAAGTCTGCTCACTGTCTTACTCTAGGGTTTTATTCCAAAACCCTAATTTAGGCCTAAGTGGCCCATCCTACTCCACCTTACACAACCCAAATCATTTTAACACTTCACGCATCGCAACCCATAGATTCCACCTTCATCATCACACTTTAATTAGCAAATACAAGTTTGACCACGAAACCCTAGGTAGCCACGCCAAACCCTAGCTGGCTACTTCAAACCTCAACTCGGTCTTCTATGTACTATCCCACGTACTATTTTTCATTCAAAGCATTCAAACACCCAAACAACACTTTCATTACCTTCCTCATACCTCAAATCAACTTTCCATATGTAAAATTCACTCCCATACAGACTCTACACATCCCATGCAATCCTTCAAAAAATTTCGTGCAAACCCTAAAACTCCCATGTGAAACCCTAGATTCACCCATGCAAACCCTAAATCCATTCATACAAAATCCTAGGTTCCTCCATGCAAACCCTAGATCCATTCATACAAAACCCTAGATTCACCGTCGAGCATCGTTGACCACCGGCGAGCCACCCCCAGCCTCCGACGAAGCTTCTCCGACCTTCTCTTGTCCCAATATGTGTTGGTTTCAATTGGAATAAATTTCTGAAAACCCTAATATTAATTTAATTAATTGGGTATGAATTAGCTTATGAAAAGATAAATTGATTGTTTGATTATGTATATATGTGTTGTAAGAATGATTTGGATATGTTAATTGTATGCTTATGTTGGAATTTTAGAAAATTGGATTTTTGGCCTGGTTATGCTCGAATTTTTCGGATTCGTCCGATTTAGCTATTTTTGGATAAATTGATTATACAATATGTTTTTAAATGTATCTAATTTCATGTTGGAACCATCAATTTAATAAATTTATGCAGAATTTATCGGAATTTGATTTATAGGTCAAAATTCGTGTGTGATAAAATTGGGTCGCATAATTGAGTTGTTTCGCTCAATTGATTTTATAATATCGTTTGAAATGTATTTAATTTCATATCGGAAAGCGTTGATTTGGGAAAATTGTGCGTAATTAATCGGAATTGGATTTTTAGGTCAAAACTCTTGCGGGTTGAAATTGGATTGTGTAATCGGGTCTTTTTATTCAATTGACTATATAATTTACATTAGAATACATTTAATTACATTTCCAAACCATCAATTTATATATTTTAGCAAGAATCGATCGGATTTGTGTTCTGGACTCAAAAATCCTAATTGTGCTAAATTGGGTATTTCTTTTATTGGTTTTGATCAATTAATTATTTGATATGTTATAAAATGTGTTTAATTGCATTTCTAAACATTAAATTTGATTAAATTAATAGAATTCAACCAAATTGTATTTTCGGGCCTAAAACCCTAGATTTCAAGTGAGATTATGAAATTGATCATGTGTATAATTGTTTTTCTAAAATTAAATTTGTAGAAATAGTTGAAATGATCCTAATTGCTTTCTAATACCTTTAATTTGAATTAATTAATTTGAATTACCCGAGTTTGTGTTGTGGGCTTTAAAACCCTAATTTTGAATATGGATAGTCTTAAATTGGCTACTAGGAAGATTGTTTTGTTGAAATTAATTATCTAGATTATCTAAATTAGTTTAATTGTGTTTTAAAACTATCAATTGGAGATAATCGAAGTGATTTGGTCGATTCGTAGTTTAGGGATTAAAAACCCTAATCTTTGGGGATTGTTTTATAAAATTGATTTTTGCTATGCATCTTTTATCTAATCGATTTCTATCTTTGGATTTTAAATCATTTAAATTATGTTTTAATCTAATCGATTTGGATTTAGTTCTATGGAAATGGTTGGTTTACCTATTTAAGGTTTGTTTGGAGCTACTTATCAAAAGTAGTTATTTAAGATAATTACTTATTTTAAAAAAAAATTAAGCTAACTTTTTTTCAAAATAAGTGATTATCTTGGATAACTACTTTTGATAAGTAGCTCCAAACAAGCACTTAGTTGTAAAACCTAATGAATAAGTTATTTTCGATAAATTAACTTATAATCGGTTATTCTTTCTCGGGCTTTCCAAATTAATTTGAAATGTCCCAAGTGATATGTGTATTAATCCGATTTGAGTAATATTTAACCTTAAATCTTAATAGAACTATGCTCTTGAGTCCTAGGTTTTGTACACGTTTTCCAAGAAAAATTGTTTGTGTCTCTTTGTGTCGATTTAATTATAATAATTGAATTATTGATTGATAGGATAGTTTCTAACTTAGTTTTCAATTTCTATCGGTGATCTAGGAAAGCTTTATTGCGGACCCTCGGGCTAGTGATCTCTCTCTCCCTTGTATCTCGCTTAGCTAGCTTCGGATTTAGGTAATTCTCTACTTACCTTCACTTATGGGTGTTTCATAAGGATGTAGCTATGGCCCATGTGTGTTATGTGACTTGTATGCCTTGGATGATTTATATCATGATACGTCGTGTATTACATGATTGTTATTAACTTGTCTTATGTGTAGCGTAGCTTGGAGTTAAGGTATGTTTATGTATGTTTCCTTGTGACATGTGTGTTATATGTATATATGGTGATGAGGATGTGATATGTTATGGCCCTCTAGGACATGCATGATAGGATGATTGATAATATGATATGGGAATGAAAAGACAAAAAGAAAGAAATGGGAAGTGAGTTCATTAAGGGGGATATGAGGTTGACCAAAATACCTCATGAACCATGAGAGGAAATTAAAGAGGAAAGAATGACCAAAATGAATGAGTGATGGGAACCATGCATGGGAGCCTTAAAATTTGCATGGGGACTTTGAGAGTTTGCATGGAGGTGATCCTTACGTGAGAAAAGTTGATTTAGGGTGTAAACAAGCTAATGGGAGAGTTGTGGAGTGATTAGAGACTTGGGATGAAAAATAGTACATAGATTGGTGTAAGGGTGTATAAGGGATCCGATTAGGGTTTCGGGAGGAAGTAGTAATCTGGAAAGTGCAAGAGTAAAAATGATTCAGGGAGAGTGGAGTACGGGTTAAGAGTGATAATTTACTTTATAAGGAATGAGTATGGGTTCCATGGGAGAGAAGGGATTTTGGATGAAAAGAGAGAGGTTACTTGTGGGAGAAGAAAGGTACTAGGGTTTGAAGTGGCCAACTAGGGTTTTTCAGGTCACACGCGAAATTGAGAGGTAAAGTGATACGTTTTGGGATTGGACCTAATTGAGATAAGATGTAGGGCGGTGAATGAAGTAAGGGTAGTGTAAGTGAGAGGAAGTTGGGCCACATAGGTCTAATTAGGGTTTTCAAGGGAAAACCCTAGAGGGTGATAGTAGATGGAGTTGATGTCATAAGGTGTTAGGTCTTAACCCACACCCTTAAGAGTTGGTGTTTCATTATGTGTAAGCGTAAGGGGGTATGGATGTCAGGGCGTGATAAGGGGTGCAGGAGTCTCAAAATATGGGATGGGCCCCCTTGAGAGGATAGAAGTAGAACGTTGATGACATATATGTCAAGGGTGTAATGCTATATAATAAGACACAGATAAGATACTAAACACTTAAAGAGAAAGATTGTTGAGCCGAGCCCAGACCGGTCCACCGGCGAATAATAGTGGCCAGGAGCATTTTGCCCTGCATGATTTCTAGTCCACCGGCTATAATAGTGAGCGATTCCGTGCTCAACAAACCAAATGTAATGAATCTAAGCCATGGGAAATACACTAAGCACTTACAGTGAAACACCATGTGAGTCAGGGCTAGACCAATCCACCGGCGAATAATAGTGGCCAGGAGCGTTCTGCCTTGGAGACCGGTCCACCGGCGAATAACAGTGGTTTGGAGCGTTTTGCCCTGTATGTATTCCGGTCCACCGGCTATAATAGTGGGGTTCCCACAATCACATGGACTATTAAAGAGTATGTGTGGAATGAACATATTAGTAAGATGAATAAAGAATAAATTACCTGAAAAGTAACCAAGCCTTATTACATGTATCATCGTATGTTGCCTACATGCTCATTCCTATGTTATATGCTCTATGTGTTGGCCTTAGAAAATCTGTTACCTTACTCAGTACGTAGCGTACTGATCACCCGTTTCATGGGTGCTACTGGTAGGACTTATGATATGGGTATTGAGTATGTATAATATTGTATCAACGTAATGCACCATGATTCAATATGCACTTGATGTTATAGTTTACGTCTCTCCCATAAGATAGGGTAGTGGGATTTACTCAGTATTGGACTTGTACTGATACTACCTTGGTTGAATGGGTCCTGTGATGATCCACTGATGTTAGGGAGCAGACCTCTTGTGCAGGTTTGAGATCGGATATTGTATTTGGGTGGAAGGCTTGGTTTGAGAGAGTAGGCAATCCAGAATTTGATCTATCAGGATTTTTCTTGTTTAACTGTATTTATTTTTGAAAGTTTCAATTGTTGTATTTAAAATATCAAGGGCGTTGTAATTGGCTTTTAATTCCTCATACTCTAATAAGCTTTTAAAATTCGAGTTTATTTTACAGGTTCCGCTGATTGATTCAGCGATGATTTCATTTAGTGAATCTATTCACTTGCCATCTGTCTGTGGATATTTCCTTGTGGGAGTTTATCCTCACGGCATGGATGTTGTTTGGAATTTTATTCGACAGGTTTTAGCCTTGCATCTAACATGAGATAGATGGTGGACATTTATCTTGTGTCAAATGTGGCGGTAACATTCCCCAAATTCTCTTCTAGCTTCCGCTTTATTCTTTCAAAAAAAAATTTTAGGAGTGAATTTTGGGGGTGTTACAATAGTACAAGGACGAAATGGTTAGAGTAGGAGTATACAATATGTACTTATTCCAATTAACCTAGGAGACATGGCCGATTGTGTCAAGGACGTGGTACAGGACAGGGTTCCCCCTGTCGATGTGGAATGGGTTGAGGATGGAGTAGTAGTGGTGGTGGGAGACATAGTACTGGGAGGACACGCTGATCCTTAAATGATTTTCTATGGCTATTGGATATCAAGGAGGTGATGCTTCCTTGGGTTAAATTATGGTGTAATGTTGTGGGGGATGAAAATTGTGGATTAGAGTTGTTGCACGACAACTCTTTGGGAACAAGGAGCTCTGGGCCGATGTTAGGGGCGATCGTTAGGGAATTACTAACAAATTTAGAATTATATGAGCATGCCTTTATAGATTTGATTGCCCAAAATAGGGAGCGTCTTACCCATTTTTATAGACAATCTCTAATAGATAAATGGTGGAAGCAGCTTGAATTTGGATTTCTATTGGCAACAGAGTACAATTTGTTATTCGTCTGCTTGAGTCGGGTAGAATTGGTTACATGTTTACCACATAGAGCTCCACTTAATGACAAAATCCTGATCTCATTATTAGCATCTTGAATTGCAATGTGATGTTTCTCATTTGAATAAAGTCATCATTATACGATATTATTTTTATAAAACTCTTATGGGTCTTTTTTTTTGTAAACTTATGTAGATAACCTTAATGGAAGATGCAATCTTACCTCCTATATCGAATAGGTGGTACCTTCATGCTAATCCTAGCATTGTTAAAGGGGATGTGTCATATCTCAATCGTATTCAGCTTTACCAAAATGCGATGGGTATTAGACATAACCAAGGTGGCAACTTTGGTTGACAATTTTTTATTGTGTTGATGGTTTTATATTTGTGTTATGTCGTAGTAGTTATTTTGATGTATGAGACATGAACATTGTATCAAACGTTTTATTAACATTCATATATATTTTTTTTGTTAAAAGCTGATAAATAAATAAAAATAAATAAATACACTACAAAATGTCCTACTAATCATAACCATCACCATCAACATGCTGGTTGGTATCCTCTTCACTAGAGGTGCTAGTCCCCCAAGTTCTAAGTACACATCTTTTATTTTTTCACATAATGTGTCTTTATCGATTAGCCCCTCCTCTCTTGTTTGAACTAATACTGATATGCACCTGTCATCGCATTATAGATCTCCACCTTTGTAGCAATGTACTTTGGATTATATGGTTTTTCATCTACCCTATGATGGACTCTTGGGTGGGATCGAAATCAGAACCGCATAAGGTAGTCATCAGAAGCGTGATGCTGATAAACACATCAACTAGCTCGGCGACTGAAGTTCGATATATGATCTAGCTAATTGTTTCACAATGCTCCACAACTAGAGTAATCTACTTTATACTTCTGCACCTTTGCACCTAGATAGAATCCAATAGATGGTCTAATGGGAGGCATGGCAATGAGCTAGGTGTAGCCAAACTATCGCGCAACACTATTTAGCATGTACGGTTCCACAATATCTACATAGGTGATGCCGCCCTGGTAAGATGACACCTCTTGTGATGATACCGAATCAGTGGTGAAAGGTATAAAATTAACCTATACATACATGAAAAATATTTTTAGTAGTAAACCACCTATGCTGCCCCTACTTTATCTAGACACTTATTATAACAAACAAGGTCCTCCACTGACTTCGGAGCACAAGTCTGATGAGAAGTGTCCCATCTCATCGCTCCAACATCCCGTGAATTTACAAATGTGCAGGAATAAGACTGATAAAAAAAGAAAAAAATACAAGTATATCCAAGCTTATATATATTCACAACAATATATGTAAATCATACACATTAGAAGGTAAAAGTTAATTAATTTAACAAGTAAACATAAATTATTACCTCCAACAAAGTTATGCAACCACCTATTTGCTTGCAGCCAACTCTGGATGCTATTCTAATCTGCTTGTAGAGATATGCTAATGTAGCAGCTCCAATCGACCGATAGCATAAATTATCCAAATCGGTAACTAATCATAACACCAATAATAAGGCACGATTACTGATTTTGTCAACGAAAAGCGTGCATGACAGAAAGTACCACAAATATAGTCTATCATAAGACTCATCATCATCAACCCGCTCAATCGTAAGCTTATCCATAATGCATCTAATGCGACCAAGTTCCACTTCAAATATTTCCCCCTAACCATTGTCTCATCTTTACCCCATATTTGTGTAAGTAAACTCACAACATCGTTGTCACACAAGGATAGGTAGTGTGCGCACGCATGTCCATGGCAATTTAGGTACATAATAAAACATACATCATGGAGGTTAATGGTTATATCATCGAAAAGAAGATGGAAACTATTGGTCTTCAAATGCCACCTTTCAACAAAAGCAGATATCAGTGGGCAGTTATGATAGTGGAAGTAATTGTCACAAAGAGCTCTCAAACTTATGCGGTCAACTAGATTATAGACATTCTAATATGTAGGAGTGAGATGAGGTAGCCTTGCAAGCACATTTACCCTCGACTTCACCCTTAGCAGCTCATGTGGTTCCTACAAAAAAGATTAGAAAAACATAAAATGACATGAATTTTTTAAAAATATATTAATTAATAAATAAATTTATAAAAATTACCTCATCAAAATTTCATATGGCGTATGTCACATGGCCTTTACAACTAGTAAGAAGATAATGAATCTCTGAACCACCGCCTATAGGTCCAATTAACCGCTAATCATCATCGACCGCTGATAACGAAGAAGATCCTACTACCTGACTGGGGGTGTTAGTGTCAACATTGTAATCATGCTCATATGGCATATAGTTAGCATGAGAACTGTGCAACATTGTCTCAGTACCGCGTTTTATCGCTGCACGTGCTCTAGCACTCATGGTCATGACTCTCTTCGACACCCTACCAGTGGGAGCGTCTTGCCTAATCTCTTTACCCTTTCATTTATTACCTGTCATCTGCAATTTATAATTAAGATATCATTAATACATATTATATTAAATAATAATTGAATATTATACTAAAATAAATCAAATTGGGGTTTAGAGTTGAAGGTTGATATTTGAGGGTTTATGCTTTGGGGTTGATGGTTGAGGGTTATGGGTTTGGGGTTTAGGGATTATGGTACAAGGTTTAGGGTTTATGCTTTAAGGTGTAGGGTTTGGGGTATAGGGTTAGGGCTTAGGGTTTATATTTGAGGGTTTAGGATTTAGGGTTTGGGGTTTGGGGTTGATGGGTTTGGTTTTGGGGTTAAGGGTTTGGGGTTTATGGTTTAAGGTTTGGGGTTTGGGTTTAGGGGTTAGGGTTTATAGTTGATATAGGAGGGTCTGGGGTGGAGGGTTTAGGATTAATGGTTAAGGGTTTGTTGCTGAGGTTTTGGGGTTTGAGTACAAGTAAACTCAAGCAACAAGAAATTGCTACATAAGTGGAGAAAGGCGATGGGTTGTCCTTGTGTATGAGGGGGAAGGAAACCCATAATTTCTACTTAGGTAGGGAGAGGTGACAGGATGTTGTTGTGTATGAGGGGGGACGTGATGGATAATTACTACATAGGTGGGGAGAGGTGATGGGCCGTTATCGCGTAGGGGTAGGGAGAACTACAAGGCTCTTACTCGGAGCCTTATGGCCTTAACAGGTGGATTGCCTATTGGTTCCCCTCCCTTAGCACTCAGCTCACCCATTTACCCCTTACCTTCGTGTAATTCACCCGTTCGTCCCTACCTTTGAGCAATTCACCCATTCGCCTACCCCATTTCATTTGCATATATTAATCACAGATACGTCATTCCAACACACAACTCATACTACATAATGAATTTAGATATAAAAAAATTAAAAAATCTCTTCTTCACTCACTTACATTGAAGAGGAGTAGAAAAAAATGGAAGATAGATGAACGAGAGGCAATAGCAAAGGCACACCGACAATACTGTACGAGACAAAAAATAGGAGAGACAAAGAGAGGAGGGAGAACGAACGGGAGAGACAGAGAGAGAAGGGAGATGTGGATGAGGGTAGTTTTGGAAGTTTGTAAAAAAAATGAAGGGTATAGGGGTGTATATTTAAAGAATAGGGACGTGTAAAAAGAGGCCAGCCTCACACATACAAGCCACACAATGATTGTACACAAGATGTCCTATTACCTAAATTGTTTTACATTCACATAATCTCATTATTCAAATTATTGTTCAAACACACTTCAAACTTTTTAGAAGTTCTATTATCTATATTATAATTTTATGAGTATATTTTACTATTTTTTATTGAATATTTAAACTAATATATATTATTATCCTTATATTTTATCAAATATACTCATTTATTATTATTTATTAAATAAATAATATCCAAAATTGTCTATATACATAAATTTATTTTACATCACAAGAGTTAGCAAATATCATTATGACTCCAGACATAAATAAAATGTGTCTAATAAATATCATTATTGCTTCATACTAGGGTTGTACAAAACAATCGACGTCTAAAATGAAATTTAAAAATCTAATCCAAGAAATTTCGTTATAAGTGGAGTAGATATCCAACTCAATTGTGATTGGATTATCTAAACGAGTATAATATATTGTTTTTTAATGCATTGTATTATATTTTGAATATATTGTATTGTATTGTATTTTTGTACTATATAACATGATGTGTATAATACAACTTTTATATTATAGGTATTTACATATTTTAACACATTTGTATTCTAAAAATTAAAACACCTAATCTATAGCAACAAAACAAAAAGGGAAGAGGATAAAAAGGATAAATGTAAAATAGAATCATCAAACAAATTGAGTATCAAATTAAAATCAAAAGAACCAAAACATATATCAAATCAAATTAGAATTAAAAAAACAAATCTAAGCTCGAAAAAAAGGAGCTCGACCCATTAGGCTAAAAGATATCTAATAGAAAGATCAAGGTAAAATTAACCCTAATTATCAACACCTGATCGTTCTCCTACCTTAAGATGCCCCTAGGCCCTAACCTAAGAGACCAAAACAATGTTCATCCCATGTTGCTCCAATGCCACTACCAAAAGCACATTATCAAAGCCACCTGAACCATTGACCTTTCTATTGTCATCCACTAATAACTAAGGCATCCATTGTTATCCACAACCACCATAACCAAAGAGCGATTAGCAATAGCATATAAGGAACCAGATGAGATATTACCGACAAACCAAAATTAACCGAAACGCCATTCAACTAACAAATCTTGATGGAGATGGAGAAGATGATATTTTTATTGAGTAAATTCTTCTTTTCCTATGCTTTGAATTTCAAAATAATCTGTGTCTCTCCTAAATTCACCGCCGCCTGATTATAGCAAGTCTTTCTCTTCTCAAAACAACAACCCTCTACTTCCTCCTCCTCCTCCTAATTTTTACTCCGGTCTCCTCAGTCTTTCGACCACCATATCCATTAGTGTCAACTACAACACTCTTAATGACAACTCCCACCACCAACACAAGTTGTTGACTTCTTCAAAGCAAAATAAACACATACAAGATCAAGGATTTTAACATAATTCACCATAAAAGAAGGTCGTGAGAGACACTTGAAGCGATGGAGAGGAGTTGAGGCAAGGAAAGCAATTATATGGGAAGGAATTGAAACAGTAGAGAAAGAGAATTGGGTCTTTAGGGGAGTTGTAATAGGTTCACGCTTCACATAATGATTTTTTGGCTTGTAATTGCTAATATGTTGCTAATGGAATTTTGGGACCTAACTTGAGCTCCCAAGAGTCGGAAATCATGAGATAATTTGTGAGATGGATTAAGTTAGGTTTTTTTTTCCCTTTCTTTGCTTAGGTTTGTTTAATTGTTTCAGTTTTAGTTAGTTTTAACTTTAGTTTAGATTAATGATATATTAGATTGCATAAATTTATGTTGTATAAAATATACAAATTAGTATAATACATTGTTGTATTCTACACATTATATTTATATAGTATAACCTATGGAGATAATATTATTTTATTCAATCCCGGCAATCTTCGGTAATTATTCCACCAAAATTTTCTTATTTGGAACAAAAATTGAAATGATTCTTCCTTATTTGAAAATTCAAAAACACTTATTCCTTAATTGAAATAAACTCCAAATGTTTCTTTCTTAATTGATAATTATCTCAATTTTTTTAGTATATATGCTTTTCCCAATTTAAGTATGTACAATAGTTGTTTGTATAATGATAGTATTACAACAAACTATCAATATTAAAGTTGATGCAATATGATAAAGTAAGGCTAGATTTTTTTCTTTTTTCTTTTATTGTCTTATGTTCTTATATCATATAAAAAGTAGAAGCATGATTGGATGAAATATTAAAGTAGTTGATATTTAGGATCCATTTTTTTCACCTTATTTGTTGGATTAGGTCAAGTCAACACAATCTTGATAATAATGGAAATTGTATAAAATGTATGACAATGATTACAAAATTGATAGTAATGATGTTGATAATTGTAAAATAATAATAATAATAATAATAATAATAATAATAATAATAATAATAATAATATAAACGTGTACAAATCAGATCACATCAGAAAACTCAAATGAAAAAAAAAAACTTGGTATACGTGAATCAAATTTTCAAATACAGTGGAAGAGGTTTTCTTTAGATGCGCCTTATATATCTCATAAGCAACCACTTACAAATTAAGTTGAATTTTAAGTCAATAGTTTTGTATGGTTGCTACGTTGAAGGCTAGAGTCTGACACAATTTGAAAACACGCAACATAAGGATCACGTAAATTTAAGTGTTCAATAGGTATGAGACAATACGAAGACTGAAAAAGATACTCTCGATTCTTATATCTTGAAAGTATTATATTTAGAAATAATAAAATTATTTCATACAGATAATTATTTCGGTCAGTATAAAGACATAAAATAGGCATTTTTTAAATTGTTTTTTAATTTATATAAACTTCATAAAATAGCTAAAATATGAAAGTATATTTTCCAATTTTATTACTCATATCCAAATCCCCAACAAAGAAAATATTGAGGATACACGAAAGATTGTCAACAAGAGTGCAAAGTAGTACAACCAATATTTGTCTGGTTGCATTTCTCAGTTTGATCCACGCCTAAGCTAGATGTTTTCTACAAAATTCAGCATCAAGATAAGAGAAATACCGCGACTCCCTGCGGCGCCATCGTGCCGTAGTTTAATAATCATTGAACACCCCCCCCCCCAATCAACCCCCTCATACTGTGCGCCCAGTCCACACGCTTCCGCCTACTAGAACAACGCTGGAAACAATCGCAATATGACTACCCAAAACACAAACTGAACTGCCTAATAATTTTCACATAAATACACAACGCAGCCCTTAACTATGATATTTCAAGAATGAAGCTCATGAACTCAACTAGAATCGCCAGCAAATATTTCAAATAAGAAGAAGCTTAAAAGTCTCAAGTCCTTTCATTGAGTACTGCCTGTATATAATTACAGAGAGTTTCAGCAACATTCTGCGGAGAGTATCTACTGATCATATCTTCCCTCGCCCATCTTCCTCTATTCTTAGCTTCCTCAACATTACTCATCACATGTCTCATCAAAACTCTCAATCCATCGACCGAAGGCTCAGCCCAAAGATGTCCTTCAAACGGACCTTCCTTTACCTTACTAAATTTATCAACTATCAATGGATAGCTATTATCTCCAGTCAAATATTCTGTTGGTCCAGAAAAATTAGTTGTTATAACAGGAAGTGACATTGCCATTGCTTCAACAATAGGACGACCCCATCCTTCACCTCTTGAAGGAAGTACAAATGCATCAGCTGATTTATAAAGTCTAGGCATATCGACTTGAGCTATGTGTGTATCAATTACATAAACAGGTGCCCAACCCATTAATGGCTTTTGTATGCTAGGATCATTATCTAAAAACTCGACGATTTTGTTGTCGAAATCTCCATCAGTATGATATGCATTAGTCAATAGGTATAAAGACACTCCATCGAGTTGGGTGAACTCCTTCAAGTATGCTTTCAACAGTACATCCCAACCTTTCCTGTACTCCCATTTGAAGATACTCAAGAACACAAACTCAGCATTTAAACCACTACCCTTTTTAGAATTCAATGTGAGGCTGCTGCTGCGACCCAAAACCAATTTTGCCAAGGAGGGGAGGACTAAGGGTTGAAACTTGTGAGGATCGAAGAAAGTAACATCAACTGCCTGAACCAGCTTCACAACTTTTGATTCATCAACCCCACTATTCACAAAACTAGAAACATGAAAATCAGTAGGAACCCAAACAAAATCCATAAGGCTACACCTCCTAACATGTTCCATACCGACCCTATCGGTCTCAAACATGGTTCGACCAATGACAGCAAGAAAATCATTATATCGAGCACTTGGTGGGCATGGATTTGTTTGAAATAGAGGAGGGTACCAAGCTCCAGGCTCACTATGACAAACCACAATCGTCTCGTTCGGATGGCAATAAGTAGGATACTGGTGAAGCTCTATGGCCAAAGTTCTGAGGCGTTCAGGCAAACCCTCCCAAAACTCGATGGATTCGAGATCACCATGATGTTCAATCCCTAATCGAAAAGTTAACGGGGATGGATTGTGATGGCCATTGTTGCGGACGATATTGATATGATTGTAATCATGAAGAGAAGTAATATAGGACCACGCTTCAGAGCTGTAACCACCGGAAGAAAGAAAAGGGGCCATCCAAAGAAGGCAGTAAGGGGGTTTGGGAGGATTTTGAGCTAGTTGTTGCCTCTTGTTAGCATTCATATTTGGCATTGAAAACCACTGGAATCTGGGGATTCCATTTTCAGGTATGAGTCGGGATCGGAGCCTGTTTATGTTGAAATAGTAATAGTTGTTATAATTTGAATTGTATAAAGCAAAAATGAGGATTGCTAGAAGGGCGATCAAAACGGATAACAGAAAAGTTATGGAGAAAGATGGTAGACGAATGCGTTGTTGGGGTGGATTTTCATGGGAATCCATTGGGCTAGCCGAAAGGAATTATCGGCAAGCTAGTTAAGGCAGAGAGGAGAAGAAGAAGTTCACCGAATGATATTTAAGCTACAGCCTTCCTTTCTCACTCACTTCACAATTCTCGTTGTTTTCAATCTCATTCGCGGGACTTCCGGCGGCGACAGGAGATACTACCCCCGTATGCACAAAACGACGACCATTAAATTTTAATTTCCAATATCATTTAACATATATTAATAAAACATATAAAAAAATTATAAAATTATTTTTTTAATATAATAATAATTATTACATTTTTATGTTTTAATATATTTTTTTTAAACAAAAAATTCAATCTCATAATATGAGGTGATTTATTTTCATATAAAAAATAAAATAAAATAAAATGTCAAATTGAATGATTGTTGGATCATAACATCCATAAAATACTTTACATAATGTTAAATTAATGAGTAAATATTAACTTTATGATCAACTATAATATTTTTTTTTCTTAATAGTTTATCCTTAAGCTATTTTATTTTATTGTACATGTTATACATAATATCTAATTTATTTGTCACGTTCACGACATTACTTAATATGATATAATCTAATGAGGCAAAATTATCCAAAAATATCACAAAATGACTAATATCTCTAGTATGAGTTATTTAAATAAAAAAATATTATGTGGTTTATATTTTGGCCCCTATTAAGATAACTTTTTTTTTATTGACCTAATCTTATCTTTTACATAATTTTATATGTTTCATCAATAAATTAGTTTCACCTAACTTTTAAAGTTTTGATAAATACAAATAATTTTTCAAAAAATATATGTTGCACATGTTTGATTTAAATATATATAAATAAACAAGCGATTTGGATTTTTTTTCTTCTATTAATTAAATAATTCATTTAACAATAAAATAAAATATAGATATAAACATTCATAATATGGAAAGCTTTACTCATAATTAGTTTTCTATTGATTTCTAAAATAAGTGAACTTTTCACGTGAATCATGTTGCCTCTAATAAAGAAGGGGGGAAATTGAAACAAGATAACGTTATTAATTTGTCGTCATTTATTTGTGGTGTGCCCAAAAAGGTCTTGATCTTAAAGACAAATGCAATAATGAAAAATATTAGATAAAAAAATGTTGTAAATACCTTATTAAAGAGATGGATATTTTATGTCCCTAGTAGTGTACCCATTAATCTACCTCAATATGCCTAAAGTTGTAAGCCCTCTACTTATGCTTATGTAAGGATCTTATATTGTAACATCTATTATCATTATGGAGTCTTGCCTATAATGTTATCCTCCAAAATTTTAAAAACCTATAGTATAATAAATAGCTTTTATTTGGAAAAAATTAGCTTTGAAAATTATTTAATTTAATTATTTTATGGATTTTTGAGTAAATAAAGTTGGAAAGGGATATTTAATAAATTAAAATAAATATTTTATTATTTTATCATAATCATTTTATTTAAATAATTTTCTAAACCAATATTTTACTAAAATTATCATTTTTCAACCCATATATTTAATTATATTAATTATTAAATAAATTTATTACGAAAAAAATATTACACTCTATTAATTTATAAATTAAATTATTATAATTTCCCTATTTTTTCCTTTTCTTTTTTTTTTCCTTTTTTCTTTTCTTTCTCCTTTTCCTCCTTTTTCTCCTTTCCTTCTTTTCTTTTTTTCCCTTCAGGCCGCCCACACTAGGCCTGCCTCCCCCTCCCCTGCATGACTGGGTCGCTGGCCCATCTCTCCCTTTCTCCCCTCCGCCTCCTACGCGCGCATGCCCAGCCCAGCACTCCGTTCTTTTTCCTTCCTTCTCCCCCTAGACTGAGCCGACCCAATTTTCTTTCTCCCCCCTTCGCCGGCCTGCCCTCCTCTCCCTTTCTTTCTTCTTCTACCTTCTGCCCCGACCTGCACTACGTCGACCACCCCGAGCCATGCCCGACCAACTCCTCCACACCCTATAGCTACCACCCTAGCCTACAACGCACTTGCCCCTACCTCCCTCTCTCTCCTCCACCATTTTCCTGCCCCTCCTTGACCCGACCAACCCCCTCTCACCTCGCCATGCCCCCTTTCTTTCTCTTCTCCCCTTCCTTCTCCTTGCCACCCGAACGGCCGCCTACCACCTTGCTGTCACCCTACCGAGCCACCTACCTCTCCTTTCTCTCCCTCTTCCTGTTCACCTCTTCAACAACCTCTATCCTGCCCTATTTTTCTTCAAGCCATTCTCCCCCAACTTCTTTCTCTCATTTCCTTCTCCTTCCATTTCCATCCCTGTTTTGCACCGCCGCCTCCCTCCGCCTCTTCCACCGCTACAGCGATCCCCTACACCACCCCTTTCCACCCTCTACCTCAGCCCTGCACTACTACAACACCCCATGAGCCACCCTGCAGCCCCCTTCTTCCTCCCCTCTTCTTTTTCCCTTCTTTTTCTCCCTTCCCTGCAACCTCCCTGCAACCCCTCCTTTCGCCGCCGTCCCGCAACCTATGCCGCCTCCCAAGCCACCAACCCACTCCCTGCAACCTCCCTTACCACCCCCTCACCTCCTTTAGCCAAAACCAACCCTTGCAGCCCTCCACTTTTCTCCTCCCTTTTCCTTCCTTCTCAGCTACCTCCACCTCGATAACCACCTTCGCAGCCTCGCCGCTGCCACTGCCGTCGCCCTTAGCCGCCAACAACCCATCCCCGACCACCACCTACACCCCCTCTACACCCCTGCACCCTTCCCTTACCCTAAATCCTTCCCAACCTGCCCGCTTTCTAGCCCCAAAACCCTAACCTGAAATTAGCACCCCTTCTTCCCCTTTCATACCACCTTTGACCCCCTTTTCTTCCTTGCCTTGATGCAGCTCATGCTGCATGAGTAGTTGATTTGCTACCTTCCTTTGAGTTATTTTAGTTAATGATTTTAAGGTATAATAATATCTTAAGTTAAGTATTTCATTAATTAAGTTTTATAAAGTCTTATGCTTTGGTTTTCTTATTTCTAATATGATAAGTATTGATATTATTTTTAGGTATTGGTTTTACTAATCAAAGCTTGAATCTTTAACCGGAACACCGGTAAGGTTCGATTTTGCGGGAATTAAGGTAATCGTTAAACCCCACTTAAACGCATGGATAAACGTATGTTAGTACATTAGGGTTTTTAATATGTTATTAGGCTTGATATATGTTTTTTAACATAATATATGTAGTTCCTTGTATTGATTGATAAAAAGGAAAGCATGCTAGTTTATATGCCATGTATGGAAGAAATGCTTAAGGGAGGAGTTTTGTTATTCAAGAAAGTGTTAAGTACTTATCCATGTTATATTATGTTATCCCGACCAATGATGTGTGAATAATATTATTGTGAGCCTTAGGGACATTTTAGCAACATGTCTTGTGCAAAAGTGTGGCCTGATATGTGTAGTGGTTAATGGGTATTATGTTGAAATATAATAATTAGTGGAGTTGGATAATGAGAATGGAGTATTAATATTATTATTTCATGTAGGGATGATAATTTAAATAAAATGGTAATTTTATAAGTAAAAGGGTATTATCGTAAATTTAGAAGTTAAAGGTATTATAGTAATTTTGGAAGTAAATGGTAAAATGGTAATTTTGTAAGTAAAAGGGTAAAATGGTAATTTTAATAATGGAGAAGGGTAAAATGGTAATCATAATAATGGAGAAGGGTAATATGGTAATTATAATAATGGAGAAGGGTAAAATGGTAAGTGTTATAATGAAGAAGGGTGTAATTCAACCAACCAAAGGGTAATTTGGTAATTATGATAACGAAGAAGGGTAGTTTGGTAATTATCATAATGGAGAAGGATAAATTGATGATTATGATAATGAAGAAGGACAATTTGATAATTTAACTAACCAAAGGGTAATTTGGTAATTTTGATAATAGAGAAGGGTAGTTTGGTAATTATGATAATGGAGAAGGGTAATTTAGTAATTTAACCAATAGAAGGGTAATTTGGTAATTATGCTAATGGATAAGAGTAATATGGTAATTATGATAATGGAGAAGGGAAAATTGGTAATTTAACCAATTAAAGGGTAATTTAGTAATTTTGATAATGGAGAAGGGTAGTTTGGTAATTATGGTAATGGAGAAGGGCAATTTGGTAATTATAACAAAGGAGAAGGGTAATTTGGTAATCTAACCAACCAAATGGGAAATATGATAAATGTGACAATTATGGAGGGTAATTGGTGATCTAATAAGTGTGGAAGATAACTTGGTAACCTAAACCGGGTAAGAATGTGGCCAAGAACAACTATGTGCGTGTTATGTGCCTTGTGTGCAATGTGTTATGCCAAGTTGTGTACTTTATGCTTAATGACTAATTATTGTAGCGCAGTTTGGAGTTGAGGTATGCTTATGTGGATTCCTTATGATATATGTGTAATGATTATATACGTTGTGCTTATGATGTTATATGATGTGACCCTCTAGCACATGCATGCTAGGAAGTTTAATAATATGATATGAAATGAAAGGATAAAAAGGGAAAGAGGGGAAGTAAGTTGACCAAAGGGAAGTGAGTTGATTTAAGGAATATGAAATTGACCTAATTATCTCATGATCCATGAGGGGAAAAATAAAAAGGAGGTTATAATCAAAATGAACGAGTGATGTGACTCTTACATGAGAAATTCTTAGGGTTTGCATGGGATGATCCTTACATAAGAAAGGTGTTAGGGTTTGAGCAGCCAACTAGGGTTTCATAGTCACATGTATGATTGGTGCGTAGAGTGATGGGTTTTAGGTTGAATCCAAATGAGATGAGGTGTTGGACGATAAAAGAAAGGTTGAGCCACATAGGTTCGATTAGGGTTTCAAGGAAAAACCCTAGAGAGTGGTAGTGAGATAATTTGAATATCATAAGGTGATGGGTCTCAACCCACACCTTTAGGAGTTGGGTCTTTGTTATGAGTAAATGCAAGGAGGAATGGATGTCGAGGTGTGTTAAAAGGCGTAAGGGTCTCAAGATATGGGACAAGCCCTCTCAGAAGGATAGAATTAGACATGCATGTCAAGGGTGAAACACTTTCGAATAAGATACAAATAAGATAATAATCGCTTAAAGAGGAAGATTGTTGAGCCGGACCCGTTTTGTCCTGCATGATTTTCGGTCCACCGGCTATAATAGTGGAGGATTCCGTGCTCAACAAACCGAACGTAATAATGATAAGACATGGGAAAGACACAAAGTAATTACAATGAAACACCATGTGAGTCGGGGCTAGATCGGTCCACCGGCGAATAATAGTGGCCAGGAGCGTTCTACCTTGGAGACCGGTCCACCGGCAATAATAGTGGTCAGAAGCGTTCTACCCTGTATGTATTCTGGTCCACCGACTATAAAAGTGGGTTTCCCGCACTCACATGGATTTTTATAATTTGAGATGTTTGATTAATGTTGGACTAATGGCTGAAGGCCCAAAAGTATTGATTGTACGTTTTAGCCTGTTAACATTTGATGGACTTATTAAGTATGTGAAAGTTGTGTATGCATACCTTATCATATATGTATATAGCTATGTATCACGTGTTGCATTGCGGGCCTGCTTCTTAGTGTGTTTTAAAGGATTACTCATTACCATAGTACTGAAGGGTTCCATTCATGGGGGCCCTGCCTATTCAATGGGCAGTGTCCCTTGTAGGTCTATTTCAGGTGCTATTCAAGTGGGAAATGGGAAAGAGGGTAAGGAAGTTATCCGGACTTATAGGGTTTCATTCTTTCTCCCTTAACCCCTGATTTAAATGTAATCTATATTCTTGTAACCACCATCGATAGATTCTATTCTTGTAAATGTTTTACTACACTACTCTGATTCAACTATGGTTTGAGTTCTCGTAAATTGTATTTTACACTTTTAGCCTTAGCAATTGGTACTGGAACGGTAGGAGTGAACTGGTTTGGTACTAAGTGTGGCGGTAATATCCCCAGAATTCACAGTTTGATATTTTTCTTCCGCTATTCCTTTTTAATAAAATGAAATTTTTCAGTAGTGAATTTTGGGGGTATTACATATAACCTATCTATCTCTCTCTCTCTCTCTCTCTCTCTCTAGCTATATATATATATATGTGTGTGTGTGTGTGTGTGTCTATATATACACACACGAAAGATGTACACAACTAATATGTATTGATGAGAATCAAAAGTTTCATTCCCCCTCCCTCTATCTTATGTCCATTGTTTGTTTCATTTTCTCAATACCATAACATGTTATTAACAGGATTGTGCTCTAGATAAATAAAAAATATGTTTTTGTGTTGATCTTATTCGGGAAATCGGGGCACTTGTAAGCAAATGACCATAGAGTTAGTGTCAAGTTTGATTAATATTTTATAAAAGGGGGTGTTCTATCTTCATTAGTTATCCTTTTATATAGATATAAATATTATATTCTATAGAGTATTATCATATCCTTTTGTTTATGATATGATATCTCAATTTTTCGCAAGAATATGAAATGTTGCATATGTGACATATCTTATAATCAAGTAAATTTCAAATACATTGATCCCCCACTTGGATTGATAAAGAGATATTAGGAAGATATA
Source organism: Tamarix chinensis (assembly GCA_030549775.1). Taxonomy (NCBI): domain Eukaryota; kingdom Viridiplantae; phylum Streptophyta; class Magnoliopsida; order Caryophyllales; family Tamaricaceae; genus Tamarix; species Tamarix chinensis. The sequence goes on along the minus strand of CM060172.1, from coordinate 59,267,191 downwards.
GTATGGTCCTAGAATCACCTTAGAAGAAGGAAGTGTTCCTCATATTTGCCTCTTTTAAATTTAGCTAAACACATGATCTAGTTTCATAATCATATTCCATCATGATTTATACCTCATCAATATCTCAATCTAATTCTTATACATGACGTGATCTATCATATGCTCGACTATATTACTACATCTAATAGTAAATTCTTAGTTAATTTATTCCAATAATGCAACAATTTAACAAATTTAAAATAATTTCATATGGCGTTGCAATGATTCTGTAAGTCATGATTTGCAGCTATACCACTAGAAATTGTTAGAGAATCACCAATGGTGACCATATACCAATGCCATCATGATAGTGGGTAAAGTTCAATAATGACCTATTGACCTACATATGGTAGAGGTAAAAGATTGTAAAAGCATAAAGCTTCCCTTTCATTGATTATAACATGATTAAGTAAGATATATTGAAATATTAAATTTGATGGTTTCAGAGTTTGATTTTCCATCACTATGTGCCCATCACCAAAAGTTGATGGATGATCGTCAAAACTGGTAATGTATAAGAAAACTATGTAAATGTAAAAGTGATTGATTGATAGCATTATCACCATGTATATAAAAGTAATGGATCAACAATCTCATTACCCATTACTACATACATAGTTGATTGGAGAACATATAACAAACATGTAAACCTCTATTGCATAGAATTGATGGAGGGCCACCATAAGTGATTAAATTTTCTCCATGTACTCAAATAACGAATAAGTGATTGCACAAGCATTGTTAGAAGCAAGAATTTACTAACCAAATATATTATTTATAAGTATATACTTACAATACAAAATGATATTGACACAACTGAAGTGGAATTTGGAAGCTTCACCCAATGATTTGATGAAGCTGAAGAGCTAATGCACAATTTAATCCCAAGCATCAAATGATTCAAATGTGATGAGTATCTTATGTATAATTTTATCAAGGAGATTAAGCAGTTGAAAGTCTTTTAAGACTTATGTAATACCAAACAAGAAGATCAAGTGGTTTATTAATATTAAGTACCTCAAGTGTAGTTCGATCATGAAGATCAAATTGTTTAGCAGTCACAAAGACCCATGCACTTATTTTATTTTTACACTTTTAATTTATTTATTTTTTATTCTTGTAATTTAGTTTTTATAATTATAATTTTTACAATATTTAAAATATTTGTTTGAATCAAAAAATAGTGATGATAGATTTGTAATTCATTATTCACTTGGTTATGAGACCATGCACCTACTTTGTTATTGAGAGTTAGAACATATCATAGTAAAGTCTTATCCACCACCACAGTAGCTAGAATATTTACAATAGTTGCCTATTATATTATAGTTTTGTTGGGTATATGCGTTTGATGGTTAAAGTTAAAGCTTCCTATATGATAAGTAATTTGAAGGTTGAAGCTTGAATCTTTCCATTTGATTGTTAATTTAATTGTTAAAATATGAAGTTTCCCATTTAGTATAAATAATTTAATGGTAGAGACTAAAAACTTAGTGTCTCATGGATTTAAATATGATCTATCTGATTGAAATATCACTATACATTCTAATTTAAGGATGAAGTATTTTGTAAGTTTATAATTAACAAAAAATAATGTACACATGTATGCGGCATGAAAACCCATTAAAGGGTTTTCTGATGGAAAGATCAAATATCAAAATTGTGCATGATATTATAGCTAAATTTCCAGAGAACTTACTTTATGGTCTATGAGTATTTGATGGAATTACTACCATCAAGATCAACTAAAAGTAAGATTGAGATAAATTTCCAAAGAATGCATTTGGTATATGTAAGAAACTAAAAAGTGTTACTAACTAGAAGTTAGTAAACAATTAAATTATTATCTTTGTGGCATGATAAACAAGATCACATTAGTGCAACAATGATTGTCAATGCCATTGAAATTTTCACAAGCACCCACTAAGAATCCAAAAGATTATTTTGATTCATGATATCATATGAACAGCTTATTATCTTGGCAAATTTATAATTAAGTCAACATAATGCAAGAAATCATAAAATCTCCTATTTCTTTAATAGAATTTAAGTTGACACATACAAACCATTTAAATATACCATAATATATAATGATACATCGATTTAAGTTCACACATTATATTTTGCAATCTATATTGCTGTATTGGTACAAAAGTGAATAGACATCTAAGTAAGATAATGTAATACCATTGCTTTACATTGGAAGTCTGTTTTACCCGTCTTATGAAACCCTAGTTATTCAAAATCAATATTTTCTTAGAAATAAAATCATATTGTTTGAATTTTTTATTACATATATTAAGAAATTCAAAATTCTAGTTACAGTTTTGAAATGTTATGTTTAAGGCTTCTTAGCCTTTCTTATAGTTTTAACTCTCGTGAGACCTCCAAGTCACTTTTGTCCTCTTCACTCTTCCAAGACTCATCTTTAACATGAATATTTGCATTTATTGTGTATTTTTAGTCTCCTAGGGTTTTTCAATATTTCAAACTAAGGAGTTGACAAAAAAGACATTATTCATCATTTCGGTATACTTTAATCATATATTTTAAGCCCCGAAAATTCCTTTTTGGTTATCTAAAATTTATGAAACTTTGGGGGTTGCTATATTTTTGTATTATTTATCATGAAATGATTTAAAATATTATATATATAACCTTTTTGGATTTAGTTGGATATTTTGGGCATAATAAGTCTTCAAAACCAATTTTTCTTTCTCCTTTCACACTTAAATTTGGTGATATAGTTTCCTAGCCACTCATTTATAAGAAGAACCTTTGTGAGACACATTTTCTGATCTCTACTTGGCTCCCCCTACTTGATCCAAATGGTTTGATATTTTCATAACATATCATATAATACTTAGCACTTATGCCTCCTTAAATTCTTAACCCCATGTTTTTAACACCTATCATTTAATGTGTCATCTTTTCCTTTATTTACTCTTCTTTTTTGAAATTTCCATCTCCCTTTATTTACCTATATGTTCCTGGTGCGACCTTAGCCGGCACGCAATTTAAACCCTCTTGTTGTCAATTGTAGCACTGGTAAATAAGGGTATCGTTCTAGGCCGGGGATTGAGAGGGCTCACCTCTATTTAACTAGCTTGGAAATAAAACTAAAACTAAAAATAAAAATCCTAAAATAAATAAATAAGAAAAATACTAATGGGGGTTTATAAAAATAATAATAAAAGAAATAAATAAAATAAACTAATAATGAAAATAATAGGAAACCACAGATATGAGAAATATGTTAGGGAAATAAAAATCCACCACTAGACTAGGTTGTAATATAATATTTACTTCTAAGTTATCCTTTAATCATGAGAAGGAGATCGACCAAGTTGCACACCAAAAGTAGGTCTATACACCTTATATTACTTCCCTTAATTAATTAATACGACAAAGCGCCAATATTAACCCTATTAAATACTAGCAGTATAGCAGCAACAAGCGGCTCCTATATTTAACTAGATTTAATGCATTAAGTGTAAGTGGAAGGATGTCAATCTAAGTACCCATACTAGTACAAAAAGCATGTCTAGCTGTATTTCCTTTCCTTGACCCACACGTATCGAAACGTTTTACCACTTCGGTTAGAATCACAAAACGATTAGGTGAATTGTTATCTAACCTAGCTGCAATTTATATACATAAATTCTAGTATATTTAGATGACCACCTCGCAGGCAAATAATCCTACATACTGTCACTTATGAGGAACCAGAACAAGGCATGCACCAAATAAACTATACTTGACAGAATTATATATATAAACGATAGCAATTAATATAGAGTCAAGAAACAATCTCACGAAACAAAGAAAATAAATATATAATTTAAAGCCTAATCCAGGGTTTCAAATTATTCCCTAACAATAGATATCAGCCAGCCATAATTAAAGAATTAATTACACAGAAATATATATCTAAAATATAAATTAAAAATAAGAGAAAGAAATAACCGGAATTAATTTTGGATAAAAGATCAAGAATTTATTTATTCAGATAAAAATTAATTTTATCTGAAATAAATTCTACCGGTATTATATTCTTCCTCAAAATTTTCTTCCTTATTTGCCTTTATTTCCGTGCAACAATTTCTTTTTCTTTTTCTTTTCCTTCGGCTGACACTGACGGCTGACGCGTCGCTGTGCTGCAATTGCCTCGGACTCCGTGCACTACCGCACTGTCCTCTACGTCGTCTGGCCTCCGTTCCCGCACGAATTCCGTGCCCAGCCGCACACTCACGGCTCCTTTTCTCTTCCGAGCTTGTCCTCCTCTCTCTGCCGAGCCTGTGAAGGCTCTGCCTTCTCTCGGCTCTACCGCCCCACTCTGTTTCTGCGTTCCGTGCCTCCTGACTTTTTATTCTCGATCCATGCGAGGCAGCTTTTTCGTCCGTGCCACGTCAGCCCTCTTTCGTCTTTTTGTATTCGTCGGCTGACTCTTTCGTGCCCTAGCGGCTCGTTTGGGTATCTTTTGCTCCTTAGCCTTTGGGCCTTCGGCCTTCGGCCGTTGGTCCAAAGGTCCGTTTTTTTTTCCTTTTATTAGAAGAATATAACCTGTAAAATAAAATTCAATAAATATTAATAAATAATATTTTACTGTAATTTTACTTAATTTATATCATTTTAGCTCAAATAATAAAATTTATGCAATTTTTACCACTTAAGCATAAAATAATAATTATTCCCCTATATTAGTTAAATAAACTACCAAAAACTAAGATTATAAGGGTATAAAATGTGTCAAAATATGAACTCATCAGTTCCCAATTTCCCCCTCTTTTTTCTCTTTTATTCTTTAACTTCCATTTCTATATTATTTTGATATATCCTTTATTTATTTTTAGCTAAGTAAAGGAGGTTAGATCATGGGTTAATTATGAATATCTTAAATTTTTTCTATTTTTTCTTCTTCCTATTTTTGAATGTGTTATTCCTTTTATATTTCATAATTTTTTTATTATTATATTTATTCTTATGTTTTGAAGGTTGGTTGAGGTATCTTTGATCTTAGCCCTTGAAAGGCTTTTTTTTCTTTGTGGGATATTGGGAATCTAGGTAAACCCCTCTTAACTCTTTAGATTCTAGAAGGTAGGTGTTGTATGCTTGGATGGTAATTTGACGCATCATTGGCCTTTTTAATCTTTATTAGATCTTTGGCTACTTTGTATGGTTCTTTTTGTGTGAAAGATTTCATATTTTTACACTGTGTTTTCTAGATAATTTAGACCAATTTTGATATATAACATGCTTAGGTTGAGTATGTTAGGGTTATGTTTATTTTGGTTGAATTTTGAATATGTTTAAAGGTAAAATGGCCAATTACTTATAACAGAATGTGTACCTTTTTTTAGTTATAATGTGTTTATTATGGTCAAAATATTGAGCATGAAAAGTTTGGTGGTTTAATTCCAAATATGTTAGGTTTTAAGACAAAACCATGATTAAATTTTACATGCCCTAAATCCTTTTTGTTGATATTTAAGTTCTAATGTGCTATAATCATGTTAATCATTTTTAGATTAAATTTTCATATTTTTTTGTAATTATTTGGTATTTATTAACCATTTTCTAAGTATTTAGCATAATAAGGTGCATGATATGAATAGTATGAATACTAGGAATAAAATGAACGGTTATGAATAGTGTGAATTAATGCTGTTAGAATAAGAATTTCACCTAGAATTGATAGGGATCATCATAGTCAAATTATAGATTCAGATCATGGGATCATATGATCCTGCATATACCACAATAATATGACACTAATATACTTATATGCTACAAAAATTCATAATTAAAGTTTTTAAAAAAATAAAAAGCTCATTATTAATCATTTTTGGTTATTAATTAAGTTGTAGCAACTAAAGAGCAAAGTAAATTATCAAATTATATGTGCATAGAAAAAGTTGGTATATAAACTATGTATATCACAAAATGTGTACAATGTTAAAAAATAAAATAAAAAAGGATAATTATGAATAAAATAGAAATTAATAAACAAAAATTTCATTGTGTTTAGTATATTTATGTTTTTCCATACGGAGATTTGATCTTTTTCATTCGTACTCTTTTCCCATCAATCAACTTCGTTATCATATTAATATCTTAGTTGTGTTTTATTTGTATTGGTTGGTTCTCAATATATAGTATGTACAACATAATAAGGTTGAATTTTAGAGTTAGAGAAGAAATATAGTGGGAATAAGAGGAAAAATAAAATCAATAAGTAGGATTGTAAGATTCTATTGATTCTATATAGTTTTATAATATCTTACTATGATTCTACTACTTTAAGATTCTACTTAGGATTAAAGATCATTTAATGACTTTTGGATTGTAAATTTTAGATCAAAAGTTTAACAACTATGGCATGAGTAATTAATTAATTAAGTTTAATTGAAATTAGGTTTGACATGGTAATTTTACCGAAAGAACTGATTAAAAATAATCCTAGGGGTTATCGTTAATCATAACCAATGAATTTGATCTTTAGAACAGTAATGGAGCATGAATAGTTAATTATGTGAATAGTAATAGTTAATTATGTGAATAATAATCAAGCATGAATACTAATTCTCAATAAAAATAAAAATATGTCTTTTGCCATACTGACTATTAGTGTAATTCGACATTTCTCTTCAATTGTGAATAATGATTTTAGTGAATAGTTATTTTTTATAAATTGGTATGTGGCCTTCTTTTGTGGTATTATGATCTCTAGGATTTGATTTTTTTTTTCATTAAAAGATGTGTTCTTTTCATTAATGCTTCCTATATTTTATTTTGTGGTATTATTTTGGCCTTCTTTTTATTAATGCTTCCTATATTTTATGATAATTTGATAAGAAATGACTAAGTGTTGGGCGTTATGGCTTGGTGCCTAGCCCTGGGCCTTTTTTTTGTTCTTCTTGTGACCTTTAGAGTTCCAGTATTTATGACTTGATTTGATTGTTGTTGTATCTTGAGATACTTGGTTGAATTAGAGTATTAAATGTTTAAAATGACTATGAGGCATCTAGTGTCTTGGGTTATGCATTCAAGTGCAAAAATCCTTAGGGTCAAAGGATTCATTTTACTTACATAGGTAAAATCATAAACCTTATGAGGGGTATTCGTACTTAAGGAATCAGACACTTAAGTTTTAATGAGTAGCTAGTCTATCGTAATGGATCCTTTGATAGATGCCTTGAAAGTATGTAAATTATGTAGCCTTGGCCTTTTTTCCATGGATGAGATTGTAATTTCTCTTAAGTTTAGTTTTGATCTCTAGTCTCATATGCACACAACTAGCTGGTTGTGTGCCTTTCTTAGCTAGTTTATTTTGGAAGTGAGTGAGTTACTTTAAGGTGTAATGAATCTATATTTCTAGCTAGTGATGTTACCTTGCCTAAATGGTTGAGATGAGTTGTGTATATAGCATATGAATATTATCATATGCTTAAGTTATGTATAATGTGAAGTTTTTCATGTGATATTGTGCCTTTATGCATGATCTTATGCTTTTGTATGATATATGTTATGTACGCATCCTACCTCTTTAAAGAAGTTGTGATTTACTTAGTATTAGGAAGTTGTACTAATAATACACCATTTTAGGTGATTGTGTACGGATTATGTATTGGCTAAAGGACTTCAAGAGTTGAGAGGATCAAAGGAATGACAGTCCTCACTTTTGTGATTTATATAAGTTTTACAGTTGAATAAAGTGGGATGAGTATAAGGGTTATCCAGTGTTCTACTTTGTTCCAAATATCTTTTGAAATCATAATTTCTTTCCCCTTGTAGTTAAACCCCCTCCCTAGTTTTTGAGACATTGCAAAGGTTTTAACTCTTTTTGGGAATGGTTTTTTAAGTTGAGTTAACCATTTTAGGTTTATATGTAGCATAAGTTAGGTAATGTACACACATTTATCTATGTTAGATACGATGGAACCATCCACATTCTTTATTTTGGCTTCCACATTATGTAGTTTAAACGAAGATTTAAAGTTGAGAAAAATGGAGGTATTATAAAGCAAAATGACATGTTAGAGTCGTTAATTATGCATTTGATTGATATACCCTTGTTAGATAGTTTTGAAAGTGGAAAGCTAATATGAATGCAAAGATTTTTTTTTGTGAATCACATATTGCATTATCCCTTAAGTCAGGTCAATTGGAATGAACATAATGCTTATCTTAAAGTTTTGGTTGTGTTTTATATGTTCCTATACTTCCATATGTATATGAAATCAAGCCATAAAGAAGGTTGGGAATGTTGGTTTTCCTAACCTCAAGGGAGTAAAAAAGAGACTAAGATGAAAAGTAAGCAAACACATAAAAGGCATCTTTCATCATTCAATGAGATATGGACTCAAGGGAAAGTCTAAGTACACTTAATGCTTATGTTTGTTAAATGTAATTTAGCTACAACTTACATTTATTATTGCCAATCAATTATGAAATTTATATATTTTCACTAAATTTTCAATTAAAAAAGAAATATATCGTGGTGATTTCTAATTAGTTAATGAAAAATATGATACAAATATGCTAGAAGTGTATGATATAGGTCCACAAAATTGAACCCTCAAAAGAGGAGTAATTGTAGCACCTTGCTTTTTACACCCTTTTATCCTAGTTAGATTTCAAAATAAAACTTTAATATTTTATGAAAGTAAAACTTTGGAGATTCTGAGGAACAGGTATTGTTGAAGCAAATTATATGTAAAACTCCCTAAAACCTTAGTTGCAACTTAAGGCTCTGTAATACTATTTGAGTTATTTTAAACTTGTGGAACTTATAATGATTTCCTCTAAAATGTAAACATTAATTTTTAACCCTTATTTAGATCCTAATTTAATAAATTATAGATAATTTTTTAAGACACTTTCTATTTTAAGTATAGACACATATTTTTCTACACATTCCTAAAAAGTTATTATTTGTGTGTGGGAGCCTCTGCAATACCCCATATTTTTGTAAAGTGTTGAATGAGAAATTATGTCAATTTTGGTGTTTGATCTTGATTTGAGATTTTTATTGGGTTTGAGTTAAATTTGGATTTGAAATGAAGTTGGAAAACTAAATTAAATGATTTTTTCCTACAAACCAATCGACTAATTTGTTGTTTCAGCAAAATGGTTTTTACTCAACCAAACCAATCGATTGGTTGGGGAACTGATCGAATAGTCTATAGAATAGTCAACTGGTAGACCAAACCAATCGACTGGTTTATCAAGCTAGGTATGTTTTCGAAACCCAATTTTTTTTGGAAAATTTTCTTATACTGAAATGGAACTATGTTAACTCATGCCAAATTGTTCCTAAGATATTCTTAGCCTTTTTTTTGATGTGTTTGGCCAAAAAGTACTACCTTAGATAGATGTGAGAAGTCGCTTGGGACAATTAAGGGCTAGAGATGACCTCAGCTTTTTGTTCTTCCACCTCTCTCCTCTATACAGTTCGGAGACCATTGCTTCAATTTTAAACTCTATTATGCTCAACTAGGAGATTCCTTCCACGTTGACCTTCTATTTCCCCTCTTGTATTGTATATAACATTTTTGGACCAATTGACCTACACTCCTCCAGAATCACCATTTGAGATCTGGAGGATAGGTCATCACATCTTGGCCGAAATCTAGTCATTTAACTTAAATTCAAATGGTAAGAATTAGGGTTTTCGATCTGTTCCCGACCACGCCTATAAATTATATTGATTTGTTGGCTATGAATAGCCCTAATCACCCCTTTTTTCACCTTTCTTTCAACCACCAAAAATATCTCACTCTTTAGCATTCACCTTCTCCCTTTTCCACTTCGAGCCTTGCAATTGAATTTCTTTTAATCTTTTGACCTTTCTCTAGCTTCCTATTGTTTTAATTGTTAAGCCAGAAAGAGTTAGATTTAGGAAAAAGGTTGGGTGTTTCAACTGAGTTATCCTCTTTTTTTTTTTCTTTAGGTTTAGTATGTTCATTCTTTCCCTCCTATTTCAAGTTCAAATTCAAAGAAGTTATTCATGAATTTCTAAGTTAAAACTTGTTGTTTTTAAGGTCTTGAAAGTTGAGGGTTTCATAGGTTGAATGTTCTTGTTTGAGGAAAGTTTTACTTGTATCAAGTAAGTTATTCTTGCTTCTAAAATGGTTTATGAGTAATATTATATGTTATGGAACTCTTTAAGTTTGATATTACATGTTTACATGAATATATAGCTTACATAACTAGATCTGGATGGTTAGATTGTGTATTTTGAGTGAAAATCTAAATCTTGAAAAAAGATTGGGTTATGATGATTAATGATGAAATGTGCAACTAAGGTAAGCTAAAAATGTGTTATTTGATGTTAGAACATGTTCCAATGTGGTATGATAAAGATTCATAAGCAGGATCTGCATAAAAATGACTACTTGGTGCTGTTGGAGGGCAAACTGATCAACTGGTTAGGTCAAACCAACCAATTAGTTCCTAAAATAGTTGATTGGTTGACTTAGCCCATTGACTAGTAAGCCTGTAGAGACATTGGTTTTGCTCTCTACTTAAACCCATCGATTATTTGGATAGAACTGATTGAGTGGTTTATCCAAACTGATTGACCGGTTTGAGGAAAAGCATAGTTTGGTTGAGCCCAAATCGACCGACTGGTTCGGCTAGTTTATGTGATTTAGTTCCTTTCAGTTTAAATATGCTTTTAGGTTATGCATGAGATTGTTATATGATTATTTAAGGGATAAAATACAGATATTATCATAGATTAATGACCTAATGAATGAATTAAATGGACCATGATTTATGGCATACTCAATGGGTATTTTAAGGGCTTAATGAGTGTACCTTATATGAAATGTGATGGTTCCTGAGAAATAGGGTGATGAAACACAGAATGTGCTCGAATGAAATAATATAATGGGCATCATTGATATTGGATGAGCATAAATGGAAACCCAAACATAGTTGGGGGATGGAAATGGATTAATATGGAAGAGATATTAGAATACCTTGATTGTTCTTTGTATGGGCCTTGTATGATCACTTAATCTCATGAATAATGTACTAATCACATAAAGCGAAAGACAATCAAACTGTGTATGGGTTTGGGTTACCCGATCCTCGATTAGCTACCAAGGGTTAGTCTACCTTCAAGCATTTATTGGTGCCTTCAGGCTTTGGCTTCTGGCGGGATTCTAGTATATATCGGTGCCTTACTTACTATAGACACTGATGATGTATTAGGGGGTATCAATACTAAAGGGTCTGGTTACCTAGGTGGTTGGATTCGGCCCGAACTTATGTCCATTGTGGTGATTAGCTTCAGCATAGACTTTATGCCCCTTCGTTTAGATAGGATTCTATAGTATGTGAGACCATAGGGTGGTGTACAATCCATCGCTTAATGATGAATAATTGGATAATGATTGGAACAAATGGGTTAGATGATAATAATAGTAAAAGTTAAGAATGAATATTTGGATAAAAACTTGAATGAATATCTTGTTAAATAACTGGAATAATTGACTAGATGTTAACTATATCAGTATATGCATAAGGAAATGGTATAGCCTAATCAATTGAGTAAGTTGGAAAATAAACCCAAGTGGTTACCTAGAATAATATGCTTAGTATGTGTGTGCGATTATATATGATATGGTACTAGGCTTATGAGCATGATACATTATGAGTTGCCTGAATTATGCATGATAGTGAATCTTGATGCATTGCTACACTTACTTATATGGCATTGGCATGACACAGGTTAATTATGATTTCCATGTCATGATTGGACTTATATGCTTGTGACTTTCGTTGAGGAGTCAATTTAGCTTACTCGATACGTAGCATACTAATGTGTTCCCATTTGCTCGATCACCTACTCATTTCCACGAACAAAGGGTCATGTGTAGGTTTTTGGGGAAGTCCAGTAGTGGGCCTACCTCACCTTGGGTTCGGAGCTTGAGAGCATGGGCATTCGGAGGTTTTTGTAGGGTCTGTGATAGACCATGGTTTTGGGGTCACGCCTTAATCTTGTTTTCTAATTCATATGGCCCTGTATTCTTAACTTATCATTATCCCTGTATTTAACTTTTTCGGGGATCGTTAAGGTCCTTTGTTGTAAACGATCTTTTAAATGTTTATGTAACTCGATTTGCATACTCTACTTTAATTTATATGGTTTGGTTTAGCTTTGTATCTAATATGGGATGGGAGATTGACCTCTATCATATGTTACGTACGGCGGTAGCACCCCATTTTTTTCTAGATGTGTTTAGTATTTTCCGCTTCTGCATTATTTTAAAATGAATTTTTTTTGTAGTAAAAAATGGGGGCATTACAACCTCAGACAAAAAAATAAATTATTATCAAATGGATACACAAATTATATCTTTGGATCCCAACTAATTCTATATATTGTTTTGATAAATTTTATAATTTTTAAAAATTTATATTTATTTATTTTAAAATTTTCTATTTAGACTTGGTCTTTACATTTTTAGAATTTCTCTAATATACTTTTTTGTAACAACAATTCATGAAAATTTATGAGTTACCTCAAAACGATATTTTTAATATCTCCTTATTTTTGTATGAGTTTTAGAGTTCATTTACTTGCTATTTTATGTTTCTTATCCATTTTTACGTTTTGGACTCCTAATTGACTCTTTAGATCATCTAAATTTTATAAAACTTTGGAGATCATTATATTTTGAAAATTTGAGTGACTAGTTACTTGAAATTGTTTACTTCAGCTTGTATTAGTTTTGGAATTTCTTTGCTAATTTCTCAGCATAATCATTTACCCAAGCATATATTTCTTACTCAAATATTATCTAAACTCCTTGGGATTTAATCTAAGACATCTACTTAAATTGAGATTGAATCTTGATCCTTGATCTAGGCCATGAATCAATTAGTATCATTCATTCTTCTTAGCGCATGACATATTTATAATTATCTTATGTAATCTTCATCATATATTGTAAAATCTTGTATCCCTTATATATCACCTTCTCGTCACCTCTTTGTACTCCCTCATCTCATGCCACACACTCCCTCCTTCATACCCTTTGGCATGACACCTCTACCTTACGCATTAATTACATGATTTATCATATTTCACTAAAAGACAAATTAAGTCATTAATAAATATTAGGTAATCTTTTAATTAAATGAAATTCCCCTCAATCCCAACATACATACACCTATCACCTTTGTTTTTTATTCTTCCTCATGGCTCCTCTCCATCTTCAAACAATTTCTCTTTCCATTAACATGCCACAACCAATCTTCCTCCATTATTATTCATGCTAAAAAACTTCAAAACTCATCACAACCATGTTAAGTAGGAAGATGTAATTCAACTTCAAAACTCATTGAAAAACTCCATTACCATGCCTTCTCATAATGTTTCTAGCTAGAAGAATATGTAAGCAAAGGAAAATTGAGAGTTTTGAAGGTTTTGATGGAATATGAAGAATCAAAGAGTAAGCTCATATGCCTTATTTTGATTTCCTACTCATTTTCTCTAAGTTGGAATAAGTAGGAAGATGTTTTTTCATATGTTTTCTATCATTTCTAAGGTATTTCAAGTATAATTTTGTGATTGGTGGTGGCATGAGGAAAAGGTGGTTCTCTACAATTTTGAGATCTTTATTTTTCTAAGAATATGCAAAGGTAATACCCATCTTATTCTCACCAAACATGATACCATATTAGAAGGCTTAATTTTAGAACTTAAAGAGGATATGTGTTCTTTTGCATAAAATATGAATTTAGGTTGAACTGAGGTAATCAATGGTTGTAGCATGACATGGTAATAGAAAAACATGAGAAAATTTTGGTATGGCATAATACATGATTTATGTACAAGTATGGTTTGTTAAGGTTGAAAAATAATGTGTCTATTATGTATATGGTTCAGACACTATAACATGAGTGTGACATGTATTGTTCTTGCTATTGTTGATTACGTCATCATATTCGCCAATATGTTTAGGTCCAATTTGATATATAATATGTTGGTATTTAGATTGATAGGGCAAAAGTTATGCTAAAAATAATAATAGAGGCCTTAAAGGGCAAAAATGAAGTTTCACTTACAAATTTTGAAATGTGAGAGTATGATGATGATAATCCTATCATTAACATATTTGGTGTAAAATAGTAATAATTGATGCGTTTGGAATATTTTGTTATGTCATGAAAGGAAACAATATAAATTTTAAGATAAATAAGGGCAAATTCAAAAACTATTTGCAATTCCTAAAGTTCAAGAGTAAAATGAGGATAATCATGTTTTGATTATTCATAAGTGTCTCATGAAGGTAAATATAAAATACCATATAGGTGATAGTATTATAAAGGTGTTATAATACTGAGAGACGGGATTCAAACTAGAGACCACTAGTGTAAATTCCCCAATATTTCTACTAAAAAACTCATTTTAAGACAATGTAGAAGCTAGGGAAAACAACACCGGTGAATGTTATAACTACATTGACCATAAAGAGAGTTGCATTCATATATTTAAATCATGGTTAAAACACATATAAAACCATGAACAAAATCAGAGAATGACACAAGAGATAATATATATACTAAGATAAAGTTTTATAAACAAAAGATCATGAGAGTAGGGGAGTAACAACAATTAAAATTCATTGAACAAAAAAAGAATATTGAACGTAGGGATAAAACATTAAATTTCAAAGCCATCCTAATTGTATGATATTACCATTCCCCCATCAAAAACAACATATGGGGCATCAACATCTTGCAAAACATGTTAACTATACATTGAATGGACAGTGATCACAAGTGGTAGTATCAGTACACAAGTATCAAGGAAGATCTAATTATCACACATAAGCATGCTTAATGCAAAACATGCATAACATCATATTGTAGCAAAGCTTTTAAGAACATGGTATCGTAATCCTTAAATGTGAACACCTCTTATAGAGGTCAGAGGTATTTATAGAGTAGAAAAGACACTAAAATACTGTACCACTAGTAACCCATTGTATTTTTATAAAATCACGAAATAAAAGGTCTAGAGGGTTGTGTTTTAAATGCTAACACAAAACTTAAAGTCCATAGACTATGATTTGTATGTTAACGCCAAAAAATTTTCATTAGTATTTAAACCACATCAAGTATATAAAATTAATGTTTTTAGTTTGCCCCAATCTTACTTATGGATTAGGTCCCATTTATTTTGCAAAATACCACTTTTATTTGATAAAACTTAGAAAGGCAATAGACAGACATATTAGATAGTTTGATTTTAACAACCATGAAATAAGGTTGTACACCAAATTTGGTTAATTTACTATGCACACAAAATCATTATTCATTGTTTGACGGTAAAGTTGTTTTATACTAAGAAGTTTTAATCTAAAAATAAAATATTTTGTTACTAAGAATTACTATTCACCAAAATTTACTATTCTCACTCGGGTACTATGGTGAGGGTTAAAACCAATAGTTAAAGGTCAATGGTCAACCTTTTGACTCTAAAACCCATTTAAAGCTTTTTTAAGGTAAAAATGTCATTTTATGTCCAAAATAGCCAAAATTATGCTTAAATCCATTTTGTAACCCAACTTATTGTAATTAATGCATAACTAGCTAAGAAAATGATCAACATATGAAGAACATGATGAAATTGTTGAAGAACACCAAGAACATGGTAAACTTTTAATCAATATAAACCATGCTTAACATCATCCTAGCATATCAAGTTTTATAGAAAAATCATCCTAAACATGATAAGGATTAACATGTTACAATTAGATTTAATTAACAATCTAATTATCATGATTTAAGACCCTAAGTCCTAAATCTAACATCAAGAACAAACTCAACTTCAACATTTGGAAGTTAATCATACACAATTTCACACATGCTTATATATAGTAAATAGATATTACCCTTAGCCTAAGATCCAAATTATCCAAATAAAAGAGAGGATTAAATACCAAAATAAACTCTTCCATAAAGCCTCCACAAAACCTAAAACAATTTAGGAAAAGATTAGGAAAAGCAACACATAAAAACCAAGATGAAAGAGGAAGGATCAAAGATGGAGGAAGGATGAACCTATTTTAAAATTTGGTAGAAGAATCATGCTATTACTATGGTAGAAATGGAGGAGAAAAGTAACACCAACAGAGGAGACAAGGAAGGAAGAAGTGACACAAAAAGGGAAGAGGATACATGACTAAGGTTGGAAGGGTAAGTTATTATCTTAGAGTGGGAAGAAAATAAAGCTCCAACCATAGAGGAAAATGGAAAAGGGAGCTTCGAACATGGACGGAGAAATAAGAAGGAGATTATGGCCTAAGAAAGGAGGAGGGATAAGAAGGAGTGTTTCGGTCCAAAAGGAGGAAGAGGAAGATTGTGGCGAGTTATTATAAGACTTAGAAGAATAATGAGTTGAGGAGTTATTTTTATAAAAATATCCAAGGTGGAAGAGTGATGGTGGTGGCGCCATATGGAGAGGAAATAATTGGCTAATATTAACCCACCAAACTCATAATTAAAGGCTAGGATGAAAATAGAATGAGTAGTTAGCGAATAAATGAAGAAAATTGTGCTAGCTTGAGATAGTTGTGCAAAATATCTATAAAGAAGCAAATAAAAATTTATCACCACTTAGGGGAGAAAAGCCACAAAATTATTGGAAATAAGATATTAGTTCTCAGCCATACTAATCCATAATGAAAGGTAGGGATTGATCCTTATAATATTAGTTAAAGGTTAAAAAAAAGTCACATTTGATGACTTATTTTGCCCAAATATATATGTGTGTGTGTGTGTGTGTGTGTGAATAAGTCCAAAAATTATAAAAATAATTACTCACCATTTAAAAATAATTTTGAGACCAATAAAACTAAAATATATTGATCCCCAAAGTTTTATAAGTTTTAGATAGAAATATGTCATTTTTGAGGTTTAAAAGCGCATTTGAGGCACATTATTACGATAAATAGTGTATTTTTGCTAACAACTTAGTTTGTCATTTTAAAAGAGCTTAGGAGATTCAAAAAAATATGAGCAGTACAAATATCCAAAATATATATATATGTTTGAGAGCACCAATTGAGTGGTGAACTAGTGGACAAGTTCTTCCTCTAATTAGTTGGTTAGTGTAGGTTGAAACCCAAAACATACACGATTCAATCTTAACACTAGTTGACTCGTTTATCTAGGCCAACACATAAAAAACATGCAATTTGTACTTAAATAACTTTCAACTTATCCATACAATCCTATCATGCCCTTAAATTACTAAAACACATATGCAAACATGTTTAACACGTCAAAACATACAAAATCATGTCCAACCATCAATTACACAATACTTCTCACATTTAACTCATTAACACCGTATCAAGGTCAACATGGCTAAATCATGATCGTGCTCACATGCTTCACTACACCTTACTTGATACATGATAAATAAAGATAAGGTTTGCTTCTACACACATGTTTGAAAGACGTAAATATCAATTCATACATAACATCATGCTTTTAGACATAATAGCATAAAAATCACAATTTTAATAAAAAGAAAATCATATCATGATACTAAGCCTAAAAAACCTAACAGTCTCACACCCTTATATTCTAACGTCTTAAGAGTTGATTTGATTTATTTAGATCCAATTCTCAAGTAAAGACACAAAAATATATGCCTTCTCTAAGGCAACTTCAAATACCACTTGGATTATTGTCAAAAATATCCAAAAAAGTAAGAACCACACTATATAATCATACATCAATTAAAAAATAAAAAATCATAAGTTCAAAGGGATAAAGAAAAGGTCACCCTTCAGGAAAAAAAGAGAGGAAGGATCAAAAGGAAGAAATATGGCAAGTCTTCACAATCTTCTAAAGATGAACCTATTTTACTTAATTAAAAATAAATAGAGATTAGATTAAAGGGATATTGAACATAAAGGATGAAGAAATAATGTGCACAAGAAGAGAAAGGCTCTTGGATTTTGGCTCAAACAAGGCTCAACAACACTTTACAAAAAGTAACTAAAGTGAAGAGAGAGGTGTAAGCAAACAAGAGGAGCAAATGAGAGAGTTGCTAAATGAAAACAAAACAAGGTAACGGGGTATAAGAAGGGAAATGAGCTCAACATCAATTTTCCAAGGATAGAGGCAAATATGCCTTATATAACACTTAAATGAAAATGTCACTCAAGCAGGGTAAGCTTGAAAGAGAGGAAGAGTGTGAACAACCAAGCACAAGCAAGTTAACCCGGCTAACCTTTGCCTTTGTTGCACAAACAGAATAGAGGGAGAGAGAAGAAATGAGAGTTAACTTAGTATGTAATGAGTTGTTAGGTACATAAAATACTTTTGGTAGATTTTGGGTGAATTAATTGGTATAAGGTTCAACTGGCTTGGGAAAATAATCATTCAACCCAAAAATATAATTTTCAACAAGATTATAGGCTTAGAAAATGATTGTTCAAAATTGAAAATTAAAACAAAATATGAAACATAAAACCCAAACAAATCAATCTACTGGTTTGTCAAGACTATTCGACTAATGGACCAGTTAATTAGTTTTGACAAATCAATTGACCGGTCTCACCAAAGGCAAAAAAAAAACAAGTAGCAACCAATTGAATGGTACCCACAAACTAATTGATTGGTGTTATCATGAGACCAAAACATATATGGGGATTAAAACATCTCCCAAAACCACAAACAAAAGGTAAGATTAATTCCTCACCATAGGAATGTAATCCAACAAATTAGGGTTATCAAATATAGGTTATTACAATTTTATGATAAATTTTAGTGTAATCTAAAAAACACTATGAATATGGCTAATGTGGATAATATTTGATAAATTTTGGTGTAATCTATAGACAATATGAATACACTATAAGAAAAAAAACACATATAGCGGCGACAATATTCTTCACTACAAAAATGCACTAGTGGCAAAAAAATATGGCTATAGATTTGTTGTCAATGGAAACAAGTTGGAGGGAGTTAGTCGTTGCTATAAATATATAGTGGTGACAAAGTTGTAGCTATAAAAGCAGTGAAAAATTGCCCCTAAATGAAATGAATTGTTATCTTTTTTATTATATTGCTATTAATTTCATAGATATACATCTCTATAGTCACAACCCTTTTCATGAAAGAAAAATGTGTGGTTCATTTTCCCACAAAAAAAAAAGAAAAAAAAGAAAGTTAGCCTATGTTCCACTTCTAGTCGTGATAGTGTTGTTGATATAAGTGGCTATAATAGCAACAAAACCCACATGCCTTATCTTTTAGTTTTAGTTGCTGCAACTATAAGTTGATGCAGTGATGACTAGTGTCATAGCTAGAAGTGTTATAACATATTACATGCTTGATTCTTTTCCCCAGGTCATTCATTTCCTCTGATCTCCTCCATTTTCCACTCCTCTCCCCTCCTCTCTCTCTCTCTCTTTCTCTCTCAACTTTGTTGCTATCATATTTGGAGGCTAGTTTTTATTGCTTTTGTTATAAATTTTTTTTTCTTTTGTTAATTTATTATTTTTATGCATTTTTTGTTTTATTTAGTTGTGTTTATTGTTGTTTTGTTAAAGGTTGATTTTGCACCACCATTGTTGTTGCCTCTGTGACCTCCCATACCTCCACTATCCTAAGCTTCTTCTTCTTCTTTTTATTATTTTTCATTGTTATTAAATTTTCATTTACTTTTAATAATTTAAAACTAATTCTATTTTTTTTATAGTTGTTAGTGGATCTATTCGCAGGAACACACTAGAATTTGGTGATATTGTTGGTGACCGTCTTCTCGCCATATTTGCTTTAAGATTTCTAGTGTATCGGTATAGTTCAGTTCTTGTTAAAATAGTTTTTTTTTGTAATATTGAGATGCTTTTGCATAAGTACATAGTTACATACATACATACGCATATGGTTTAATCATTGATTTTAAGTGTAATCTAGCTTAATTATAATTATATGAATTGTGAGCATGTATTTTTTTTGTTGTGCAATTAACATTTAATTGCATGCATGCGATTTTATATTGGTTAGCTAGCTTTAAACATTAATTTTCATAATTTGTTTCATTTTGAATGTTGTAACAATGATAATAAATTTTACTTAACAATCTTTTTAGATAGATAGACTTTTAATAACATTTAATACTTTATCTTCTTTATAGGTTAGTTTTACCAGACAATTTCTAAAAAATCACCTAACTAACCTACTTTAAGCTTATACATATAAAACTTTAACTAATAATTAACCTCTTAGTTGTTTATACTGGCACCACTAAATTAGTTTATCAACAAGGTGTATTAAACATAACTCAAATCCTTATAAAAAAATACAAGTTAATAAGTTAAATCGTAATTAAGTATTACTTGTTACTAATACCATAATTATTTTTTTATTTTATACTCACATTCAAAATCCAATATTGGAAAGGTATTAATTTTCAATGAGTTTGATAACTAATAAAATAGACACTATAGCCATATCATTGTTATTAGATTAATTATCAACTTTTACTTTCTTATTTAATATATCATTTTTTTATATCAAATAAGTGGTTTTTTTGGTGTCTATAATGTTATTAAAATATAGTAATAAATCTCATCCATATAATTTATAAAATATTTTTTTAATAAATCTCATGAAAAGTTCATTATAATATCGTTTTGTCATTGTATATCATTCATATTTAATAATATATAATATTTTCTATCCTAAAATGAAATTCGATATTTTCAAAACATAGTGAGTAAAATTTACCTTTTTATTGAATAAATATCATCATATTTGTTGGCCAACATGAGAAGGCATAAAAAGTCATACTTTGATGATAATAAATTGTTATAATGTTATTATAATTTTACTAAATTGTTGTTTTTACTAAAATAAAAGGCTACTCTACTACTAATACTACTAAATGAAACTACAATAATCGGTGTAGTTTTTGGTCAACACCAAGGCTTTAAGAGAGGTGTTTGGTGCATAATATTGATCTCATATTCTTCAAGTGCTTTTATTGCTAGTCATACTTCACATGTTGAGCCTAACACTTTCTGGTCTACTAATTTCCTCCCCACCCTCAAAATTGATTAAATATTGGGGTACCGGGACATTAGGATGGATCGTATGGATGAATACATTGATGGTATAATGTAATGCATCCTTACACAACATGACCAATAACCACAATTACCTCCTCAATCTCAACAACCTCATTAAGATGATCAATATGAATAAATTGATGTCATATTTGCAGGATTAGACTAGGTAGTTTTTTAATTGTAAATTTTTTTGTAGACCAGACATTAGACTCAAATTTGATGCTTTATGATTATGTTTTAATATATATATATATATATAACAAATTAAAGCCCAAGTCCAATCCATTCCATGTCTGACCCTACCAAACCCAAACCTATTCAAAATAGTTGAGACCGATGCCTCCGAAAACAGTCCCAGGCCCAAACACTTGAACAATATTTAGCCCAAAACAAACAGTCTCAACCTAAATCCGAAATAGTAGTCCAATTCACTTCCGGACACTGGACCCAAACATAACAAAATTACTCAACAGTCAAAAAAGAAATCTTCGCTATTGTCCAGTCCGTAACCAAATTCCAGTCTGACTTGCTAAACCAAAAATTTCTGTTACGCGTCGACTGTAAATCTACTAAACAAATCCTTAAGAAGGACGTCAAAAACATCGCAAGCAAAAAAATCTTCGCCAGGTGGCAGACCCTCCTCTCTATATTCGACTTTGAAATCGAATATATAAAAGGTGAAGACAACTCCTTACCTGACTTTCTGACAAGAGAATTTCTCCAAGGATATTCACAGCACCATGCCCCCTCGAAAGAAAGGAAAGGAGAAAGTTCAGGAAATATTGGCTGCAAAGCCAATCAAATCGTGGTATGAAGCAACTATTGAAGATGAAGCACCAGCTTCATCTTCTCCAAAAGGAACACAACAGGATGTCCAAAAATGGGTCGAAACCCTCGCCCAATCCCCTGAAGTCCTCAAAGCTCTAGAGAAAGCTTTAAAAACATTCCAGAGATCCCAACCTGGACGCTCAGGTATGTCCTATACAAACCCTGTTTTACAAATTGAAGGAGGAATTTCAAAGCCTCAATCTCCTTCAAAAGAGATTTCAAAAATTTCTTCTGAAAAACATTTGGGAAAACTTCCAGTCTTGAGAAAATCGATTTCAAGACTAGAAGAGATTGTAGGAATAAAACCTTCGCATTATAATCTATCCATTTACTCATCCTATATCCTATTCTTCCTAACTATCTATCTATCCTTCAAACTTTTTTGTTCCTATTCTTCAGGTATTCTGTTTGTATCCCGAGATCCTAGGCGTATACTGGTATTAGAGCCAAGCGGGATTAGTATGAAATGAGTAAGTGTATCTATCTATTCTGTTTTGTATCTGCGGTAGGTTAGAATTGCTTGGTTAGTGTTCTGGGGGTAAGTCTCGTGGTAGAGCAGTAAGACCAGTTCAGAGGTAGCTGTGCCAAGGATATACAAATAGGATAGAAAACATGCATTTATTTTCTAGATCATCTAGTTCTTCTAGTTCAGGTTCTAGGAATGACCTAGCATTGCGAGATTCAAACAAAATGAGTGAAGAGTATGAATTCGAAAATTTTGAAGGATCCATTGATAATTGGAAACTTCCCAAATTTCAAAAGGAAATGGTTTATAGAACTTCAAACTGAAACATTCTTCAAACAAACTATGTGATCAAAACTGAAGAGTGTGATATTCAAATCAGCAAACCTTTTGAAACTATCCAACTACTTTCAAAAGATTCAATCAAAAAGCATAAGAAAAGTGGTTTCAAATACATCCACTTAGGATTAGTCCAGGTAGGATTCAAATCATTGACAAGAGAAGGCCCGGATACTTCAATCTTAGCTGTCTTAAGAGATGATAGAATGAAAAACTTTACGGATTCTATGATAGAAACTGTAGAGTCGAGTCTTTGTGCTGGTCCTATATTTTTCAATTGCTTTCCAAATTTTGCTCCTTTGCTTACCGATCCTAATATATTGCATGCATTAACTTTGAAAATCAAAACTCATGGTTTTGACATGCTTGAAGGATCTGTGCCTGTAGCCGTAGTCTATAGGATACATCATAAGGTAGTGAAAACAACATTAAAAACAAATGCAAAAATTCAAATACAAAAGGGTGAGACCTTAGTCTTACAAACAGATGAATCAAAATCAAATATAGTTGTCCAAAAAACAATTAAGTGGAATGAGGTAGAACTCCCTGAGGATTGGACCTTAGAAAAGGCTTTACCATCACAGGAAGACAAACCAAAACCTATCATTCCAAAACCAAACACTGACATCAATAGGATAACCCAATTTGATGATGGAATAATCAAACTTATTTTTCGTAGGAATCCCAGTCTAAAGATTAAGGATGACGCTTCAACCTCCTCAACCATAAACCTAGGAAAAGTTTTAAATCTTCCAAAAATAGTTAACCTGGAGGACAAAAATCAAAAAAGGAACTCAATAGACCAAACACCTAGAAACTCATTCAAAGCCGCAAACTATAAAACTAGAATTCCTAAAGCAAACTACAAAAAATAGGAAGAAGAAGAGGAATCAGAACAACAAAATTCTGAAATTGGAACACCTCCGCATTCTCCTAGCATGTCTGATATAACGGAAAA
Source organism: Tamarix chinensis (assembly GCA_030549775.1). Classification (NCBI taxonomy): domain Eukaryota; kingdom Viridiplantae; phylum Streptophyta; class Magnoliopsida; order Caryophyllales; family Tamaricaceae; genus Tamarix; species Tamarix chinensis. The sequence goes on along the minus strand of CM060172.1, from coordinate 59,243,454 downwards.
CCAACTAAATGTTCTTGAAAAAGAATTTATAATCGACAAAGAATTATTCAAAAAGGATTTCTACTCAAAAGAAAACACCAAAAAGAGAAATTGGTTTTTCAAAAATCTAATGGAAGAGAGACATGAAATCCAAGAAGATTATTACAAATTTATGCAAGAAAATAAAGTCAAAATAAAGTTTTTCGATTGGTTGGAAATTGAGTTAGCAAACAATGGCATACCATCACCATTCAAATCAATGAAGCCCATAACCACTCAAACCAAAACAGAAACATGGCAAACATAAAAGGGAACTATTGAAACAGAGCACCCGCCTCTGCAAAATATCAAGATGACTTCTGGAGAAACCACTCTGGAATTAAAACCACTTAGATTACCTAAGGATGATGAGTTAGAAAATTCAAAAAACATCGTTCTTCAAAACAATTATACAAACATCCACTTAAACACAATTGGAACCCAATTGACAAAATTGGATAAACAAATACAAAAGACTATTTTACTGGCAATTCAAACAGTTTCTAAAAACCAAAAAAAGGAACAAAAGAAAATGCCAGTGTACAAACCTTTTGAAATATCAAGATCAAGCCAAGCTTCAATCCAATCAGGAAAAGATGAATTTTTTAGGGCAATAAAAGAGAGATTAGATCACATTGTTCCTTCAAGTTCATCAAGCCAAATCAGGTCCCAGACACTCCTGAACAATATTTACAAATAAATATGATAAATGAAACTAAACAAATTAGTCAAACAGAATCTGAAGAGGCCTAAGAACATGAACCTGTTTTAGCCCGTCTAGATCACCCATCAACCTCTAGATTCATAATGCCTAGACAAACGGCACCTGACCTCAGTTTAGAAGTTAGGCCCAATAAATTAGTACAGCCCAACTACAAAGCCTCATCGTTATACGAATGGAACATAGATGGACTGTCTGAATATCATATTTTAAATCTGTTACAACAAATGACCATGGCTGCAAATGCATACAAAACCCAAAGGAACACTTCCGATAGAACCATAGCAAAACTCCTTATAGCAGGGTTCTCAGGCCAACTCAAAGGATGGTAGGATTTCCACTTAACTTCGGAAGAACAAAATCAAATTTTAGATGCCATTAAATTAGATGAAAATGAAGAAATCATCTTTGAAAATGGTGAACCCATGTCTCATGCTGTTGCATCCCTTATTCTTGCCATATCTTTGCATTTCGTAGGTGACCCATCTCACCTTAAGGATAAAAACGCAAAACTTCTTTCAAACCTTAGATGCAAAAGACTTAGTGATTTCTAATGGTAAAAAAAATACTTTCTTAACCAGGGTAATGCTTAGGGAAGATTCGAACCAGCCATTTTGGAAAGAAAAATTCTTAGCTGGATTACCACCCCTATTAGGTGAAAATGTTAGGAATAAAATAAAAGAAGCCCATGGAAATCAAATTCCTTATAATAAATTTACCTATGGTGAATTAATTAGCTTCACCCAAAAAGAAGGATTAAAAATCTGCCAAGATTTAAAATTGCAAAAACATCTCAAATGGGAAATGAACAAAACAAAACAAGAATTAGGATCTTTCTACAAACAATTCGACATTCTAGGAACGTCAAATATAAAGAAATGCTCCAGCAAATGCAAACCTAGTCACTTAAAGAAATCAAAACAAAAATATTCACCTGCTCCACAACAACAGAAACAAATACCCTATTACCAAAAATCAAAACCCAAGGGTAAGAAACCTACAGTATCTTCCTCAAAAAACCCAGGGTATGGAAACAGGAATAGCAATTTTAAATGCTATAAATGTGGAAAGAGTGGACACATACAAAAATTCTGTAGATTAAACAAACAAATCAGAGAACTTGACATAGATGAAGAAACTAGGGAGAAAATACAAAATCTCCTAGTTGAGACGTCTGAAGAAGAAGAATTACAAAATGAAAATCCAGAATTAGATGAAATAGTAACCTCATCTTCTTCTTTATACTGTTCCTCCAACCCAGAGGATGAAAATATAGAAAAACAAATGAATGTTTTAACAAAAGAACAAAAAATGGTTCTAGATATAGTTCAATTTATACCAGATCCGTTAAAACAAAAAGAATATCTTGAAAAATTAATGGAATCAATTGAACCTGATGAACCACCAAAATCTGTAAGGTCAAAAATTCCAAAGAAACCAACAAACAATTATGACTTGACAACGATTCTTAAAAAGCAACAAAAAATAAAAAATTTAATCCCGACAACTTCTGAACTTCAACATGAAATCAAAGAAGTCAAAAGGGAATTAAAATTGTTGCAACAAAAACAAGAATCTAATATTCAAACCATTCAAATGATCTTGTCCAGACAATTGCAAAACTCACCTTCGGAACCTAGTGAACCAAACCTGTCTGAAGATGATCAAATTCATGATGAACCTATACCTGGAGATTTTCTTAATGTGTTAAACGAAATCACTTCCAGAAAATATATCATCAATATAACCCTTAAGTTACTGACCTAAATTGTATCAAAGAAGGTATTATACCAAGAAAATACCTTTCCAAATCAAATGAGAAACTATCCGTAGTAAACAGTTCTAAACTCAAAATCAAACATACATGCGAGGCCGATTTAATTTGTAATAACTTACAGATAAAATCCACCTATTTGATAACTCCAGACATTAGTCAATCTGTTATCTTAGGTACTCCTTTCATAAATTTGATAACTCCCTACAAAGTAGGTTTAATGGGAATTTCTTTTAATATTAAAGGATCAAAAAATACTCTATCCTTCCTCAAAATTCCTCGAACAAGAAATTTGAACCTCCTTAAGGCAAACTCAATTTATAAGAATCAAATTAATCTCCTTATTCAGGGAAAACAAAATGATTTGAAATTCTTAAAACAAAATGTCAATTTATCCAGAATCCAATATCAATTAGGAACAAAATTAATTAAGGATAAAATTGATCAAATTAGAAGTCAAATTGAAAAAGGGATCGGTTCAGATCTTCCAAATGCATTTTGGTCTAGAAAAAACCACATGGTAGACCTCCCCTATGAGGATGGTTTCAACGAGAAATCAATACCAACAAAAGCTAGACCTATTCAAATGAATTCAGAATTGATTAAACACTGCCAAAAGGAAATCCAGGACTTAGAATCAAAACATTTGATTTCAAAATCTAGGTCACCTTGGTCATGCTCAGCGTTTTATGTAAATAAGAATTCTGAAATAGAACGTGGTACTCCCCGGTTAGTAATTAACTACAAACCTTTAAACGACGCTCTCAAATGGATTAGATATCTGATTCCAAATAAAAAAGATTTGCTACGAAGATTATATTCAGCCTTGATCTTTTCAAAATTTGATTTAAAATCTGGTTTTTGGCAAATACAGATTAATCCAAAAGACAAATACAAAACTGCATTCACGGTACCGTTTGGGCAATATGAATGGAATATCATGTCGTTCAGATTAAAAAATGCTCCATCTGAATTTCAAAGGATTATGAATGATATTTTTAATCCATATTCAAATTTCTGCATAGTATACATAGATGATGTCTTAGTATACTCAAACAGCATAGATCAACATTTTAGGCATCTCAGAACATTCTTGAATGTTGCAAAGCATAATGGGTTAGTTGTTTCTAGGCCAAAGATCTCCTTAGCCCAGACCAAAATTAGATTCTTAGGACACTATATCAAGTCGGGTACTATTGTGCCCATCGAGAGATCCATAGAATTCGCGTCTAGGTTTCCAGATCAAATCTTAGACAAAACCCAACTCCAAAGATTTTTAGGCACTCTCAACTACGTTATAGACTTCTGTCCAAACCTAAACCAAGTAGCCAAACCCTTGCATGACAGGCTAAAGAAAAACCCAAAGCTATGGACCCAAGCCCACACCAACGTCGGAAAATTCAGAACTCCTTCGGGAATGACCACATCTCTAAAAATCCCCTATAACCTTTTACAAATCAATAAAACCTTCGCATTATAATCTGTCCATTTCCTCATCCTATATCCTATTCTTCCTAACTATCTATCTATCCTTCAAACTTTTGTGTTCCTATTTTTCAGGTATTCTGTTTGTACCCCGAGATCCTAGGCGTATACTGGTATATATATATATATATATATTTATATGTTTATGAAAATTTTTTAAAAAATTTATTGCAAGAAACTTAAAAAAAAAATTGCCATCACTATAAGTACTTTTGTAGTAATATGTCCAGCAAAAATATTTTATTTAAAAAAAATGAATTTATAGATAATTGACATATTAAATTCTTATAGCGATGACCCAGTGTCCTGTAAAGTTTAAAAAAATTAAAATTAATAGTCACAGGAATTGAATATCGTTGACGTGGGCAAATGGTGTCACGACGACTTATTGTCACTATAAAATTTGAAAATTTAAAAACAATCAACATAAATTGAAAATTGGCTATTTCTAGAATCCTTTATTGTGACACCATATGGAATTGCTAGAAAAAATATAGGAATGACCACCTTATCTATAATACCCCAAAAATTGAAAACCAATAATTTAATAAATAACCCTCATTAGGGATAATTTAAATTTTAAATTTATTTAATTTAATTATTTTGTGGATTTTTGAGTAGGGATGTAAACGGGGCGGGTTCGGGTCGGATATACCATACCCATATCCGTACCCGATAAGAAAATCCGTACCCGAATCCGTACCCGTACCCGAACGGATATCCGTTGACATATCCGTATCCGTATCCGTTGGATATCCATTACCCGACGGATTATCCGTTTACCCGTTAATGAATATTGTCCAACGGATAAATCCATTACCCGACGGATAAACCCATTTATAGTTAAGCCAAATGACAATTTTAACCTTAATTTATACTATATTTATTTTAAAATTAAGGGTAAAAGGGTAATTATATATCGGGTAAACGGGTACGGATATGGATACGGGTATGGTTACGGGTACGGATATGGATATCGCATACCCGTATCCGTACCCGAACCCGACGGGTATTTTTTTCTATCCTCCATATCCGTATCCATATCCGTTTATCCATATCCGTTTAAGTATCCGCCGGATAAAATCCGTCGGGTTTCGGGTAATACCCGCCCCGTTTACATCCCTATTTTTGAGTATATAAAAAATGGTTATGAATATTTAATAAATTAAAATAAATATTTTGTTATTTTATCATACTCATTTTATTTAAATAATTTTCCAAACCAATATTTTACTAAAATTACCCTTTTTTAAAACCAATATATGTTAAATTATAATAAATTAAATTATTAAATTAATTTATCTATCAAAAATATTAAATGTCATTATTCCAAAATTTATTTTATTTTATTTTCCCCTTTTTCCTTTTCTTCTCCTTTTTCTTTTCCTCATTTTCCCTTTTTCTTCATTTCTCCCCCCTTTGGGTCTGGCCTTCTTCTCTTCCTTCTCCCTCATGCTAGGCCATTGATCCACTCCCTTTCTTCCTCTCCCTTCCCCTCACTCCTAGCTTGCCGCACCATCTCCCATTCCTTTTTTTCTTTCCTTCCCCCTCTCCCTTACGCGCGTGGAATGGCCTGCTTCCCTTTCTTTCTCTTCTTCTTCTTACCTTCCCCTATTTTCTTTCCTCTCCTTCTCAGCCTCCACCCTACACCACCACTTTCTGTTGCCCTCCTTCCTCTTTCGCCACATCTACAACCACCAATCCACTCCCTAGAACCTCCCCTACCATCACGTTGCCTCCCTTACCCGAAACCCAGCCCTGCAACTCCTTTCTTCCCCTCTTCTTCCTCCTTCCTTCTTCTCCCCCGTCCAACATTAGTCCCACTTTCCTAGCCCTACAGCCACTCCCTCCGCCGCCCTGAGCTACCGATCACCGACCCTCGACCACCACCTACACCCCTACTGTAATACCCCAAAAATTTCGAAAACCTATATTTTAATAAATAACTTTATTTGATATAAAATTTGCTTGTAAAATTATTTATTCTAATTATTTTATGGATTTTAGAGTATATAAATTTGGATAAGATTATTTAATAAATTAAATATAAATATTTTGCTAATTTTCATATTATTTTTATTTAAACAAATTCCCAAACTAATATTTTACCAACTTTATCCTTTTTAAACTAATATATTATATTATAATAAATTAAATTATTAAATTAAATAAATTATCAAGAATATTACATTTTATAATTTTATAAATTAATTTAATTTATTTTACTATTTTTCCATTTCTCTTTTTTACACTTTTCCTTCTTCTTTTTTTTTTTCTTTCCCCCCCCCTCCTTTGGGCCGCCCGACCCCTCGGCCTGCCACCCTCTCCCCCGCGCGTTGGGCCTTCGGCCCGTTCCCCCCCCCTTCTCTCCCTCGCTCGCACGCCCGTCTCCCCAGCCCGCCTCCTTCCTTATTTTTTTTCCCCTGGACCGGCCGGCTCCTTCCTTTCCTGCGCCGGTCCAGCCGCCCGTCCCTTTCTTTCTTCTTCGATCACCCCGACCAGTCCTCATCACACGCCTGCCGCCATGCCCGACCACCGAGCATGCCTGCAACCTCAGCCCTGCAGCTCCCGTGCCTTCCTCCCTCTCCCTCTCTCTCTGCCCCGTCCTTTCCTTCCTCTTTCGAGCCAAACCGGCCCTGAACCAGCCCCGCATGCCTCTCCCCCTTTCCTTCTTCTTCCCTCCTTTCCCCTGCAACCCTGCGATGCCCTGCCACCCTAAGCCTGCCCTCCGATCAGCCTCTATTCCCCTACCCTTCCTCCTATTTTTTTTTTCTCCCCTTCGCCCATTTTCTGCCCATCATTTCGAGCTCCCTTACTCCCCGATCCTCCCTTCTCTCTCTTTTTCTTCCTCTCCCGTTTTCCCCTATTTTTGCTCCACCGCCACCCTCCGCCGCGTACACCGCCGAACTGGACCCCCATAGCCACCTTCTGCCGCCGTCTACTACCTCCCTGTACCGCCCCAACACCACCCGAGCCACCCCGCAGCTCCCTCTTCCTCCCCTCTTCTCTTTTTCTCCCGGTTTTCACCCTTCTCGATAGCCACCTGTAACGCCGCTTATCGCCGCCTTCCGGCCTCCTCTTCCGCCGCCAAAGCCACCATTCAAAACCCTGCAACCCCCTCTACAACCCCCATCCATTAGTTGGCCGAAACCGACCCTTGAACCCCTCCATTTTTCCCTCCACTTTTCCTTCGTTCTCAGCCCCTCGCCCTCGACCCTGCTTGGCAGCCAACTTCGCCGCCCTGCCGCCGCCGTCTCCGCCGCCTTGAGCCACCTCGAAACCACCCTTAGCCTCCACCTACACCCCCTCTTCACTTCTGCACCATTCCCTTGCCTTGAAACCTCCCCCAACCACCTTCTTTTCTAGCCTAAATACCCTAACCCGAAAATAATGGATTTTGCTTCCTTCACCCTCTTTGAGCCCTTTTCTCCCCATGATTATGCATGAAACTCACGCTGCTCATGCAGCGTGAGCTCCTCCTTATTTTGGATTTAATTTGGAAAAGTTTTGAGGTATATTTATATTTAATTAAAGTGTGGTATTATTAAATAAATTTGTTTTATAAAGTTTTATCCTTTTTAACTTCTTATTTCTAACAATAATGATGGATATTATTTTTAGGTGTTGAGTTGCTAAATATGCTTGGTAAGATTTGATATTTTGCGGGATTAAGGTAACCGTTAATCCTCCCTTAAATATATGGAAAAACGCATGCTAGCACATTTAGGGTTTAGTATGATTTTATGCAAGTTTTGTATGCTTAGCATGATATGTTTATGGTTTCTTATATTATTTGTTAAAAAGAAATAGCATGATAACTTTTATGCCATATGTAGGTAGGTTAAATAAAGAAGGAGTTGGAATATGGATAGAAATGTTAAATACTTGTTTATGATGTACCATGTTGTTAATGCATGAATGATGTTATTGTTTAAGGGTATTTTAGTAATTATGCTTATGAGATAAATAAATCAATGTGTGTAGTTGCTAATGAGTATTATGTTGGAAAATGACAAGTTGGTGGACTTAGATGATAAGAATGAAGTATTAATATCATTATTTTATGTAGTGTTAGTAAATTCATAAAAATGGTGAATAAAGGGGTTGAGTGGAAATTTTATAAGTGGAAAGGGTATTTCGGTAATTTTTGAGATAAAAGAATAATATGGTAATTTTATAATTAAACGGCCAAATGATAATTTACAAGTAAAGGATAAAATTGTAAGTTGTGAGAAAGAAGGGTAAAATGGTAATCTTGGAAGTAGGAGTAAAATAGTAATTTTGGATGAAGGAGTGCATTATGAAAATTTTGGAGGTAGAGGGGCAAAATCGTAATTCCATAAGTAAAGGGTAATATGGTAAATTTTATAAGTGAATGGTGAAGTGGTAATTTATAAGTAAAGGGTTAATATGGAAATTTGGAAAAGAAGGGCAAAATGGTAATTATGTAATGAAAGATAAAGATGGTAATCTTGGATGTAAAAGGGTGAAATAGTAATTTGTAAAGTAAAAGATGTATGGTGGTAATTTTCATAAATAAAAGGATATTACGGTAAATTGGATGTAAGGGGTAAAATGGTAATTTTGTAAAAGAAAGGATATTATGGTAAACTTGGGAGTAAGGGGTAACTTGGTAATTATGATAACGACAAAAGATAATTTAACAATTAAATTATGGTTGTAGAAGGGCAATTGGGTAAGTATGATACTATAGAAGGGTAATTTGGTAAATTAACCAATTAAAGGGCATTATGGTAATTTTAATAATGGAGAAGGGTAATATAGTAATTTTGATTATGAAAAAGGGTAAATTAATATTGGTAATTATGAAGAAGAGTAATTTGGCATTTGTGATAATTAAAAAGGGTAAATGACAATTAAAATAATTGAGAGGGGTAAAATGGTAATTATGATAAAGGAGAAGGGCAATTTGGTAATTTGTTCAACTAAAGGGGCAATTTGGTAATTTAGCCGATAAAAGGGTAAAGTGATAATTGTTTAACCAACTAAAGGGGCAAAATAGTAATCATGATAATGAAGGAGGGTAATTTAGTAATTTATCCAACTCGAGGGTAATTTAGTAATTATAACAAAGGAGAAGGGCGATTTGGTAATATAACCAACCAAAAGGGAAATATGATAAGTATAGTAATTATGAGGGGTGAATGATGATCAAAAAAATGTATGAGATAATTTAGTAATCTAAATCGGACAAAGGGCAATTTGGTAATTATGCAACCTTAAGGGTAATGTGGTAAATTATCAGGTAAGGAACGGATACTTAACAATTATATGAGTAAATGGCAAATGAGTGGTTTGTACCTGCCATGCCTTTGATATTGTGAAATATTAATACGATTAAATAATGCTGATTAGCCAAGTAAGAGTATCTAATGATTAGTATGGCCTTGATGGTTTCTCTGTGACATCCTTGATAACCCTCTGAATAAGAAACGATTATTGATATCGAAACGATTGAAAGTGAATAAGTATCGGATCATCGTGCTTTCTGTGATCACCTTAATTAAGACACTATTACTTAAAGTGAAAGACCTCGAGATCGGGAATGGTGACTCCTTAGGGGTCGCTACCCTAAGGACGTGGTTTAGTCCACGATTATTCTGGTATTTGCTGGTGTGCCTTTGTGCCCCAGCCAGGCCCTATATCTTACTCTTCCTAGCTCTACGGACCTAGTTAGGGGGTATGCATACTTATGGATTAGGTGTCCTTGTCGGTAGGGTACTGAGTTAGCTTTATGCACCAGTACGACCAGGGTACCTTTGCGTCCTTGGGTTCATGGTTAAAGGGTACTGAGTAGCTGATATGCACCAGTACGACCGGTGTACCTTTGTGTCCCGGGTTATCGATCTCCCAATCGAGGCAAATAAATATGGTTGATGTGCTGATTAAAGAAAGGAAAGATACTATAATTGAAAGTGAAATATTAACGAGCCGGGCCCAGATGATTATGATATTGATTACCGGTCCACCGGTTATAATAGTGGTCCAGGAGCGTGTTGCCCTGGTATGTGATATTGAGTACCGGTCCACCGGTTATAATAGTGGCCAGGAGCGTTGTGCCCTGGATGATGATTCTTATATATCCCGGTCCACCGGTTATAATAGTGGCCAGGAGCGTTGTGCCCTGGATGATGATTATATATATATTCCGGTCCACCGGCAATAATAGTGGGGGTCCCGAGCTCAATAAAATCAGTTATGTATGTGAATAAGATTATGGAAAAATACTAATCACTTATAGTGGAACACCATGTGAGTCGGGGCCAGACCGGTCCACCGGCAAATAATAGTGGTCAGGTGCGTTCTGCCCTGTGTATTTATCTTCCGGTCCACCGGCAATAATAGTGGTCAGAGGCGTTCTGCCCTGTGTGTTGACTTCCGGTCCACCGGCTATAATAGTGGGGTTCTCGTACTCACATGGATACAAAATATGATATTGATGGGTTAATGACAGAATAAGGGCTTAAGGCCCAAAGTATCGATCGTGACTTATAAAGTATTATGTTTGACATTGTTATGTATGCATCTCTCATTATTTATATGTGTGTGGCTTGCATTATGTGTCGTATGCGGGCCTATCTTTAAGTGTGGTATTAAAGGGTTACTCAGTACCGTAGTACTGAAGGGATTCCCTTTATGGGGCCCCTGCCTATTCAATGGGCAGTGCCCTTGCAGGTATTTTCAGGTGCTACTCAAGTGGGTTACGGGAAGGAGAGTAAGGAATTTTCCGGTATCATGGCTTTTTCCTCTTTCTCATTTAATTTCTCGATTTTAAATGTTAACGTTGTTAAAGTAACCACCATTGGTGGATTTTATTCCTGAAAAAGATTTGATGCGCTACTCTAATTTAAATATGTTGAAGCTTGCAATTTACTCTGATTATGCATGTTGAATGTCTTTCGAACTGTATTTCATTTTCTTAGCCTTAGCACTTGGTACTGGAACGGTATGATTGAACCGGTCTGGTACTAAGTGTGGCGGTAATACTCCCAAAGTTCACGTTTTGTTTATCTGCTTCCGCTATTATATTTTAATAAAACGAAATTTTTCAGTAGTGAATTTTGGGGGTGTTACAATATGGTATCAGAGCGGTTGGTCCTTCGACCACGCTCGTTTTTGAAAAATAAAATTGGTTTATGAAATTTGTATATGATTCTTAAGCGTGTTCCGACCGCTCTTCCAATTTTTATTCTGTTTAAGTTGGTACCACAAGTTGGTATCAGGTAATTTCTGAAAGCCTTCTTCGGTTCTTTAATATTTTGATTTGGTTATATAAGTAAGTATCACAGTATTTCATAGAAATTTTGAAGTTTAAACGATTTTTATAAAGTTTTTTCCTAATTCTCCCTTTTGTTGCAAGAACCGGATTAGTCCTGAGAGTTGGGTATGGGTAGATTGAGTGACCTAGGTTTAGATCACCTAGCTTGAGAGATAGCACCTTCCCTAACTGACTTCTGTTTTACAGTTAACTCAACATGGACCGAGACGAACGAATCAACAATCTAGAGAGGGCGTTCGAAGTACTCATAGGAATGGCTCAACGATCCCCGGTACCCCAACCTCAAGCAACTTTACCCTCGACGGGTATTGGAGAAGATTGGCTTGATAGGGTTTCACGTCATCGACCCCCGACCTACGATGGAAAGGAAGATCCCGTAGCCTTAGAAAGCTGGATACGAGATTTTGATAGGACCTTTGAGGCACTCAATTTCCCTGAGGAACGAAGGACAAACATCGCGGCGTATTTCCTTCGAGGACCAGCCGATACTTGGTGGGAAGACCTTCGAAACCAAGAAGGACGACCGGTATCTTGGGAAGACTTCAAGACCGCCATCCGCACGCGTTTCTACACGGAAAGCCTCAAAAGGGCCAAACTCAAGGAATTTATGGAGCTGACACAAGGAAACCTATCGGTCCGAGAGTACTACGCACGATTCACGGAGCTACTGAGATTTGCCCCCGGGATAGCAGCTAGCAAGGCAACGACAATCTTTCAATTCGAGCAAGGACTTCGATTCAACATCCGAAGCATGATGGGTGCTGACTTTTTCCACGACCTGAGTACGGTGTATGAGGGAGCATGTAACGCGGACGCCTTGATCCAAGAACAAGCCTCCATCCTAGGCAAGAGAAGGAACGAAGAGACCGAGACCGAAGCAAAGAGTCATCGCCCCAGTAGCAAAGTTTTGCGGGACCAGCCTCAACTTCAAACTAAAGCTCAGCGTAAGAAGAATCAAAGTACTTCCAAGGCAAAGTCTGGCAAGAGACCGGACCGACACTACCATTGCCGTCGTTGTAGAAGAGACCATCCAGGCAAGGACTGCATGGGAAAGCTGATTCAGTGCCATGACTGTGGACAACTCGGGCATAGGAGTTTCGAATGCTATAGTGCACCCTGTGAAAGGATCCAAAGGCTAAGGCAAACATCGGATCGAAAAAATCAAGCGCTTGGAGTAATCCGTTCAGCCTCGTTGACCCAAGAAGATGAGCAAGCATTTGATCAGAACATAACTTCTTCAAGCTTACCTTTAAGTTCCTCGTAGTGGTGGTGTTGCTATTTGTGTGTGTAGTTGTTTTTCCTTAGTTAGGTGAGTTTCACTTTAAGGGGGTAGTTACCCCAAGTAACTTCGGACCTCTTGTTGTAACCCTAGCGCTAAGACCCAAACTTCGGGGACGAAGTTTATCTTTAAGGGGGTAGTGATGTAATACCCCAAAAATTTCGAAAACCTATATTTTAATAAATAACTTTATTTGATATAAAATTTGCTTGTAAAATTATTTATTCTAATTATTTTATGGATTTTAGAGTATATAAATTTGGATAAGATTATTTAATAAATTAAATATAAATATTTTGCTAATTTTCATATTATTTTTATTTAAACAAATTCCCAAACTAATATTTTACCAACTTTATCCTTTTTAAACTAATATATTATATTATAATAAATTAAATTATTAAATTAAATAAATTATCAAGAATATTACATTTTATAATTTTATAAATTAATTTAATTTATTTTACTATTTTTCCATTTCTCTTTTTTACACTTTTCCTTCTTCTTTTTTTTTTCTTTCCCCCCCCCTCCTTTGGGCCGCCCGACCCCTCGGCCTGCCACCCTCTCCCCCGCGCGTTGGGCCTTCGGCCCGTTCCCCCCCCCTTCTCTCCCTCGCTCGCACGCCCGTCTCCCCAGCCCGCCTCCTTCCTTATTTTTTTTCCCCTGGACCGGCCGGCTCCTTCCTTTCCTGCGCCGGTCCAGCCGCCCGTCCCTTTCTTTCTTCTTCGATCACCCCGACCAGTCCTCATCACACGCCTGCCGCCATGCCCGACCACCGAGCATGCCTGCAACCTCAGCCCTGCAGCTCCCGTGCCTTCCTCCCTCTCCCTCTCTCTCTGCCCCGTCCTTTCCTTCCTCTTTCGAGCCAAACCGGCCCTGAACCAGCCCCGCATGCCTCTCCCCCTTTCCTTCTTCTTCCCTCCTTTCCCCTGCAACCCTGCGATGCCCTGCCACCCTAAGCCTGCCCTCCGATCAGCCTCTATTCCCCTACCCTTCCTCCTATTTTTTTTTTCTCCCCTTCGCCCATTTTCTGCCCATCATTTCGAGCTCCCTTACTCCCCGATCCTCCCTTCTCTCTCTTTTTCTTCCTCTCCCGTTTTCCCCTATTTTTGCTCCACCGCCACCCTCCGCCGCGTACACCGCCGAACTGGACCCCCATAGCCACCTTCTGCCGCCGTCTACTACCTCCCTGTACCGCCCCAACACCACCCGAGCCACCCCGCAGCTCCCTCTTCCTCCCCTCTTCTCTTTTTCTCCCGGTTTTCACCCTTCTCGATAGCCACCTGTAACGCCGCTTATCGCCGCCTTCCGGCCTCCTCTTCCGCCGCCAAAGCCACCATTCAAAACCCTGCAACCCCTCTACAACCCCCATCCATTAGTTGGCCGAAACCGACCCTTGAACCCCTCCATTTTTCCCTCCACTTTTCCTTCGTTCTCAGCCCCTCGCCCTCGACCCTGCTTGGCAGCCAACTTCGCCGCCCTGCCGCCGCCGTCTCCGCCGCCTTGAGCCACCTCGAAACCACCCTTAGCCTCCACCTACACCCCCTCTTCACTTCTGCACCATTCCCTTGCCTTGAAACCTCCCCCAACCACCTTCTTTTCTAGCCTAAATACCCTAACCCGAAAATAATGGATTTTGCTTCCTTCACCCTCTTTGAGCCCTTTTCTCCCCATGATTATGCATGAAACTCACGCTGCTCATGCAGCGTGAGCTCCTCCTTATTTTGGATTTAATTTGGAAAAGTTTTGAGGTATATTTATATTTAATTAAAGTGTGGTATTATTAAATAAATTTGTTTTATAAAGTTTTATCCTTTTTAACTTCTTATTTCTAACAATAATGATGGATATTATTTTTAGGTGTTGAGTTGCTAAATATGCTTGGTAAGATTTGATATTTTGCGGGATTAAGGTAACCGTTAATCCTCCCTTAAATATATGGAAAAACGCATGCTAGCACATTTAGGGTTTAGTATGATTTTATGCAAGTTTTGTATGCTTAGCATGATATGTTTATGGTTTCTTATATTATTTGTTAAAAAGAAATAGCATGATAACTTTTATGCCATATGTAGGTAGGTTAAATAAAGAAGGAGTTGGAATATGGATAGAAATGTTAAATACTTGTTTATGATGTACCATGTTGTTAATGCATGAATGATGTTATTGTTTAAGGGTATTTTAGTAATTATGCTTATGAGATAAATAAATCAATGTGTGTAGTTGCTAATGAGTATTATGTTGGAAAATGACAAGTTGGTGGACTTAGATGATAAGAATGAAGTATTAATATCATTATTTTATGTAGTGTTAGTAAATTCATAAAAATGGTGAATAAAGGGGTTGAGTGGAAATTTTATAAGTGGAAAGGGTATTTCGGTAATTTTTGAGATAAAAGAATAATATGGTAATTTTATAATTAAACGGCCAAATGATAATTTACAAGTAAAGGATAAAATTGTAAGTTGTGAGAAAGAAGGGTAAAATGGTAATCTTGGAAGTAGGAGTAAAATAGTAATTTTGGATGAAGGAGTGCATTATGAAAATTTTGGAGGTAGAGGGGCAAAATCGTAATTCCATAAGTAAAGGGTAATATGGTAAATTTTATAAGTGAATGGTGAAGTGGTAATTTATAAGTAAAGGGTTAATATGGAAATTTGGAAAAGAAGGGCAAAATGGTAATTATGTAATGAAAGATAAAGATGGTAATCTTGGATGTAAAAGGGTGAAATAGTAATTTGTAAAGTAAAAGATGTATGGTGGTAATTTTCATAAATAAAAGGATATTACGGTAAATTGGATGTAAGGGGTAAAATGGTAATTTTGTAAAAGAAAGGATATTATGGTAAACTTGGGAGTAAGGGGTAACTTGGTAATTATGATAACGACAAAAGATAATTTAACAATTAAATTATGGTTGTAGAAGGGCAATTGGGTAAGTATGATACTATAGAAGGGTAATTTGGTAAATTAACCAATTAAAGGGCATTATGGTAATTTTAATAATGGAGAAGGGTAATATAGTAATTTTGATTATGAAAAAGGGTAAATTAATATTGGTAATTATGAAGAAGAGTAATTTGGCATTTGTGATAATTAAAAAGGGTAAATGACAATTAAAATAATTGAGAGGGGTAAAATGGTAATTATGATAAAGGAGAAGGGCAATTTGGTAATTTGTTCAACTAAAGGGGCAATTTGGTAATTTAGCCGATAAAAGGGTAAAGTGATAATTGTTTAACCAACTAAAGGGGCAAAATAGTAATCATGATAATGAAGGAGGGTAATTTAGTAATTTATCCAACTCGAGGGTAATTTAGTAATTATAACAAAGGAGAAGGGCGATTTGGTAATATAACCAACCAAAAGGGAAATATGATAAGTATAGTAATTATGAGGGGTGAATGATGATCAAAAAAATGTATGAGATAATTTAGTAATCTAAATCGGACAAAGGGCAATTTGGTAATTATGCAACCTTAAGGGTAATGTGGTAAATTATCAGGTAAGGAACGGATACTTAACAATTATATGAGTAAATGGCAAATGAGTGGTTTGTACCTGCCATGCCTTTGATATTGTGAAATATTAATACGATTAAATAATGCTGATTAGCCAAGTAAGAGTATCTAATGATTAGTATGGCCTTGATGGTTTCTCTGTGACATCCTTGATAACCCTCTGAATAAGAAACGATTATTGATATCGAAACGATTGAAAGTGAATAAGTATCGGATCATCGTGCTTTCTGTGATCACCTTAATTAAGACACTATTACTTAAAGTGAAAGACCTCGAGATCGGGAATGGTGACTCCTTAGGGGTCGCTACCCTAAGGACGTGGTTTAGTCCACGATTATTCTGGTATTTGCTGGTGTGCCTTTGTGCCCCAGCCAGGCCCTATATCTTACTCTTCCTAGCTCTACGGACCTAGTTAGGGGGTATGCATACTTATGGATTAGGTGTCCTTGTCGGTAGGGTACTGAGTTAGCTTTATGCACCAGTACGACCAGGGTACCTTTGCGTCCTTGGGTTCATGGTTAAAGGGTACTGAGTAGCTGATATGCACCAGTACGACCGGTGTACCTTTGTGTCCCGGGTTATCGATCTCCCAATCGAGGCAAATAAATATGGTTGATGTGCTGATTAAAGAAAGGAAAGATACTATAATTGAAAGTGAAATATTAACGAGTCGGGCCCAGATGATTATGATATTGATTACCGGTCCACCGGTTATAATAGTGGTCCAGGAGCGTGTTGCCCTGGTATGTGATATTGAGTACCGGTCCACCGGTTATAATAGTGGCCAGGAGCGTTGTGCCCTGGATGATGATTCTTATATATCCCGGTCCACCGGTTATAATAGTGGCCAGGAGCGTTGTGCCCTGGATGATGATTATATATATATTCCGGTCCACCGGCAATAATAGTGGGGGTCCCGAGCTCAATAAAATCAGTTATGTATGTGAATAAGATTATGGAAAAATACTAATCACTTATAGTGGAACACCATGTGAGTCGGGGCCAGACCGGTCCACCGGCAAATAATAGTGGTCAGGTGCGTTCTGCCCTGTGTATTTATCTTCCGGTCCACCGGCAATAATAGTGGTCAGAGGCGTTCTGCCCTGTGTGTTGACTTCCGGTCCACCGGCTATAATAGTGGGGTTCTCGTACTCACATGGATACAAAATATGATATTGATGGGTTAATGACAGAATAAGGGCTTAAGGCCCAAAGTATCGATCGTGACTTATAAAGTATTATGTTTGACATTGTTATGTATGCATCTCTCATTATTTATATGTGTGTGGCTTGCATTATGTGTCGTATGCGGGCCTATCTTTAAGTGTGGTATTAAAGGGTTACTCAGTACCGTAGTACTGAAGGGATTCCCTTTATGGGGCCCCTGCCTATTCAATGGGCAGTGCCCTTGCAGGTATTTTCAGGTGCTACTCAAGTGGGTTACGGGAAGGAGAGTAAGGAATTTTCCGGTATCATGGCTTTTTCCTCTTTCTCATTTAATTTCTCGATTTTAAATGTTAACGTTGTTAAAGTAACCACCATTGGTGGATTTTATTCCTGAAAAAGATTTGATGCGCTACTCTAATTTAAATATGTTGAAGCTTGCAATTTACTCTGATTATGCATGTTGAATGTCTTTCGAACTGTATTTCATTTTCTTAGCCTTAGCACTTGGTACTGGAACGGTATGATTGAACCGGTCTGGTACTAAGTGTGGCGGTAATACTCCCAAAGTTCACGTTTTGTTTATCTGCTTCCGCTATTATATTTTAATAAAACGAAATTTTTCAGTAGTGAATTTTGGGGGTGTTACACCTACACCCCTACTCCCTCCCTGTACCCAACCACCATCCTAACTCCCCTCCACAAGCCCTCCACCTCACCCCCAAAACCCCAACCTGAGCCACCCCTTCCCTTCTTCCCACTCCTACCTCTTCGACCCTTCTCCCTTTCATTCATGCATGCAGCTCATGCTGCTCATGTAGAGTGATTGCTGCCTTCATTTGAGACATCCTTGGTTTAATCTTGAGGTATAACCATAATTAATACTAGTATGTATTTAATTAAGTTTTTGATAAAGGTTTATTCTTTTGATTTTTTTTTCTACTTCTAATGTGATAAATATTGATATTATTTTTTAGTATTGATTTTACTAATTAAAGCTCAAACCTTTAATCGGGGTATAGGTAAGGTTTGATTATTGCTGGAAATAAGGTAACTATTATACCCTACTAAAATGTATGGATATATGTATGCTAGCATATTAGGGTTTTTAATATGTTTATATACATGGTGTGTGTTGTTAAGTATATTGTGGTTAGTGGCATATGTTGGTTGATGAAAAGGAAAGCATGTTAATTTATGTACCATGTGTAGAAATAATGCTTAAGGGAAGGAGCCTTGTTATTAATGTTAAATGCATATTTATGATATGATATGCTAATGTGGTCATTTGTTGCATAAATAATGTTAATATAAGCCCTAAGGGCATTTTTGTAATTTTTCTTGTAAAAGGGTATGACCTAAATAAGTATGTGAAGTAGGTGGCAATGAATATTCATAATAAATGAGAATAGTTGGTGGTGTTGGATGATGTATATGGACCATGTATAGTAATATTTTATGTGGTGAGGATATTTTGGTAAAATTGGTATAATAAGGGCAAAATGGTAATTTATAAGAGTAAAGGGGGGTAAAATGGTAAATGGATAAGTAAGGAGTGCACTTTAGTAATTTTACATGGAAAAAGGGATAACTTAGTAATTTTGTAAAGTAAAGGGATAAAATGGTGATTTAATAAAAGAGAAGGGTATTTTGGTAACTTAACATAAAGGAAGGGTATTTTGGTAATTTTATGAGTAAAAGGGTAATTTGATAATTTGATAAAGAAAAAGGGGTATTTTGGTAATTTAACCAACCAAAAGGGTAATTTGGTAATTTTAATAAGAAAGAAGGGCAAATTGGTAATTTTAATAAGTAAGAAGGAAATTTTGGTAAATTAACCAACCAAAAGGGTAATTTGGTAATTTTACTAAGTATAAAGGGTAATTTGGGTACTTTAACCAACCAAAAGGATAATTTGGTCATTTTAATAAATAAGAAGGGCAATTTGGTAATTTAACCAACCAAAAAGATAATTTGGTAATTTTAATAAGTAAGAGGGGCAATATGGTAATTTGATAAGTGAAAAGGGCAGTTCAGTAATTTAACCAAGTAGAAGGGTAAAATTGGTAACTTAACAAGTATAAGGGGTAGACTTGGTGATTTAATAAGTATGGAGGATAATTTGGTGATCTAACATATACAAGGGGTATTTTGATAATTATGCAATATAAAGGGTAATATATTAATTCGGTAAATGAAAAGGGGTGACTTGGTAATTTTACAAACAAAGGATATCTCAGTAATTTGTAGGGATGATGGGGGTAATTTGGTAACTTGCATATAACATGTCGATGGATTAAATGAGTCTCCTTAATAAGACATAAGTAATATTGAATAATAAGATAATAGTATTTGATAAGTCAGTAGGTGTCACAAGTGAGTATCACAAGAACATGGCGTAACCTAGGGTTGGATGGATAATTAAGGGTGTGATATGGTGTTTATCTCATAATAATGCAAGAGGTGCATGGTTTGTAAATATGCATGGAAATGTGTGTTAGATATGTTCGAAGTATGTGTTAGGGTTTTATGTATGCCATGATCCTTGATATAGAATGCTTGATTCTATGGTCAGTATATCTTCGTTTCTTTGGATTTGTGACCTTTTCCCTTCTCTCGAATTAAATAAATAGACATGTTGAATAAGACATGAATAAAGTACTAATTACGTAAAGTGAAAGATTATGAAGTCGGGCCCAAACTGATCCACCGGCATAATAGTAGCCAGGTGTAAGATGCCCTAGAGACCGATCCACCTGTGAATAATAATGGTCAGGTGTGTGTTACCCTGAATGTTTCCGATCTACCAGCTATAATAGTGGGGGATCCCGAACTTGATAAACCAAACATTGGATGTTAATAAATTATGGAAAGCCACTAATCACTTATAATGGAACACCATGTGAGTTGGGGTCAGACCAATCCACTAGCTAGAATAGTGGCCAGGTGTGGGGTGCCCTAGAGACCGATCAATAGGCAAATAATAGTGGCCAAGTGCATTTTTCCCTGGGTGTTTCTGATCCACCGACTATAATAGTAGGGTTCCTGCAATCACATGGATATAATTCGAGAGATGATGATTGAATAATGATTAATTAATGGCTTAAGACCAAAAGTATTGATTTCACGTTATGATCTATTGATATGGTATAAGTTTGGCTTTAGTATCTGTCCCTTCTTGGGTATATGATGGAATTGATAAGTATATAGATTTTGTGTTATGCATTTTTTATCGTATGTGGTGTTGCCTTATGTATTAGTTCTGATGTCCATCGTGATTTTCCTAAGCCCGCGTATGTTATCATTTTATTTCATTTAAGTATGAAGCGTTGCATGTAGGCCCTACTTTTTAGTCAGGTATATAGGGTTACTCGGTACCATAATACTGAAGGATTCTATTTGTGGGCCCCTGCCTATTCAATGGGTAGTGCCATCATAGGTTTGTTGCAAGTGTTATTCAAGCGGGTACTAGGTACGAGAGTAAGGATTATCTGGGAAACTTTTAGGGTTTCCCTTTAATCTTTTTATTCCTTGTTCAAATCGATTTTTATTCTTGTAACCACTAACAATGGGTTTTTATCATTTGTAACATCTTTAATGCGCTACTCTGATTTAAATGAAAGTGAATTTGTGTGAATTGTATTGTGGTTCTTTTTATCCTTAGCACTTGGTACTGGAACGGTAGGAGGAAATCGGTCTGGTACTAAGTGTGATAGTAATATCTCCAAAATTTATATTTTTTTCTTATGCAAATTTTCAATAAAATAAAAAAAAATTAACTATGAAATTTGGGGGTATTACATGTCACCACAAATGTTTCTAGGCACAAATTTATAGCAGCGACTTTCAAGTGATAAGTAATCATCACTACACAAATAGAGCAATAGTTATTAAGTTTGTAGCAATGATGAAATTCATTGCCACAAACATGTTTCCTTGTAGTGATATGGCTAATGTGGATAATATTTGATAAAGTTTGGTGTTCTTTCAAAAAACTATGAGTATAGCTAACGTGGATAATATTTGATAAAATTTAGTGTAATTTAAAACACTACAAATATTGATAATATGAATGGAATATGTGCATGAGTTTTATAATACCCTATAAGTATAAGATTTATAAAACAATATTTTTTGTGTTTAATAAAATTTGGATGATGTTTGATATTCATTTGGAACTATAGTTTGTGTATGATTTGATAATTAATTGAAAAAGTATGGAAAAAACTAAGTAGAATGAGTTTTCTTAACGTACTAGTTGACTTGTTTTATGAGCTGATTGACTAGTCTATTGTTTTTAGTATTGGGTTTGGTTCAACATAACCAATTGACTAGTACATAGAGTAGTTGACTGTTTTGGCAAAATTAATCGACTAGTTTGTCATGCTAAGTGCTTTTCGAAGCTTGATTTTTTTGGAAAATTTCTTTCATCAAAATGGAACCTTGTTAAGCCAACTCCGAGATGTTCTTAAGTACTTCTCAAACCTTTTGATTATTTATCCAGCTTTAATCTTGCCTTGAGTGAATTTTAAGGTTCGATTTTGATAGACGAGGGAGAGAATGACCTTACCCTTTTCTTATTCTTCCTCTCTCCTTTGTATAACTCTAGAATTTGTGATTCATTCCACACTTTCACTATAGGGCTAGGAGGTTTGCTTCCCATGCCGATTTTTCATTTCCTTTCTTATGTTCAATATTTTTTGGATGAACTTGAGCTATATTCCCCAAGAAATCACCATTTGAGCTATGGAATGGAAGTCAGCATTGTCTTGATAAATTTGCCTATTTATCCTATATTCAAATGGTAAAATTACTGTTTTTGATCTATTACATCACCTCACTCATTCCTTAACCAATTCATTGGCTATAAATAACCCTAACCATCTATTTTCCTTACTTATTTTTTAGCCACCAAAATATCCTAAGCTTTTCAACACTTGTGCTAACTCTTCTCCACTTCGAGCTTTTATTCTAACTCGGTTCACTCTTTTTATCCTTTATCTATTTCTCTCTTATTTTATTCTTAAGCAAAAGAAAGAATAAGATTTGGAAAAAGGTTGAGTAATGCTTTCAGTTGATTCTTCTATGGTTTCTCTTAGAGGTGGTGATTTCTTTTTCTTTCCTAATTTGAGTTTCTTGATTTATACGGATTATTTAAAGGTTTCTAAGTTTTAACATCTTCTTTTTAAGGTTTTGGAAAGTTGGAATATTTCAACTAAAGGTTTTGCCTTCTTGGAGGAAAATTTTGTTAAGCTTCAAGTAAGTTATTCTTATCTTTGAAATGTGTCATGAATAAACATGTGAGTTAGTGTATCCTGTAAATTCTTGAATTTTATATATGCATGCATTATATTTTTTCTATTTTAGTGATACATGTTGGAGTATTTAAGAATACTGAGAAAAAGGCTTGATTTCTTGTAAATGAGGCATGATTCAATTTATAAGAGTGTTAAATATTGGTTTTATGCAATGATAGTGTTATGGTTTGGATGTGGTAGGATTTTAGAGCTTGAATCATGTTTAAAATGTCTATTATGTGTTGTTTGGAAGCAAATCGATCGACTAGTTGAGGCAAACTGGTCGTCTAATCTATAGAGTAGTCAACTGGTTAGCTTAACTGATTAATAGGGTTGTGTGTGGTGAATTTAGGTGCTCTCTGCTTAGACTCATTGACCATTTTGTCAGAATTGATCGATTGTTCTTAGAAAAATCAATTGGTTTAACTAGACTGATCGACTGTTTCAAGGAAACTTTGGGGGTTTGGCTAAGTCAAACCAATCGACTGGTTCAACTAGAGAGTATTGTTTGTTTCTTTTGAACTTGACATGATTTGAGACTTATTATTATGATATAATATGATTCTTTAATGACAAGAACACACATCTTGGCATGAATTAACTAACCTATTGGACGGATTCAATGGTTCATAATTCATGGTATTCTCAATAAGTGCTTTTAGAAGGTTTTAATGGAAACACCAGAATGTGTATGCTATGATGCTACAAATGGATGACAAATTCTAGATTCTTAGCCTTAATGGATTATCTTAATGGGTTGACTTAAACTTGGCTAAGAACTAATAAAAAATCCCACCACATGGTTTAGGGGGAGTAATAATGGTTAAGCTGGAATGATTAGGTGGAAACATTTTTTGTTTGTTATATGGGTCTTATGTGATAATATAACCTTAGAGAATAACATAATAATTACTTAAAGTGAAAGATGATTGAGTTGTGCATGAGTCTAGATTACCTAATCCTCGATTAGTTATTGGGGTTAGTCTACTTTCGGGCATTTATTAGTACCTTTGGGTGAGATCCTAGTAGATCTCGGTGCCTTACCTACTCTAGACATTGACGATGTAATATGAAGTATTGATACTAAAGGCTCTAGTCACCCAGGTGGTTTATTGGCTTTAGCTAGACTTTATGTCCATTAGTGGTTACTTGACTTTAACTGAACTTTATGTCCATTAGTAATTACTTGGCTTTGGCTAGAATTTATGTCCTTTGGTTTGGATAGGCTTTCATGATATATGAGATTATAAGGTGGTAATCATTTAATTGCCTGATAGGAAAATGGGAAAAGGAAAAGGAATAATGACCGGTGAATAACTAAGTTAGCGGATCATGTAAACCTGGTTAATGAGCCTAATGGAATACTCTATAAGTGAATTGTAGATAGTCTAGTGAGCCATGAAATAACTTGTTATTAATCATACGTTTCTATCCATGATATCTATATTGTATTTGTAAGCATGATGAGTTATGAGTTGTCTTAAGTCTTTTCATGGCGAGAAATATTGATGCGTTATATGATCATGATGGGGCATTATATCTAATTGTATGGCATGAGCATGCTATGTATTTATCACGATTTCTCTATTATGTCATGGTCTTGCATGCTTGTGACCCTCATTAACAAGGTAACTTGACATACTCCATATGTAGCATACTGATGTGCCTATTTTTTTAGTAACCTACTCAATCCCATGAGTAGAAGACCATGTGTAGATTTTTTAAGATAGCTGGTAATTGGCTCACCTTGTGTCGGGCTTGGGGGGCCTTGAGAGTGTGGACACCTAGGGATCTTAATGGACCAGAGTTTTGGGGGGTTTTGCCCTTTTATCATTTTATTCTAATGTATTTCAGTACTTTCTGTTTACCCTATCCTATGCATTCAGAATTTTTGGGGGACCCACAAAGGTATTGTTTTGTAATCATTCTATCGCAATATCTATATATAATATCTTTTGCGTACTCTATTATTTTATTTAGATCGGTTGGTTTTATTAGCCTTATATCTAACATGGGGCGGGCAACAGACTCCTATCCTATATTAGGTGCGATGATAACACCTTATTTTTCCTAGATGTGTTTTGTATTTTTTTGCGCTTTCATAATGTTTTAAAACAAAAAAATTTGGTAGTAAAAAATAGGAGTGTTACAATTTTGGTGTGATCTTAAAACACTTTTGGTGAATAACATGAATAAGTAATTGTTATAATATGTATGGTAATGTATGTTAGTAGTTTGGGGTAATCTTAAAACACTGTTTTCTTATGTGATAATATGGATTGGCCTAAATAATATGTGTAGTGTATATGATATCTGAGATAGTTTATTATAACCTTAACACATTGTGCCCATGAGATAAATTAGCTTGGTATGAATGATATGGTGTGAATATGGAATATACAATTTGGGTTGGTCAATATGCTCAACATATACATAGTTTGGTGTAAGCTGAAACACCAAGATAATATGAATAATATGTTAGCATGGAAAATATGGTTAACATAAATGATATTCTTAATTTGTAATGATTTTGGTGTAATCTAACACATTGTGGAAATATTAATAATATAGTTAACATATGGAATGAGTTAGCATAATCCCAACACACTATAGTAATGTGAGAAATATGGTATAATATGAATAACATGGATCATATGTGATAAGTTTGGTGGGAGGTTAAACATTGTGATAATATGGATAATATGTTTAATACGCTAGTATAGTATGAATGATGGGATTTTAGTTTAAAACATTATTAGAATTGACTAGTCTAGTGAAAACATAAAACATTGTTATTAGGTGACATTATCTAATATAAACATCGGGATATGATGATATATTAGATAATGTCACCCAATAACAATGTTTTATGTTTTCACTAGATTAGTAAGAATGGCTTGTGGAAATTGAATTGTTAACAATACCATTAAGAGCTAGTGCTTCCAATGCAAGGTGTGGACCTTAGTGGTATTCCTTAGAACCTATGCATATACGTGTTATATGAGGCCTACATGAGAATATGCAATAACAATCATTGTAATGACCACAATATGGGTAACTTGATAATATGGTTTATGTTTGTGTGTACATAAGAGGCATGTCTTACTCAATAATTCACCATACTAACATTTTTATGATGATACGATGAACCCGAATATTCAGAGAGAGAAGATTATGCTTCTCATAGTTTGAGAAATTATTATGGTGGTTATAGTTTGGGGAGTGACGTACTTCACCCTATAATGGTATAAGTTAACGGTTAGATTATTTTGTTTCCTCCCTTTTTCTATTGTAATGTTTTTTATTTGGAAATGGTTTCTGTAAAGTGGTATCCATTGCTAATTTGTAAAGGTTTTATCAACAATTTATTACCGCAAAATTTTGGCTCTGGTACATTTTAGCCATTTATGGAATATGAGTTCGATAAACTGTTATACTTCTATTATGTTCGACTTACTAGTTTTTATCACTTTTCTATCATGCATTGTATTTCGTTCTACATGAAAATTATTTGTTGGTAAAAAAAGGTGGTGCTATAATGATACTCCTTGAAAATGATAGAAAATT
The DNA here is from genome assembly GCA_030549775.1 of Tamarix chinensis. Taxonomy (NCBI): domain Eukaryota; kingdom Viridiplantae; phylum Streptophyta; class Magnoliopsida; order Caryophyllales; family Tamaricaceae; genus Tamarix; species Tamarix chinensis. The sequence continues at coordinate 59,217,328 of CM060172.1, read as the reverse complement.
TTCCATAATTAGTCGACATGTCCATATAGATGGAATCCATGAAGAGATTCTACAAGAAAATGAAATATCCATAAACTATCCTTACATCGATATAAGATGGTATGAGGTAAATGGTGGTATTGTATTTGCCTAGACAATTATTACTAATAATGGATAAAAGTGAGGATAATTCTTGATCTATTATGGAATGTTCCTCACATAATTGATTAGATGAGTTGGAAAAAACATATAAAAGTTAAATGTATACGTTTAATGAGAGTGATTTATCTAAAGAAGAAGCCTAGCATTTGAAACCAATTAGCTATTATTTGTAGGTTTTTGTAAATAAATGATTTAAAAGTTATTTTGGTGGCACAAGTCTTTATACAAAGACCAAGTAGTTGTCCTACAAGGTTTGACATGGTTTTAAAAGATAATATGATAAATATGCATTCATACATCAAAATAAAATAATAGGTGTTTGAATTATGATGGATATATGTTTAAGCTGAAGAGGATAAAATTATTCTTTTTTCCTTAGCCATGGTTTTGTTCCATTGAGTTTTCTTGGCTAGGTATTTAATGAGATATTATTTTAAAGGTGCACTCTTTAGGGTTAATATTAAATATTGATGAATGAGGCACCTTTGTGTATGATGATATGTTTTTAAGATTCTCCTACCCCTTCATGTATATTGAATAGCTAAGGGAAGTTGTGCAAATATTTGAATAGGAACATCTAAGAGGGAGTGTTGTAAATACCCTATTAAATAGATGGATGATTCATATTTTTTCTATTAGTGTACCCATTTATCTACCTTATTATGCCACATTAGTATTGATTTTAACCCCTTTAGTTATGCTTAATTATTGAAACAAGAAGCCATTTTTATTTGTTGCCATTTATTTGTGGCATGTCCAAAATGGCTTGATCTAAAAGGCATATGCAATAATAACTATTAGATAAAAATATATATCATACATAGTTGATAGAGTGACATTCCTAATTTTTTTTTATGGGTTAGTAATAAAACTATTACTGTACGCACTTTGCACCTTGTTATAACTTATAATTAACATCATCATCAAACTTTGCAATGAATAATTGTAATTACCTACCTTTTTTTAAGGAGTAATTACCTACCTTATTAACAAGCTCATTGAAAGGCAAGTGTAGAATGAGTATGTGCTCAAGCCCCACCCCAAATGTGTACCCTAATTTCATTTAAAGCCTATTTAGGCACCACCGGGTAGCAACTTATTTTTATATTATCTAATAAGTTATGTTTTAAATCGTTTGGTTTACCTTAGTATTTTAAAATTCTTATAATATTATTATCTACAATTTAATTACAGATTATTTTTACTTCATAAATAGATCCCACCACTTTTACCTAAATACCTAAAAAAAATCATACTATTTAATTTTTCTTTATTGAACTCCACCAACCTCTTTCATATATCTAAAATTGTCATTTTATGTTAATTTATTTCATTTCAAAAACTTTATCAAACACTACTATTATCTCATCCATATTCATACACAAATAATTTATATTTACCAAATAATTTATCATATTATCACTTAATATATTATTATTTCATATAAAATTTAGATTATGTATTAGTTTACCCAAACAATACCATAGAATGATTGTAAAGTATAAAAACAAGTTCCCATTTCTATCTTTTTTAGAATAATCATGTTTGATATATTTTAGATCAAATTAAAAATATATCTCTATTTTAGAAAACTTTAGGACATACAAATCTTTTGAAATTAGAAATTAATTTTCATTTTTAATGCCAACTGTAATAAGTTTTACATCGACTGGGTGTATGCACAAAAGAGGAGAGGCGGGGGACTTCTTGTCATACTAAGGTTATGTTTGGTTAGGAGGTAAAGGGGGTGTAAAAATTACAAAGTAAATTATTATTATTATTATTTTATGTTTGGTATGGAAAAAAAATTATTTGGAGGTAAAATTTTACTGTTAGGTTAGGAAAATTTTTTTCCGATTCAACCCTCAGGGAATTTTATTCTCCCTGACCACACGTCTTTTCTCCTCTCCCTCCTCGTGTCTTCTCTGCGCCGGACGAGTCCTCGACACCAGTCGCCTGCCCTTGCTCGCTGTCTGCCTGTCGAAGCTTTCCTCTCGAAGCCGAAGCCTGCCTCTCTTAGCCGAAGCCTGCCTCTCGAAGCTACTCTCTGGTGCCGCCTTCAACAGATCTGTAAGTTCCATTTATGAATCTGTGCTGATGATTTGCTTATAATTAGTTGTCTTTTTCACTTTGGGACGAAAATTCTGCGTATAACCTGAAATATGGTAACTTAGATCTACGGCTTCTTATTTGATTTACCTGCTGCCCCCTGTCTTCGTTTATTTTGGTTGGGATATGTGAATTGATTTGTGTCCTTAAAACTGACAGTTACTCGGTGATGGTGTTTCCGGGCTGACAATTTTGTTCATTTTGCACGTTTTGAGGGTCGAGGAGGCACCGCCCGCAAAACTGTTATATGAGTGCTTGCTATTGTTCCCAACTCCATCTTTTTGGTTGTACCATATTAATGTGGGATGAGTTTATGCAGTTGTGGTTCGTAGCATGCACCTCTGTTTACCCAGGAAAAAAAAACTAGTTTCAGATTCGGTTCTTCTTGGCCATTTTGCAGCAGGACTAGTCTGCTAAGCTATTGCCATTTGCCACTTCAAATCATCGCTTCTGTTCACACAGACGATACGGAATTTGTGGTGCTGATGAGAGACTTTAATTACGTGTTCCTCCTTCGATCACAATGATGTCGGCTCAGGACTAGAACATAGTAATTGTTGTCCCAAATGGCGATCACCACGTCGGAGACTTAAGTTTGTATTTGCAAAGATTGAGCGAAATTTTCACACTTTTTTTTTTTGGAATTTTATTTTATTTTATTTTCTGATATTCAGTTATTCGGCTAGAACTATTACATGTGAACTAACGCCTTGGATTCTGTTTGTTTGCTTGAATTCCGAAAAAAAAAATGAAACTCAAGCTCACTGGGTTCTTTTGATTTATGTATTTATGTATATTTTGATGATATTTTTTTAGGTCAAACTTTGATGTCTGTCTTTTTTATAGTTGGAATTTGTCTATGTTTGATGAATTCTGCTCCTTTGTTATTGTTTTCAGTTTGTGAAAGATTAGCTGTTCATATTTATGAGATGGACCAACTCTTATTTTGTCTTATTTTATTTGTGGGATCAAGATATGCCAGCAGTTAGCTTTATTTTGGGTCGTTCTTCTAGTGCTTTTTCTGAGAATTGTCCTGTTTCGTCTAATTTTCTATTAAAAGTCTCAAATCTTCTTGTTTGGGTGTTTGTTTTGCCCCCGGGGAGGGTTAATATGTCTACCTAGTCATGCCACATGATTGGTTTCTATTCTAGCATTTATTTTGTTGTTCCTAGACTTTATATGTTTCTAGGCTCATATTCGGGGTTTGATAATGATTCCTTGATGGTTGACTGCAGATGGGGTCTCAGGAAAATAGTGCATGTGCTCTGAATTGGGGTGTACTAAATTGAATCCCATACCCATATTTTACTTTGCCGAATCATTTTCCTCATTCATCAACAGCCACAATCTCGTCTCATTTTAAAGGCAGGTAGACAAATGGATAGCTTAACTATTGAATCCACGGATTCTTTCTCTAGTTTGCTTGAACTTGCAGCAAATGATGATGTTGTTGGCTTTAAACGTTTCATTGAGTATGATCCTTCAGCCCTTGATGAGGTTGGATTATGGTATGGCCGGCAGAAGGGTTCAAAGCAGATGGTTTATGAGCGTAGAACACCTTTAATGGTTGCTGCTATGTATGGCAACATTAATGTCTCAATTAGTTTCTTTTATAGTTTTTTTAGTTATTGTAATCTTCTTATTTAGATTTATAAAAATTAAATTAAAAATGTAATATATTAAATTTTGATTTATATAATAAATAATTATTTATATCTAATAAAAAATATTACTAATTTTTAATACAAATAAAGTAAAATAAAATATTATTCTAATATAAGTTATTCCTCTCAAACCAAACATAAGAAAAATATTCCCTTGAATAATTTACCCTTCCATACCAAACAAAAATTATGGATAAATTTTTCCCCTTAATTATTTTTTCCTTAATCATTTCCCCTTAATTCATTTCCCTGGTCTCAAGCATAACCTAAAGATGAACTTAGAAAGATCTGTAAAGAGAGAGAACCCATTCTTTATTTGCATTCTTCTCATCACCACTGTCCATGCTGTATAAGGATATTGAGATTTGGAGGCGAGGTACGTGCAACAGGAAAATTCAGGTCCCTTGGATAAAATAAACCAAAATGATTGCTATTCAATACATGCATTAGCATCGAACCTTTTTGTCTAACGGTCACAAGCAAATAATTTACGTTAATCGATCGTGTGATATTAAGGACTCCTAATTTTGTATATGAGTAATATTTGATACAATATATAAAATGAAGGCCTGTTACCCTTAATTTCAAAACAATATAAAAATAAATGAATGGTATAAGAAAAACAAATAAATAGGATAAAAAATAAAAATTAGTTTTTGACTTTTATAATAATAATAATAATAAACACTTCAACATTGTTTTCTTATTTGATCTTTATCTAATTAGTTAACTTAATATTATTAATGATAATAATTTTAATAAATATAATGTTATAACTAATTTATTTATGGTAACATATATTATTATTATTATTATATTTATGTAAATAATAAGTGCTATATCAATTATAATATAAGTACAAATATTATTATAATATATTTTTTATGATAATTTATTATAAACATAAACATAAATGTCATAGTAATGATAATAATATAATCTTATTTTTATTAATATAATTATTATTGTTATAAATTACTATCATCAATATTATTAAATATAATAATAATAATAATAACAACAACAACAACAATTATTTGATCGAATTCCCTACAAAAAATAACACCTAACAAGATTTCCTTCCAAACAACAGCGGGAGTAATTATTCAATGGAATTTATTCCGCATTTTTGTGCGGCTTTTTTCAAAATTATTCAAAGAGTTTATCTTGGCACGAGCACCAAAATGTACGAGACTAGCCCTGCTTATTACAAACAAGAAATCCCATCTTATTAACATTTCAGAATGACCCGAACATGGGAGGCCCTGCCAACACGTATAAGTAAAATGTATAAGATCTACAATCTTGAATGGAGTCGAGTCAGGCTAGCTTCAATTGATCCATGTGGCTCGTCTGTCGGAAGGTACACATCATCAGAAAACTGCGAAAAGAAGAAAAAAGAACCGCTCAATCACATAGGGCATTGGCTACGTCTACGAGCTTTGTGCGAGTTGCATAAAGCTTGTGCAATTACACTAGCTCTGTACAACTCAACGGAAACTCATGAACTCATAAGACAAAAGAGAAACAAAATTTTAAAACTTTGGCACATAATGTTAGGCAAGGCATATTTGATTGTTCTGCTGATTCATACAACTCATTTATATGTGATGACGCATAATTACAACCCGTAACTACAAGTGTAAATTTTCGTTGGGGTAACAGGTGGGGGGTTGGTTATAATGCCAACCGTGGACTCAATTTGTATGATGTAAACGGTAATACAATGTGTATGGTGATGTCATAATCATTTTTTTATATATAAAATGAAATATCTTTTAATCAAATTCTCAATATATATATATCAAAATTATCCTAAATTTCTTCTCTATGAATAAAAATCTATATTAATATATTTTTAGCAAAAATATTATGATAAAAAATATGATAAAGCATAACATAATAGTGGAGATATATAAAGATAATTATGTTCATTAGTTTTCTCAGAGAAATATAGAGAATACAATGATAAAACATAATGGCAATCACATTGAAACACAGAGAAAATGAAAGTAAATGTAATAAAACAATTATAGTGAAATATATATATAATTATGATATAACATAAGACAATAGTGGTGAAATATGACGACAATTATAATAAAACATGACAAGTTAATTTTTTTAGACAAATTACTACTAAAATCGGTAAAATATAACCATGATGAAATACGGATATAACTATAGTAAAACATAAAGACAACTACACTAAAATATGAAGGTAACAATAGTAAAATACAAATGCAATAATAGTGAAATATAAAGATAATTATAACAAAGCAAAAAATAATAGTGGTAAAATATGATGATAATTATGGTGAAATATAACAATTAAAAAAAATCATGGTTAATATTGGTAAAATATAACAAGATGTTTTTTTTAGAGAAATCACGATTAACATTAGTGAAATATAACAGCTACAGTGAAATACGAATGCAACAATGATAAAACATGATGACAATAGTAGTGAAACAAAACACAAAAGTGACGACATATAAAAATAATTAATATAAAATATGACAAGTTAGTTTTTTCAAAAAAATTACAACATTGGTGAAATATGAAAACTATTTTGAAACATAAATGCAGCTATAGTAAAGCATTAATGCAACAATTAATGTGAATATGAATTCAATATTGACAAAACATACAAAAAATAATAGTAGAACATAAGAATTGGTGAAAAATATAAACAAATTTGTGGTGAAATATAATGATAACAATAGTTAAATATGAATACAACAGTGGTAAAAGACAAAATATGATGAAAAACATGATAATACTTTACATAGTAATTTTTTTTCCTTCAAAGATACATGAATATGGGTCTCAAAAAAAATTATTAGAAATATTATGATATATTTTTTTTTAATAACCCAAACTAAAGATAATCTAATTTATAAAATTTTAAATAAACGAAAAGTTAGTCTTATTTATATAATTGTCACAGCACATACCTCATATACAATTCTTCTAAAAAGTTATTAATTTATTTATAAAAATATCACCGATGACACTACATACTAATTAGATTGTGGAGTCCCAACATCGATTGCAAATATACCTCAACAACTAATAAAAGGTCTCTCCAACCTCCCTAATTAAACCAATCAAAAACTCTGTAAAACCTTACTAGAGAATCCATAGGGATTTTTGAGCCTAGTTAAATATAGATTGACACTAAAATCTCTAAGGGTACCTATGGTCTTTTATCAACCTCGTTATTTTTTAATTTATTATTAGCCTATCTAATAATAAAAATATAATAACACACTTTTCACAATACTTTTTTCTCCTATGATGATTTATATTTTAAAAAATATTTTAAAATAATATCGCTTTAAATTGGTATCTTTTACATAATATTAGTAATAATAAAGTTGTGATAATTAATCATACGAGACAAAAAAATTTACTCTTTTTTTCCTTTGAAGTAAAATTAAAATGTTGAAAAAATAAAAACCACCAAACTTATCTTTAAGTCAAAAGTATTTTTGTAAGGAAAATAATGATAAATGTAAATAATTATCAACCCTATAAAAACTAGTTCCATTTCAATGTCATTTAAAAGTGAGAATTTAATAAAGTAAGATATTAAAAAATTATTTAATAAATATTAACTAAGTTAATATTAAAATTAGTATAAATAATTATTATAATTTTTTTCTTTACTTGTAAAAGATATTAAAAATGGTCAACCAAAAACTAAATAAAAAATATAAAAATTTAAAACACATGGGTTGACTCGACTCGACTTAGTATTGACCCAAACCCAATCAAGACCAACCAATAAATGACCGGACATGCCATTACATGCCCCACCCCCAACTAGGCCCACCTCTGATCCAACTCAAATATGTGTATATATCAGTATACAAGTTCTATACTATAGGAAAACCACATATATAAGTTCTTTACCTTCACCATAGCTGGATTATTCTTGCTTGAGAGGTTAACCGGAAGGAAATGGATATTTGGCATCTTTAGTTGGATTGATGCTATATCTTGAAACCTGAAGATAAAAATAAAAAGAAAGATTGATTGGAAGGGGAATAAGTGCCTATTTAAGGTTCAATAAACTAGGTAATTATGAATTTCAGCAATAAAAGTGATAATCAAATACACCATCTAACTTAGTATATGTTTAGAGGAGTGTTAGATGTTAGTTATTGATGTCAGCTATTTTACCATGTTTTAAAAGTAAATTTACCAAAAATAGTACAAATTTTAAAAAACTGCAATTGAAAAACTGATTTGGAGCATGAAATAATTAACCAAACATATTATATTAGACTCAAAATGAAGCCAATAAGGCTCTCTCCTTTTTCTTTTTCTTTTTTTCCAGAACAAGAGAGATGGACACAGACCTATTAAGAACAGCCTTTGCCATTTGATAGAGCGTGCTTTGGACTGATGCGCTATACACTCCCTCCTTTGGGGGGCCAAAGAAGGTATCTGTTAATACTTTCCTTACGTCTGAATATCTCTCCTCAAAGTAAAGCGGCTTCGAGGGAACAGCTGAAACTGATTCAAAATGGTATCTGTACACAGGGTAAACCTTCCCATAAGACCATCTAGCTTCCAAATTATGACTGACATTTCCAAACATATAAGATCGTCCCAATTCTAACTACACACACAAGAGTTTTTATCTGTTTGTTCCAAAGATTTTTTTTTTTGGGGGGGGGGGGTTACCACCTCCAAGATGCAGTGACCTCTGTAGCCAGCATTCTTTCTCTGGTCTCTGGCAAAAGAGTGTACTTGTCCCTAATATATCCTTCAAAACCTGACTGTTCATTGCAACAAAGATCATATAGCATATTAGTACTTCCATTTGTTATTGATTTTCTTGCATCCATACTAAGTATCTTTCATAAAAACAATTGGCAACAGTATCTCAGATTTCAATCAGTAAAAAAAAAAATACATACCCACACAAACATCTTAATTATGCCTACCGGTGAGATGAGATGGTATACATAGATAAAGATAAAACCCTCGTTCACACTACAAGAAGCAGAAATGTCAATATATATATATGTGTGTGTGTGACTTCTGAAAGCTTAATGAAACTCTATACTGCTCGTTACAGGAAATTTAAAACAAGATTAATAAATGGCAACTGTCTAATTACTTCAAGTCAAACAAGAACTGATAAGACAGGATGCCCTTGGAAATTACCTTCGTGGTCTTTAGAACAGATAAGCCTTGAATACCTGCGGTCATCTTTAAAGCACCAGACTTTGTCAGGACAACTTCCGTCGTGTGTTTTTCTGATCCAAGCTCAAAGCCTTCAATAGGATAACAAGGTACAGGAGTTCAGTAAGTTGGCGAAACAAGAGGAAACATCAAATACAAAAACACTTGGGATTCCAGCTCTCCATATTCCCGTCAAATTCTATTACTGAAAGATTATGTAAAAAAAGGACCAACCATGCCTGTGCGGTTCACCATCCATATGTACACGTCTCCATGGCTTTTCAACTACCTTGATAGTGGCAGTAGTGACCTACAAAGAGAAGGGAGTAAATGTCTCCAAGATGGCATCGCAAAAAATCAAGCACAAGAAGAGACCCTCCTCATCAATGCGAATAAACTTAGAAACAAAAAGAAGGAAAGTATATGACCAATTTAAACATGTGGCTGCAAACCTTCATTAATTCTATAATAAGAACTAAATCTTTTACCAAATCAACCAATTAAATCAAAATCGTTACAATGTTCAGTAGCTTCATTAATTATTTTCAAGTTTGTTTCAACACAAAATTTGAACTCTGAAAATTCACAAATGCCAGTGAACATATTAAGGCAACAGAAAAAGCAGCCAGCAAGTGCATAATAAATGGTATACAAAAAGGACCATGATCTTAAAATTGATAATTCAGAATAAATAACACACTCATTTTTTACTCACTTCACAATTGAGAATAATTAATCATATATACATAAATTATTTACCTGCGAGTAAATTGATGTGAAGTGCCTAGCAAGAATGATAGCAAACTCTTCAGCAGAGATCCGTTCCTGACACTCCTTTGCCTTAACATACACCTGTGAGCCGATTAGAGTTAAGAATAAGGGAATAATACCCAAGTAATTAGCAACTAATTGCTTTTATAAGTAAATAACTAGACATGTCCATGAAATAAAAAAAGAAAACTAATTCTTCAATCTATTGGAGATAACAGCAGCTTGAGCAAGAGAAGCAACATGAGCGGTACAAATTCAAATCAAAGCCAGGCAGAGACAGCAGCAACCATTCACCAGACTATGGAGAACTTGCTCGGATAGTAATGATTGATTGGTTAGGTTCATCGTTAACTCTAATAAGTTAATTAGTCCATTATAATTAACTCGTAACTGAACTGGGTATAATACTGTGTGTGATTTATAAGATAGGATAATCAGGCCAGTTATCATAGAGAAAAAATAAACTAGATTTATGAAATAATTATTAACTCCCCTCCTAATCACCCTATAGGCATTCTGGTGTGCTTGTGACAAAACCAAAACCAAAAAAATCAAGAAAAAGGTTTGAAAGATTGAATATTTCTACCTCTTCTTATTAATACTCCAACCAACAAATTAGCAATACAAAATAATACACAATCCTCACCAATCTTGATCAATAGCTTAATACAAATACAGATAAGTCTTTCGATTCCTAAATTCTCCTTTTTCTAGACTCAGCAACTAATGTCTATTTAATGCATTAGATAAACCTTGAGCAAACAAATAGAGGTGGCGAAAGAAGAACAAGAATGAATCAGACTGGGCTGATTGTCAACATGGCTCTGTTAAGCAACACGTCCCGCCTGAGTTGGCAGACAAAGCCGTTTTTCCCAACAAGACCTGCCATATTGTTCATGAGTTCCACAGATGCTTCTTTTCTTGCTCCAATTCACCACGACGATAGGCCTATGGTTAAATATACCTATGTTAGATGTAAGTTTCGGTGAAGGATCTGGCTAGGAAGGGGTATTTTTACTATTTGTCTTTATTTCTTATTTTCTCTTGTTAGAGTGGGATCAAGAAGTGGGGTAGGAGAGTCCGTTATTTGATATTACCTTCTGTTACGTGGCTTTTTCTTGGAGTGTTATCTTTTCTGTTAGTGACAGGGGGCTTGGCTAGTAGATAAATTGAATAAGGGCCTAAGAAGTGAGGGGTGTGGAGAATGGGAGTCTGTTAGAGGGAGGTGCTGGACCTCGAATGCCTGAATGTACCAGTACACACCCTTAAAAGTCTACATAATCCTTTCCATTGCTCAAATTGTTTTTCCATTGGAGTGAATCTACTCGGTTAGAATTATTGGCACCACTGCATGTTCTATCAACATGGTATCCAAGCAATTATGAATTGGACAGATGGCGCCTGAGAAGGTGGAGGAATCAGAAGCAAAAATGGAGGAATGATTGGTGCTCATTCAAGAAGACCGGCAAAAGGAAATGGGCATTGTTAAGGAAGGAGTTTGGAAAGTACATACAATTGAGCAGCAGTTGGGCTAGATTGAAAAGACAATGGAAATGGCAGCTCCTCGTCGATCAACCCTAGAAGACAACAATTGGATGGGGATGGTGATTTACCTCCTCTAGCGGCAGAGGGTGGAGAGGAGTGGCACTGTGATGGTTGAGTTTCCAACCACCGACGACACAGATCATGATGGGTGGTTGTTCCAAATAGAGAGCTACTATAACTTGAACCAGTTACCCAAGGCAAAGAAAATGGAAGCACTAGCTATGGCTATGGAGGGCAAGGCCTTGGCCTAGTTCCAATAGGTCGAGAAGGGGAAGAAATTCCTCAACTAGAGGAATATCGAGGTGTTCTTGACACGATTTTGACTCAAACATGAGGGCTCTTGTACAAAAATTTTTTGGCAATCCGACAACTATAAATGATGGAGGAGTATTTGGAGATGTTTGAATTGTTGACAGTGCCACTGCAATGTCGCTTGTCGGAGGAAGTACTAGAGAGCACATTCTGAATGGTCAGAAGCCAACATTGAGGGCTGAGGTAAGGCTAATGAGGCCTACTAGACTAACTAAAATTATGGAGGAGGTCCAATTAGTAGAGGAAAAGAACCATCTTATCCAAACAAGGTGTTCTGGGCCAAACACCTCTGGAAACAGTCGAATCTAGGCCCAAGATAGACACCTCTACTTATTCGAATTATAGTCAAAATATCAAACGCATTATTCATTATCCTCTTCTCCGACAGTACGAAACAACTCACCTTCACTCTCAGCAAAATCGACCCCAACCCAAACCACCTCCAACTCCCCAACAAAAGAATCTCAGGGCAGATGACGGTAGATGGGTTTTAGCATTTATCAAATATTGAGATACAGCACCGATGAGACAGCAAATTGTGTTTTCAATTTGGCGAAAAGCATGCACGTGTACATCGGTGTCAACATCGGCTACTATAGGTGTTAATGGTGGAAGACGAGGAAAATGAGGAGACTCTGGCACTGGTTGATACAGAGGAGCACATAGAGGTGAAGGAAAAAAGTTGAACTTTCCATGAACTCGGTTGTGGGTTTTATTGCCCTCGAAAGTATGAAGTTAAAAGGGGAAATTAAAGGATAGACTGTGGTAATTCTAATAGATGGTGGAGCAATGCACAATTTTATTGCACAAGACCTAGTGAGACGCTCTCTGGTACCGCCACCAATGGGGTACTCATGGGAACGAGAAATTAAGTCTAGACTGTTGAGATTTGCAAGGGGTGACACTGACACTGCTAGAGATAGTAATCATAGAAGATTTTTGCCTTTGGACCTAGGAACGCAAATGTTATTTTAGGAATGCAATGGTTGGAGAAACTTAGAGTTATGCAGATCAATCGGAGGTCATTAAGGATGAGTTTCATTTTGGGAAAGACATCAATAATCAGGTTTCCCTCAAGTCACTGTTGATACAATTGTTCCCAAAGGTACTGAGTGTTGTGCTTTAATTGCAGAAAATAAGAGAGATGTTTTCAGTGGAGCTCCCTATGAAGTGCAAGTTGTGATACAATTGTTCCCAAAGAGGGATTACCACCTACTAGTGAATTAAATCATAAAATACCTTTGCTGTCCGGAAAAGAAGCAGTGAGTGTGTATCCATATCAATACCCACAGATATAAAATGATGAGATCAAAAGATTAGAGGGAAACATGTTAACAATGGGAGTGATATGGCCAAATCATAGCCCCTTCTCTAGCCATGTTTTACCAGTCAAAAAGAAGGATGGGAGTTAGTGGTTGTACATTGATTACAGAGCACGGCATAAGGTTACTTTTACCGAACACATTCCCCATACCAGTGATTGATGAACTGTTAGACAAATTCCCCAAGGCAACAATTTTTTAAGCTGGATCTGAAGTCCAGATACCACCAAATTAAGGTGAGTCCATAGGACGTCCATAAGACAGCCTTTCAAACACACGAGGGACACTATGAGTTTCTCATCATGCCATTTGGGTTAACAAATGCCCCGGCCTCATTTCAAGCTTTGATGAATGAAATGTTCAAGCCTTATCTTCGGAGGTTTATATTAGTTTTCTTCAATGATATGTTGGTATACAACCCGGATATGAAGTCACGGTCCATCACTTGCAACTGGTGTTCAAGACATTGAAGGTAAACAAGTTGATTGTGAACGAGAAGAAATACACGTTTGGATAGGATGAGTTGGAATATTTAGAACACAATGTCTAGGAAAGGAATGGCAATAGACCCATCCAAATTGCAATGTATGAAGGAGTGGCCACTGCCTAGGATCCTACGTGAACTACGAGGGTTTTTGGGATTGACCGGATATTATTGCAAATTTGTTTGGAATTACAAACAAATTGCAATACCATTGACCGATCAACTCAAGAAGGATAATTTCCACTGAATAAAGAAACGCAAAATGCCTTTGAGCAACTAAAACAAGCCATGGTGATAGTTTCGGAGTAGGGGCTACCGAATTTCAAGGAGCCTTTTGTAGTAGCGACAGATGCATCCAACATCGGTGTAGGGGCAGTCTTGATGCAACAAGAATGACCCATTTCTTTCTTTAGTCAATCTTAGGTGCAAGAGCATGCCTAAATTCAGTTTATGAATGAGAACTAGAGTCCACAATGCAGAAATGGAGGCATTATTTGGTTTGGCAGCAATTCAAGGTTAGGACAGATCAACAGAGTTTGAAGTTTTTGTTGGAGCAACAGGTGATTCCTAAGGAGCACACCGAATGGGTCACCAAGCTATGGAGTTATAAGTTTGAGATAGATTACCGACTGGGATGTGAAAATAAGGCAGTTGGTGCCTTATCTTGGGTGGAATCGATGACCTTAGCAGCAATTTCAGCTGTATAGGTAGAACTATGGAGTTCTCTTCAATCCGAAATAGGTGCCAACCCTTTTTTGGGACCATTGAAACAACAGTTACAACAAGGTATAAGAGAAGAGCAGGGATACACTCTCAGGGCAAGGGAACTTCTATATCAGGGACGTTTGGTTATACCAGCAAGCTTAGCTCTAATTCCTAGGCTGCTAGCTGAATTCCATGCAGGGAAAATTGACAGACATTCGAGTGTATTGAAGACACACCATAGGGTGGATAGAAATTTGTACTGGGTGGGAATGAAGAAGGTCATTCAGACTAATTGTGTCGTTTGTCAGTAGAATAAATGCTAGGCCATGAGACCAGCGGAGTTACTATACCCCTTACTAGCTCCCCAACAAGTGTGGGAGGATATTCCCTTGGATTTTATCGAACAACTACCTCCCTCACAAGGGTATGATTTTATCATGGTAGTGGTGGACCGACTAACGAAGCATGCTCATTTTACCCCTCTTAAACACCCCTTCAATGAATAGTCTATAGCTACCATTTTTGTTAGGGAGATGGTGGAATTACATGGCGTGCAGATATCGATGATTTCAAGCAAGATCCAGGGTACCACTCTCTGCTTTGGTTCAACCTACCATCCTCAAACGGACAGGCAAACTAAAGTGGTTAACCAAAGTCTGGAGACATATCTGCACTACTTTGTTGGGGATAAGCCAAGACAGTGGGTGCGGCGGATTCCATGGGTTGAATACTGGTATAACACATCATTTCACTCAGTAATTCAGACCACCTCATTCGAGGCTCTCTATGGTCATGACCACCCATCCTTATTGAGACATGAGAGGGATGGTACCCCTTTTGAGGTTGTGGATTAGGTTATAGGGCAAAAATGCAGCACAGTCAGAGCTCAAGCAGCATCTCCGTCTAGCTCAAACAAGGATGGAGATCCAAACTGACCATCGAAGACATGAACAACAATTGGAGGTAAGACAACTAGGTGTGCATGAAACTAAAGTCATACAAACATCAATCATTAGCCGAGCACCTTAATGAAAAGCTTGCACCAATATACTTTGGGCCTTATCAAGTTGAAGCAAAGATTGGTTAAGTAGCTTGCAGGTTGAGGTTACCAGAATCTACTTATGTCCACCTAGTCCTTCACACTTCTATGTTGAAACCTGCCTTAGAAGAAGGACAACAAGCTTGGCCCTTTACTGTCGTGCTTACTAGGGATTTTAAGCAAAGGATGGAACCACAGGAAGTGCTCAATCTTGGGTATGTGGAAGGGACTGACAGTCTTTGAAGCTTCGTGGGAAGAATTCAAGCAACTTAACCAACACTTTCCAGCTTTTCACCTAGAGGACAAGGTGAAAGTCCATGGGGAGGGTAATGATATGCTTGTGGTTAAATATACCTATGTTAGGCATAAGCTCCGATGAAGGATCTAGCTAGGAAGGGGTATTTTCATTACTTGTCTTTATTTCTTATTTTCTCTCGTTATAGAGTGGGGTAAGATAGTCTGTTATTTGATATTACCTTATGTTATTTGGTTTTTTCTTGGAGTGGTATTTTTTCTGTTAGTGACAGGGGGCTTGGGTAGTAGATAAATAGAGTAAGGGCCTAAAGAGTGAGTGTGTGGTGTGAAGAATGGGAGTCTATGAGAGGGTGGTGTTGGGGCCTCAAATGCCTAGATGTACTTGTACACACCCTTGAAAGTATATGTAATCCTCTTCATTGCTCAAATTGTTTTTTCACTAGAGTGAATCTGCTTGTTAGAATTACTAGCATCACTAGATGTTCTATCACACAATTCCACAACAACCCCAACCTTGTTACATGCAAAAACACCCTTCTCCCTTACACGTTGTTTCAATCCAACTCCATCTTTAAGCTATGTACATGTACATAGGGTTGTACTTGTACCTAACAAACCACCCATCAAGCCTGAATATGTCTCCATCCTTGATCAATGAACATGATCCAAAAATCGTCCTTAATCCAACAATGTCTTCTCTTGAACCAAAGTTTCTTCTACACTCACACCTTGAGCATAAAGATGTTGCCATTGGTTTCATATAGATCGCAAAATCAACAGCTGATTCAATTTTGTCAGGATTAAATGGCACATACAATTGTTTCAAAGCAACATTGCCATGGTGATTTCCTTGGCAAATGTCAACCAAACCTATCAGAAGAAGAAAAACAGAAAGAACCACCATGTACCTGCCTGATTATTTCAGATTCTTCAGCCAATAGTTTATTTTGAAAAGAACAGAGCGCAGCAGCAAGGCAAAATCGACAGCAAACATCAAACCAAACTATTCCTATGCTCACTGCAAAATCCAGGCCATTGAAATGAGTTGCAAGGAGCCTTGTGATGAGACTATCTCGGATGTGCATGGAGAAGTTGCTGCGAGGTGGGTCGGATATGTCACAACAAATTGTGTTGGATATGAGATATTGGTTGGAATTCGAACCTTGTGGTGCAACGTATGATGTTTGTTTGGCATTTTTTTAACATTGGACGAACGTTGAAGGACTAGCAAGGGGACACAAGGAAGCAATATTGGGACACCTCTGAGGTGCAAACAAGGACATTTGTGATTTTGGGTGGAGGCATGGTCTGTGACATGTCCCGAGCATCTTGCGAATGAATCATGCGAATATGAGTATTTCCTTATTGTCTGATGACTGATAATATTGATATTATATCTCAAGTACGACTCAGTGTTGCTTATATATATCTCTATTCGGCAGGTTGTGTATAATTGGCATAGTGAATGCTAGCCTCACCAGCGGCGCTGACAAGCAGCTAATTACCATACATTGAATTAGTTTACTTACTAGGAGGATAAATCACTGATTAGTTGGCAGCTAATCTCTTTCTAATGATCAGTTTAATTAATATATTACAATTAGCTCATATTGTACCGGAACCGTGTATAAATAGATACGCATCATGTACAGAAGAAAGAAAGAAAGAAAGAAAGAAATAGAAACTAAACTATGAAATAATTATTTCATCCTCTCTTAGATAAACAATTTTCAGTTCAGCTATCAAACCAACAAAAAAAGAAAAGAAATAAGGGAGACGAAGGATTGCTAAAAGTAAAAGTTAACTCACTGTGTTTTTCATGGTATCAGTGGCAACAATATCAGAATTATCATCACGAAAATAAGAGTCGAGACAGTCGGAAAGAAGGCTGATGCTGATATTCCATTCAACGAAGAAATGAATTCCGTTTTTCCTCCAAACCCTCCCCACCCTTACTCTCTCTTTCCCATGCATTTGCTCCAGCTTCAGTCCACCTTCACCTGCCATTAATTATGCTTTCTTCTTCTTCGTCTGTGATTTCTGATTCTGCCGATCGACTTCCACTCGGCTTGTTTCTACTATGATTAATAATAAGGTCTTCAAGCGCAGCACGCCATTCTCTTTGTTTGTAAATATGATAAATTATATAAATCCAGGACAGCACACAGAAAAGAGGGGGAAAAGGGGGGCGCGATAGCTTTTCCTGTCCGTCGATTCAAGAGATTCCTTGGACCATACCCCCACAAAGCTCGCACCAATCACAAACAGGAAAACGTTCGTTCGCCGAACCCGCCTTCCTTAATTATCTATTGAATCGGGGTGAATTAGGGTCATCGATCATATATATTAAAAATTAATTTAGGTAAAGAGAATTAATGTAAATTAAAAATGTTATTAATATAATTTGAGTAAATTGAGGTGAATGTTTTAAAATTTTTTATTTAGATTGAGATAAATAAATATTAAAAAAAATAAAATAAATGACATTTATATATTTGTATTAAATAGATAAGTCTTATTGAGGGGTATTTTGATCCTATTAGGTCAAAAATTTACTTTTTTTTTTACCTTTACCTTACTTACTCTCAAAATCAGAGGTTAATAAAAACGAAGTTAATTGAGGTGAATGGAGGTGAAATATTAACCCTAATTCACCCAATTAAAGTTATTAAAACTGGTACCTAAATGGAGTGAATCAATTGATTCACCTTCGTTAACCCCAGTTCACCCCAATCCAAATACAATATAGGTATACAAGATTCAATTTTATCCGATTATTCAAAGAAAATTGTCAAAACTACATAAAATTTAACGTACAACAACCGATGTTGTAATATACTCCGACTTTAACTATAAGTAACACCATGCTTACGACCGTGTTTTTTACAATGTATTTACCATCCTTTAACAAGTGTGGGTATCGCATATAGAAATTAAAAGTTATTTACATATAGAGATTTTTATTAATAAGATATAAAAATTAATGTCGTAAACTTAACATTTTTGCTTAGGTATTATTAGTTGGTGATTTTGTGTAATTGTGTGGCTACTTTAAATATTGTGGACGAATTGTATGTTTTTATCAAATATTTCTATTATTTAGTATTCTCTCTCTCTCTCTCTTTCTTTTTAACGCATAATGATTCTCTTTAGTTCATATTCTATTTTATCTATAAGTTATTTATAGTCTAATATATGTTATTGTAGTTTTTAAATTAAGCCTATAATAATTTTTCATATATTATTCGAATAAGGTGTTGTACAAATTTTGAAGGGTTATAAAAAAAATGTCATTGTTATCTCTGATTTCACATAAACTTTATTCCAGTGCTGGCAAAATATTCAAAATATTTAATAGTTTATGACAATATACTACTTAAATATGCATAATATATGTTAAACCATTTATATAAATATCAGTGCTTAAATTATCATATTAGTACCAAATAAAATTTTACATTGCAGTTTATGTTATTAATGTGTCAAAATTTAACAGTAGCATGAGTAGAATAAATTTTGTGCTACAGAGCATAAAAGTAAGAGCATAGAAATTAGTATCAATATATTTATTTAGCATATAACATTAGTAACATATTTATGGAAATGATTCCTCAAGTAGTTTTATCCAAGCAAAAATTATCTCTTTAATCATCCACTATATTTCAATTTATTTCTTTTTTGCAATCAAATTGGGATATGAATAGAAATTGAAGTCCAAATATTTGACAATTCATAATTACAAACTTAATCAAACTCTTGTACATATGTATGAGTTGTTAATAGATGCCATCAGAGACAGCGATGATGAGGAGGAGGTGGACAATGTGAGGGATGAACTTCTTATGGTATGGTAATTGTAACACTCTCAAAATATATGAACTATTTTTTGAATGATTTTGTAGAAGCTAAAATAATAAAACGTAGGGGTATTATTTTGTATCCAACATAGAAGAAGCACTCCTTATACCTAATGTATGTCGAGTTCCAGACAAAAATAATTTTGTAGTTCATAACTAGGGATCAAGTGTGGAAATCACTTGATCCTACCACATTATAACTTAACTGTAATAATCCACTTTTTAGGATCTTTAATGTGTGTAAATCTATGTATTTGATTGTGATCTAAGTGTGTTTAATCATATATTATAGGTGTATTTAAGGTTGGTATGGTTTTGGTTGAACTTGGTTTGAATTTTGAAAGATAATTGAATTTATTGGAAAACCAATTGACTGGTTTATTCCTTAAATTGGAATTTTGAAACCAGGTAAACCGATCGATTTGTTTGGGGTACTAGTTGACTATTTTGGAGTACCAGATGGCTGGTTCGACTGAGTTGGTTGTTCTTCAAGCTCAATTTTCAATGCAGATCTTTTCCCAAAAATTTTTAACATTGTGATTATGTTCTGAGTGGTTTATTTATGATTTTTACAAAGTATTTAAGCATACTTAACCTATTTTACCAATTTACAATGGATTTTTTGAAGATAAATTATCAAAAGTCACTTTCATAACTTTATCATTCCTGTCCTTTTTTTTTCTTTTTCTCTCTCTTATTCGAGATTCTTGAGTGGGCAATTCATCCCTATAAAATTTGAATATTTGCTAAATTTGATTCTCTCTCTCCTTATTCCCTTCTTATATGTTGGAATTTATAAGGCACATTGCCTTAAACATTTCAATTTTGACCATTTGAGCTTAATGGCAAAAGGGCTAGCTTTGACCTCCAAATTATGCACTTAGAAGCTTCAATTAGGGCTAGGGTTTTGGGCCTCGACATATAAGCCCCCTTAACCTTCTTTTTTCACTAGAGGCTTTCAAGAATTTTACTTAAAGTCCTTATCCCCCCTTCTTCCCTAACCTATGAACTTCCCTATTTTTTCATACTTTTTTTGCCTACATTTCCCCTCTACACCCTTTGGTTCTTGTAACACCCCCATTTTTACCACTTAAAAATTTTGTTTTACAAAAGCATTAATTACCAAATTAATGGGTGTTACTACCATACTTAACATAAGTCCACTTCTCTCACATTTCTTATGCCTAGTGCAAAGGCTCAAAACAAAACACAACCAAAATAAAACAGAGGAAATGAGAGACTATACATAAATATGAGTTATGGATAATATGTTTCATACAACAACAAAAATCAAAATACATCAAATGACATAAGAGTCTGAAGGAAAAGTGATTACATCAAAATAGGTACCCGAAGATACAACACTGGTTTGTGCTAACTCTTAGACCCTAATACCCATTCTAATAATAGATCTCTTTCCAATGGCTTCACGTATCCTTACGTCAATTATACACCTTGGACCTCTCCATTCCCTTCACACGCTCATCTGTAAAAGTAGTATTAGTATGACTTCCTCATGTCGAGTAAATCACAAAACCTCATAAGAGGTAACATACCCACACTAGACATAATCACATAATAATTCAAAAATCATGCTTAAAGCACAAATCACATGTCATAATGACATATGATAATTATGGGATAATGCATACAACATAAACATCTCATGCTCAGTAGTCAATCACACTCAATCACTTTACATCATCTCAAAATACACAATAGCTATATATGACTAATCAAAACAATCCCAACATTAAGGTATGACACTAAGGTAACTAGCCAACTACCAAACCTACCAGATCCAAATCAATTCCTTTTTACATTCTTACACAATAGGTACTTATATTTTTTTAATTACTCAAGGGGGATACAATCAACTCAGAAACATTAAGGTATACCTAGTCATACTAGCACGCGAAGGCGACACAATGCCCTTACACTAAAACCTAGGAACACAGTAATATTCTTAGTTATACTGGTACGCAAATGCAATATAGTATCTTCCAACCTCGGTGACCTAATATTAAAGTACCAATACCCTCTATAAGGCTCGTAGGCTACCTATATAGTAGACTAGGGCACAATGACACATGGGAGAACCAACAACAATAAGACTATATATTGTCTCTACAGTAACTAATCCTAGATAAAAACTATTCCCAACTTGAGGTCTTTTACTTTAAGTATAAATATTTTATGAGGTGATCACAAATATCACATACTGCACAATAGTTCCCATTTCCATACTTAACCATTTTTTCTTTTATTTTTAATTATTAAGGTAATACCTAAGGTCATCGGTCTAGATCAAGTTAAGGTCAATACTAAGGTCAACCTATCAAAATTCTAAGGCTACACTAATATCCAATTATTCACAAAAGATGCATTAGGTCAAAATTTACTAAAATGCCCTTGACACTCTAATTTTATCATTTTATCCAGATTCGTACCAAAATCATTATTACAAGAAATTTATCATGAAAAGGATAAAAGATAATAATTCACATTATTTTAACATTTAGGTAATCTTTGCAATTTAGAAATTGATTATATTTTCCACTTTTCATGCATTTAGTAAGTTGCGCCCACAAACCCTAATCACGTGTTTCTAACATGTCTTAAATTTCATGTAGTATGTACATACATTTTATAGCATGATACGGCATTTAATAGGGCAATTAACTTCATGGTGCATGTAAAGAAATATTTCTAACCTTAGAACATGCGAATAACAATTATCCTACTCCGATCCTAATCACATGTGCATGTTTCTATGCTATTTATAACAACCTAACTACCATGCAGTATTTATCATGAGATATTAATCATGGTATTTACATCATCATGTTATAGGGTTACAAACCCTAAAAAACCCTAAACATGAATATGTTAATCACTTAACATATTACTCATGCATATAACTAAACAATAATTGTATGTACCATTCAATTAACATGTAATCATCTCATCATACATGTCATAATACTAGAAAGATATAAAACCCTATAATTATTCTAACTCTAAAAAACCAAACATGCTCGCACATAATTTCTATCGTCTTATGAGTGATTGGATTTATCTAAATCTAAGCTCTCACAAAAAGTACAAAAACCATGATCCTCAATAATTACCTAAGAAATTAACATCCAATAGCACATATATTAGCATATAAAATAACACAAATATAAATAAAATATTAATCAAAACCACTCGGGAAAAGGTTAGCAACCAATTTACCAAACAAGGCAACAAAAACAACCTATAAAACAAGGGAGGAGATAATAGTGGGAGGTGTCAGAGAAAGGGGTGAGCAATGAAACCTTTGGCCAATGCTAGGGAATGGCCAACAGAGAGAACCAGTCAAGGGGAAGGCTGTGGTGGATTTGGCTTAAGCCAAAGAGGGAGAAACAGTGGGTTTGGGTGTAACAAGGTGGAGGGGATTGACAAAAATGGCTGAAGGTGAAGGGGGTGATCAATTCTCTTGGCCGAAGGTGGGGTGGAAGCTTTGGTGCTGTTGTATGTTGGTTGGGGTGGATTCGGCAAGGGACATTGAAGGTGGAAGTGAGCGAGCAAAGGAAGTGGCCAAAGCTAGGTAGAAGGAGCAGTGGTGGTGTGCGTTGTAGATAAAAATGGTGAAAATGAAAGTAGAAAATGAGAGCAACAATGGAGATTTATGGGAGTTTCTTGCTTGAGGTAGCTTGCGAGGAAGTGGTGGATTCATTTGGGGTTAAAATGTGACATAAAAATGGAAGAAATGGAGTGATCGAAAGGATGGTGACGTGATGGGAAGAGTTGAGCAAAACATGGGAGAGGAAAACTTAGGAGAGAGGGAGACATGCAAGGGGTATGGCACTAGGGAAGATCACGTAGGGGTAGAGGGAGTAAGGTATGGTTAGAATCTAATATAGGGTAGGGTAATAATTTAAGAAGATTACCTGGGGTAAAAAAGCATCTAATTACTGGAATTAGGGTTACTTAATTTCAGTTGATGTTTAAATTAGGATTAAATGTTGTAACTTAAATTCTATCATATTTTAACCTAATTAAATTTATATCTAATATGCCATAATAATACATACATCAATAACATATTTAATACAAAACACCCTACAGTAATTATTAAAACTAATTAAATATAATTACTAGTTTATAATTAGGGTTTTTAAAAATAGGGTATTATAGTTCTGATCTTTCTTTCCTCTTTTAATCCTTCCTCCAAATCTTTATTATTTTTGCTTAAATAATGTAGAGTTAAATTTGGGAAAAGAGTGAGGGATTGACCTATATCTCTGGGTTCTCTATTTTCTTGAGGAGATGGTTTCTCACCAATTCCTCCCCTTAGTCTTTGATTTTATTCAATTTTTGTATGCTTTTAAATGTTTATTAAGTTTTAATCTAATTTCTTATAAGGTGTTCACGTGTTTGAAGGGTTTGGATTTTTAAAGACTTTTAATTTTGGTGGCCTTGCTAACTTTTCTTGAGGCAAGCGCCATTATTCGCCCTATTTTTGTTGAAAATAATACGAGAAAGTGTAGTGTATGTTCTGTTTGTGTGTAAAAGCATGAGCATTAGATATGAAAATGTGTTTGAGCATGATAATATTGAATAAATGGAAGATTGGTAGAAAATATAACTTGAGATTTTATATGCATAAACATCATGGGTATGATTTGGATTTTATTACTGATCTTGGTATTCTGAGCATTTAAGGAACATTAACATGTGTAATATGATGTATAAGTTGTTTTCATGATGTCCTAGCATAAAGAGAATATGTGTAACACCCCCAAATTTACTACTGAAAATTTTCGTTTAATTTAAAAGAGTTTAACGAAAACGAATAGATAAAACGGTAAACTCGGGGGCATTACCGCCACACTTAGTACTAGATCAGTTCACTCCTGCCATCCCGGTACTAAGTGCTAAGGCTAGATAAGGTTAATCCTCAAATACGAGACGTTAATAAAACATCAGTCATTAGGGAAATACAAGACAGACAGAATCAGAGTGCGAAAGTTAAAAGTTACAAACCAAAAGTACAGTTTCAAAGTTCCAAATGTCCGAAACATCGTACATTAGAAATAAATTTAGATACAAAGACATAGGAAAGATAAGGCGGTGATAGACTCCGGCCATGTCACTCTCGACCCCAAGCTAGGTCTGGGCTCAACTCTTAGTCCCGCCCGACGCCTCGTAAGCGTCTTAGGCATCAAAGATAGAATCACCAACCTGCACTAAGTTAGAGGGGCCTTCTGCTCGTGGAAATGAGAAGCACCCATGAAACGGGTGGTCAGTACGCTACATACTGAGTAAGGTAACCATATAACTAAGGCCAACACATAGGGACATATAACATAATCACAATCACATGATAACACACAATTTCTCAGGTAAATAAAGGCCCACATTATTTATTTATTCTCTGGACAATACTTGTTTCACACCATAATTCTTATCAATCCATGCGAGTACGGGAACCCCACTATTATAGCCGGTGGATCGGTCACTTACAGGGTAAAACACACCTGAACACTATTATACGCCGGTGGATCGGTCTCCAGGGCAAAACGCTCATGGCCACTATTATGCTGGTGGATCGGTCTGGCCCCGACTCTCATGGTGTTCCACTGTAAGTACTTAGTATCTTTTAAGCGAATTATCACATTAGGGTTTGGTTTATTGAGCTCGGGATCCCCCACTATTATAGCCGGTGGGTCGGTCACTTGCGGGACGAAGTCCACACCACTATTATTCGTCGGTGGATCAGTCACTTATAGGGTAAAAACCCTAACCACTATTACTAACAGGTGGATCGGTTGGACCCGGCTCAATACTCTTCCACTTTACATGATTAATATTTTATCGTATCTTATTCAACAGATTCTGCCCTAGACATGCATGGCTAACTCCAACTATACTTATCCTCCTAAGAGGGCCCGTCTCATATCTTGAGACCCTTGTGCCTTCTATCTCGCCCCGACATCCTTCCCTTAATCCGCTTGCTCACACCAGGAACCCGTCTCCTACGTGTGTGGGTCTAGGCCTACCACCTTATACCCCAAAGTCCACTCACCACCTTCCCTTAGGGTTTTCTCTAGAAACCCTAACTTGGGCCTATGTGGCCCATCCTTTTCTGCCTCGTATAACCCCGACTCATTCTAGCACCCCTACACATCACGACCCTTCGGTTCAACCCTCACTTCGTGTCTCACTCATTCTCACTTATTTTTATTATTCTCTTTTTCTTCTTTCCCCTACCCAAATTAGGGTTCCCTCTATACTCTAGCCCAGTCTCCTGCGCAGCCTTATTCCGGTCCACGTACTATTTTTAGCCCAAAGCCCCCAAACACCCAAACGACACTTCTCTTACCTTCCACACGCCCCGAGGCTTCTTTCCGTACGTAAGGTTCACCCCCATGTGGACCTTAACCACCCCATGCAAACCCTAGTTCCTCCTATTTTCCCCACTAGCCAACTTACTTTCCTTTGGTTATCTTTCTTTCCCAATTTTCTTTTTCATGCTCTCAAACCACATCACCACATCAATACCCTAACATGCATGTCCTAAGACCACATCATATCACAACTTGTAGCACATCCACATTAATACATAACAAAAGCGATCACATGGATGTACCTCGGATTCCAAGCTGCGCTACACATAAAACAGATAAGATGATATCATGTAAAACACAACGTATAATCATACGAGGCAACCAAGGCAAGTAGATCACATATCACGCAAGCGGCCTTAGCTATACCCTTACCTAAATCGTCGCCGGGCTTGGAGCATGCTCCTACGTATCCTAGGAGTTTTGACTCGATTTACCTATAAGAGGGAAATACTATAGGTTAACCTCCCTCTATCGGAATTACCAAAATTCCTATCTTACCCCTATCATGGCCTAATACTAAGGCTAATATTAATAATAGTAGTTTATAATCAAAAGGTAGGGTTGTTATTATTCTCAAGATAATTAATCGAATCACTACTAATCAAGTAAGTTTTAGTAATATTCATAGTATTAAAGTAAGGGTTTCAGTTTTACTAATAACAATATTATTAATAATACTAATAATATTAATAAGAATATTAATAAAAATAAGGATACTAATAATAATAATCATAATGGTAATAATACTAATAATTATAAGAATACTAAAAATAACAATAATAATAGAGATAATAACAATGATAATAATAGTTAGAGTAGTAAACATAGTAATGATAATACTAATAATGATAATAATAAAAATAGTAATAATAATGGTAATGATAATAATAATGATAATGATAGTAATAATAATAGTGATAATAATAATAATAATAGGAATAATAATAATAATGATAATAATAATAATAATAATAATAACAATGATAATAACGATAGGATAATAATAGTAGTGGAAACAATACAAATGTAATAATAATAACGATAGGATAATAATAATAATAATAATAATAATAATAATAATAATAATAATAATAATAATAATAATAATAATACTAAGAGTAAGACAATAACAATAATAATAATAACAACCATGCCTATGATAGTAATACTAATGATAATGACAATGATAATAACGATAGTAATAACACCCTTAGTAATAAGAATACTAAAATTAATAATAATAGTAGAGGTAATGACAATGATTATAACGGTTAGATTAATAAATAAACATAATAATAATAATAATAATAATAATAATAATAATAATAATAGTAGTAGTAGTAGTAGTAGTAGTAGTAGTAGTAATGATAATGATGATAATAATAAGGATGATAATAATATTAATAATAATAATAGTAGTAGTAATAATAATAATAATAATAATAATAATAATATAAATAATCATAATAATGATAATAATAATCATAATAATACTAATAATAATAGTTAATAATATTAAAATCATTAAAACTTTTATTATTCAGGGTTTAGGGTTCAAGGAGGTGGGAGGCAACCTGTCT
The DNA here is from genome assembly GCA_030549775.1 of Tamarix chinensis. Classification (NCBI taxonomy): domain Eukaryota; kingdom Viridiplantae; phylum Streptophyta; class Magnoliopsida; order Caryophyllales; family Tamaricaceae; genus Tamarix; species Tamarix chinensis. The sequence continues at coordinate 59,189,949 of CM060172.1, read as the reverse complement.
GGGTGGTGGTGCTGGCGGCGGCGGCAGCGGTGGAGGGAGGAAGAAGTGGAGAGGTGGATGTGGAGGCTAGGGAAGAGGGAAGTAGGGGAAAATGGAGGTGTGGGGTGGTAGGGCAGGATTCCTTGGTTGTTTTTGGGGGTAGAGGTGGTGCTGTAGGCGGCGGAACTGGCGACAACCGGCGGCGCAAAGGGCAGCACGGGTCGAATGGGCTGTTTGGGGAGGCAATTTCGCACGGTCGGGGCGACTCGTGCGGGGCAAGGCAAGGAAGGCTGGTGGTTGGGTTGTGTAGAGGACGGTGTAGGGAGAATTTTGGTGGCTGGATCGAGCGATAAAGGCGGTCGACGGTGGCGTAATAGGTGGCTAAACAGGCGGTGGTCGCTAGATTAATTTTCTGAGCTGCCAAAATCCAAACTCGATTATGGCAGCCTTCAGGCTATTTATAAGCCGATCGAGGGGTAAAATGACAAAGGAGGGTGGGAGAGTAGGGGAGAAAGGGGTATGGTGCTCCGACCGGCGAGGATGGGCCGACGCAGGTCTATGGGGGTAGGCCATGCTTGTTGGGAAAGGGGAATGGCGCGAGCAGGGGAGGGAATGGCTGACCGAGACGAAATGACAAGGAGGACGACGGGAAAGAGAGGAGGAGAACGGCGTGATGGGAGGCAGAAAATCGGGTGTCGATTTGGGAGTTGCAGGCATGTCGGGGGGAAGAAGACGACACAGGGGGAGGAAGCAGGCTGGACCAGCGGTCCAGAAAGAAAGAAGAAAGAAAGAAAGAAAAACAAGCCGAACCGGTCGGGAGAGGGAAGGAGGGGCGCGGGGGTGCTGGGCCGAGCAGGGGAAGGCAGGAGTTGGGCCAGCGGGCCGGCCTAGGTCGGGGGAAGAAGGAGAAAAAGGAAGAGGAGGAAAGGAAAGGAAAGGAAAGGAAAAAGAGAGGGAAAAAGAAAAAGAAAAGAAAAAGGGAAAAGAAGGGAAAAGGTGGATTAGCTTAATCAAATATATTTTGGGTAATTTGGGATATGTAATAAAATATAATTATTAAAATAATGATTAAATTATCTTTTTAGGCTAATTTAGGGATTTTTGAAAGAATTTCCTTAAATTCTATTTTAATTAGCAGAATACTCAAATTTTTCCTATTTAAAAATTATTTATAATTTCTCCTAGATTTACCTTAATTAATTCCCTCTTATTTAATAAAAGTAGTTTATTTACTTAATTTTCCTAATAATTTCTTATTTGGCCATGATTCCCTAAATTAGGGTTTTGGGGTATTTCAATATGACTCATGACTTTCTAGCAATTTTTTTCATGAGATGCAAGCATGAGTTTGATTTGCTACTAAGATTCTAAGTTTGATTCTAGTTATTCACATGTCCACCCATGAATGTTGTTGTTTATAACCTTAAATGATATGTGATTGATGTATGGATTGATTGAGTAGAGATCGTGGAACTTAATTGTGTGTAGATATTTTTGGTAGGGACTATTTTTCTTAACCGATCTACTGGTTAAGTAAACCCATTAACCGATTGGCCTGTAACTTCAGTGGTCTCACTCTTGGGTTAAACCCATCAACTGATTTGATTAAACCAATCGAATAATTTTTAGAACAATCGACCAGTTGAGCCAACCAATCAACTAATTGGTTTGTAACCCCGGTAGTCTAAGCATTTTCTTAGACCCATCAAGGGGTTTGACCAAACCAATCAAATGGTGCTTAGAATATTCGATTAGTGAGGTTGACTAGTCAGTTGGATTTCCACCACTATGAGGATTTGGTAGTGCCTAGACCGATCAATTGGTTAGCGTGACCGATCAACTAGTCCTTGTAACCCATCGACTGTTATTAGCCAGAAATTCATTTCTTACCTATTTCTTTCTGGATGTGATACTTGAGTTTCCTTTTGCATGGAATGTGAGCTAAGATGCTAGTATCTATAAGATTTCCTACATTAATTGAGTTAAATGATGGATTAAAGTTAGTAACAGTTGATCCTAGTTTTACCTTAACCTGACATTTGGCCTTTCTCTTGACCACATAATTATGAGATGATTAGATGGTTAAAAATAGATTTTTCCTATAGCAGGTAGCTATGTAATTAATCATAATGATGGATAATAAACTTCTAATGATTTATATCATGACTTAAAATGTGGAACCTTGTAGGTTTAAATGATTTATCATGAATAGAAGAAAATAACATGGGCATATAATTTCCTTATCTTGATCTCTCATTAACCTTATCTATAAAAATTTTCCTTTGCTTGGCTACTTAAATAAATGGATAAATAACATGATTTATGGTTGGATTCTAGTTGACCTCCAATTGGATCTTCATCTTGTTCTTAAGGATTGACTTGTAATATTATTTAATGAATCGTATGACTATTGTTAAGTAATGAAACTATGGCTTTGATCTCAGCCTTAGGTTTTGACCTAAACTTGAATTGTGAACAAAGAGAAATAAATGAAAATAAAAGGTTGGCTTGGAAATTTATGGTTGATTTTAAAATTGTATAATTGTGCCTTTTGTCAAAATTTATCAAGTAATTGGATGATCACCTTAAGATACCCTTAATGGGAACATTGGATAATATAAGAAACTTACAAGGTTGCTTTTGGATTGAAATGGTTGTTACTTGGTATGATATTATCTATGGACCTTGGTGTGTTATGAAATATTCATCCAATGATATATTAATCACTTAAAGTGGAACGCACATTATTATGGGTTTGGATTATTCGATCCATAATTAGCAACTAGAGGTTAGTCTGCTTTCAAACGTTTTACCTTCCGGTGGGATCCAAGTTGATCTTGTTGATCCTAGTGTTTTTCTTATTCTAGAAAATGATTATATATGAGGGTTATTGATACTAAAGGGCCTGGTCACCAGTCACCATAGGAGAGTTACTTTAGCTTTGGTTGGACTTATGTCTATCAGTTACTTTGGCTTCAGCCAAACTTATAACCGCCAATTTATCTTATCTTCTCTTAGACTTTATATCCATGTATTTGGTTTTACTTCCATAGGTATTGGGAGACCATGGAGAATAATCCCACCTATTTATCAATAATTTGGTATAAAGGACTTCTATGTTCAACTAACATAAGATAATAACCATAATGAATCCTAAAGAGCTATTAAATTAGCCTTGTCTTATTTTATGCTCAATCTTGATATGGTTATTTCACTGATATGATGCCTGGTTTTTTCTCATAAGTATTTTATAACTCACACATTACTTAAGTTATGAATTATTATATAATCCTACTCATTTTCTCATTAAACTAGTATAATGGAATGTTATTATCACCTTAAACAAAGATAGTATTAGTTGGTTCTAAGCTCATCATGTACTTACCTACCTTAAATGCCATATCCTTCAAGTTCTCCTTTGAATGCAAAATATGGCATATCTATCATGAGGTGTGTGTGTGTGTGTACTACCATATACCTCCCTTGAAAGCTCTATCATGGAATTATTAAGTTGATCAAGCATGTTTTCATGAATTATCTCATGATCTAGTTTAAGCATAATCATAATCTCCTTACAGTGAGAATATATGGTTAAAGAATTGTATATGTATATCTACATGCACATTACTCTATGAGATACACCCTATGCATTACTGTATGGATAATCTAAGTGAATCATATTCCTTAAGAATACGATATGTATGATATAACCTGTGTATCCCTGTATGATCATGATCAAGCATGTGTTTTGTGGATTCAAGTATGTCATGTATGACCTTGTGTGATAGTATGGGATTGATATTGTAAGAGTATTACATGTACATTTTGGTATATCTCCTCATGAGTATGTTGTGTGGGTCTTGCCTATACCTTGATCTACATTAGTGTTAAATTGGTTTTCTCAGCATGTATGCATATTGATGGGGTTTTTTTACAATCCCCTGCTCAATCCCATGAGTAGGAGGTCTTATAGGTTTCTGAGGATGGCTAGCAAGTGGTCTATCAGCTTCTTTGGCATAGTTGGGTTATTTGAGTGTAAGCATTTCTAGAGATATTCTTTTGTGGTCCTTGAATGACCAAGGAATCCTCCCTTGATATTGATTTTATTTGATTTTATATCCTTATATTGTACACCTTGACTTTCATATCTTTAAGTGTTTTCTTGCACACTCTAGTTTTTCTTTATATTTGGTTGGTTAGATATTTATTCTCATGTCTAATGTGAGATAGGCAGTGAAACGACTATCTTGTGTTAGGTACGGCAATAGCACCCCATTTTTATATAAGAGTGTTTAAGTATTTCTGCTTCAGCAATATTTTAAAAATGAATTTTTTTAATAGTAAAAAATGGGGGTGTTGCATTAACTCTAATATTTTACACATAAAATCTTGATGTTACTATTTTGTTAATATTCCTAAATTAAACCATTTTCTTATAATATTGTAACTATGCTACTTATTTGTCCTTAATGTTTCATATATCACACTTAACCTTTTTATGACCTAAAAATACTTATAAAACATTAATTTTTTAGATTTTCCCTAAAAGGATCAAAGTGCGTAGAATTCATCTAAATACCTTTGAATTTATTATTTTCATAACTTAGGGTATCCTCATTCAAACCCTAACATATTACATATCAAATTTAATAAAGGATCTCAAGGAGCACGATGACATACTAATTTTCCACAAAACTCACAAAGAGACCAAATTTACCCATAAGGCCAAAAATCACATGTAACCTACAAAATTCTTCAAGTTTCCAAAATTTACCAAAATCACGCACAAACACCCTTGCATTATTAACATGTTAAATATGTAATTAAATTTAATAAAAAAGCCCACAAAATCTCAAATGGATTTAAGGTCAAAACCACCACGAGTTCAAAACCACAAATCTTGTAACATTAACATACTACACCAATTACAATATTTCAACACAATTAAATCTACTCATCTATGAAATAACTAACAGACCATCATACTTGAGATTTTATGGGCTTTTAATAAACGAGACTATAATTTTATTACGAGACTATAAATGAAGTTCAAGCTCTGCTCGTTTATAAACAAGCCAAGGTCACTAGCTTTTGTATTATAAATGAGATTGAGCCTTATTTTTAGGCTCTTTTAGCTAAATAAATTATTATAACCAAATCATTAATGAGTAGATCCTAAAAAGCTCACGAGATAGCTCTATTCGTTAACAGCCTTAGAAGGAAGGCATGTAATAAGCGTAATAAGGGATGATATTTATAGAGGGATATGCAAGGAATAAAACCCAAAAAAAAACCAAATATGAAATGACCCAAAACCTGGGGGGAAATAGTAAATTAATCATCTTGGTAGTGACAACAACAATAACAAGAAATATCAGTAAGAAGGGAAAGCTGAGGTAGAAGGAGGGGAAAGACTAGAAAATCTAAGGGGAAATGGATAGGTTCATGGAGTATGCATTGCCCATAATCAAACAAGAAAAATGAGGAGTAAAGGTTGGAGAAAAAGGCTAGTACAATAGCTGGAAGTGGGTGAAATGATTAGTCATAAGGTTAACTAATCAACAGCAACATGTTGTTACTAGTTGAAAGTTTAGTGTTCTAACACCACTCTAAAGGTAAGAGATGTGAAAAAAAAGGTTTAGAGATGGAGATAAAACTCAAGGAAAAAAGCCAAGCTAAGAAAAAAAAGGGAGAAAGGGAGGGAAACATGCTAGGTTTGGTTCAAAACATGCCAGTATGTCCAGCTGAAAAAGGAGTGAGAGAGAGGGGGATGATAAAATATTTGGATGAATTTCTTTCAAATGAGTTGATAATGATGGAGTGAGTTAAAAAAGGTGATTTAGGGCTAGAAGTGGTGTTTGGTCTACCGAGGGATGGGAGATGTTTGGTGTGGTCAACTTGATTGGATTATGGAGAAGGAAATGGTGGTGTAAGGTATTAGGTGAGGTACAAGAGTGGTCAGATTTTTAGTAAAGTTTGTGGGTGGTTGCTACCAAACAAAATAAAACCTGATTATCAACCATAAGGGGAAATCTTGTCAGGTAGGGAAGGTTAGTATAGGTATTTTACAAATTTTGAATAATTAAATATGTAGGAAGGCTAGGAAATATGAATTTATTATGAAAAATAGCAAATAAATTCTTAAAATCACAAAAAAAATATTTGGGAGGGTGTGAAATAATTATAAAACCCAAATATATAAAAATATTGGGTGTTTGATTTAGTTTTAAGCCTAATAGATGAAAAACAAACAAAAATGACAAAATTGGATAATTCATATATATGCATTTTTCCGCATACTTGCAAAATAAATAAGAAAAGGTCCAAAAGGGTACAGGTTGATAAAGAAATATTTTAGAAAATTAAATATGTAAAAAATATTTGATCTTGTAATTGATCGGAACTCAAACGGATCAAAATGAATAAATAATAATTTTTTTACGATCTAACGATTCAGAAGGAATTAATGAACAAAAATAAAATGAAAATATCTAATAAGCTAAGAAATAGTTTTAGGATGGGTTATGAATTTTGGACTAGTTGAACATATGGAAAAACAACTAAATCGAAATAATCGTGAAAACCATAACTTTTTGCAAATAAATATAATGAATTGTGAAAGGTTTGAATTTAATACGAATGACGTAGAAATTGATTTTTTAATTTTTAGAAATGAATTACGAGCTTAATTATTACTTCCTTTATATCAAAAAATGAATGATTCTATCACTAAATTTTTATATATAAAAAAGTTAAAATCTATTTTTTACTTTTACTCTCATAATTTATTTCTTTCATTATCTATGCATTAAATAATTTTTTATATTTCAATAAATGGTGTAAGTGAAAATTTAAAATTATATTTATTAGTTTTTTAAAATATATTTCTAAATAAAAAAATATTATATAATTAGAATTAGAAAAAAAAGGGGGAAGTTACATGGATGCTTGACCATTTAGAAATTGGTCATAGCTAAAAGGGATGAAATGAAACCATAGAAATGGTTGGAGTTGAACAATGAAGCTTCTATCAAAATTTGGGATGACATATGGGTTATGAGTTATGACATTACGTGAGTTTAGACTACAACCTCAACAACAAAACATCCCCAACATTAATATAATTGGTTGTTGACCTCTTAATCCAAAACCCAACACATTGGAATATTTAGCTAATAGAGCAAATATTCCCACCATTTGAAGTCCATCATATCCATGGCATTGAGACATGTAAGGTTAACAACTCGTCACTTGACTGGTTTCTATGGCACGTGCACCCCCAAGCAAAATTTACTACCAAATATACGTATAAAATGTATGCGGACAACCTTCCTTCCTCATCCCATCACCATGCCATCAACCAAACTCGAACCTTCCCATGGAAAAATTGCTGGAAACTCAACCAACTGGCCTTGTTTTTACGCATTTTAGTAGATGCAGTTGGTGGTCAGGGGAAGATTCAAAAGAGGATTGCTTATGTTGATGATCGTTGTCAATTTTTTAATGTCCACGCAAATACTAATGATCAATTGTTCGTTAATCGTGAAGTATGAAAAATAGTGTGGTTTGCTATATCAGTAGGCATAAGATTCCAAGATAAACCAAACAGTGGTCGATTTTCAACAGTTCCTTAGCAACAAGCAAATGAAGGATATTTCGATGTGGGGATGTGCTGCTCTACGGTCCATCTAGAAACACCAAATTGAATTACACTTCAGAGGAGCAAGTGTGGACATCGCGCGCGGGAATATGGTTTCATTGACTCACCGTTACTTTCGTCCCGACGGGCGTGAATCAAACATAGTGTTAGCCTGTTAGGGCATGAAGAGAGAAGAATCCTCAAACCTATTGAGATTAGCCACCGAAAATGTCCAACAAAGCACTATGTCAACCGAAAATGACGTGCGATGGAATTTAAATTTTATGTTACTAACCACCACTGCTATCTTAGCCAAAGCAATGATAGTCATAACGGTGATGAGGTTGGCTCTGTTACTATACTTTACACATGTTGCCTTTGAATCTGACTGATGTACGTTGGTGGAGGTGCTTAATAACAGTGACTTGGATTCGCCTTGGAAAGCAGCGCACCCAATCATGAAATGTAGAAGTTTACTTAGCTTTCACCCTCACTTCGTCATTTAGAATGCACTGAGATGTCAGATGTACAAAAAGTATCACATAGGCTTAGCAAGCTAGCTTTGTCTTCATTTTTTAATGGCCTTCGGAACCATAGTTATCTGGATGACATATCCAAAGCCCTTGTATATGACATGCAAAATCTATAAGAGCTATTCTTTCGTATGGAAAAAAGGTGAAGGAGGAACCCTAGACAAGGGAGACAAAAAAAAAATAAGAATATTAAATAGAGAGAAAAGAAAGAATACAAAGGGTACAACAGGAAGCATATGGACAAAATGAGTTTTATGCCTACATTATTTAATTTTACTAATCAATGCCTTAGTTAAACTATAAAAAAAAGTCTACAGCACTATCCGATAAATATTATCCTAAACGTGGAAGTAGGAATAAACTTTATATGAAATGTAAAAAGTTATACAATTTCTCAAAATAATTTATTATTGTACTAACTTGGAAGGTCAGGTACATGAAAAATTAGGGCATACAAGAATAACAAAATTATGCTGATATATTTTACAATGTAAAACCTATAATTTCTTTAAAAACACACTTTATAATTTAAGATATATAACAAAAAGTATAAAATATTAAATATTTTATTATCCATCTTACCCATTTATTTTTACTGATAATTACAAATAAAATTAAAGCATTAATTAAAAGATCACAATTAATTAAAATGTATATCAATTAATTTAGGTGTCAATTTTTAAAATTTATTACTTTTTAATATGTAAATTAAAATATTATAATTTTTTTTATTATGTAACGAAGAAAATAATAATTTTTAAAGAAAAAGGGTGCAAATATAAAAATAGGAAATCCTTATCCTAAAGCTAACTAGAAATTACAGCGACAGCGTTGGAATTCTAATGGGATGCTCGCTCTCGGGCAGTTTTATGGCTTGATCATAAAAAGCTCAACAGTATGAAAAATGTCAAATATAGCAATCGGATCCTGCTCGGCAAATACTGTCAAATTACCAGAAAAAGGAATAAAAACTATATTTCTTCTTTCCCCAGTGCCCGGTTACGTCAAACGTTCCCTTTTCATTTCATCTTTTCACCCTTTCGTTCAACCAATGACATCAATAGAGAGGGGGGTGGGGGATGAAGTGAAATGCGTTGAAGATTTCTTCCGCGGTGACAGAATCGAGCCTTGATTGTTGTTTTGCATTGTTTCAAATCGAGCCCCATTTTGATTTAATTTCGGGTGGGGAAACTGGAGCGGGAGATTGGCTGAGGATGGCGGAATGCGAAGGGAAGAAGAGGGTGGTAATTATTGGAGGTGGAATTTCAGGTGCATTGGTTGCTAAAAATCTCTTGTGTCATGCCAATGTCACCCTCGTTGATCCGTATGTTTCCCTTTCTCCTCTTCAGTCCTGTTATTATTTATTAATTATGCAAATATTGACCCGTACGTGATTGTTCTTGCTCTTTCATATCAGACAATTCATTTGTTTACTCTCTAGCTCTCTCTCTCTTGCTCGCTCTTTTTTGGTCAATTACTGCGTTTCTTTCAAACCGTGTTGGCTGTTGTTCCTAACCTAGTATACGAAATCTAATGTTCAACATCAAAAATCTTTGGAGATGATTGTTCAATTTGCACTAGACTTTGATATGATATTTAAGTATGTAGCTCATGGTTGGCAATTAGCAGCTGATAATGGATTGTATTAGTAATCTGAATAAGTTAATTAAAACACACACACACATCTTTTGATCTTCTTCTGGAATGGCGGGTTTTTTTTTCACCCCAAACTAATCCAAAAACCTCTTATGTTTAAACTTATAATCTACCTTCAAATCAGTAAAAGCACAGCCCTTTAGTATTTAGATTACTATTTTCCTTTTTGTAAGCAGCTTTCATGATTACCTGAAGCTGGGAGGTGTAAACTTGCAGATGGTCTCTCCTCTTAGAAGTCACATTGTCATCTACATGTTTCCAACAAAAAGACGCATATTTGAGTTCTTCATTGTAGCAGTAGCAAACCTTTTTATTAGCTCCCTAAGATAGCAATGGTTGGCTCCTCGTTGTTGCTTGTTGCCAGATGCGGTTCAGTCTGGAGTTCAATATTTAGATTATTATGAAGGCCTTATTTGGCTGGTGAGGTGTTGTTCTATCGTTTAAGATTGAGTTCTAGATATCTTATGTCCCATATGCTATATGTGGTGTTGCTCTGGCTTTATGCCAGTGGTTGGGGAGTTTTGTGCACTTTGATACCATGACAGTCTATGTAACCATATTTTGTTCTCTCTTTCAAGAAAAAAAATGCCTCACCTTTGAGTTATTTCAATAGAATGCTTCTCACTAGATTGCAAGGTATGGAGTGAGTTGATGTTTGCTTTGGGCAGTATTGTGTAAGTGGAAATCTTCCTTATATATATATATATGTTTTCTTGCATAATAGATTTCTGGTACATACACATACACACATGTATATATATGGGGTCATATCTAGTGAGAACCATCATTTACGGTGAAAACTGAAAATTATCCTAGTTTTCTGAGATGGTTATCTTAGTTTCCACTACCTATTAGTCTATTACGAGTAGTTTCCACCACCTACTGTAGGTAGTTTCCAACTTAAAATATAAATATTTAATATTTACAAAAATATCACTGCCTTTTTTAACACTTAAATAATATAATTTTATGAAATACTTGTAGTAATGTTCTGTACCTACTACAAGTAATTTCCACCACCTAATATAGGTAGTTTATTCAACTGAGAGTACTAGTTCTCAGTTCTCACTCAAAGAGCTAGTTCTTATTAGATATTCTCCCTATATATATATATATATATATTATGTATATCAGTTGCTTGATGGCCTCATAATTCATCCATGTTTGTGGCTACCAAATTATATTGCATCAATTTGGGAATCTCTGCACTAGCTAGGCACATCATCATTCCAAGAAAGCACATGGACTCTATATGAGACAAAATCAATCAATCAAAATATGTCTAGTAAAATTCCAAAAGCTCATTATCCTTAAATCAATGACTAAAAGATTTGTAGCTTGTTTAAAACAACAGGAAGGAGTATTTTAGCATATCATGGGCGGGGTTAAGGGCTATGGTGGAACCTTCGTTTGGTGAAAGAACACTCATTAACTACTCAGAATTCCTTCCCGGTATACAACTGGTGACATCTTACGCGGCAGACATCACTGTCTCCGAGGTTGTGACCACACACGGCGATAGGGTAGCTTATGATTATCTTGTGATAGCCACTGGTCACGAGGATACTTCCCCTGCATCCAGAGAGGAAAAGCTTGGCGAGTTCCAAAGATCATATGATAAGATCAAGGCTTCTAAATCAGTGTTGATTGCTGGTGGTGGCCCTACCGGTGTGGAGCTTGCTGCTGAGATTGCCACTGAATTCCCCGGTAAGAAAGTAACTCTGGTCCATCGTGGCACGAGGTTGCTAGAATTTATTGGACCCAAGGCGGCTCAGAAGGCATTGGATTGGTTGATATCAAATAAAGTTGAGGTTATATTGGACCAATCTGTTCATATGAAGATGATGTTATCAGGGGGCAGCATTCAAACTTCACATGGAGAGACTATCACAGCCGATTGCCAGTTCGATTGCACTGGTATGCCAATAGGATCCTCATGGCTTAGAGATACGATTTTGAAGAGCAGTTTGGATATTCAAGGGAGGATAGCTGTTGATGACAAGTTAAGGGTCAAAGGTTACAATAATATATTTGCCGTTGGTGATGTTACGAATGTCTCTGTGAGTTCTGGCACCACATCTTTTAAATCAACTAATTATATTTATTCCCATGGAGTGATCATTATCCATCGACGTTTCAAGAAAAATACTATATAGCTTGGAAAAATATATATATATATATGCTTTAGTTCTTCTAGATCAGTTTATAGTTGGAGATGCGCCCACATTTTCTTCCAGGAAATCAAACAGGGATTTTATGCAATGAAGCACGCTGACGTTGCTGTAAAGAACCTGAAGTTGCTGCTGGGAGGAAAGAACGAAGAGAAGATGTTGGCTACCTACAGCGCTGGACGACCCATTGCCTTTGTTTCCTTAGGAAGATGGGATGCAGTCGCACAGATATTTTGTTTTACGATTAGCGGTCGTTTGCCAGGCATGATCAAATCTGGAGACTTATTTGTCAAGAGAACTAGGAAAAGATATGGATTGTAAATTGTGTTATTATATCTTCTTTCGCTGTCTCACCCTTTGCCCGTTCTTTTATGTGTAATACTGAAAAATAAATTGTCTTTTATGCCTGTTGTAATTAATTCAACCTGCTGAGCCTTGTATTTGGTCTTTACATTTTCTTTATACTCGTAGGGTTTCTATGTCCCCCAATAGTTATTAGCTTCCACGTCCACGCATCATATCATATACTATAAAGAGTATGGCCTAGCGAAAAATTCCCACCTAAAAAAAATAAGCTTACAAAATAAGATATTTTTTTCCCATAGGGCAATTAATTTTCAAAGAAAATAGCTTAATACATCTATGTGAAATTGTGAATACTACCGTTGAGACTGAAAAAACTAAAGCCTACAAAATAAGCGATTGACTATGTCGATCAAACATTATGTTAGATTGCTAATATCTCATGCTACTTATCAATTAGAAATACCAACATTTTTCATATAGCTGAGAAAAAGAGAAAATACAAACAACAAAAGAAGCAGACAATCAAGCTGATGGATTTAAAGCTCATGAAAAGTAATTAAGTGGTTCGATTGCTTTGAGACCACGTTTATTTACAACTTTTATACCTGTGTGAATCTCCTCTTGAAATTTAAGGTGCTTACTTTTATCTACTCCCTCTGCAATCAATAGTAGTGTCTTTATTTTTTAAGAAAAGGATTTTTTAATTTTTTAAATTAGGAAAATATTTAAAATATAATATGTAAATGTTTGTTCAAATTTGAATATATATATATATATTATCATCTATCTTCAAAACAAAATAAATGTGTTACTAATATTATTGTACAGATAATAAAACTAGTTGATGAGAAATATGTTATACTATATGCTATTACTAGTTTTTCACTCGTGTGATGCATAGGATTAATTAAAAAAAATTACGAAGAAAGAATGCATAAAGTAATATCATTTATGGTGCGTTTGGTTTGGAAACAGGTTTTGTTAACCTCAACTAGGTGAATGGAGGTTATGTTTGTTTTGGGGTGAAAGGAGGTGAATTAATTGTTTTATCCTGTTTGGAGACGAATTTTATTAACCTCGACGAAGTGAATCAGGGTCAAAGTTTAAACCCTGTTCACCTCGATTAACCTCATTTTTATTAATCTCTGATTTCGAAGATAACGGAGGTAAAAGTTAATATATAAGTAATATTTTGACTTAGAGTTTTTAAGTTCTTTTTGGTTCTCTCTCTCGCGACGCCCTAGTTCTACCCTCTTGGTGGAACGCACAGCTGTTCATATGGCAAGAACCAAGAAATCGTTGGCTAGATCATGGAAGATAGGAGAGCAAATAATCTTGAGGAGTTCAAAATTTGGAGATGTATCACTGGTTATAGCAAAGAGTAACCTGGCCGAAGAATTAATAGCTGAGGAAGGCAATTATTTACCTTCACACATGAACCAATCAAATTCATATGCAAGAACAAGTAAATTGGATAGAATCATTACTAATGGTATGAATTCTAAGGGTATACATTCGGTTTTGATGAAATCGAATGACAATAGCATAAACCCTAGAGTTGATAATCATTATTTGAATTCCCAATTGATTCATAATGAATCCAAGATTTCTTTAAACAAGGATTGAAGAGATAATTTGGATGCTTTGAATGGATCCAAACTAACCACTTCCTTAACTAGGGATCAAAATACAGAATTGGCTAGAAGGGCAAAGTTTGATCCGATAAAGGATTTAGACTCTGTTGAAAATATGGATCAGAACCAGAATGTGCATTCAATTAGCCTTTCCCGGAGGGACAAAGTTACTTCTAATCGCAACCATGACCAATGCATGTCTCTTAACTATGTTCCACCCCAAATAGAAGAGGGGAAAATTGTGGTTAACCTGGAAAAGGAAGAAGTTGATAAGGAAATGACTGAATGGCAACACACCTTCATAGGATATGTGTATGGTCATGATCCTTCTTTCAATCACATGTTGGGTTTTGTCAAATCTCAATGGAACTAGGTGGCTATGCCTAAAATTATTTGTCATGATGAGGGATTCTTCTTATTCAAGTTCAAATCTACTGTAGACTGTGATTGGATACTAAATCAATATTGGACCTTTTATAGTAGGCATGTAATTCTGAAAAGATGGAGAAGAAAATTAAAGCTCACAAAGTCTGAGTTATAATTTGTTCCTTTGTGGGTCAACCTGCCTCAATTGCCATTAGAATATCGGTCTCCTAAATCCCTAAGCATGATAGTGAGCACAATTGACACTCCTATTTGCACTGATGCTATCACTTTGAGGAAAGATAGGACTGCCTATCTTTGGGTGTTAGTTGAAGTTGATACTAAAAAACCATTGAGTGAGATCATTCTAATCATAGATCCAGATGGTTTTATCATCAATCAACCAGTTCAATTTGAATGGAAGCCCACTTTTTGTCACACATATAATGATCATTCTAATGATGAGCATACCTGCTAAAAATTTCAGAAGAAATCTCAAGTTGCTGAGCCTAAAACATATCAAGAATGGATGGTGGTCAAGGATAGAAGACAAGATAAATCTCACAAGGAAATCTCTGGAGGGGCAAGAGATCCCAACACTCAGAAGGAAAAAGCCTACAAGGCTTGTAATTATTGAAGATCACAGGAATCAGTTGACTCCCCCAACCAAACCCACTAAGACAAATGTAGGAAGTACCCTAAATGTGGGGAGAAGTGGGAACCAGTTTCTTGCCCTCCAAGAGTTTAGTATGATTCAGAACCTAGGTCAGGCTCAAGAACTAACAGGGCACCCTCATGACCCTAGTTCCCATGTTTGGTAGTTGGAATGTGAGAGGCATAAATGATCCATCCAAACAAAGAGAGGTTCGAGGATGGATCAAGCAAAGCAATTGCTCCTTTATTGGTTTACTGGAAACTAGAGGTAAGTTTAATAGAGTAGATAGTATAAAAAAAAAAGCTTTGGTAAGGAATTGGATGTTTCTAAACAACTATCAAAATCACTACAATAATCGAGTTTGGGTTATTTGGGATCCCCTTATTTGGTCAATGACTCATATTGATACCTGTTCTCAAGGTATTCTGTGTGATGTTATGACTTTAGATGGTAATTCTCGATTTGTTGTGGGGTTCATCTATGCCTTTAATTCTGGTCAAGCCAGGAAAAGCCTTTAGAATTGGTTAGAGCAGAACAATAGGGACACAATGGCTATGATTATTGTGGGAGACTTTAATGTAATCCTCTAGACTAATCAGAAGTAGGGAGGGGATATGCCAGTTATTCAAGACATGCAAGATTTTTCCCATTGTATTAATCTTCTTGGGCTGAGGGACCTTAAAGGTTATGGTTGCTTTCTTACCTAGATGAACAAAAGGAATGGGGATGAGGCAGTGAGTTGTAAATTAGATAGGGCTACGGTGATTGTTCCCTGGCTTAAAGAGTTCACCAAATCTTTTTCTGAATTCAAGCCTCCTATTATGTCTAATCACTGCTTGGTCCAATTCTATACAGGGGTCCAGAATACTAGAAAGAGACCTTTCAGATTCAATAATTTTTGGACTGAAGATGATAACTTCTTAGACATCATCAAAAAGCATTGGGAAGGCTATTCCTATTTTAAACCTCTTCTACATATCTACAAGAACCTCCAAAAATTGAAGATTGTATTTAAGGAGCTTAATAGGGCTAAATATGGATCTTTGGAGCATAAAATAGAGGAGGCTAGGAAATCTAAGAAAGCTAATGTAGGATATCAGCAACAAGGATCTTAGGGCTCATATGCATGCTTGTGAAGAGGGATTTAACAAATTTTCTAGGTGCTATGAAAGCTTCCTCAAGCAGAAGTCTAAAATTCAATTGCTGAATGTGGGGGATGCAAATCATAAATACTTTTTTGCTAGGATGAAGGGTAACCAAAATATGAAATCCATTCTGCAGATTGAGTTGGATTTAGGGGCAACTAATTCTAATCCTAGATGTATATCTAATTATTTCCTTAAATTTTAGAAAGACCTACTTGGATCTAAAGGATGTGGCTCGGGTTTGGTTGACCTGGCAGTCATAGTGCAGGGTCTAATTCTTCAAGAATTTCACAAACACCTTCTCCTTGCCCCTAATATCTCAAGAGGAGGTTAAGGAGGCTATATTTTCTATTAGAGATTATGAATCACTTGGAGTTGATGGTTTCACAGTTGCATTTTTTTTAAATCTTGGGAGATTATAGGGGTAGACATTATCCCAACTATTCAGAGTTCTTTCAATAATGGGCATCTTCCGTATCAACTCAACATTACCTCCTTAACTCTCATTCCAAAAAAAGAAAATGCTACCAAGGTAAGTGATTATAGGCCGATAGCATGTTGTGGAGTTTTGTACAAAATCATTTCTAAAATTTTAACTACCAGGATGAAGCTGTTAATGCTTGAACTCATTGACCAAGCCCAATCTAGTTTTTTAAAAGGTAGACATATAGGAGAAAATATGTTTTTAGCTACAGAGCTAGTTAGAAAATACTCCCAAAAGCATATCTCTCCTAGATGCATGATGAAAGTAGATATTAAGAAAGCTTGTGACTCAGTTCACTAGGGATTCCTACACCAAGTTCTTCATGCTTATGGTTTTCCCTCCGAGTGGTTAGATGGATCATGGCATATGTTAGTTCTTTCTCTTACTCTCTATTTCTAAATGGGGAGCTGATTCAACCTTTCAAGGGTTAGCAAGGGTTGTAGTAAGGGGATCCTACTTCTTCTTACTTTTTTGTTTTGGTGGCTAAGTGTTTCACTAGATCTCTCAAATATTTGTGGAGTGAAAAGGACTTTAAAGGTCACCCTAAATGCAAAGGTTTGAAGATTATAAACCTAGCCTTTGCAAATGATATGCTCCTCTTTTGTAGGGGTGATCTTAAGTCGATTACAAGACTTATCAATGTGATTAAGGATTTTTCTAAGAGATCTAGTCTTGTCATTCATCCTCAAAAGATTAATATCTTCTTTGGTGGTGTGGATGAGGCTATAAGGTCTCAAATTCTACACAACACTCAGTTCTCTGAAGGTAGTTTTCCTTTTACCTATTTAGATGTTCCTTTATCTTTAGCAAGGTTAACCACCTCCCAACTTTAAGGTATGGTGCATAAAATTGCAAAGAAGTTAACAAGCTGGCACACTCATCTCCTATCCTATGCTGGTTGAGCCCAGCTAATGAAATTAGTAATTTTCAACTTACAACTGTATTGGTCTCAGGTCTTTATTCTACCAAAGAAGCTGATTCATCAAATTGAGTGCATGTGCAGACAATTTCTTTGGACTGATAAGCTTGATACATCAAAGAAAGCCCTTGAGGCATAGAAACAAGTTTGCTTACCTAAGAAGGAGGGTGGGATGGGACTTATTGATATGTAGATCTAGAATCAGGTGGCAGTGGGAAATTTGCTTTGGAATTTATGCTGCAAAAAAGACTCCCTTTGGGTTAAATGGATCTATTCCATTTACCTAAGCACTCAGTCCTTGTGATCTTTTAACTCAGTCCATTTGTACTCATGGAAGCTGCAATAAATTCTCAATCTTAGAGAGAAATTTAGATCTTTATTTTCTAATTCTCATGGCATGAAAAAGTTCTTGAAGAGGGATGGAACCTACAATATCTAGAAAATGTGTGACCATATTAGACACAAGAGTGAAAGGGTATGGTGGTAGCCCATTGCTTGGTGTGTTTTGGCTGCACCTAAACATCAGTTTATCAAGTGGTTAGCCACCCAAAACAAATTGATGACCAATGTTAGACTAAAATAGTTAAACCATCTAGAGAATACAGAGTGTAGCCTTTGCACTATAGGTTAAGAGGAGAACATTCAGCATCTTATGTTTGACTACCCATATAGTTAGGAGATATGGAATAAAATTTGAAGATCCTTTAACAAAAGAGACAATCTTCGCTCTTAGGAGACAAAAATGAGGATCTTGGCCAAAACCACAAAGCAATGTAAATAGAAGAAGGACATGCTTCAAGCTCTTTGTGTTACCTTCATAGGTTTTATTTAGCATGAAAGGAATTCTAGGATCTTTTGTAATAGGACTCGACATCCTCTTTTTCTTCTTAAAGATATATGATTTGTAGTGTCGAGTAGAAGTTTTGCCCCTCATAGAGTTAATAAATATGACCAATGGAAAGACTGTATAGATGACTTGGTGGTCTAATTTAGGTTGTACAACTCTTCACTTTTTAGTAGTTATAAAATTTTACTTACCAAAATTTTTTTTGACTTGACCGGACAAAAATGCCCCTAATTTATATCAATTGAATCACCATCCTCTTCTAGTCCACTCTTTCCCGTTATGTGTCTCGTCCTTAGTTTGTTTTATTTTTTTAACCTTCATTCACCTCAATCTAAATGAGAATTTTAAAACATTCACCTTAATTTATTCAGGTTAGGTTAATATCATCCAAATAATATTTTAAAACATTTACCTCAATTTACATCCATTTCTTTCACCTAGGTTAATTTATAATGTTTACCCCTCACCTCAATTCACCCTGATCCAAACGGACCATTAAAGTTTCACATTTATTCACCCCAGTTAACCTTATTTTTATTAACCTCTCATTTTAGGGGTATTGGAGGTGAATGATATATATATATATATATATATATATATATATATATATGTAAATTTTATACATTCGCCTAAATCCAAATCGGATTTTTAAAATATTTACCTCGATTCACTCAGATTAGGTTAATGTCATCCAAACAATATTTTAAAACATTCACTCCAATTTACCTCATTTCCCTTCATTTGAGTTCATTTTTAATGTTTACCCTCACCCACATTCACTCTGATTCAAATGAAGCATTAAATGAAGAAAATGATATTATTTACTTAAAATATACTATATTTAGTTGATATTTGATAAAAAAAATTATTAAAAAGAATTAAAAAATTGCATTATAAATATTTAGAGGAATTTAATAAATAAATTATCAATTGATAATTTAAAAATATTTTGTTGTAAAAATATTAAGCTAAAAATAGCTATGTGAGGTCCATAAGGTATTCAAAATACTTATTTATTGAAAAATATTATAATTTATAAAAGAAAAACATTTCTTATTTAGTGAACACAAACATAAAATATCTCGAGTATCTTTTAGAAAATAAATAAAGATCTTGCAGTTTCATTTTTTCTTTCTTTCTTCTTAAGAATAAGTGAAAATCAATGAATTATCTTTTCTTAACCAGACAAGCTTACCATCTACATTAACAATTCATTTAAGTTACATCTAAGCTACTTAATAACACAATATAATGGTATACATTATACACACACACATATAATCCTGAATAACAAATCAATAGAAAAAGTGATTAAACATATGTACCCATAATTAGAAAGTGAATTATACCCTTTATTAAGACGTAAAATAATCAAAAGACCTCCATCTAATTCAAAAATTGTATCCTAAAATTGCATAGGCAACATAAAAATATAGGGTAATATTGAATATACAAAAATTAATAATTTGTGAGTAGTACAATAAAGAATCTCAGTGGGCATGTTCTCTTCCCAATTATTATAGTGTATTATCTTCTCTAGATTCTATAATGGTCTGTTGGATAACAAATACACAATCTTTTGCTAAGCAAAATCTCATATGCAACATCACTAACACCCCACATAGACATCTAGGATGCAACAAAAAAAGATAAATAAAGAGCTACCTACCATGAGAACTCCTTGGTCAACCAAGAACCACCAAAACAAATTGATGGTACACATGTATGTCTAAGACCAAACAACACCTCAAGTATATAACAATATCAAATACACAAAAAACAAAGCACCAGAGTTAAACCAAGCAACACCTCAAGTATGTAACAAACTCAACATAAAATTCAAAGCACTAGAGTTATCCTAAATTAAATGAAGTCCTAGTATTGCCACCAAACTACCAAGAGGAAAGAAACAACCTTCTTCCGTTAGTTCACACTTTCATATGCCCCCAAGAAAAGTAGATTTAGCTTCACCCTGTACTGACCAACCAACCACACGTTGAGGCAACATTATCACCATATTGCATGTTGCATGAAGCTCAAGTACCCCAATCCTCACCTCAGTGAATAAACAAACCAAAGGAATCACCAATATCAAACCATCAATAGCTAGGCCCAATATGGGTATAAAACACCTACATATTCAAAAAACCTAAGTTCTTTTCACAAAGACAAATCCAGAAATCCATTGGACTAATTTTATGAAGTAATAACTCATCTAAACTAACACTATTCAAAAAATAATATTTCATATATATGCATCTTAGCTAGCCCATTTTACAGTGTTTAAGTATATAATTTTCATAACTTAATCCCAACCTTTCACTCTATTATCCAACATTTGAACATATTTGTAAGATAGGCCATGATATCCATCATAAAAAAAGATGAATTACATATTGAAATCAAGTGTAAAAAGGAAAAAGATGCCTAATTCACATAGCTTGAAATATTACATAATGAAGAGAAAAGTGAAAGACGTATATGAGTTTTCTTATCATTTTTGCTCAAAGTTTCTGAATATTATAATATATTTCCTGCATGTACTCTCCTGCTTATACCCTTTCATTGTATGTTTTTGGTGCATCTTACATCTTCAAATATGTTTAAATGCTTTTTGTAGCAAAATGCGTGAAGTTTGAGAGAGGTGAATCCTCATGTATGCCCCAAATATTATGTTAATTAAATAAGAACTTTCATTTTGATAACATTGAAACTGACATTATCTTATGCATGCCCCAAATATAGCTTGGTGCGGCAAATTTGTAAAATTATTGGAAATATTAGATCATTAGACTAATTTATAGTAAAGTGCATGTTATTTTATTAATTTTTCACTACTTAGATAATGGAGTTAGTTTTTATTAAAATAAATGCAATAAAATAACTGAGAGAAAGCTAGATTTGGACAAAATGAAATAACTAGATTTCTAGACTAAACTCTTACTAGTTGCCCTTGGTTTTGTCAATAATAAAAAAAATCTAAAAAAAAAGTCAAATACCTATGTATTCACTAAAATATTACTACATTTTTCACCTTTGATCCCAATGCTCTGCCAAAAAAATAACTACTAAGGCATTCATTACTACAACACCTCAAGTCGATACAATCGTACATGGGCTACCTTGGAGTGCTTCAGATTGATTAGTCGGCCGTACAGATTAACACAAGTCTTTTTAACACACTATTCCCAAATCACGGGCTTTTTGAGAAATTTTTTGAAACTTTCCAAGAGGTCCACCCATCCTAAAAATTTCTCTACAACCAACACGCTTACTATGGAGTTCTTAGGATGGAATCACTGAAATGATGGTATACCATGTTGATATACATAGCTATATCAATCCTTATAACACTCTCCTCAAATTTAGGGTATTACATTCACCTCCACTCAAAGAATGCAATTCCCTTGTTGCGCCTCAACTACTAACTGTCTCAATACAGTTTATCCCAATAATCATCCCACTAGGTAGCTAACTGACTCATCCAAATTTAGCTCACGGTTATAGTTTCGCTTTGATACCATTTTTAACACTCTGAGTTAATATGACCACATTGGGGCTACCCTAGAGTACTTTTGGATTGATCGACTGGTCGTATAGATCAACATGAATCCTTTCAGCATATTTTTTCCCTACTCATGTGCTTCTTAAGAAATTTTAATTTTTTTTTGAAACTTCCATGGAGGGTCGCCTATCATAAAAATTACTCCATGACCAACATGATTAGCCATGGAGTTTTTGAGATGAAATCACCAAAATGATAGTATACCACCATCACCACTGCGAGCCTCTTCTCTCCCTCCTTGCCACCACCACATTAGAGCCGCCCTACGCAAGCACCCTACCCAATGTAACCACCATAATAAGCCCCTCCTTTTTTCCCCTTCTTCTTTCTCCCTCTTGACTGATCCCTTCCCTACACCATTGTAAACCACCAACTCCACCACCAACTCTAGTTAGCCCCAATGCCACCACCACCTTCACCCTAACTGCCAACCCTTACCCACTTCTCTAAAACAACCATCATCATCGTCGTTGTTCACTACCCTACACAAATTTTCCTACTTTAGTTACCTCCATTTAATTTATCTTCTTTTATATTTATTTTAGGTTAAGTTATTTATTTTAAAAAAAGAGAGATAAAGAAAGCCTAAACTATGTATATCCCTATTTCTAACTAATATTTTGGTGATAGAGGAGGAGGCATAGGTCGTGCATACTTAGAGACCAGAGCCGCTTCGGTGAGGATATAGTCATAGATAAGGTTTTGTTGTATTATAATATATGCCCTTGATGTGTTGATGTGTGATGGCATGTATGAAATGTTAAATGACTTTGGTGTTGTATATGCAGTTTTGACTTGATGATAGCGGAAGGTAAGAAAGTTGTATAGTCACGACTGTGTTGATTTCAAGTATTTATATATAATCATGTCCATGCCTTTTATGACATTGCATGTGTGGAAATTTGAAGAGTCCTTCGTGTTGGGTGTCCTGTGACTTGGGGATGGTAGAAATAAGGTTTCCAATGACCCAGGAACATTTTGGTAAATACTATTAAGAAGTGGCATGTTGGGTATTTAGGATGTTAACTGGCACAAAATAGGTTAGGGATACTACACGAGATAATTGGGACAAAAATAAAGGGTTTATGATAAATACAGGAAAGGGGAGAAAGACCATAAATGTGATTAGTAAAACATAGGGGAAAGTTATGATCATATGTGAGTAAAGTAGGATATTGATACTAGGGAGTGGATACGAGGTTCATAATATCTTATTAGGTAGTCATACAAATTTGGGAAATCATTGGAGCACTAGGGAAGGAGTTATGACCAAAAGATGAAATTAGGATTTTGGGAGGCCCAAGAAGTAACCCTAGGGATAGGCTATTATCTCATGTACAATATAGGGGAGTTGGACCGCAAAATTGGGACATGATGTTAACCATAAAATTTTGGAAATGTAAACTAAATTTGGTAGCCATACGGGGTTAATTTTTGGTTTTTAAGGGGCCCCGAATAGGTAGGTTATTATCACATATATAAAATGTGTAAGTTAGGGCACAATATTTGAGTTAATGTTTAACAATATCATTCTATGCATGGGTATATAATTTGAGGACTAGAAAAGCACTAGAGAAGGGACTATGCTAAACAAAAGACATTAGGGTTTTGGATGAGGCCTGAATAGTAACCCTAGAGGCTAGTTATTATCACATGTGCAAAATGTGGGTAATATGCCATGACTATTGGATATGTGGTTCCTAATAACATGTTGATATTTTTTGGGTAAATTGGGGACTAAAGGGGAATTGGGGGAGAGGTTATGCTAGGGTTGTGAGATTAGGGTTTCTAAGGGGAACAGGGTTGTTTCGGGGTATGAGTTAGGATAGTGCCTTGCATGAGTAGGTGTATATGACTGCGTGATGAACTTGAAGTAAATAAAGCAGGAATAATACACTAATCACTTAAAGTGAAAGATCACTTGAGTCGAGGCTAGTTATATCTGATGATCTACCAATAAGAATAGTGGCTAGGAGCATCTTACCCTAGATTTGTACCTTGTTATCATTCCACCTATAAGAATAGTGGGGTTCCAAAATCAAGTAAATTAAACCCTTTAATGATAATAACTTTTGGTAAGACACTAATTACTTATAGTGGAACACCACGTGGGTCGGGATTGGCTGTACTTTAATTATCGATCCACCGATGAGAATAGTGGCCAGGAGTGTTCTACCGTGGGGTTGTACTATGATTACCGATCCAATAGTGAGAATAGTGGCTATGAGCATCCTGCCCTTGAATTTGTACTTGATTACCATTCCACCAATTGAGAATAGTGGGGTTCATGGACCTAGAGTGAATAAAATCTTGAAATAGTTATCATTACACTATTAGCGTATGCTCGGAGAGTATTAAATAAGTCAGTAAGGTTAACTTATATGAATGTCATCTCTTATTGTAGTGTTATGAATTTAGGTGACCTTCTTGAATCTGTATTGTTGCCTTACTTAGCACATAGCCTACTGATTATCCTTATTATGAGTGCTGCTCATTCCCACGAGTAGAGACCCCTTTCGATTTTATGCAGGTAAATGATTGCTCATTAGATAACTTTGTTGCTTACAATTCTCTGATCGGGGCAGAGTGATATTGTTCTATGCCAGAGTTGGGAGCTGGAGAGCTATGTTATCTAGTTTTTGTTTTAAATCGGTTTTCCTCCTTGTCATTTTCATCTGAATAATTATTTATGTATTTCAGTTCTACTTTCAAAATGAATATCTAAACTCTTATTTATGTCATGGAATATCCTTGTTCTGTATTTTGTTTTACCTTTTCCTGTAATTGGTATGAGGATGGTTCGTGGCCAAACTTGTATCGATTACGGAGGTATCACCCCTCTTATGTTTAAATAGGTTATTTCTTTATTAAATTGAGTTGATCCTGGTGTAGATCAGCATCAACATATCAAGGTATCTTAAAAGAATATCATTTCCTATTCAACATTTCCATCATTTTGGAATGTAGATTTCTACCCAAGAAATAAGATAAAAGGTATTTTGTTGTGAAAGATTAATCATTCATTATCTTCCACATCAAATCTGGTATCAAAACAAGGTCTTGGTTTGCATCACTTGGGAGAAAATTCATCATCAAGGTTGAAATCATCAACTACATCACCGTCGATTCTTGAGTGAGTTTCTTGATCTTTCTTGTTTGTTTTCTTCGAATCTTGTTTGATTTTATTTGGATCTTGAATGCATGTGAATGATCTAAAGTATACGTGCATGGTGTTAGATAATGTGACATAATCTTGAAAGGAATCTTGAATGTTTTCATGCAAAAGAATCAAAAAAGATAACGAGTTGCATGTGGTGTTTTTGACGATTTAGGAAATAAAATTGTGTATGTGTATTGCTTGTGTTCTTATTTTTTTTTTATGGAATTCATTCTACATGAAGTTTTACATGATTAGGTAAGTTTTTTGTGCTGAATAGCACGTTTAGTGATTGATGCCAATACTTGAAAGTTCATTTTTTTCTAAGCATAACTTCATTGTTAAAAAGGAGTGTGTTGAGTGTGTGTTTTGATTCCTTAACTTTGGAATTGTGTGTAATCCCTGATTTGGTCGAGTTTAATTGTGAAATATCTGCATATGATGTTTCTAGATTAGTGTATTACTTTTACCTTGATCATATTACACAAAGTAACATAGAAAACATGCATGATTGTTGGTAGTGCATCGAGTGACTTATCCATAAACTTTATTGAATTCTTCATCAAGAAATTACCAAGAAAGTGTAAGGTGTGATAATTCCTTTATGTGTGTGGTATATGTTATTTTTTGATTCATTAGAATCAAAATTTCCTGCAAGAACCAACCAAGGACCGAGGGGTGACAATTGTTTGATTCAAGTTTCCTAACTGAAATCCTAAAGATTTCTAACTTTTGATTAAGTATGTTAGTAAGTCAGAGTAAATGGAGGGGGAGACAAACTTTCAAGCCATGTTTGAGGCAATCCAAAAGCTTTCAATCAACCTAGATGCAACTAATGCTAAACTTATATAAGTTCCTGCAATGCATACACAATTGCAAAGAATGGGGTCTCAATTTTTCAAGCAAGAGTCGGTACACAATATACAAGAACAAAGGGAGTTCTATGAAGACCAAATGGGAAGTGTAGTAAAATCAACTAATCCAGCCAGTGGGAGATGCCTAAACTCACATGTAGACCAGGATGAAGATTCATACGGGAGTGGAAGCAATTGAAGATTCTATGACCATCAACCAAAGCATCGTCAAAGAGAATATAAATGTATTAAACTTGATCTTCCTGATTTTGATGGTGAACTTGTTGTTGATTTATTTCTTGAGTGGTTACATGAGGTAGATGCTATATTTGAGTTCTAGGATGAGCAAACATATAACTAGCTACTCTTAGGTTTAAGAATTTTTCTAGGATATGGTATTACAACTTAACAATTACTAGGGAAAGAGAAGGAAAATTAAAAATCAAAAATTGGGATAAACTTAAGAAACATATAAGAAAAAATTTTGTACCTAAAGAGTATGACCAAGATAATTACATTAGATTGAATACTGTTAGATATAAACTTTTAAGTGTTGAAGAATATGTTAGGAAGTTTGAAAGATTAGCACTTATATATGACATCCATGAGATAAAAGAACAAACATGTGTTAGGTTTCTAAGCAGCCTTAACATGATGATTCGAGACAAAGTTGAAACTTGTCTATATGATTCTATTGACGATATGATTGAGCTATCTTTGAGATTTGAAAAGAAAATAAAGTCCAATAAGCCTCATGCCAAGCAAAGTACTTCTACCAAGTACTACTCAAGTACTCAAACTATAAAGTATGGTATGGATACCTCAAGTTGTACAAATGTTGATAAGAACCAAGGACCTACCCAAGAAAAGAAAGGCAAGGCTAGGGGAAATGAGGTCTCTAGAAAGTAATGCTTTAAATACTGAGGATATGGACACTTTACTCATGAATGTCCCAACCAAATAGTGTTTTCCATACAGGAGATTGAAGCTATGGAGACTTGTGATAAAGACCCTAATTTTGAGCCTAATGAAGAAATTTCAAGTGAGTCATAGGATGAGGGAAATGATTGTTATGTATTGCAAAGAGTAATTCAAGTTCAAGTTAATGAACAACCCAATCAACAAGAGAATATATTCAAAACTAAAGGAAGAGTGGGAGACACAATTTGTCGAGTTATCATTGATGGTGGATCTTGTACAAATGTGGCTAATGAGAGGATAGTGAAGGAATTAGGATTAGAGACAACACTACATCCTAAGCCTTATTCTCTTCAATAGGTAAACAAGTACAAAGGAGTCAAGGTAACCAAGCAAACCTTAATCTCATTTAGAAATCTCATTTAGAATTGACAATTGTCATGATGATGTGCTATATGATGTTTTGCCTATGGATGCATATGATAGATGTGTTGTTCATGTTGGTATTACTAATGAATATCTCATTGAAAATAATTAGAAGAAGCACAAACTTAAACCTTCTAAGTGTGATAATGATAACATAGTTGAGAATAAAAGGAGTTTATTTTTTCATGAAAAAGGCTATGATAGAATGTATTAAATAATAAGATAGTTTCTATGCTATGATTATCAAGGAGTCCCTACAAGGGGAGAAAAATGGAAATAATCCTTGATTAAATGAGCTTATTAAGGAGTATAATGATATATTTTCTAATGACTTACCACTTAGATTGCCACCTAAAAGAGGAATAGAAAATGGTATAGATTTAATGCATGGTGTGTCTTTTACCTAATCGACCTGCATATAGATATAATTTGGAAGAGGCTAAGGAATTATAAAAACAAATATAAGAGCTCATAGAAAAATGATATGTCAGAGAGAGCACAAGCCCATGTTGTGTACCTACATTACTTGTTCCCAAAAAAGATGTTACGTGACACATATGTATTGACTCTAGAGTCGTAAGTAATATAACTATCAAATATCAATTTCCTATTCCTATATTAGATGACTTGTCAAATGAATTGTGTGAAGCACAAGTATTCTCTAAAATTGACTTAAGGAGTGGATATAATCAAATGAAACTAAGATAAGGGGATGAATGGAAGACTCAATTTAAAACAAAATATGGTCTTTATGAATGGACTATGATGCCTTTTGGTTTGTGTAATGCACCTAGTTCATTTATGAGACTAATGAATGAAGTTCTTCAACCTTTTCTTGAAAATTTCATTGTGGTATACTTAGATAATATACTTGTATACATTCAAAATGAGTATGATCATCTTATTCATTTGAGGAGGTTATTTGATAAGCTAATGGAAGCTAAATTCTAGAGGAAAATGGAAAATTGTGATTTTATGATTTCGAGTATTGTTTTACTTGGTTATATTGTAAGTAGCAATGGTATAAAAATGGATCCTATAAAGATTCAAGCTATTCAAGATTGTTCAATTGAAATACCTCAAAACCTTAATTTTGAGAATTATTGCTAATTAAGGATTTATTAGGAAAATTAATTAAATAAATTATATTATTAAAATAAGAGGGAGTAATTAGGGAAAAATCAAGAGGAAATTTATAAATAATTTAATTGGAGAAAATTAGGGTGTTTTGCTAATTAAAACAGAATTTAGGAAAAATCTTTCAAAAATCCTAAATCAACCCAAAAAGGAAATTTAATTATTATTTTATTAAAATATTATTATTTTAAATATCTCAAAATACTATTCTAAATACCCCAACCCGCCTATTTTTCTTTTTTCCTTTTTCACTCTTTTCTTTCTTTCCTTTTCTTTTTCTTCTTTTCCTCTTCCTTCTTCTTTTCCTTTTTTCCCTTCCTTCCCCAAACCTGGGCCAACCCAGTCTCTCTTCCCTCTCCCTTCCTCCTACGCAGCCCAAGTCCTACGCCGCACCCTCCTTTCCCCTAGCCCGGTCCGGTTCCCTCTCGCTTTCTTTCTTTTTCCTAGATCGTCGGTCCGCCACACCCCCTTCTTCTTTCCCTTCTCCCCCGACTCCCTCTCTCCCCCCGTGCCCAACCTTCCCACTTCCTGGCACAGGGATACTGCCTCTACGCCGCCCCACGCCAGCCTTCCACCCCTACTCCCTTCATTGACACTCACTCTCTCTCCTCCACCTAATCCCAACCTCTCTCTCTCCTCACGTGTGGCTCTCTCTCCTCTCCTTTTTCCCTTCTCGAGCAGCCCGACCTGCGAATTTCGTAGGCCTTCTCCAGCCATTGGATCGTCGGCCGGCGACTTGCACTCCTACTGCCAACCCCCCTTCCCCCTCTCTCATTCCCCCTCATCCTTAACCTATAAATACTCCTCATCCACCCCTCATTCAAGCTTTTTCTCTCAACCCAGAAACTCCCCCTTTTTTGTTGCCGCCACCTGTTCAGCCATTCCTTACGCTGCCGCCTGAGCCACCCACCAAACCACTCCCTGCATCACCCTACACCACCCTCAATTTGCCCTGCACGAGCCACTCCGGTCATGCAAAGTTCACTCCCTGATCAGCTACACCCAGCCACCGCCGTCCACCGCCACTCTTGCCACAACCACCACCCCTTATACCCTCCAAAATCACCTACAGACCTTCCCCTTCCTTTCCCTACCCTCCTTTTCCCCTTCCTCCCTCTCCTCCTCCCTTCCTCCCTCTCCACCACCCTTGGCCGCCTTTAGCTGCGCCACCACTACCATTCCAACCATCTCAGCCTGGGCAACCTCCACTACCTTAACTTCCACTCTCATACCCCTCTCCTACCCTAAATACTTAACTTCTCCCCTTTCCTCCCTCTTTCCTCGCCACCGCCGCCGTCGGTCACCACCAACCCTAGTTGGTGCCCTGACCCTTCTCAACCCCTAAGTCTTGTTTATGTAAACCTTATTCTTTTTATTGTTATTATATCATTAATATTACTATTATTATTATTATTATTATTATTATTATGCTATCGTTTATTATTATTATTATTATTATTATTAGTAGTAGTAGTAGTAGTAGCAGCAGTAGTATTAGTATTAGTATTATTTATAGCCTCAAAATATTAATCTTATTATTATTAAAGGGTCAAAACCCTATTTTATTATTATTTTGATTATTATTATTATTATTATTATTAATGCTAGCTTTGGCATATTATCATTTTTGTTGCTATTAAAAATATTCAAACCATATTATTATTATTTATTATTTGAATATTACTATTACTAATATTATTCTTAATGCTTTTATTATTATTATTGTTACTATAGTTATTATTATTATTATTATTATTATTATTACTATTACTATTATTGTAAAAATATTTGAACCCTTATATTATCATTATTTCAATTATTATTATTATTATTATTTATTATTATTATCATTATTATTATTATTATCCCTAACCTTATTATTAGCCTTAGCTTTAAAAATACTAGGGCTTCTATTACTATAATGATTAGTATTACTATTATTATTAATATCGCTATTTTACTACAACTAGTATTAGTACTATTATTATTAATATCACTATTTTTGCTATAACTAGTGTTAGTACTATTATTAGAAAAAATAAAGCTATTAGCTTTAATAATATAAATATGGCTATAAATATTAACACAAACCTATTTTGACTAGTAATACTCTAGTAGGCTAACTTGAGAATTAAAAATTCTATTTTCACTTGTAGAGTTTCTTTTAATAATTGTAACCCTAATATAAAAATAAAGTTAGAAATAATAAGTATTTTTGGTAGGAGGGAAATTAATCCTTAGTTTTCCCTCTTATAGGTGAAACCAATCAAAACCCTAAGGAGGTGTAGGAGCATGCTCCAAGACCGGTGACGTTTTAGGTAAGGATGTAGATAAAGCCCTATGTGTGTTATATGTCTTGTATGCCTTGGATGTTATGTATTATGTTATGGTGTGGTTATCATTATACTTGTTTTATGTGTAACACAGCTTGGAGTTGAGGTATGCTCATGTGTTTTCTTATGGCATGTGTATAATATGTATATATTGTATGATGTGATGTAATGTGGCCTTTTAGGACATGCATGATAGGGTATTTAATGTAATGACATGGGGTGAAAGGATAAAAATGGAAAATAGGGAAGTAAGTTGGCCAAAGGGAAGTAAGTTGACCAAGGAATGTGGAATTGACCTAAATATCCCATGATCCACGAGAGGGAAAAATAAAGGGGGACTATGAATAAAATAAAAGAGTGGGTGAACTTTGCATGGGATAATCTAGGGTTTGCATGGGAATTCTAGGGTTTTGCATGAAAACTTTGAGGGTTTGCACGGGGTGTATGGAGTCCACATGGGGGTGAACTTTAAGTGTGAAAAGTTGTATTAGGATGTAAGTAAGGTAAAGGAAGAGTTGTTTAGGTGATTGGAGGCTTTGGGCGAAAAATAGTATGTGGGTTAGTATAAGGGTGCACAGGAGACCCGGCTAGGGTTTGGGAGGAAAACCCTAATTCGAGATGGTGGTAAAAGTAAAAATAATTGAGGGTGAGTGGAGTATAAGATGAGAGTGGAGGAATGTCATTTGTAGGGTGAGTATGGATACCATAGGAGAATAAGAGTGAAAGGTGAGAAATGGAAGGGTGACAGGTGGAAAGAAGTATGCTAGGATTTGGTGTGGCCACCTAGGGTTTTGTGGTCACACATGGATTTGGGGGAGTAAAGTGAAATGATGAGGGTTGAATATAAGGAAGTGATGTGTGAGGTGTTAAAAGAGCCTTGGTTGTGTGAGGCGGAGAAGGATGGGCCACATAGGCCCAGATTAGGGTTTCTGGAAGAAATCCTAGGGTAAAGCAGTGAGTGGACTTGGAGGTGTAAGGTAGTGGGCCTTGACCCACACATTTAGGAGTGGGCCTCTAGTGTGAATAAGTGGAGGAAGGAAAGGATGATGGGGTGTGTTAGAAGGGGCAGAGTCTCAAGATATGGGACGAGCTCTCTTGGGAGGATAAGTGTAGATGGAGTGTGACATGTATGTCTAGGGTGAAACTTGTTGAATAAGACACAGTAAGACATTAATCATTTAAAGAGGAAGACTATTGAGCCGAGCTCAGACCAGTCCGCCGACAAATAATAGTGGTCAGGAGCTTCTTGCCCTAGAGACCGATATACTGACAATAATAGTGGTCAGGAGCTTTATGCCCTGTATGTTTCTGGTCCGCTGGCGATAATAGTGGGGCTCCTGCACTCGCATAGAATGATAATAAGTATGGTGTGAAATGAGTATTGATCAAAGATTTAAAGAATCAGTTGATCCAGACTAGAACTTGGCCTTTATTCATCTATAATGATTGTATGTTGTTTATGTGATCATACTTGTGTTACATGTTTTCGTATGCTTGGTCTTAGCTGCATGGTTACCTTACTCAGTACATAGTATATTGGCCACCCTTTCATGAGTGCTGCTCATTCTCACAAGTAGAAGGCCCCTTTGAGTTTGTGTAGGTTGGTGATGTTGTCTTTGATGCCTTCGATGCTTACTAGGCATCTGGCGAGGCTGAGTGTTGAGCATGGACTTGGCCTGGGGATTTGAGAGCATAGTGACCGGATTTACTTTTCATGTTCTTTTATGTTGTACCGGTTTAATCAGACTTGATTTTTATTGTATTGTAATCTTTATTCCTTTCTAGGAATTTTACTTATGCACTCTCGATTGTAAACCTTTTCCGCATACTCTAATTTCTATATTATGAACTTTCTAGTTCTTTTATGAATTCTTGTTTTAAGTATTAACTTGTGTTTGACGATAATCCTCTTCAGCCTTAGCACTTGGTACTGGAACGGTAGGAGTGAATCGGTCTGGTACTAAGTGTGGCAATAATATCCTTAGAATTCATATTTTTGTTATTTCGCTTCCGCCAATTATTTAGTAAAACAAAATTTTTTTAGTAGTGAATTTTGGGGGTGTTACACCAATACCCAAAGATATTCACGAGGTGAGGAGTTTTCATGTGCTAGCAAGTTTTTATAGAAGATTCATCAAGAACTTATAAACTATTGTTGTGCCAATAACACAACTCATGAAGAAAGATAAATTCAAATGGGTAGATGATGCAACTAAAGCCTTTTAGACTTTAAAAGACAAGCTATGTAATGCACTGGTATTATCTTTACCTAAATTTGATAAATTATTTGAAGTTACATATGAGGCTAGTGGGGTAGGGGTAGGAGGTGTACTCTCACAAGAAAAAAAGGTCATTGCATTCTTTAGTGAAAAATTAAATTAGGCCAAATTGAATTACTCCACATATGATAAAGAATTCTATGTCATCATAAGAAGTTTAGAAACATGGAGCCATTATTTGAAGTTGCATTTGAATCATGAAAGTTTAAAATATTTGCATTAACAAAAGAAGATTAGTCTTAGGCATGCAAAATGGGATATTTCTTACAATCCTTTGTGTTTTCTGTCAAACATTTTGATGGTAAGGAAAATGTCGTAGCAGATGCATTATCTAGGAGATCTATGATACTTGTTATATTGGATGCTAAATTATTAGGTTTTGAAATATTGAAGGAATTATATGGAAAATATGAAGATTTTTTTGAGATTTATACTGCATGTAAAAAGAATCATAGTTGCGGTAATTATGTGCTACATGATGACTTTATTTTCAAACTTAATAAGTTGTGTATACCTCGCTCTAATGTATGCGTTTTACTAGTTAAGTAAGTACATAAGGGGGTATAGCTAGTCATTTTGGTGTTCATAAAACTATGAAAATATTATAAGAAATATTTTGCTGGCTACATATGATAAAATTAGTACAAGCTATTATTGGGAGATATGTAACTTGTCAAAATAGTAAGAGTTTATTCCATAAAGGCTTGTATATTCATTTACCGGTTCCTAATCAACCATGGAAGAGTGTTAATATGGATTTTATCTTAGGTTTACCAAGGACACAAAGGGAAAAGGATTATATTCTGGTGGTAGTAGATAAGTTTTCTAAAATGGCACATTTTATACCTTGTAATAAAACAAATGATGCAACTCATGCGGTAAATTTATATTTCAAGGAGATAATAAGGTTACATGGTATTTCCAAAAGTATAGTTTCGGATAGAGATGTGAAAATTCTGAGCTACTTTTGGAAGAAACTTTACTACGAGGATTAGTTAATAAAAGTACTAAAGATTAGGATATAAAACTTGTGCATGCTGAATTTGCTTATAACAGGAGTCATTCTAGTTCAACTCATTCGAGTCCATTTAAAGTTGTCTATGGGATTAAACCTTATTTACCTATTGATATGTTGCCATTAAAAAAATGTGATATTAAGAATTATGATGCTAAAGAAAGAGTTGAATTATTTAAAAAACTTCATGAGTAAATTAAAAACAACGTTGAGAAATCTAATGCTAAATACCAAACTCAAGTGAACAAAAATCAAATTCAACAATTGTTTTCACCAGGAGATTTGGTTTGGTTACACCTAATAAAAGAAAGATTTCCAAACTTAAGAAAAAATAAACTTATGCCAATAGTCGATGGACCTTTTAAAGTCTTAAGAAAATTTGGAAATAACGCTTATCAATTGGAATTACTTGAATACTATGGAGGAGTTTCTAAGAATTTCAATATTGGTGATTTGTCTCCTTACTATAGTGATTATAATTTGAGGACAAATTCTTCTTTACAAGGGAGAATAATGCAGGAGCATCTCAATCTCACTCTTCTAATATTGAAGATCAAGAGTTAGCATACTTAGATATGGTACTAATTGTTGTTGAAGATCCTAATACTTCTAATATTTTGTTAAGTAACTCTTGTAGGTATTACATATGTTTGCAATACAAATCCACCAAAGATATCTAGTGTACAAGAAAATGGCATCAAAATGGTTACAAAGTTGTATTGAAGACAAGGCTACAAGACACAAAGCTTGGTTACAAATGATTATTTAATGTATTACATACTTAGGGTTTTATGTAGATTTGTTATTTTATGTATACTTTTTCATGTTTGGAACTTGTAATTGTAGCCATTATATGTGTGATATAGGCATGCACTAGTTAGTCTTTATTAATTAGGCCGGTTAGATGGGCTTGGTTAGTAAAGAGTAAGGTGGACCTGCATGTGTGTGTGTGTGTGTGTTTATATATAATGTGCCTTGTACATTCATAACAACAATGAATGAATATATAATCAACATTAAAGAGATGATTTTGAATCTCCCTTCCTTCCTATTTAAGTGAGATTTATCTTGAGAGTTGAAGAATTGGTTTTTAGAGAAAACTTGGTGATTTCTCTATTGAATTGAGTTGATCTTGGTGTAAACCAACATCAACATAGCAATGTATCTTCAAAGACTATCATTTCCTATTCGATATTTCCATCATTTTAAAACATAGATTTCTACCCAAGAAACAAGATAAAAGGTCCTGCATTATAAAAGAGTAATCATTCATTATCTTCCACATCATCATCCCTTGTCCTTTAATAACATTCTAGCGATTATGACGCCAATTATTTTGAATAGAAGGAACTTGGAGCAATGCCAATAATTCGTTGGATGATGAAGGATAATGAGGAAGATGACTTCATTTTCTTCTCTCTGAAAAGTGTACTTCAAAATCTTCTCCTTTATGAGACCACCTTCATGCCTAATAAAATCGGTCTCCGGAGTTTTTTACCAACTCCGTGTATTAGAATATAAGCTTTTCATTTCTTATTTGTCCTATTTAGCTTTTCGGATACATTTTTATAACAGTTTATTTTAGCTTGCATGAAAAGACTTATTCTCAACTTTCAACTCTCTCTCTCCTATCAGTTGGCTCTGATGTTGATAGAATAAGGCAGGAAAACTTTTTGTAATGAACTCTATTTTTATATATTTATAGATATCATTCCTATGGATCCCCATATGTCATTTTAGAAGCTAGTCTACACTTCAGAGACAATTTTAGTATGTTGTCTATTGGTTTAACATCTTTTGCTTTCAATGTGGCCCTTCCTTGATTCAGGGCATCCTTTGACCAATCATCATAATGCTTCTAAGTTCTTTGTTCTAAGGTACATTGGGCAAGACAAGACATAGTATTAATTATGAAAGAAAAAAATTTGGGATTCATTTTAATTAAGAAATAAATACTTTTTGGTGTACGAAAAAGTTCCAAACTTTTGAAATTTATTTTGATCATAGTAGTTTTTATTAAAATAATATTATTTTAATAAAAGTGCCATATTAAATTCATATAAAAAATGAATGTTTTAATTGAAAAGTTTATTGGACCATTATCTAAAGAACTATTTTTTTCATAAAAAAAGTCAGGCACTCCTCTAACCGAATGGTCTCATGAGTCCACATTCTAGCTTCTCTCACTAACTTGGGTGCCACCTTATCTTGGGATTCAAAACCATGCTCCATTCTAAATGAATTAAATTGCAAAAATAATAATATACACTTTTCCCAATAATCATGCCAAAGTTAGACGGGTCATGATGATCCTTTACTTGAATTGTGTGTGTCACCTCTAGAAAGTTTGTCTGCACCTTCTATCTATGTTAAATAAAAATTTTTTATGTAATCTACCATTTTATTAACCCTAGCTAGTATCATTTTTCTATGCAATGCACCAGATCATAAGTGATAGCTGGATATAGTGTTACATACTGTGACAATAAATTTTGAAATAATAAATATGAAAAATCATATAAAATGTAACAAAATTGTGAAAAGACATTATGATTACTATAAAGTATAAAATACTTGTTAAAAGATGAAATAATAAATTAATATTCACATTGTTATTGCATATCAAAAAATTTCACCCCGTTATGATATGTAACACTGGATATTATAATGGATAACTAACCCTGGTTGAAAACTGATTTTTTCAATAATAACCCACCAATAATTTTTTTAATTCATTTTTTTTGTCATTATTTTTTTACAATCAGCTAATTAAATATGGAAATAAAATAAATGGCATTTATTATTACAGTTTTATTTTAATGAATGTATAATTAGACATATAAAGATGCACTATTTAACTATATTAGGCATCTGAAGAGGCTACAAATTATCCATTTGGTTGAATAATTTATGTAGGTAATGATATATTTTATGATTTAATGAAATTAATGTTATATTTTCAATGTATATTAATGTATACTATTAATTAATACACTCTGAAAAATAAAAATGAAGAATTAAAGGCCTACAATATTCGATTTATCATGAATTGTTGATAATTGTTAGATCCATATATAATCTAAGTAATTTAATACGTGTCACTCAATGTCTAAGCCAGGGTTCATAAGTGCATCATTGAATTGTTGTAACCAAATGGATGTATTGAATAATCAATTTATGAGCAATAATTGCGGCAATTGGGTAACAAAAAAATCTGCATAATGTCTATTAGAAAACTCCATCTTTGTATAGTTATAGATTAAATTATATAATTAAACATATAATTCATTTCTAAAAAATTCCTGATCAAATTATGCTTGTTCGTATTAAATTTAAATTTTTTGTCATTCATTTTATATATTTATGAAAAATCGCATTTTCTACTATTCTCCCAATTATGTCATTTTTGCTCATTTTGAATTGTTCAAAAATTTGTTAAAAATTCCTAAAATATTTTGGAGCTCATTCATTTCATCCATTCACTCAAAATTCATTCGTTTTACCAATTCGCTAAATTAGGGGGAAATCCATTTACACTATTATTTGATTTTATTTGTTTTGTTCATTGGATGCCAAACCAACTCCGATACTAATTTTTTTTATATTTGTTTTTATAAAATTATTTCACATGCATCCATATAATTTGAACCCTTAGGTATTTGTTTTTAAGTGTTTAAGAAAAAATGCGTTTATGCAACTTATTTGATTTGGCTATTTTCGCTCATTTTTCATACGCCATGCATGAAGTCAACCTCAATACCAAATATTTTTTTTATATATTTGTGTTTATAAAATTATTTTTCACTTCCCAATAAATGTTTGGTTTAAAAAAATAAACACAAAACTCAAGTGTTTATGACACAAACACTTACACACTCAACCTTAATTAATATCTCTTTTACACAACTATGATTTTAGCTTTCATTTAGGTGTTAACATGATTAACCCATGCTTTGCACTCCTCCCCATGTGATTCATGCCACTCAACTCCCTCTTTTTAAATTTTTTATTTGAATAAAAAACCATATAAAATCACAATGTCCCTTTAACAACACAAATGACTTCTTTGCAACTTTTGGTCCCTAGTTATCTATCATCCCTTGACCTCTTGTTCTAATTTTTATTTCATTTTAGCCATTAAATTTCAATTTTTAAATTCCAACCATTGTTCTCCTTGAAATTAGACTCTATTGGGCTTCTTTTTCCCTCTCTTTATCCTTTCACAACTAGCATGGACTATTAGTATTTCTCTCATGAGTTGATTTTTTCTCATTTTCACCTAGCTCCCATGACCATGTCTTGGTATGATTCACTTTGATTTCTTATAGGATGTGTTACGTGCATTTTCCTCCACATTCTCCACCCATTTCCTTTCACTTTCTCTTGGATTTAACATTATATGGAAGCCTTAAACTCTAATCCTTTCTCATTTTAGCAACTCCATTGTTTCATTTTTGTTGTAACCATATTCTTCTCTCATATTTTATATAATTTCTTTCTCTTTACTTGCCAAATTTACTTAAGTTAGCTCCCAAACATTTGATATAAATGTAGGAAGCCACGGTTTGGAGAAGTGGTATTGGTTCTTAATTTATTATTACTCAAGTTTCCATTCTTTCAATTCAAAGTTAATCATTCTCTCTCTCATTTCTTTCATTTTCTCACATTATTGGTTGTCATTCTAATCTTGTAAATAATAGTTTTATTTTATGCTTATATGATATTTTTGTGTTTTGAAAGAAATTCAAGAATTACTTGAATCTTACCTTAGGATAGTAATTTTTTTGTGTTTTTCCTTAAGCTTGGATCTAGGTAAATCCAACTAACTCCTTAGATGGTAAAATATTATGTGTGAGCATGTTCAAATTTTTAGGCTTATTAATATGCTTGATTTTATTTATTATGAAAATTATGCCTTTTGTTTTTATGCATGCAATAGCATGGAATATGAATATGCATGAGCATTTTAGGAGTTTCTAATATATTGTATGAAAACTTGTGTGTGTATGCCCCCTACACATATCATATGGGTAATTAATTGTAGCTAAAGATATGTTTTTGTACATATGATAAAAGGTAAGAGTATGAAATTGTATGTGTTATTTTATGTTAGCTCTTAGATAGGGAATTATGATCCATCCGAGCCATTGTCACGCCGTGATAATTATTCCATTGGTTTCATAAGGTCTTTAGTTAAAGTTTCATATATAATTCGTTAGGATTTAAGTATATTTAGGCTCAAATATGCATGATTTTAATTTTGTGAGCCCTAAAGGAAAATCTTCCATTATGTATATTAAGTTATATTTTTAGTATAAGTGTCTGACATGTATCATGATTTATTATGTATGTCAATCATGTGAATAATGGTATGCTAGATATGTATGCTTAGGATTGTCTGTGATATTTATGCTTAAATCATGTGTAGAGGCAAAATAGTCTTTTTGTCAATTTTTAGAATTTCAAGAATTATCATTTTATGTTAAAATATTTATTTAATGTTATTTAGCCTTTTTAAAAGTTCATTGAATTATATAAAGGTTTGGCAATAAAATGGTAATAATTGGAATTATTAGTTTATAAGGGCATTTTGGTCATAGGTGGCTAAAATATACCTAAATGTTGAATAATTTGACATAGGTTAGCCTTAGTTAAGTTTGGCTGACTTTAGTGTTGACCTTTATCATTATAGTTAGCTTTATGTTGACTTTTTGGATAATTGGAAATAAAAGGTTAAATCAATTTGAATTTAATGGAATTGATTAAGTGTTTGGGTTATTGCCTTCAATGACATTGAATTTTATTGACCCTTTTAGTCTAATGATTTGGATTAATTGGTGGTTGATTTTTTGATGACCATTGTGTCCCTTATTGATAATAAGGTGATTTTGAATAAAATATTAATTACTTAAAGTGGAAGACAACTTGAGTTAAGAAAGTCTCATGCCTCAAACTTAGGCCCTTGAGTGCATAGTTAGACATTTGGATCAAAGGTCCCACTTCTTCTCTGTAAAGGTATTCCATACAACCTATAGAAGGGACACGTACTTAAAAACTTGGGTGTTGAGGTTTTAGTATGAGTGATTGTTATGTCGTGTGGCTTCTTTGGTAAGATTTTTTCTAGAATTAAGTGATTTGATTTTAGTAAAACTACTTTGGCAATCATTATATTATGGGATTATATTCCTCTCACAAAGTAATAATTGGCCTTGGTATAGATAAATCACCAAGTTCTCTCTTTACTAATTGAAATGGGGTTTTTTTTGATAAGTGTTGAGTTGTGTTGGAATCATGTTGATGTATGGCCCTTATTAGGGTATGATTGGTTATTATTATATGTGGAATTGTGAAATTATGATTATTTTCTTAAAATTTTACTACCACATGTGGTTTTATGTTATGCATAATTCTTACTTTTGTAAGA
The DNA here is from genome assembly GCA_030549775.1 of Tamarix chinensis. NCBI lineage: Eukaryota > Viridiplantae > Streptophyta > Magnoliopsida > Caryophyllales > Tamaricaceae > Tamarix > Tamarix chinensis. Next base: position 59,149,510 of record CM060172.1, on the reverse strand, counting down.
CTGAATGCATATTTGAGCATGCTACTTCTTTAAAGGTGTTGTGATTTACTCGTACTGATACTACATTTTTATATGATTGCATGCACTATATAGAGATGTTGACAAATTCTGAGCATGAAGAAAATCCATGGGAGAATATTCCTTTTAAGGAATGGACCTTTAGGACCAAGAGTTCGGACTAACCGGTGTTGCACCACTAAATGTTATTTTACTGGTCAATTATTCTTTTGGACTCTTATGTCCCTAGTTTGCATTCATTTTAGCATTTGTTGTAATGAAGGTTGTACTATCTATAAATATTTTCATTTATATTAAGTCTCTCTTTCCATTATTTTATTGGTTTTGTTGAATTGTTTTGGCCTTGCCACTTAGAGTAAGAAAGGTAGTAAAAATCAAAATTATGCTAAGTGTGGTAGTCAGTAGTAACACCCATTATTTTGTGTAATTATTTTCTCAAAAACATATTTTTTTAATAGTAAAAGTGGGGGTGTTCCACTTTCACCTATCTAAGTGCCTTTTGTCATGCTATTGTTTTTGCTATCACCTTATTTGACATGTTTTCCCTCCACATTAATGCTAATAGATGACCTCTACTCCTATCATGTATCATAACCACGCCTGTGGCATCAAATTTGAGGATGCACCATGAAGACAACATCAAAATATTCTAAAATTTTGTTATTTGCAATTAGTTTATCAAAATTTCCCTCAAGGCTTCAAATCTTACAATTAGCATAACTTATTCCATATTAGCACAAATTCCAACATTGCACACTAGAGGAGGTGGATAGGGTAAAATAATAGATAATGAAATTAAAAAAAAAATACACAATCATTCATAGTGGTTCAAGAGACTCAATGCACCTCTACATCGACTACCAAAATGTCATCCCTTTTGAATTTAAAATCTTCTTTTATTGTGTGTTGATGATTATGACTCTTTTGGGCATATGAGCCTACAATCTTAATGAACTCTGTAAGACCTAGTTTACAACTTAGCCAAGTTATCCCCTCTTACATTTATGATTCTACAATCTTAATGATCTTTCTTAGCAATTATGAACACACATAACCTCTTTGATAATGAATTTTGTGAAGGTAGGAAGATTACAAAGAATCTCACAAATACAAGCTATGAAAGTGTAAAAGTGACTTGTGATACATAATATTAGCTAGAAGAATGCTATAGTTATTGTATTCAATTTTTTAGTGCAAAGATATTCTAAATAAAATTCAAGATATAAAAGTTTGAAGAATTTAAATCTTGAGAGAATTTGATCCATGTAATAAATGAGATAAAAAATCATTTTCTTTAAATCTAAAACAAAGCTATTTTATAACTTTCTCTAAATAACAAAGTCATTGGTTGCATTGAATGCAAAATAGGATGACTCAAACATATACATATTGTAATACCCCGAATTTTTGTAACTTTAATTTAAAACGTTTAGCCGTTTATCTTAAAAAATTAACCTTTAACTATTAATTTAATTATTTTTGTTAGCCTTTGACCCAAATATCTAGATAAATTATTTAATAAATTATTATAATTATTTTATCTTATCCTTTGTATTTTAACCAACCCTAAACTGATAATTTACTCGATTTATTTTTCTTAATTGGATACCCTAAATTTAGATAAATTAATATTATCCTAAAAACCTAAATTTAACCTAATTTTATTTTAACCCTAAATCTATTTCCTTTTTCTTCTTTCCCCATTTTCCTTCTTTTCTCTTTTCTTTTTCTTCTCCTTTCTTTTTTTTCCCCCGGGCTAGCCCACTTTCCCCCATTTCTTTTCTTTCTTCCTCCATTAGCCCAACACTCTTTTTCTTATTATTATTATTATTATTATTATTATTATTATTATTATTATTATTATTATTATTATTATTCCCTAGGCATGTCCCCTCTCATTCTCTTCTTTCCTTTCTTCCCACACTGGCCCAACTCTCTCATTCCTTTCTTTTCTTTCCCCATGCCACAGCAGCCCAACCCACCTTCCTTTTATCCTTGTCCCTCACTTGTTCTGAACCCCTGCGCTTAAACACATCCTAATCTACACGCAACGTGCCTCTACCATGCATGTATGCGTTGCCTTTCCCCTTTCCGGCCAAACTAGACCTACACTCCATCCCTCATCGTATCCCTTTCCTCCCACTTCTAGCTCCCACACCCATTCTACAAGCCAACCTTCCCCTACCTCCTTGCAACATATCGTTTGCCTCCCTCCTCATGTGACCTCCCTGCCATTACCCACCTCCCTGCTTCTACCTCTACTTACACCCTTTCCTCTACAATTTTCACCTACCTTGTCTCACACTTAAACCTCGTCTCCCTCCTCCTCTTCTTCTTGTTATTCTTCTTCTCTTCTTCCTTCCGTTCCCTCATGCCCACCTCTATTTTTCTTCGTCATGACTAGCCCTCCTTTCCCTCTATATTTCTCGTCTAACCAACATCACAACCATCATCCCAGCCTCCACCGTTAGCCACCTTCTTCTTCCCTTCTTACTTTTTTCTTCCTTCTTCCCTGCCACCTTATTTTTCCTTCCTCTCTCTCCCTACGGTGACTTTTTTCGATCCCTGCCCCTTAGCACCGGCTACAACTCTTGCGGCCATACCCTAGGTAACGATAGTTTTTTCCGTTGCCATCTCCTCCACCTTTGCAACCCTCATCCCAATTCCCCCATCTCACCAATTCCTTATTGTGCCTCCACCTCACCTCATCCTTTCCATATCCCTTTCCCTACCTCGTTTCCTCCCCTCAACACCTCCCTCCTCAACTTTCCCTATTTAATCTCCAGCCACAACCACCAACAACCCCTTTTCACCAAAGCCACTCGTAGCCACCCCATCACCAACTCTTCCCTCTTCTCCTCTATTTTTCTTCTTCTCCTTCCCCCCCTATACATTGCCTCCTTTCCCGCAGACCTACACCACCATTGCTGCAGCCCTCAATCCTGCTACACTAACCCACCCAGCCACTGCCATCTCCACCTTCTACTATATACCTTGCACCGACCAGTCGAACCAACACCACCTAGCCACCATCTCCAACCATCAATCGGCTAACCATAGAATCCCCCTACATGCATGGCTTATTCTGCACATGTAGCGTGAGTCGTATTGTTGGATTTTAAAATTATTTGGTAATTATTAATATGTGAGGGTAGTTTAGTAATTTAGTATTTAATAAATATTTTTAATAAAATTATTATTTTATTGATAAAATATTAATATGATATTTGTGATTTTATTTTTAGGTACAAATTTTTTATTAGTGGAGCCTAATAATTTTTAGGTTGTTACCAATAATTGTGTTTTTGCTGGAAATCAGGTAACATTTTAAATCCACTATAATATTTAGATATTGTATGATAGCACATTAGGGTTTTGACATGTAAATTTTATCAAGCATGATTTGTTACAAATAAGTATGTGTTTGTTATTGTTATCATGAAAACCAAAAAAGGAATCATGTATCCTAAGTAAAATATCATGTGTACAAAAGTGTGATTAAAATGGTTCTACTATAAAGAAGAGATTTTTTATGATATGTACACGTGAAAATATTAGGTTAAGTATGTTTAGATATTCATGTAGCATGATTATTATTACTTATGTCCATAGGGGTAATTTGGTCATTTAAGCATATCATTATATTTAATCTTAATCAGAATGCCTACTATGTTCTAATTATTATTAAATATGGTGGTACATGATTTGATGTCTTAGAAATATATGTTTCAACATGACTACTACTATTATATGGTCTAGGGGTATTTTTGTAATTTTGAGTGTATCATGATGATTATTCAATTAAACATGCCTGATAGGTATTATTTATTATTAAGCATGAGAATATGTGTTTTGCTATTTTAGAAACACATGTTTTAGCATTGATTATTATTGTTATATGACCTATAGGTATTTTGGTAATTTTGAGTGTACCATGATAATTATTCTAATAAACATGCCTGATATGTATTATTGGTTGTTAAACACGAGAATACGCATTGTGATGTTTTGGAAACGCATGTTAGGGTTTTAAGTGAAAAATTACGTATAAGGGCAAAATGGTCATTTGTTGTATCTGATGATTTAATGACATGATAAATAATTTAATTATGATATGTTATCCTTTTTATGACAAGTTGATAAATAAGATGGAATTCGTAATGGAAATGGATGATGATGTGGTACATTTAGTCTTAGGGGTATTTTGGTTATCTTTGACCTAACGTGCCTAAGTGTGAATAATTGAGCCTAGGATGGCCTTAGTAGACTTCTAATGTTAACATTATTAATGACCTTGATTATGGTTGTCTCAGAATGTTTGGAAATGAATAAAAATGGTTAAGTATTGAAGAATTGGATCTATGTGATTAATATGTGTTTTCGTTGTCACCTTTATAAAATACTAATACTTAAAATGAAAGGCCTCAAGATTGGGAATAATGGCTCTTTAGGGGTCGCTATCTTAAATACGGGGTTTAGCCCACGATTGTGTATGGATTTTGCAGGTGTGCCTTAGTACCCCAACCAGACCTTATATCTTACTTTATTTAGCTCTACAGACCTAATAGAGGGTATACATATTTATGGATTAGGTGTCCTTGTCGGTAGGATACTATGTACCTTCGTGTACCAGTGCGACCAAGGTACTTTTGCATCCTTAGATTGATAGTCGGTAGGATACTATGCTGCCTTTGTACACCGGTATAATCGGAGTACCTTAGTGTCTCTAGGTTGATATGATCTCCCCTCGAGTAAATAAAAATGAAAATGATTGATATTTGATTTAAAATGATTATTGGATTGGTTAGTAGTATCATTTGTGTCTACCTATAGTTCGACAGTAGCCTTTGTGCCTACCGGTGGATCGATAATAGTTTTTGTGTCTACCTATGGTTCAGTAGTAGTCTTTGTGCCTACATATGGTTTGGTAGTAGCTTTTGTGCCTGCCTATGTTTCCTTAGTAGCCTTTAGGCCTACTTGTGATGATATGTGTTGTTATTGGTTTGTGTTGGTGAGCCTACTTGTGTTATGAGAGTTGTGGGTTTTGATAATAAGAATTGTGACTATGGTTATGAATTCAGGATGATGTGGTTTTCTAATTATACAGCAAAGAGTATATCTTGGATGTTCTATTGATAAGTTTCAATTATTTCTAGATGAACGAGCATTGGTAGTATATGACCTTAATGTTATGTGGTTATATGAATGATTGTCGTATTTCAATTAATGTATATATACTTAAATGTTCATGTATTTTTGTGATGTCTTTTGTGTGTTCCATGTGAACCTTTTATATTTATTTTATATAATGGGTTACTCTGTGTCATTGTACTAAAGGGTTCCTTTTCATGGGCTCGGTGTTTGTCTTGGTATCTTTTGATCAAAAAGATTATGCAATTCTTATTGTCTTTATGTAATTAAATGACATTTTGTAACCACTAACAATTGGTTCTATTTGAAGTGATGTTGAATTGCTTTAACTCTTTTGCTACTCTAATTTACAATTATGTTACAAATTTAAGTGAATAACATTTTTAGCCTTAGCACTTGATAACAGAACGGCAGAGGAAACCATACTTGTACCAAGTGTGGTGGTAACATCTATGATTTACTATTTTAGCTTTCGCAACTAACTTTTAAAAATAAAAAATTTTCAATTCATAAATTTGGGGGTGTTACACATATATTTCACAACACGAACATGTTAGTCAAATGGTGTTAAATGATCAGTTGATTGGTTCCTAAATTTTTTCCATTTTTTTTTACCATTAGAGTACAAAAGCTAATCGTTGAAGCTAGTACATAGTAAGAACTAGTGCACAATTGTTTGGTGGAATCAACATTGTGCATCTTTACGAATAAACCCATAACTTGAGATATAGTGCTTATAATTGAGTGTCATATTTTATTTTATTTTTTACTATAAAGTAGACATCTTAATATTTAGGGCTTGTTTGGTATGGGAGTGATAGGGGTGAAAAAAACTTTCCCCTATTTTATATCTTTTATGTTAAATATTTAATAATAATAAATATATTTTTAATAAAATATCCATTTTAGATCAAATTAAGATCCAAAATGAATATTTATTAGAATACACATATTTAATTTTAAATAGATTATACAATATATATAAAATATGGGGATAATTTTTCCACCTCTATTGCCCTCATACCAAGCAAGCACTTACAAGGAGATATTATTCACCCCAAAATAGTGTATGTAGAATTATAGATTATGAAATAATGTAGAATTCTTGGTGAATTTTTAAAGTTATATCAAATACAAAAGGGCTTAAAAAAAGACTAATTTTGAACATCCTTTTGTGCAAACACTTTAAAACATTTTTTATGTTTGAAATCATTTTAATACCTTTGAAAATCATATACTATAGATTATGAAAACCATTTAAACATTGTGAATTCTAAGTGCTCGTCAAATCAACACATTATAAGAAAACTAAGGCCTAGGGATATCATTATAGGCCTGAAGTCTTGTTTTGTCTTTCTTGTTAATATTTGACTTGTGCTTGAAATATAATTTGAAAATTTGATCTCCTTAACAACCCTTGACCTAGTTAAGAATTGAATATTTTAATTTTTATTATGATACACATTCACACTTAACAAGATAAGGTAAATTCATAATTAAGTATATTATCATCAAAATAATGGTTGATTGACCTATGAGGTCAAAAAACATATTATATATCAAATTGAGTCTAAGCATATCAACAAACATGATGAAATGATAAAAAATAGCAAAAGACAAACTTTCCGCACCCAAACCCTACTAATTAAGTTCCATACATACCCTATAATATTTAATTTCTACCAATTTAAGCCATAATTTCACAATGAGCATGGCTTATAGCAATAAAACTCATATCATGATTTCTTATCAAAATAACATGTTCCATGTATCCCTATAATATTATATAATAAACTTGAACTCATCCTTTCATATAAACATATCAAACATGCTAAAAATAACCAAATACACGTAAAACATCCAATTTATGTCATCTAATATTTCATCCATGTTTAGTGTTAGCAAGAAAGATCTTACCTTAATCTCAATCTATCAAAATAGAAATAAAAAAGCTAAGCACCTCACGCTTAACCACACACAAGATCCTTGAACTTTTTACCTAATCACATAGAAATACATAAGGATCCTTCTTTCTTTCAATCTAAAAACAAGGGAGACGAAACTTAAATGATAAGATGACTAACTCTTGAGATGTTAAGCACACAAGTATTATCTCTAAACTCCACCAATCATCTAGTATATACTTACTTTAGCTTGATATGGTGTTAAGGAGATTAAACTAGCAAATCTTGGAAGCTTTTCAAGCTATGGCCATGGTGGTTTGGTAAGGGAGGAGCTTAGTTATGGAAGAAATGGAGGAGTTAGAAACTGTGAAGCAAATAGAGGAAGAAGTTGGAGGTTTAACTGGGTGAGGTGCATGAGGAGTGTATGTGAAACACTAAGGGATATCAATGGGTTGAGTATGAGTTGGGTCCAGCTAAACTTAAACCTAGATCCATTTACAAAACCTGGACCTAGACCCATTGGGTTTCAAAAGTTTAGACTTAGACCCATACCTATACCCACTAGATTTAGATATTAAATGAGTCTTAAATGGGTTCATCTATTTTTGAAAAAATAAATAAGTTGTGTTAATACAAATACATTTATATTTTATATAACTTAGTATGTATTTTTTTTGTTAAAAAAAATCCTATAAGTGAAAAAGATAAATATTTCAAAATAGTTAATTTTACTTTTCAAATGGTGTTTTAATACTTTTGGAATAAAATATTATATATAATGCTCATAAAGTAAATACACATAATTAAAATTTTAAAAAATGACTAAGGAGCTTAAAAAAATCACAACAAGGATGACAAACATAAAATTAATATGTATGTATATATGTGTGTGTTTGTACTAAATGGGTTTGACAGGTTGGGTAAAGGTCGGGTCTGGTTTTGGGACAACTAGACCTAGACCTAGATCTATTTAGGTATATATGAACCCATACATAATCCAAACCTGTCAGACCCAAATATCAAAGGCTCATACACACTAAAATGAGGTGAGTCATGGACCCATTGTCATCCCTAATTGTTACATTACCACCATTGCCCAATCATAAAAAAAAATTGCAAAGAAGAAGGGGAAGAGTAAGGGATGTTAGGGTTATTTTAGGTACAAGTAAGGGGATGTTGCAATGCAAAAAAGTGAATGAATAAAGATGGAGAAGGATGAATTAAGATAAAGGAAAAATATGGTTGTAAATGAGTTGTGCCAGCTAGTGAATCAATCTGACTTGTTAAAATTTTGGTTCACTTCTTTCATTTAAGTAAATGAGTCAGGCTTGAGTTCGAAAAAGCTTGTTTATATTGAATCATTTATATCATCAGCTCATAAAGATCAACTCATCTTGTTAAAATCTCGGTCTAACTCATTTATTTAGTTAAACAAACCAAGCTTGATCCCATTGAAGTTTGATTCAGTTCGGCTCATTTAAAATCCTATAGAAAAATATAATGGAGGAACTAACATAGTTGAATTAGAATTTGGGGTATAGGGTATGAAGATCCAAGAATTTGGGATGAATGTTGGTTAGGATGATAATCTTTCCTATATGTTAGAGGTCCCTTCAGGGATTCCCTATTCAAAAGATGATTTAGGGGAACGTATTTGAGTTTGTAAATTTTTAACAGGATTTTTTCAAGCATGGGTTTGGGGTCCCAACCCCAAACGTATCCCGGATTCTGTGTGTGTTTAGGGTTAATCTAAATTACCTAGAAAATAAACTTGCAACTAGTGGCTTACCTAATCTAGTAAATAATCATTGAGCTCATTTCTAACATTTTATGAGAGGTTAATCTACTAAAAAATGAGTATTGTCCTAAGATTTTTCTTTAACAGTTTGACATGAATTTGAGTTAGAATAATTATGTCCTAAACTTTTCTATTAAAACAATAATATCAACAACACTTACATAAAAATAGCATATAACTTGGGAAATAGTTCTGGGACATAAATTTTAGGAGGGGATCAGAGTTAGTATGGAGATTAAATCCTCATAGGGATTAGGACAGGGATTCCTTGTTAGTTGAAATAAGATATCATGGCGGATTTGGGGATTAATTTTCAATTTAGGTGATAGGATAGGGATGGGATTCTTATCCCTGCCTTTCCTCGTTGTCATTCCTAAGGTTGGTATGCAAAAGAACAATAAATTTTTTATCTTCTTATTTACATTAAAGAAAGAAAAAAAATGGTTGTAATAGAATAAGAAAAAATAGAGAGACAAATATAGTTTTTTTATGAAGTAATTCATAATTTAGAGTTTAACATATGATACACCACAATTTTGAATCCAGAGAGAGATTTCAAGAAATAACATATCTATTCACTATTTCAATAACTGAGTCCGATTTGGTGTATCATAAGGGATTTGCCTTTTCTATTGATTCCTTCATATTAGATAAAAAACAATTTTGAATGAGGTATTCAACTCCAATGATGAATTGAAAAATAAATCTTTATTGGTTCTACCTCCTATTTTTAATGAAGAGTGATACGTAATGAAACGAGTGATTTCAAAAATACCATATTTTATGTAATTTTATAATGATAAATATATGATGAATTCTAAATTAAGGTTATGGATAAAGGATCACAAAAATTAATTCTTTAAACTAGCTTTGAAAGCCTCACATAGATAACTCTCAAAGGATCTCTAATGAAGAAACACACGGTAAACTTCACTAGATAACTCTATATTAACTCACACAGGAAATGTATAGAGGATTTCTAAATTATCTCACACACAAATAAGATAATTTAGAGACATGTCTAGTTTATGAGTCACACAGATAATGTAAATATAGAACAAAGAAACTCACACAGGATTTCAACGAAAGAAAACTCTATTTTATAACTCAATTCAACTATCCTCAAATAATGAGTTTACATGGGATATTTATAGGATAATATCCACCTCCTCAATAATAAGATAAAATAAATCTAAATAACATAAAAACTAATTAAATCACTATTCATAATACTATTCACATAAATATTAATCTCCTAGGATAATAATAATTAAATCCTAACAAAATATTAAAAAGATAAAATACATCATAAGATAAAAGATAAACCCTATCTAATTTTTTTAATGATTAAGGAAATAAATTAACTAACTAATCTCCTACATAATTATCAAATAATTTAATAACAACCTAGATAATAAATATAAAAAGATATTGACGTCCATAATGCTAATTACGATACTTTATCTATTCGCGTGTAAAAATTTAACGTGACACACATATGGTAAAACAGTTATAACTTTATGCATAAAACTTGGATTTGAATCCCGAAAGATGTGTTAGACTCCTAATTTAATAAGATTTCAAATGGTATCTATTTTATAAGGTAAACAATTATCTTCAATTTTCACTCTTACTTCTTTCTATTGTGATTCATAAGTCAATCTTTAAAATTTTAGAATATTTTTGCATCATTCTCGCCGTATTGAGAAAAGTTTGTCCTCAAATTTGCTCTTGAATCAATCTTTTTGAAACTTTAAATTAAATATGGAATCTTGAATCAATTGACCTCTTGGATCATTGAAGTTCTTGGAAGATCTTCAAAACTGAGCTCTAATACCAATTTGATACGTAATGGAATGAGCGGTTTAAAAAATTCTCTATTTTATGTAATTTTATAACGATAAACTAATGATTAATTGTAAACTAAGGATATGGATGAAGGATCACACAGAGTAATTATTCAAACTATCTTTGAAAGTCTTACACGGATAACTCTTAAAGGATCTCTAATGAAGAAACATATAGTAAACTTTACTAGATAACTCTATACAAACCCACACAGGAAAGGTATAGAGGGTTTCTAAATTATCACTCACACGGATAAGATAATTTAGAGAGAAATCTAGTTTACGACTCACACAGATAACGTAAACACATAACAAAGAAATTCACATAGGATTTAAATGAGAGAAAACTCGATTTAATAACTTAATTCAACTATCCTCAAATAATGAGTTTGCATGGGATATTTATAGGATAATATCCACCTGCTCTTGCAACCTCCTCAATAATAAGATAAACTAAATCTAAATAACATAAACACTAATCAAATCTCTATTCATGATACTATTCATATGAATAGTAATATCTTATGATAATAATAATTAAATCCTAACAAAATTGTAAAAAGATAAAATACATCATAAAATAAAAGATAAATCCTATCTAATTTCTTAATGATTAAGGCAATAAATTGACTAACTAATATCCTAACATAATTTTCAAATAAGTCAATAACAACATAGCTAATAAATATGGAAAAGATAATGGCGTTCATAATACTAATTATGACACTTTATCCATTAGCGTGTAAAAATTTGACTTGACACACATATGGTAAAACAGTCATAACTTTATGTAGAAAACTTAGATTTGAGTTTCTAAAGATGGGTTGGACACCTGGTTTAATAATATTTCCAATGATATCCATATTATAGGGTAAATAATTATCTTCGAATTTCACTATTGCTTCCTTCTATCGTGATTCATAAGTCAGTATTCAAAATCTTGAAATATTTTTATATCAAAGAGAATAAATCTTTTTATAGAAGGATTAGAAAAAAGAAATAAACAAGCAAGATAAGACAAAAGTATGAATAAAAATGTTTATTATAGGAGAGCTTATACGAGGGGTGTTTTTGTTAAGTTATAATAAAATATCAATAAAAACTTATCAATCAATGGCACATTATTTGTTTTTAATAGAAAACATGAAGGATAGTTGGTGCATTACATGCTAAACACAACACAGGTGTGTCTGGTACGATGTCAAAATGACCTAAGGAATATGGTTCTTTTTACTTAAATACAGGAGTATTGATACAATAACCAATTTATTTATGTCATACTCAAAGTTTCAAACTCCTAATTATAGTCATTTATTTATGAAATATTTATCATTCCCTTTTTATCATGTTTAAATTTGTATCATTTTACCTTATACTTGATATAAGATTAGTATGATAAACTAAACTCATATTAAGTATAGCAGTAATACTCTATTATCTTTGTATTAGCTTCGACAAAAGTTAAAATTATTTAGGAGAAATTTTGGGAGTGTTACATGTATAGGAATTTGTTCATGTTCATAACAATCTTGGAGTTAATATACTATGTTGTGCTAGTAACCTCAACGACTAGCCAATCATTCATGGATTAGAGTGAGCCAACATCTATAATGAAAATGATGAATATAAAGTATTTATAATACTCAAAATTTTAAAACCTAAAATTTAATAATTAATCATCATTTGGGATAATTTAAATTTTAAATTATTAATTTAATTATGTTCTGGACTTTTATTTATAAAAATGGATATGGTTATTTAATAAATTAAAATAAATATTTTTTTATTTTATCACATTCTTTTTATTTAAATAAATTTCCAAACCCATATTTTACTAAAATTATCCTCTTAAATTAATATCTTAAATTTTAATTAAATTAATTTGTTAAAATGATTTATCCACCTAAATAATTAAATACCCCAATTCCAAAAATTATTTTATTTTCTCATTTTTCCTTTTTCTTTCTCCTTTTTTCTTTTTTCTTATTTTCTGCTTTTCCTTGGGTCGATCGGCCTTTTCTTTCTTCTTCCCCCACTGGGCCACTGGCCTCCTTCTCCTCGCCGCCCAGCTTCGCCTGTCTAGCCCCTCTCCCCCTTCCTTTTTCCTTTCCTTTCTTCCTTCCCTAGTTGGGCAAGCCCAATCCTCTTTTCTTTTTCCCTTCTTCCTCGTATGCTCGGGTCAGCCCGTCTCCTTTCCTTTCTCCCCCACCTAACCGATCTACCTGCCTCCCCCTCTCTTCTTCTTCATCCTTCTTCCCCCTACACATCGAGCCAAACCGTACAGCACCTACCCCCTGAAGCTCTTCCCCCACCCAGCCATTACAGCCCTGCCCTCTCCCCCCTCTCTCGTCCCTTTCCTTTCCATTTTGAGCTAAACGCACCCCTACACAACCTCCCTCGCATGCCTTACTTTCCCTCTCTTCTTCTCCTTCCTACCATCGTACACGCCTGACCCCCTGCAACCTACATCCACCTAACTCAACCATGGCAGCCCTCCTTTCCTTCTTCCTTTTCTTATCCTTATTTCCTCCTTATCCACCCATTTTCTATCCCCCTCGAGCTCCTCCTTCTCCCCTGCCGAGCTTCTTCCCCTCCTTTATTTCCTTCTTCTCCTCCTCCACTATTTATGCTTCATTGCCTCCAACCACTGCCTCCACACTAACCCCCTAGCCTCCCCTACTTCCTCCTTGCACCACTTAGCAATCGCCACTCGCCCCTGCAGCCATCCTTCCCTTCCTCTTTCTTTTCTTCCCCTTCTTGACCTCCACCCTGCTCCACCATCCTGCACTGCCGTCTCCCCTCTTCTTCTGCCACCAAAGCCACTCCTCGACCCCCTCACACATCCTCTACCACCTCTCTACCTTAGCCAACCGAGATCTCCCCTACAACCCCTCCTTTCTTCTCTTCGTTTTCCTTCCTTCTCCTTCTTCTCCCTTCCTTCGCACCACCTTTCCAGCCCTACCGCCGCCATCCCTACCACCATGAGCCACCAATCTCTAACCCCTAACTACCACCTACACTCTGTCACCCTTCCTACACCCAACCACTATCCCCATTCCCCTCAACAAGCCCTTAACCGAAGCCTCAAATACCCTTGCCCAAGACCCTTTACCTCCCCTCATCTACCATCTTCCACCCTTACTCTCCCATTCTCCCCTTCATTCCGTGCATGCAGCTCACGCTGCCATGTAGCGTGAGTTTTACTACACCCTCTAAGCCTACTTAACCAAAATTTTGAGGTTTAAATATAGTTAGTATTTACATATATTTAATAAGATTTTTGATAAAAAAAATTAATCTTTTAATTTTCTACTACTAATATGCTAGTTTTGATATTATTTATAGGTACAAATTTCTAATAATCAAAGCTTAAACTTTTAACCGTAATACTGGTAGAGTTTAATTATTTCTGGAAATAAGGTAACCATTACATCCTACTAAAATGTGTGGATATACGTATACTATCACATTAGGATTTTTGAATATATTTATGTGCATATTATGTGATGTTAAGTATATTATGATTTGTAGCATATATTGGTAGTTGAAGTGAAAAGCATGTTATATTATGAAATGTTTCATGTATAGAAATGATGGTTAAGAAAGGAGCATTGTTGTTAATATTAATATTAGATGCATATATATGTCATGATAAGTAAATATGGCCATTTATAGTAGAGATAATGTTAATATAAGCCTTAGAGGTATTTTAGTAATTTTTTTTGTATAAAGGGTGTGGCTTAAATAAGTATGTATAGTAGGTGATAATGGGTATTAATAGTGAATAATAATGGTTGGTGGTATTAGATAATGCATGTGGACCATGGGTATTAACATTTTATGTGCTAGGAGTATTTTGGTAATTTTAGCATAAAAAGGGGGTAACTTGGTAATTTTATAAGTAAAAAGGGTAATTTGGTAAATTGTTAAATAAGAAGGGTATTTTAGTAATTTTTCATGGAAAAGGGGGGTAACTTGGTAATTTTATGAGGAAAAAGGATAATTTGGTAAATTGTTAAATAAGAATGGTATTTTGATTATTTTGGCATGAAAAAGGGGTAACTTGGTAATTTTATGAGTAAACAGGGTAATATGATCATTTAATAAGTAAGAAGGGTATTTTGGTAATTTTAAGAATAAACGGGATAAATGGTAATTTAATAACTAAGAAGGGTATTTTGGTAATTTGGTATGAAAAAGAGGGTAACTTAGTAATTATACAAGTATGGAGGGTAATTTGGTAATTTAACAAGTATGAGGGGTAAATTGATAATTTAATAAGTATGAAGGGTAATTTGGTAATTTAACAAACCCGAAGGGTAATTTGGTAATTTTAACAAGTGTGAAGGGTATTTTAGTAATTATATAAGTATAAAGGGTAAATTGGTAATTTCATGAAATACCCCAGAACCCTAAATTAGGAAATCATGGCCGAATAGGGAATTATTAGAAAATTTATTTAAGATAAACTACTTTTATTGGAAAGAAAATGGGAATTAATTAGGATAAATCAAGAAGGAATTTATAAGTATTCTAAGTAGGAGGGCTTTTGGTATTTTAAGATAATTAAGGGTTTTATTTTAGAAATTAATTAAGTAAATTATTTTATTTAAAATAAGAGGGATAAAATAGCTTCAATTAGTATAAACCTTATAAATAATTTAATTGGAAGAAAATTTGGGTATTTTTCCTAATTAGTATGGAGGTTAAGGAAATTTATCTAAAATAGCCTAAACTAAGCAAAAAAGGAATTTATTTAATATTTTATAAATATTAATATTCTAAATAGCCCAAAAATATTCTAAAGAATTTATGCAAAATCCAAAACCCAAATTAAAGCCTTCCTTTTCCTTTTTCTTTTTTTTTTCTTTTCCTTCTTTTTCCTTTTTCTACCTTCCCCGCCGAAGTTGGGCCTCGCTCGGCCCAACGGCACCCTCCTTCCTTCTCCTCGCTCGCGGACCAGCGAGCCCAGCCGCCCGTGAGACAAAACGCCGCGTTTCGACGCTAAAGTCGCTGAAACGCCGCGTCGCCACAAGGGAATAAATAACCGTTGCCAGACCGACGCGGACGTCGCGTTTTGCCTAAAAATCACCCAAAACGCCGCGTTTCGTTAATGGGGGGAATAACCGCCGCCGCCCGGCCGGTTCCCCCTTCCTTTTTCCTTTTTCCGCTGGACCGCCGGTCTGGCCTCTTCTTCTTCCCTGTGTCGTCGTCATTCGTTGCCTGCAACACGAAATCCTGCCGGAGAAGAAAGGCCTGCAACGACAGCTCCAACTCCGGTCATTTCGCCCCTCTTCCCCCTGTTGATTTCCCTGTGGATGTGACCAAACGGCACAGCCCTTCTCTCGCACGAAAGTTCCCCATTTCCCGGGCAATCATGGTCTGAAAATTTTCAGACCGTACGCCGACCAACTACGCCGGACGACCTACCCTAACCCTACCCCCTAACCTCCACTTCGAAGCTTGTCGTTTTCCGTTCAATTTGGCCTATAAATAGCCCTCCTCACCGCCTTAATCGGGTTCGACAACTGGGAACCCAAACAGAGCAAAGACGCGCGCCGCCCTGCCTTCAGACGGCCTTTGCTCCGCCGACAGCCACCCCCACTGCCTACCCTTGCCACCACGATCCTCCCTGCACCTCCCTCTACACAACCAACCACCTTAGACTCCCTGCCTTGCGCCGCACGTGCCGCCCTGGCCGTGCGAAAATTCGTCCCCAAAAACGACCCTTCCAGCCCTGAGCCACCTTCGCGCCGCCGCCGCCGGCTGTACCGCCACTTGCAGCACCTTCACCACCCCCCAAAAACACCAGGACTTCTTGCTCTACCACCCTACACCTCCACTCTCCCCTAGTCTCTCCTCCTTTAGCCTCCATAGCCACCTTTCCCAATTCTTCCTTTCGCCGCCGCCGCCGCGCTGCCGCCGGTGCCACCACCCCAGCCAGGTGGTCCAACTCCCTAAACCCTAGACCTGGAATAATGGAAGTGGTTAATAAGTTTTAATATTATTACTAACTATTATTTTTAATGTTATTATAATTATCATTAGTCTAATTATTATTAATACTATTAATATAATTACTAATAGTACTACCCTTATTACTATTATTATTATTGTTAGCAGGTCCTAATGTCATCCCTAAGAACTTCTAATTAATGGTATTAAATAATACAAGACCCTATTAAGTTATTATTATTACTAATATTACTAGTATTACTATTATTATCCTTACTATTATCATCACTATTATTACTACTATTATCATTATTCTTGTTATATTGGTTATTACTC
This sequence comes from Tamarix chinensis, assembly GCA_030549775.1. Taxonomy (NCBI): domain Eukaryota; kingdom Viridiplantae; phylum Streptophyta; class Magnoliopsida; order Caryophyllales; family Tamaricaceae; genus Tamarix; species Tamarix chinensis. The sequence continues at coordinate 59,132,501 of CM060172.1, read as the reverse complement.
TTACTACTCTTACTGTTATTTTAGTGATTATTATTATTATTATTATTATTATTATTATTGTTGTTATTATTATTACTATTATTAATATTATTATCATTATTATCATTATTATTATTATTATTATTAGCATTATTATTGCTATCTTTATGTTCGCCATATCCAAAACCCTAACCGTATTTACCATCGTATTATCCTTAATGTTGTTGTTGTTATTATTATTATTATTATTATTATTATTATTATTATTATTATTATTATCATTATTATTATTATTATCACTACTGTGTTGTTATTACTATTATTATTATCATTATTATTATTGTCCTTAATATTATCGTTTTAGTATCCTTATCATGATTTGTTTTGTCACTAATGTTATCATTACGATTACTATTACTATTCCTACCATTATTATTAGCATTCTTATTATTATTAATGCTTTTAATAACATTATTGGAGCCCTTACCATAATACGGCAAAAATGATAAGGCTTACTCCGAGTAGTGGAGAAATTTAACTAATTATCTTAGGGATAATAATAACCCTACCTTTTTATTTATAAACTACTAGTTATTAATATTAGCCTTAGTTTTAGGCCATGATAAGAGTTAGATAGGGGTTTTGGTATTCCCGATAGAGGGAGATTAACTCATAGTATTTCCCTCTTATAGGTGATTCGAGTGAGAACTTTCGGGAGGCGTAGGAGAGTGCTCCAAGCCCGGCGCCGATCTAGGTAAGGGTCTAACTAAGGCCACTTGTATGATATGTGAACTATTGGTTGTGGATGTCTTATATGCTCATGTGGTATACTTATGTGTTATGCTTTAAATGTCACTATCTTATATGCCTTACGTGTAGCGCAGCATGGATCCAGGTACGTCTGTGTGATTGCTCGTACTGTGTTTGATGTGAATGTGCTTCAACTTATGATGTGTTGTGGCCTCAGGACATGCATGCTAGGGAATTTGGTGTGGCGACATAGTTGGGGACATGGAGAAAAGATTTGGGAAGAAATAACAAAAGGGGGGGAAATAAGTCGGTTAGAGAAGAGATGGGAGAAATCAGGGCTGCATGGGGTGGTTACGGTCTGCATGGGGGCAAATCTTACGTATAGAAAGGTGCCTCGGGGTGTGTGGAAGGTAAGAGAGGTGTTGTTTGGGTGTTTGGGGGCTCCGAGTGAAAATTAGTACGTGGACCAAAATAAGGGTGCTAGGAGGGTTCTGGACGCACGAGGCAGGAAAGGGTGGGCCACATAGGCCCAAGTTAGGGTTTCTGGAGAAAACCCTAAGGGAAGGTAGTGAGTGGACGTTGGGGTAAAAGGTGGTGGGCCCAGACCCACGCACTTAGGAGACGGGTTCTCGAAGTGAGCAAACTAATTAAGGGGAAGATGTCGGGCGAGTTAGGAGGCGCAAAGGTCTCAAGATATGAGACAGGCCCTCTTGGGAGGATGAGTATAGCCGAAGTTAGCCATGCATGTCTAGGGCGGTAACTTGTTGAAAAAGATACCATAAAATACTAATCACTTAAAGAGGAAGATGCTGAGCCGGGCCCAGACCGGTCCACCGGCGAATAATAGTGGCCAGGATCCGGGGTGCCCTGGAGACCGAACCACCGACGAATAATAGTGGCTAGGAGCGTTTTGCCCTGTATATATTTCCGGTCCACCGGCTATAATAGTGGGGGTTACCGTGCTCAGCAAACCAAATATATAATCGATAAGACATGGGAAAGATACTAAATACTTGCAGTGGAACACCATGTGAGTCGGGGCCAGACCGGTCCACCGACAAATAATAGTGGCCAGGAGCGTTTTGCCCTGGAGACCGAACCACCGGCAAATAATAGTGGTCAGGAGCGTTCTGCCCTGTACATATCTCCGGTCCACCGGCTATAATAGTGGGACACCCGCACTTACATGGATTAATAAAGAGTATGTGGAATTGAGCATGGTAATAAGAGAATTAAAGGATAAGTCTAATTGGAACATAATCGGCCTCACTATTTGTATTGTCTTATGTGCCTACATGATCATGCTTGTATTGTGTACTTTGTCTGTTCGGCCTTAGTTATTCGGTTACCTTGCTCAGTACGAAGCGTACTGACCACCCGTTTCATGGGTGCTGCTCATTCCCACGAGCAGAAGGCCCCACTGATCTAGTGCAGGTAGGTGACTCTATATTTGATGCCTACGACGCTTATGAGGCGTTGGGCGGGACCGAGAGCTGAGTTCGGACCCAACTTGGGGATCGAGAGTGGCGTGGCCGGAGTCTGTTATCACTTCACCTTTCTTATGTATTTTAAGTTTATTTATCTTGAGTGTGTGACGTTTCAACTTTCAAAAACCTTAAACCGTATCTTGAATTGTACTTTGAACTTCCGCACTCTGATTCTGTACTACTTAGGTTTTATCTATGAATGTGTTATGCTAACAACTCGTATTTGTTGGGTTAATCTGTTTTAGCCTTAGCACTTAGTACCGAGACGGTAGGAGTGAACCGTTCTGGTATTAAGTGTGGCGGTAACGCCCCCGAATTTACAAGTTTTATCTTTTGTTTCTGATAAACTTTTTTTTGAAATTAAACGAAATTTTTCAGGAGTAAATTTGGGGGTGTTACATTTCATAAGTATGAAGGGTGTTTTGGGCAATTATACAAGTATGAAAGGTAATTTGGTAAGTTGGCAAGTAAAAGGGTATTTTAATAAATAGGCAAGTAAGAGGGGTAATTTAGTAATTTTGTAAGTAAGGAGGGGTAAATTGGTAATTTTCATATAACATGACAATGAATTTAATAAACCTCCATAATATGATATAAGGGATATCAAATAATAGAATAAGGGTCTATGACCTTAGTATCACTTGTTGTAACCATATATATTATAAAGATAAGGGTATTTCAGCAAATCGGTGAATATCATAAGAATAATGCATGGTATATGGTTGAATGGATGAATGGATAATTAAAGGTATGATATGATGCTTATTTCATAATCATGTAAGAGGTGTCTTAACTGTTAATTATGCATGGAAATGCGTGGTGGATGTGCTAGAAGTACATGCTAGGGTTTATGTGTTCAATGATCCTTTGGTATAGAGTACTCGATTCTATGACCAGTAATATAATTATGATATGAGAACTTATTATGCCATATGAATAAATGAAAGTGAATTATGTGATGAAAATAGGTTATAAGAGGAAGCCTTATCCTTAGGGGCATTTTGGTCATTTTGACTCAAAGTGCCTAAGTAAAAGAATTAGAATCTAGGACGGCATTAGTGGATTATCTAAGTTAACATGGACAATAATATTCATAATGATTATTTAATATAAAAATGATTAAGTATGTGACTGATGTGTTCCTCATGGTCACCTTAATTAAGACACTAATAATTAAAGTGGAAGACCTCGAGATTAGGAATAGTGGCTCTTTAGGGGTCGCTACCCTAAAGACGTGGTTTAGCCCACGCCTATTTTGAATTTTTTTGGTGTACCTTAGTACCCCACCCAAGCCCTACATCTTACTCTATTTAGCTTTATGGACCTACTTAAGGGGTATGCATACTTATGGATTAAGTGTCCTTATCAGTAGAGTATTGTGTGTCCTCGTGCACCAGTGCAACCAGGGTGCCTTTGAGTCCCAGGATTGATGGTTGGAGGGTACCGTGCTGCTTGTATGCGCTAATATGACTAGTGTACCTCTGTGTATTCGGGTTCATGATCTCCCCCTCGAGTTAAATAAATGGAATTGTTGTGTCAATTAAGTGGAAAAATACTAATAATTTAAAGTGGAAGATTATTGAGCCGGGCCTAGATAGATTATATGAGTTGTATCGGTCCATTGGTTATAATAGTAGCTAGGAGCGTTTCGCCCTCGAGGTTTTATATGTGTACCGATCCACCAGTTATAATAGTGGCCAGGTGTGTGTTGTCCTGGAGTGTCTTTTGTTCCATCGTTATAATAGCGGGGGATTTCGAGTTCAATAAACCAAACCTTGGATGATAATAAATTATGGGAAAGATACTAATCACTTATAGTGGAACACCATGTGAGTCGGGCTCAGACCGATCCACTGGTGAGAATAGTGGCCAGGAGTATTTTGCCCTAGAGACCGATTCACCGTAAATAATAGTGGTCAGGAGTATTCTGGCCTGGAGTTATTTCCTATCCACCAGCTATAATAGTGGGGTTCTCGTACTCACATGGATATAATTCGCGAGATGATGTCGAATAATGTTTAATTAATAACTTAAGACCAGACAATGTTGATTTATTTTACCATTATGATCTATTGATATAGTATAAGTACGACCTTGGTGCCTGTCCCTCATGGTAAGTGCTGGAAGTGCTAAGTAAATGGACTTTCTGATATACAATTCTTGTAGTTTGTTGTGTTATTTATATGCATTGTGTAATTGCTCTTATGTTGTATGATGTGTTACACGTGAGCCTTGCCTTTTAGTTTTGTATAAAAGGTTACTTAGTACCGTAGTTTGAAGGGTTTTGTTTGTGGGCCCCTACCTATTCAATGAGTAGTGTTCCTTACAAGTTAGTCGTAGGTGCTATTCAAGTTCTTTTTGGGTAAAAATGTAAGGACCGTCCGGGAAGTTTTCTGAATTTATTATGTAAACCTTTATTCTCTCTGTCTAATGATTTTATTTCTGTAACTACGAATAGTAGACTTTATTCTTGCAATGTAATTTAACGCTCAACTCTAATTTAGTTATATAACTTGGGTTTGTATAACGTGCTCTCTTCCTTTTAAGCCTTAGCACTTGGTATTGGAATAGTAGAAGTAAATCGGTCTGATAGTAAGTGTGGCAGTAGCATCCCTAAAATTTACCTGTTTTGATTCCTCTTAACTTTTAATAAAATGAAAATTTTCAGTAGTAAATTTTGGAGGTATTACAATATTGACCTAATGGGGTGAAGTTAGGGTTTACATATCTTGAGTTATAAGTTTGAAACTCCCTCTTATAGTATTTGACATTATATTAACTAATGTTGATTATTAGAAGAAAGAAATTGTAAACAAAAAAAATGATAAATTATATATAACTTGGAAAGTTTAATTAGTCCTTGTGCTGCTAAATCTGATTTCAAATCAAAGTCTAGTCACCTATATTTTTTATATATTAAATATTATGAAAGAGATTCAAGGAGTTCAAACCAACTTATCTTATTTGTACTCTTATTCATGTGATATAAAAGTATAAATTTAATTATTTGAGTGCATATTCTTTATTATTTGGACTTGTTTGGTTAAGATTTTTCTCTTCCTAATTGTCATTTTGGTATATTCTATATAATAAAGTTTTAATGTCAAAAAAGGAGATGAAACAAAAAACCTAGATAGGTAGAAATTCAAGTCAATCGGTGAAATATTGGTTTTAATTCAATATTTATGTATCATAAAGTGTAAAAGTATTGTCTAAAAATTATACGATACTAATGTGAATTCATAAATAATATAATGAATGTACATCCTTTGGCGATACAAATTAAACATTCATAAATATTTCTTTGCTAGGTGCTGGGAGTAAAATAAAATTATAAATTTCAACTATCATAGTGTGTTTGGTTTCGGATAAATGTGGATTAATCGAGGTGAATCAATTGATTCATCCTATTTGAGAACGGATTTTATTAACCTCATTCATATAAATAGATATTAAAGTTTTACCTCTATTCACTATAATTAACTTTAATTTTATTAACTTCTAATTTCAAAGGTGGCGGGAATAAATGGAAAAATATAAATAAATTTTATATATTTATTTCAATCCAAATAAAAATTTTAGAAATTTAATTCTGATTTAGAGTTAGATTAATATCATTTAAATAATATTTTAAAATATTTATTTTAATTTATTTTCAATCTTTTTACTTATATTATTATTATTTTTTGTTTAATATCGCTACAATTTATTCTCATCCAAATAATATTTACGATAACTGTCTGTTGTACTTCTACCTTTCTGAAAACCGGCTCCCGGTCGATCTAGTTCGGTCTTGGAGCCGTACAACTACAAGCCCGTCTACCAGTCTAACCTGTAGTCGTGTTTCGTTGCATCGCGTTCCCAACGACTTCGCAAAACGAGTATTGCCTTCGTCAAATGAATTTACGTTCGTCGCGAAGTCTCCTCATATAGTCATTTTACAAAAACTATTTAAATAGCCTCAAATCAATCCATCCACGGCAGCAGCAGTTTAGACCAGAAGACGAGCAAAAAACAATGCAGAGAATCTTCGGTGTTAAGAAGCAGAAGGATCCTCCTCCTTCGGTCCAGGATGCTTCCGAACATGTATGCGTTTCGCCTCGATTCTTTCTCACTGCTCTTTGGAATCAAAATTTAATTTGTAATTTTTTATCACTGCGTCGAATTTTAATTTATTTGAACTTGAATTTATCCGGTATCCTGAATTAGGGCTTTTTTAATGTATGTTTTTCCCCTAGCTGAAAAATGGCCAGTGTCAGTGCTTTTCTTGTTAATTCTGTTGGAAAGGAAGCCATATCGTGGTCTTACGATTCTTTTTTGGAGAAACAAGCATGGTTTTATTGGCCATTTGATTATGCACTCTTTTGTTTTTGATCCATCTACACTTTCTCTCAGATTAATAAAAGAGGTGAAAACGTGGACGAAAAGATTAAGAGGCTCGATGCAGAACTTGCTAGATACAGAGAGCAGATTAAGAAAACAAGACCTGGTCCTGCCCAAGAGGCTGTCAAGGCTCGAGCTATGAGAGTGCTCAAGCAAAAGCGGATGTATGTCTATCGTCCCTGCAATCACCTTTGCCATTATTTTCTCTTGAAATTAAATTTGTCGAACTTGCATCGTATATATACTGTCTCAAAAATACCGAGGGGTTTCCAATTATGGAGCTCTGGATCACCGAGTCCTTAACTACACTGCCATATACTGATTGTCGAGTTCTAACGCTGTGTAAATGATGGTTATGTTTAATCTGTTTTGATTATGTAGTGTGTAATGCAGCCTTGGACATGCTGACACGTCAGTTATGTTCTACTAGAAAGGCTGTCTTAATGGATCGGTCGTTATCAATGCTCTATAAATTGGGGGGCTGGGTATCAAGTAGATCTTCAATGGACAGAAAATTGCTGCACTGGGCTTTGTTGTTATTTTCTATGGTCTTTTACTCTGTAAATGTTATATTTGTTGCCACTGAGAGATTCATTTCCTAGTAATTCATGCATATGAACTGCAGCTCTAGGCATCCGTTTTAAAATGTTGTGCAGAGAATAATCCCAACTGGAAATGAATATGATTAATGTACAGTACTGGGCATGTTCATTAAAATCTTCTGTGTAGTCTGGTTACACAAGGCTCCCATTGTTAAAATTGACGAGTAGCTTGATAAAAGAAAATGGATAAATTATCCCCATGCTCCCAGTTGCTATTTAATTTGTCATTTTTGGAACTTAAACCTTCTCTTAAAGATTGTAATATAATGGGATAACATCTCACATATCTATGTATCTAACTAATATAAGCATAATGCATCATATACCCCTTTTAGATTTTCATTATACCAAATGCAATTGTATTTATGTGTTTAGGTTCCTGATGCCCTTCATGTTTAACGTCTGCTTTGCTGATGTGGCTGTCAAGTCATTACAAATGTAAATGATATTGCTACATTGGTAGGCTATAATGCCCTTCTTTTTCAACCTTCCAACCCCTTCAACACACTTGCCATTCCAAAAATATTCTTCAATTGGATAAAGATCCCAACACATTTAGGTGAAGAGCAAAATCCCAATCAAATTTCTATAAATTGTCCTCATTAACATACCCTAACACTGCCAGACTTGTCACCATCATACCCACCGTCACAATCTCCAATAGACTAGAATCACATAAATCACAAAACCAAATTTGATTAACATAAGGAAAACAAAAAATATACAAAGGGAGGAGTTCGAAGATGCAAGCTATGCTCCACAAAATTCAAGGTAAGGGTATGGTGGAAATCTCAAGTATTTCTCAAATCTTAGCTTCAAGAGAGTAAAGTGGAACAGCATTGAGGAATTTGGTAGGAGTTCTGGTAACCATACGGCAGTAAGACCAATAGTAGTTAATCCACCTTTATTTTGAATACTAGACGTAGCCCCCTAGCCCTCCTCATTTAAATTGTAAGGTGGAAATTTCAAGAATTTCTCAAATCTTAGTTTTAAGGAGTAAAGTGGAAGAGCATGGAAAAATTTGGTAGGTCTTGTAATCATATAGCAGAAAGACTAATCACAATTAGGGGTATTCATAAATCAGATATTCAATAAAATGCTTCGGAAAAAAAAAAGCTTCAGATTTCCCACACTTTAGATAATCGGAATTCCGGACTGGATAACAAATAATCCGTTGGATATATAAAACTTTTGAGTAGGCTACAAATGAAATATATCGGATAATATTTTTTTCCAATCGAAAGATAATAAACTAATCCAATTTGAATCGATTTGGTTTAATGATTTTATTCGAGTCTCAACTTACTTTATATTCAATTAGCAATTCTAAATTTTGGATAATATTTAAATATTTATTAAAAATAATAAGTAAAAAGTTTATACATGGTTATAATTTATCAGATTGGATATTATTTGTATTTGTTGGATCAAATATCCGATTTGTTTGATTTTTTATTGATCGAGTCGGTTATTTGATTTGAAAAAAAATATTAGATCAGTTATTTTATTTTTTGGATCGGATCGATTCATATATTGCATCGATTCATTAGATATTGGATAACATAACCTCTATTTTAAATACTAGACGTAGCCCCAGCCCCCCTACTCATTCAATGTTAGGGGCAGCAGCAGCACCGGAAGGAGTGGCGGTTGTAATAACATTGTCAGTACTGCTGGTGCTGTTAGCACTGATGACAATCTAGCTGGTGTGGTGACCTTATCTGAGAGTAGTCAAGATCAATAGCCGATTTCATTCCCAGAACTGAGCCTGACCCGGCATGTGGTTCTGTTGGTGTTGCTAATTGAAGGGAGGAATTTCCACATGGTAGATTTAGTCACTAGGAAGCTGAAAATCTGATGAAATTTTCGCTTTGCCGAAGATATAATTTTGATTTTCCCCTGGTTTCTCCTTAAGTTGCATGAGAGAAATTTCTATTTGTGTTTATGGGAACTCAATATTGAGAAGTTGCAGTTAGTTGAAGTGAAGAAGAAGACTTGGTAAGAGTATGAGAGGAAGGAGAAACAAGCTCTTTTACCTGGTTATGTGAACAAGGTAATTAGGGAGTATTCAAATCTATGAGGTTTTTGGACATCTCTATGAGGTTTTTGGAAGATAGGATGTCAAGTTTTTGATTAAAAGAGGAGACAAGACCTAGTCTAAAGGTAAAGATGGGTTTTTATTGAAAAATTAATGGTTTCAGTCCAACAATAGATGAAAGGGCATGCTATGCTAAAAGACTGGAATAAGTTTGACTAGGGGCATGTGGTATATTATGCTTAAATATTTTAACTTGAAAGAAATTTGAGGACTTATTAGCTATGTAATATGATATTTAGAATAGAATCCCATGTCTAGATGGGCTCATTAGGGCTTTGCTGAATGGTATTGGTAATGGAAACTACTTAAAGTTTTATCAAGAGTGTTGACTACCGGCAAGAGCAAAAGAGAAGCTCTAGAGCTTCCACTTTATGAAAAATCTACAGAGTTAGTGGATACAAAATTATGTAACAGTGATATATAAAGAATCAGGTAATGAATAGACAAATTGCTTGTTTAGTGGTTGAAAAATGGAGATTGAGGTGTAATCACTTTGTCATTGTCTCAGATTTTATTTGAGTGTCAAGGCTGCTTTGAGCTAAATATTTCATCCTTTCTTGTAGTTATCTGTATGAATAGGATTAAGCAATGATTTGCAACATATTTGCTGGTTTTGATGTCCGACAGTGCAACGTTTCATTTTTGTAATGCTTATTTTATTTTATTTTATATCTTTCAGTCAATTTTCCAGTTCATCCCTGTTGCTTTGCTTCCCTTCTCAGTTCCTCTCTACATCTCTTCATCTTCCATTAATCTTTCATGGAATTCTCCTATTTTGGACTCTGCTCTTTCTTTGTCTAATTCTGTACCCAGAAGTGACTAAATCAAGCTGTTCTAGTCAGAGATGGATGATGTGGATCTGTTACAGATGGAGATCGACAATCACTAGACTGGGTGAAATGGATGGGGTGTACTCAATGGTGTGGGAGTAGACGTTGAAGAATCTGATGGAGTTGTTTGCTAATGTATTCAGAATATATGATTCTGATAAGCATTTCTCACAATGAGTTTTGCTGCTGGATTCATGTTTTTAGTCGCTTGATTTGTGAATTGAGTTCTGGTTGGGCGTTTGGGATTTGATTTTGCAGCTAGATTGAATTGGATATAATTGAACATTAATATTGTTGAATATCAAAGCATACAATTAAATAACGGTCCTGCTATAGCGTAGCAGCTGCTATTTAGCAATTTTTGGGTCGACCGCGACGCGAAATTACCGATACGCTACGGTTTTAAAATTTCACATTTATTGGCCGATAAATTGCCGGTAAATCGGTATCGCCAATAAATCGAAAAATATCACTGATAAATCAGGATAAATCGCTGATAAATCCGCGATTTATTGAGAATTCTTGAATCTACTGAAAAAAGCATGCATGATAATTTTTTTTATTCATTTACTATATATATCTTGGACCAAGTTACTATTGAATTATAATAAAGTATTACGATTTATTATCTTCACATTCACTATTAAATAACATGTATTTTTTCATTCTAAGGTAAATTTAGGGTTATTAAAAAAATTTAGCATATAATGACTCACTTTAATACTTCTAATATAATATAAAACACTAGTTTATTGAATATTTATATTCAAATGATCCATAAACAATAATTAGAGTATATGGTGAAATAAAATTAAAAATTTACGCCGCGATGGCCACGACACATAATTTATCTTTCGCGACGCTCCGATACCGTGACACTACGACCGCGACCACGATTTAATTGCTTGTATCAATTTGAGGGGTTCGGGCGCGTAAATTGGGTTCCAAACTCTGATGAGAGCAAAGGTTGTAATCGGTTAAACTTGATTCAAATACACGAATATTTGATTTTACATGGATATGTGTGACACCTGTGAGATGTGTATAATTCTTGCTCTCATTTCGGTGATTGCATGTGTTATTTGACATTTGAAGAAGAGAAAAAACACTTATTGTGAACCTAGGCATTGAGAATGAATTGGAGACCATCTTAGTTTCTTATTTCAATAAATTTTATAACTATGCAATGCATGAAAATTTTGTACCAGATTTAAAGCACACGTTATTTATTCATTTACCTGAAATCTGGTTGTGTCTTTAGCCGTTGAAGTTTGGAGCTTTGCCTGGCATGCTTTATACTCCCTCTGATTGACAATATAAGGCCTATAGTTTATTAAAATTTGTTTTACAATATGATTCCTTTTACAAAATAAAAATAAAAATATAGAGCATTAAATGCTTTATTACCCATTTTGCCCTTCTATTCTCATTGGTAATTACAATAAAGTATTATTAGAGGAACACAATTAATGTAAGGGTATATTAGTGAATTTAGATGTCAAAGTTTCTAAATTTATTACTTTTTAGTATGCGAGCTAAAAAATACTATAGGTGTCAATGTTTCTAAAATTAATGGAGGGAGTATTAGAATTCGAATTTTCTAATTGCACTTTTGAGGATCCAACAGGATGCATGTCTTCCTTCAGAGTAGTGGGGATAGATCAAGATTCCTAGTGACATTAGCTAGTTGTTTCCTGAAATTTTTTGCCAATATTTATGGCATGAATGATTTTCCTTTACAAAAAAAAAAAAAAAAACAGCTTATATGTTGATAGCCTGAAACTTGTTTTAGTTTCTAGCTTTGTTGCCCTGTATAGATTATGAGGGCTCGTGGCCATTTATTCACTATAGAAATCAATCTCCAATTGGCCTTCTGATAGTGTGGATGGTCCCTTTTTTATTTCTTGAATGGCTAGGTTTGATCTTTTCAAGGTATTGGGGATGCACCAGTGGTTTCCACTTCATAGGGAGTGTTCCATTTTTGCTGCATCTGTTGCATTATGTCAGTTCTCAAGCTCTTTTGCTCTTTCAATAATGTCCACTATGTCACACTTGGTTTCACTCTGTCCTCCATCTCCTTCTATTACAGTATTGAAGTTTAAGATATTTTTCCAGATTCTGGCACTTGTGTAGCTATGGAGCACAGTCCTTGAGTACGTTGATGCTCTGAAAAGTGAAAACTATCCAGTCATTACGAGCAGTGTTTGAAAAAGAGGTGCACCTAAGGTGCAAGGTGCTGGGGGTGGGGGGCTTTTCTGGTGCTAGGCGAGGCGAGGTCAGTGAGGTGAATGTAAGGCGGCTGAGGCGCACAGAGGTGCATGCCTTTCAACAGAAAATCATGTAGGGACTTGGGGGAGAGAAGTAGATATTTTTTGGAAAAGGGGAAGTCTATTTATAGTTTTGGTTGCATTGAAAATATTCTGCAATCAATGTGGGGATTGGGAAGAGCAATAATGTTTTTGGAAAAGATGTATCGTGTAGTACTAGTCTAGTACTCAACATAGGCTGCAAGCAAACACGATTCAATGACAAAGAGACTTATAGACATAACATAGAGAGCTGAGAACCAGAGACAACAAGAAAAAGTGGTCCACACTATCTGCTATTATGCAGACATACATACAAGGTATTTTTGAGTAGGGATGAAGATGTATTTATAGAAGATGATTTTAGAGTAGAATGCTAGTATTGGTAGTACTTATAGAAGATGATGTTATGGTATGCTGAAAACTTTAGTCATTTAATCATTTTTAGTTTTTTTGAGTAATTTTGATGCCTCACATCGCCTAAGCGTGCGCCTGCGCCTTGTGCCTAGTGCCTAGGCTCCAGGAACCTTATTGTTTTTAGGCCTTTTCAAACATGGATTACAGGGTTAAATTTTGATACCTCAGATCCTATTGATCATTGTATATGAAGATAAACTTTGTTCAGATCTAGGAAGTGAATATCATCATTGTTGAAGATAATTACCCGTACCCTATGGAAGAACAGCATTTGTAACCTATGGGCTTTTGGCTAATTGATGACGGGTACTGTGGTGACACCTAGGTTTACTTGCTAATAATACTCCTGGCCACCCTGAAAGAAAGGGGTCAGATCTCTTCCTCCATTTATTGGACCATGGGTCTGTCGTGGAGTAGGTTATTGGTGATAGTCACGAACAAATATCTAACTAGTTATCACCTCTAATCATTTATTCAATTCTTCATCTACATTAATATCTTCATGCATGGTCTCCATTTCTGAGATACTCATGCTAATCATTGTTTATTTAATCCGAGTTTGACTTGATTCAATCTTGTAGTTTACTGTTATGAGTTGTTTGTTCTTTTCAGGTATGAAGGGCAGCGTGACATGCTCTATAACCAAACGTTCAATCTTGATCAAGTTGCTTTTGCCTCAGAGGGTATAAAGGATGCTCAACAAACTGTATGTAATAGGAACTTGGAAATTTAAGGGTTTGGATATATCCTTTTTAAGAGCATTTGTCATAATCTCTAATGTAGGATTCAATTTTTTCTCTCTTCAGTATAAATTGATAAACTTGCATCAAATATACTTTCTTGAATTCTTATGGATAAGTAATTTAATTGACATAATTAAACCAGTGGGTGAAATATTTCACTTCCATTTATGAAATTATGATGCGGCTATGATCACCTCAAAATTTCCTATAGCATCTCAAAATGCAGTCTGTTAATACTTGAGTCTTTAGTCTGTCAAATGAGTTGGAACATACTGTACGGTAAGATTAGCTAGAGTATGACGTTCTGTATGAATCTTTTTTATAAAAAAAATTATTTGCTTCTTTTGGTAGCAATCCAGAACGTGACTTGAAGTATAACTTTGTGTGCTCCCTGATTGTTGGAACATTCTGCCTACCTTATGAGAGCTAGGAGATTAGTTAGCATTGCCAACAAAATGTCTGTTTTAGTGTTAAGATTTGTGCCATATATTACGTTGGCAAAGTAGCAAAAATCTGGGATAGCTGATACACACTTTGTTGGGTTTTCAGTTGTCTTGACAGTGTAGGTATATTCTGTATATACTTGAGTTAATTGCCTGGCCTCATCTTGCATTTTCCTCTCTTTGTCAGATGTCTGCTTTGAAAGCTGCAAACAAGGACTTGAAAGGAATGATGAAGACAGTGAAAATTGAAGATATAGATGTGAGTTTACATATACTCATTGCATTCCCCTCGCCACCCCTCCCCCGCCGCGTGTACAGGAATCCTGATGTGGGACACTCAAATTCTTTTTATTTCTCTCAGAACTTACAAGATGAAATGACAGACCTGATGGATATGAGCACTGAAATTCAAGAGACACTTGGAAGAAGCTATAATGTACCTGATGACATTGATGAGGATGATTTAATGGGTGGTAAGTATGAAAGCACATTGAATTCTAATTTCTACATCTCTTTGGAAGTGATACATCTTTTCTGATTTTGTGGATCTTTCTATAAACTTTCCCAGAGCTTGACGCATTGGAGTTAGACATGGAATCTGAAAGTCAGGGGGTTCCCTCCTATCTTCAACCGGACAAGGACTCTGACCTTGAATCAGAGCTAAACCTGCCATCAGCACCGACTGGGGCTGCAGCAGTGCCAGCAGGAAGGACCAATGCTCAGGTAGACGTTTACTTGTTTTTTTTTGTGGGGCCATATAGACCTACTAGTAAATATGATCCTATGCAAGTAACCCGGACCCGTTTTTGACCCGAAAATTGAAATTCCATATCAACTTTAAACCCAAACAACTTGAAAATTGACCGGAACCTTACAAACTTGATAATAACCCGCACCTGAACTGACCCAACCAGAAAAAACCAACCCATACTCAACAAATGACCGAACCAAAAATGACTTGTCTTTTACCTGGACATAAACCCAAAATTAACCCAAACTAAAATCAAATTCGATCAAAAAATGCAACATTTTACTCTATATAAATTACTACATAAATATTAATAAAATATATTCTTAATACAATTTTGTGTAAAAGAATATAATACTCAACCTTTACAGCAACAGATAAAACTAAAATAGTAAGACTCTGTTATTCTCACTTTATTTCATATTAGATTAGCACTAAATAGTTCATATTATATTAGATCATATTAATTGTTATTATTATTATTATTATAAATATAAAAATTTATACTTATTATTATTATAGTTATTATAATATATATATTTCTCATAATAATAATAATAATAATAATTATTATATTGTTAAACAGAATAATAATAACATTAATTATTATAATTAATATTGATAATTATAATTATTATAACAGCCATACCAATAGTTATAATTGTAATAATATTTATAGCAATAACTATAATAATAATGATTTGTGATTAATATTATATATATTATGATAATAATTATTATAAACAATGATAACAAATCATGAAGTTTAACTTATTTTTTATACTAAATTAACAGTTAAGGTTAATTTGAATTTTGAATTGTATTCACCCAAATCAAACCCGATCTAACTCAAATTTCATAAACTTGATTGGGCAGACCTTGACCCAGTTTCGTTCCAATCCAAACTTGACTTGAATCATCACAAACCCAAATTGAACTAAAAATTGAAGTAAATCTGACCCAACCTAAAACCTGATCCGATTGTGCAGCAAACCCAATTTTAACCCAACCCAAACCCAACCTATATGACTCTTTTGCCACCTCTGGCTATACCATTCATGAGATGACTTAATTGTTACCATGGTTTGATATGATGTATTTGAAATTCTTTCTTTCTTTTTTCCCCTACTGATGTCCGAATTTAAAGTCAGAGAGAATGGAGAGAGCTTATTGCTATAGAAAATGATAGCGCACAAGAATTTGAGGACCTGGGAGCCTCCCTCCAATATTCTCACCCAAATGTTAACTGATTTACTCTCTCTTTCCTCTCTGCTTTTATTAGCTTACTACCCATGGCTAAGCAAAATGATTCAGCGATTTACTTACTACCCAATATTCTGTTGTGCCTGCCTAAACCTTCTAATGTTCCCCTGCTGGCTGCTGGTGCACCCTTCCCAGCTTAGGTATTCCTCTGTTCTCTTCCTTGCCCCTCCTAACATACGTAAACTTAATAAGAGGCCTGTCTGAACTTGCTAATTAGATGTTAAATTAATTTACCTGGATCCATTATCTTCTGTGGATTTCCGTTTCCCTTTGAAGCCTTGAAACTGCAACTGGTGTAATGTTAGGTACTAACCTATTTTTATTTGTGTCCCTGTTTAAGCCCTAACCCAGGTTTAGCCTTTGCTGCTGCTGAGTCTATGAAGCTTACTTATTTTAATTTTTGAAATTCTTTTTTTTTCCTTAATAATATAAAGGGTGGAAGGAGGCATCTTGGAAATAGAGCCCTCCTGTTTAGGCAAAAATAGCATAGGATCTCCCATCTTTCATGAATTATCCGAATTGAGCAATAGCTACTTCACCCAATTGGGAAACATTCTCATCCTAGCCCCAGAAAAGGCAAATGGAATCCAAACCAGGGGGATTTATCCTTGGACCCCTGCCTGTAGTTCTAGATCAGATGGCTATGCGCTTATTCGGTTATGCTTAGATGATCGTACCACGTTTCCTACTTTCAGATTATGTTTTAACATGATTGCTTTCTGGGCAATTAGCCTAGTTTGTCCCCAGAAAAGGGGGGGGGGGAAGGGCCATCTGTAAAGCTGAAAGGATATGGAGCTCTCAGAATATACTGGTCTGTCGTGCAAGTGAAGATGACTTCTGCTATGATCCTCATTAGCTTCAAAGCTCTCTTATTTCATTAACATAAAAAGAGGCCACTCAATGTAAATTTGCAAGGATGAATTATAGTGAGATTTTCTATTGAATTGCTTGTTTGCTCATGAAATTTTTTATTTTATGTAACAGCACGAGGATGAACTTGGTCTGCCTACTGTACCTCGTGCGTCGATTCGTGGTTAGGAGGGTCAGCAGCCTCAAAAGTGTTGGTAGTGCTTATGGCTTGGATATGCTAGGCTGGCATTTGCCTTTTGTGCAGAATCTGTTTATCAACTCTCCATCTTCTTCGCCTTTGTTTATCGATTCATGTGTATTCTTTACTTTTAATTTTCATCTTTTAAAAGTTTATTATGTTTTTGATGTTTATTTTAATTTGTAGTACATTTTATTGGTATAGTGTTTGTTTTTGTAATGAGCATTACGTTGGACGTCATTTGTTCTGATCGGACGTAGACGTGGATGAAGAGTTCTTCGTCTCAATACTACAATTTCTGCGCCGGATATCCTCTTCTTCCACTCCTCTCCGTTTAAGCGAAGCACATTTGGCTTTCTACATTTGTGTTATTAAAGCCATCGAATGTTTTTATGGGTCTTATCTACGAGAAATTGTTGAGTAGAGTTTCGTATGTGGTATATCAGGGGAACCCCACGAGCATCGTAGTTCTTACTGGAGTATGGAAGTAGGCCCTAGTGATATTTGTTGCTTAATACATCACTTTTTGCAGTTGTCTGCCAACTTCACTTGTAGTGCAAGGACTTATATCTGCCAACTCCACTGAAGTCGCAAAAGGCATGAACTCCATATGAATTGCGACCCATGATATGAAGTCGAGAATGAATGAAAGGGCTCCTACAATAAGGACAACGGAGATCTTTGAGCCGACAAAGACAAAAATGATGTACATCAATTTTGTTATTGTCGTTGCCAAAATATCAAGCTAGGCCAGGAAAATAAGGGTCAAACGCCATGTCAAAATATCGAAGACTATCTAAGACGCGCCGCTATTCGATTAGTGAAGACGACGTTGTCTTTTTATTAAAAGTTTGTTTGACATTGTTATAAAAAGAGACTATTTAAAATAATTACTTGTTTAAAAAAATTGGGATAAAATTTTGTCGTGAGTAATGGTTTCGTTCGACTCAATAGAGGAGCATAAGGAAGTCGCCACAAGAGCTTTGGATGGATATTCATTCTATGGACGAAAAGGAAATATATAGTGTCTACAACAGTCAACCATCCTTGCAGGATTGATAAGCAGCTGTCGAGTGCTGGCTAATTGTTGGGTTGAAACCATGTCCTCGCAGAATTGAGTTGAGACCCATAAAACCTTCAACCGAACAATTGATTTCAACTCCTTTTAGACAGACAGACAAACGTTCATGGAAGACACTAGTGTAGGATTAAAAAAAAAGCCACTACAATTTTATATGTTATTATTTTAAGACTGTATAATACCACTAATCAACGAACATAGTTCAGCCAAAAATAAAGGTTAATAGTACGGAAGATTTTTGTATAAATATAAGGTATATAACATGATATTTCATTTTTTTTTTAGAATGGAGGCCCAACGCCAAACATAACAACCTCCTGCGAAAGGACAGGAATAAAAGTTACAAAAATGGAACCTACGCCGTCCATAAAACAACAAAACATCGGTACTAGTCCGAGATCAGGTACCCGCTAATTCAAATACTCAATAACAGAAAATAGAAAATTTGCCGAACAGATTCACCGGGTATTGTGTTTGGATTTAAGTATATAAATATGAGTTGAGTGATTATTATTCATGACCTACTTATTTTGACTAAGCCGTGCATAACATACGATTGAAAATTACATATAGGTCACGTAAGTATAAGCAAATAATTTCATGTAAACGTCGGTTATTTTTACTTCAGAAATCAAGTCACTGTAATAAATAATAATAATGTCTTTAAAGTTGTGTCATTGTATTTTTTTTTTGGGATAATATTTATGAGTGACCTAATACTGAATTAAACTTAAGCAACCAACCAAACATAATCCATCCATTAATAAAGTGGGTTCCTTGCTCCCTTTAAGTTCATCTTGTTTCATCAGACCTCAGTAACCTGTGCATCTAATACAGAGAAGCTAATTCTAAACTTTCATAACAAGTTATATATATAAGCAAGCATAATGCTTTAGTTTGTTCACCTCTTCCAACAAGCAAAAGATCACCCTCCCTTTTTGAGGGTGAAAACATTCTTAATCGCCTCATTATTTTTGTCCCCACGAAACTAATCCAAGCATAGATACACGCACTCATGAGCCAACCTTCAACTTCTTGGAGGACAAAAGAAGGAGTTGGAGGGGGGGGGGTTATATGCGAAGAAAAAGGGGTGCAAGAATAGACAGTACAGCAAGTTATAAAACTTGCGTGCATAAAGCTGAACTATGAAGCAGCAGCAACTGTCATCATAGCAGGTACAGCAGCAGCTGCTGCCACATCCACAACTTCTGGAGGCGTGTACTCTAAAGTTGGTGGCGCCACTTCAACTTCTGGCTCCACAGCTACCAGCATTTCTGGAGCCATGATGATCTCCTCCTCGGCAGGAGGTGAAACTTTAGTGTGATGAAAATCAATTTGAAGCCGGTGATGGAGAGGTGTGGATGCCATCAGTCCTCTCTTCATATCAGCTTGCAGTTCCCTTATAGGAATAGCAGCCATGAAACTCTTTATGTACTCTTTACATGATTCTTTGCCACTACAAACTAAAACCTCTTCTTCTTCTTCCTCTTCCTCCTTACCCATTTGTCCCGTTTCCGCTATGTTAGTCTCTGCAGCCGTTGAAACAGCTACTACTGCCACCGACTCAGCTTTGTCAGGCTTTCTGGTGTTGTCAGTTACTTCCTCTTCCCTGGATGGAGTCTCTAGCAGCGGTTGGCTGTTAACCTTTTGGTTGTTTTCTGCTCTTGATGATTCCTTTGGAACCCTCTTGATGGTGGTCTCTCGGTCAAACTTTAGAATATAGGCCTGATTACAGCCTTCGTAGAGCCTCTCTCCCAGGGTGTCTATGATGTAATAAGCATCCTGATCAACCTTCAGGATAAAAAAATGGTCATTCCAGCTAACAATATAAACTAAAGGATCCTCATGGCTGTGGTGGGCACAATCGCAGCCGTCTTGTGAGATTTGACAAATCTCATTATCCCAAATGCTGTCAAAAGACATGGCACCGTGAAGGAAGTCAAATCCTTCCTCATTCAGGCCTTCAGGGCGGAAGAATCCAACAAACGACTTATCATGAATAACTGAGAGAGGACGGATTTTAGCTTGGAGAATCGTGTCCAGATCAAAGTGTTTGTCAGGGAATCGTTCCCTGTAGGCTTCATTGTCGCAGAGGTTTCTCCATTGGAGTGAGCCTTCCCTGATTAGACTGTCAAAATCAGATTTAATGGGCATCTGCCCTTGGTTGGAGTGGATCCAGTTGGCAATGACAGCAACTAAAGCAGTGCATGCACTTTCCCCGGCAGCCCTCTCGTTCCTTTGATCGATTGAACCAAAGAAGATTTGAGTATGAAGCTTCATGCATCCATCGCGGCTTACTACCTCTTTGAACTCCCAGCATCCAACAGTGAAATCGTCACCCCCGAATTCAGAGACTACTGTTGGTGATTTTTCTTCCCTCTTAGAGCACTGCTATATGCATGAGTTCATCAGGATATTTTCATTATGCTATTCATAAGATTTCTTCATAAGGTATGTCAAGATGAAGAAAATAAGGGACAAAGATGGTATGAAAGGATCAACAACATCAACAGCAAGGTGGAGGGGAGGGGGCGAAAAGAGTAGTTTAAAGATGGAGGCATCACCTGCAAGAGCAACTTGTCAGATGAACTAAGTTGCCTTCGATCGAAATCAATGTCATCTCCACCTTCTTCACCATACTCTTTCTTCAACAGAGGCTCTCCTTTATTTTTTGGAGACCTCTTGAAGCTCAACTTCCCCTTCCTCCAATTTAAGATGCCAAGTTTTTGACTTTGCTTTAACGACTGCTCAACTTGAGCAACTACTAAATCTTGATCAAGTACATGACTTTCATCAGGTTTAGGGCTGGAATAATACAAGCGATCCTCATCCTCACACCCAATCCCTGAACCATGATCACTTCTGGCTAAGTTCAACGACACCAAAGATCCATAGCCAAATGAGTTCTGCATATCAGCCTCCACCTTGTTACTTCCCTCAGATTCACCCTCATCAGTGTCGTTAAATGAGTCGGTGTCAAATGGGTACTCCGATTCCTCACTTCCTGTTGAGAACTTTCCATCACTGCTGGCTTCTTCTCCACTAGATGACTTC
Organism: Tamarix chinensis; assembly: GCA_030549775.1. Classification (NCBI taxonomy): domain Eukaryota; kingdom Viridiplantae; phylum Streptophyta; class Magnoliopsida; order Caryophyllales; family Tamaricaceae; genus Tamarix; species Tamarix chinensis. The sequence goes on along the minus strand of CM060172.1, from coordinate 59,111,269 downwards.
TTTGATTTTCTAGACGAAATGAATTCTGTCAAGCTTTTCACCTTCTCCAATCTCCTTCTAAATGTAAGACGCTCATCCTTTTCAACAGGACCTCCAAAACATGGTGAAAGTGGAGCAGGCAGTGATACCCTTTCCCTTGGTTGTTCACTGACACCTAATTCCACTAGCCTAAGAAGCAACTACAAAACATATGGCATTTTACCTGTGATAAGAATCTGTTCATGATAATACAATCTCCAACAGAAACTACGCTTATAATAGTAAGAAGAAAGGGAGAAAAAAGGGGTAAAAAACATAGCACACAAAACGTAGTACTAAATGGAAGACAAGAAAGTGGAACTCACGCAAAGAGAGGGGTTGCAGTCAGCACTGGCACTCAAAAGTGTGAGAGGAACATTGATATTGAACTCTTTCTCGTCTTCTAAAGATGCAAATTCTGCAAGGTTTAACACCATAGGACCAGCAACAGCAGCCTTTCTCTTCTGTCCTGCATCGGATGCCTGAAATATACCCAGGAGGCCAACATCAAGACTACTTACAGTGGTAACTTATCGCCATCAACGAAGATTATAATAACAATAATAATAATGATGATGATTTTAATATATATTATTCCTATTTTTGTGAAAGAGAGAAAAAAAGGGGCATATCAGCCCCACAATCATTATAAACTCCTAGCCAGAATGAGAAGATCATAAGCAATATTTGCAGATTTAACAGAATATGAAAGCCAAAGGCCAGTATCATGTAAGCCAATTTCCTTCCTATTCGACATGTAGCTGTGATGATCATATAATCATTATCATCATAATTGAACAAGAAAAAACACATGATTAAGGATGTTGGGGAGAAGAGGCAATATCAACTCTTAGCACCTTATGATCAATCTAACAAAAATAAAATCAAAGAGACCAATTATCATCATCTCACCAAAAGTCAAAACTTTCAATACAAACTTTCTACAGAAGTGAAGGGGACTGTAATGGAACAAGCACAAGCGATACGATCGGCAAGTAATCCAAGCTTAAAACACCGCAAAATAACATGCAAGTAGTTGAAGAACAAGAGATAAAAGGCAAAAGGGTCGAATGAAATCAGACTCACATTCAAGACGATGAATTCCAATTCCCATGGATTAAGAACCGCTCCCTTATACCCAGAAAAACCACAAACTCTCGTGAATTCCTCGTCCCACTGAACAACTCCATCATCCCGTAAACACTCTTCTCCTGTGAAATCCCTCTTCACACTCTTCCTTCCCAATGCCCTCAACCCATTATTACTCTTCGATGACCCTTTCCACTTAATTTCAATCATCAATTTCGTCGGCCCATCATCCGTTATTGCGTTCGTCAGCCCCTTGAGGCAGCGGATCATAATTGTTGCTTCGAATTGCATAGATTGAAGTGGAGGCTTTGTCCTCCACTTGATCATGTTCAAAACCATGGAATCGAGCACTTAATTCTGTTCGAAATTGGTCAAAAAGATAAAATTTTGAACGTAAGCGCTGAATCCGTGAGCGTTTCAGGAGATTGTTTTTGCGTAGGAACTGGGAAGAAGACAGAGTGGCCAGAGAAATTTCGTGGGTTTAATCTAGAGGCGAGAATATAGTAGTGCAAAAGAGTTGACTTTGGGAGGCGCAAATTATACAGCAGAGATGAACAGGGCTGAAATTGTCTTCGGGACAAAACTGAAACAGGGAAAGCAATGTGCGCTGATTATGAATTTATGGTACCAGTCTGTGCGTGCGAGAGCGAAAGCAAGAGGCTGGCACATTGATCTGTTTCTTTTGGGAAGTCTACAATAAAGGGCTGGTTACTTAGTTTAGTCAACCTCTAGTTTGGTGAAAACCGAAAAGCATCTCTCTACTGTCATTCACTCTTTCTTTTATTTTTTTTATAAGGAGAAATTTTATAGAAATCCACGGCAAAGGGGTAAGTAAAGATACGTAAAAAATTTGATATCCCAAAGTTCCACTTGATATTTAAAAATTTTAATTTGTTGTTAAAGATATCTGATTTAATTTTAGTAAAAAATATTTAATATTTTAAAATTTTATTTTTTATTAGATTATTTGATTTAAAAAAATATCTGATATTTTATTGGTTATTTTAACAATATATTATAATATTATATTTTTATATTTTGAAGTTTTAAAGTCATATTTATTTTTATATTTTAAACTTTTATAATAATATTATAATAATTATTTTAGAGAAAATAAAACAATTATATGAATATAGGCATGAATATTAATTGAAATATGGTATTTATTTTTAAAAATATTATTGCAAAAGTTATTAAATTGATAAAATAGTATTTTCATACAGATATTAGATATATCCGAATCTGATCCATATTCAGTTCATATCTGTTAGATATTCGAAATTCAAATATTCAATCTAAAAGAGGCGGAATATATATAAATAATAATAATAATAATATTTGACTAGATACAAATATCTACATTTACTCACCCCTAGTGGTAAGGGCTTTGGCATTACTGTAAACATTTTTCCTATCCCACCAACATTAAAAAAATTTTTACAAAAAAATGTTAAGGCTACAATACAAAAACCACAACCCAACCAACTCTACTAGATCAAATAGAGGAGTCAAATCAAAATAGGGCAAAGGTAGGAAGAAGTTGTCCCTGACGGGGTATCAAGCCTTGACAAGGAAAAGAATAAGCATCCAGAAACAAAACTCAAAGCTAACAAGCAAAAAATCATACCCCCCATTGAGAGACACAATAAAACAACAAAGCCTACTCTAACTCTACGCAACCCAACGAACCAGCAATCAGTGGCCAAAGGACCTACTCCTTCAAAACTAAAGAATTGCACGTCAAAAGCCATCTGGAGGAACATGAGTAATCGATAGAGTGGGGAGAGTAGAAAAGTAGTTATAACCAAGCAATGAAAGATCACTTTTGATGCAAGAGCATCTCATGATCCTCTTGATAGTGAGGAATTAGCATTCTTAATAATAGATCTAGTTATCTTATATTTTTTCATGATATTTCTACTATTAATTCTAAAGACACTTGAATATGTTCTTGTAGGTATATTACATATTTACAAGAGTAAGATACTTAAGATGTCAATCCATTTAAACCATGTTCATGTACAAGACATAAAAACATTTAAAATTATGGAATACTCGGAGGATAAGACAACAAACATGCAAATATCTCATTATTTGTAGCACTTGTTGTAAACCCTAGGATATTATGTATAAGTTAGGGTTTTGTAGCTTGTTATTTCATGTATGTATTAGCCAGTCTAAATGTTTGTAATGTTGTAGTTAATATCCTTTAATTAGGTGTTTAATTATGTTTATTAGAGTATTAAAGCTAATTTTAATTAACTACACACCTAAACCAAGCATGGGTTAGGTTGGATATACAACTACACACCAACATGAAAGTGGGGGTAATAACTAGGTCAATTGTTGAGTAATTAGTAATTAATTATAATTACTTCCTATGAGTAGTACATATACTCATTAGGAGCATTGTATACAATTGAGAATATTGAATTGAATAAGAATTTTGAGCATTTGTCTTAAATCCTCTCTTTTGTGAGATTACTTTTCTTCTTAGGAATTACTTGGATTAAATCCTACTTAAAACCCTTAGTGTTGAATCTTCGTGGAAGATTTATACATATCTTTGAGCCTACCTTCAATTGTTGACCAAGAATTATCCTTCACATCTCCAAACTTGATTGAAGATCTTCATAAAAACCAACCCAAGTCATGGATAACTAAAAAGAATCATATCATCTTGGTATCAAGGCAAGGCCTTTTCCAATCTTTTCTCATTAGTTACCCATGTATGCATGTTCTTTTGATGCACATCCATGCATAACATCTTCAGCCACGTTGATCTTCAACCCCAAGAACCAATCTTGATCGTATCTTGGTAGTATATCTTCAACCAAGATTCAATCTTGATCGAGTTTTGTTAGCATATCTTCAATCACCTTCTAGTACATCTTCATATTCCCTTTGAATCTTCAAATTAAAAGTTTGAAGATCTTCTATTCTTCAACCAAGACTATTGGATATCCTACCTTAATATTCGACCACCTTCCATTTTTCCTTCAATCGTCCCTCAAATCCTATAAGAATCTATCGTTCTCCATTCTTTTCAAACTATCTTAAAATATTAACTATCGTATTTGAACCGTTATTCCCTTCCTCCATTGAATTTATATTATCTCCATGTAAGATCCAATAAAATTTCCTATCTACCATTAAAATATTGACAATTCGAACCACCTATACATCTCACATTCTCAATCATTCAATTCACATTATAGTCAACACATTATCACCTTCATATCTTCAACCTCCTTGAAGATACCCCATCATCAAACATTCAATTTTCTTCCTCTTCCATTGCAACATATTTCCTTTATATCTTATCTAAGAACCAACTTTTCCTAACTCAAAAATTTAATAACCAATCTTGATTACCACCATACCCCTTTTCTTAGTAAGATTCCACCTAAGAACTTACCAAGAACCCCAAAATCCCTATCAAGAATCCAACCAAACATCTCGGTTTCCTTGTTCCAACACCCTTACACATTTGTTTTGTCATTTTCCATGCATATCATATGGTTATAGTCTACAAAACACCATGGCCAATGAGGATAAGATGGATTCCAAACTTGTTTCCATCCAAGCACTCAACATCAACATAAATGCATACAACATCCAAATTCAACAAATTGCAGCAATGCAACAACAACTTCAATGCTTAGAGGCACACATAGGTGACCGATAAACGTTGATACACATGTAAAATACCATGGAAGCCACCAATGACCGGTTGGAAGGCATGGTTAGACTTGTGGTACAAGTAATAGGAGGGCATATAAAATCAAAAATGGAGTATGATGAAAGTTGAAGGCTAAATCATTTACAACTAAGGCATACACATGATGAGGATAAATGTATAAAGCTTGACCTTCCAGAATTTTATGGTGATTAAAATGTTGAATTGTACTTTGAATATTTTCATGAGATAGAAGTAATATTTGAATTCAAAGAGTATGGTGATGAACGGAAATGTAAACTTGCTACTCTAAAATTCAAAAAGTTTGCTAGGGTGTTGTGTGATAACCTAGGAATGAAATGTGAAAGAAAAGATAAAGTTAAGATTAAGTCATAGGAGAAACTTGAGAAACAACTAAGATAAAAATTTGTACCTAGGGAATATGAACAAGACATGTGTGTTAAGTTGAATACTCTTAGGTAATGACTTCTTAGTGTAGAAGATTACACTAGGGAATTCGAAAGACTAGCACTAATATATGATATACAAGAACAAAAAGAGAAAAAGTGTGTTATATTCTTAGGTGGCCTCAGTAATTTGATCCATGACAAGGTTGAAATGTATGGTTATGATTTTATTGAGGATTTAATCAAGTTGTCTTTAAAGTGTGAAAAGCAAGTAAAGTCTACCAAAGCTTACAAATTGAATGCTCCTATAATGACATAGAACTACTTAAGTACTTCTAATTCAAAGTATAATCCCAATTCAAGCCATACAAATTTGGAAAAGAAACAAGGTCCTACACGAGAAGAAAACTGAAATAACAAAGTATCAAATATGTCCACCAAGCAAGGCTTCAAGTGAAAATGATTTGGACACTACACAAGGGAATGTCCTAATCAAAGATTTTTAAGCTTAAGGGAGATCCAAGACATGGATGCTTGTAGTGTAGAAGAAGAGGAGGACATCATAGCCAAGTATGCAAGTGAATTTGATGAGGCCCTAGATGATTGCTTAGTGCTACAATTCTTACTTCAAGTTCAATCACAAGACCAAGCAACACAACGAGATAAAATATTCAAGGCAAGAGGATGCAATAGAGAGAGATGTGGTTGAATCATCATTGATAGTGGCTCATGTAAAAATGTAGATAATTAGAGAGTAATCAAAGATCTTGTATTATCTACTAAAAATTATCCCAAGCCTTATTCTCTTCAATGTCTAAGCAAAGGCAACAAAACTAAGGTAACTGAGAAAGCCCTTATCTCATTTTCTATTGGTAATTACCATGATGATGCAATATGTGATATTTTTTCATTGGATGCATGCGGAATTTGTCTAAGTAGACTATGAAAATATGATAGAAAAGTTAGTAATAATGGTTTTAATAATGAGTATTTTATTCGATGTGGAAAAACTAAGCACAAACTTAAGCCTTTAAGATGTGATGACCTTAGCATGAGTGATCCACCTACTAAAAAGAATTTTTCTTACATGAAAAATGCTATGATTAATTGTATAGAAGAAGAAGGTATATGCTATGCTCTAGTAGTGAAAGAAAATTAATCAGGGGAGATTAAAAATGCTAACCCCAAGCTCAATAGACTACTTGAAGAATTTAATTATGTGCTCCCAAATGATCTTCCACCTAGACTACCACCTATAATAGGTATTAAGCATGCTATTGATTTAATCCCTAGAATGCCTTTGCCTAATAAACTGGCCTATTGAAGTAATATGAAGGAATCTAAGGAGCTTCAAAAACAAAGACAAGAGTTAGTGTACAAAGGGTATATTAAAGGAAAGTATGAGTCCTTGTTGTGTTTCTGCTCTACTCGTTCTTAAAAAGGATGGACCTTGGCGCATGTGTATAGATTCAAGATTTGTTAACAATATAACCATAAAATACCATTTCCCTATGTCCATGTTAGATGGCATGCTTAATGAACTAAGTAGTGCACAAGTATTCTCTCAGATAGTCTGATGTAGTTGATATCATCAATTGTGCATTAGAGAAGGGGATGAATGTAAACGACCTTTAAAACTAAATATGATATCTATGAATGGATGATTATGCCATTTGGGTTGTGTAATGCACCTAGATCCTTTATGAGATTAATGAATGAGGTTCTTCACCCTTTTCTTGGAAAATTTATTATAGTCTAATTGGATATATTCTTATGCATAGCAAAACTGAACATGGTCATCTAATACAATTAAGGAAATTATTTGAAAGGTTAAGGGATACAAAACTTTATGAAAAATTAGATAAGTGTGATTTCATTCTTCCTAGTGTTATCTTTTTGGGTTATATTATGATTGGAAAAGATATTAAGGTTCATCCCTCCAAATTTAAAGCTATTTAAGACTGGTATATTCCTAAGGATATTCATGAAGTAAGAAGTTTTCACAGATTAGATAGTTTTATATATGATTTATTAAAGAATTCTCATCCATAACAGCACCTATAACTCAACTTATGAAAATATGAGAGTTTAAATGGGGAGATATAGCCACTAAATCCTTTGAGACTTATAAAGCTAAATTATGTGACATTATAGTCTTATCCTTACCTAATTTTGATTTACTATTTGAAGTAACTCTTGATACTAGTGGGATAGGAGTTAGAGGAATACTTTCATAAGAAAAAAGGCCTATCATGTATTTCAGCAAAAAATTAAATAGGGCCAAGTTGAACTATTCTACTTATGATAAGGAATTCTATGCCATCATACGTAGTCTAGAGACATATAGTCATTATTTGAGACCTAAGCCCTTTGTGATACATTTAGATCATGAAAGTATAAAATACTTATATGGAAAAAAGAATATTAATTCAATACATGCAAAGTGGGTAAGTTTATTATAATTCTTCATGTTCTCTGCTAAACATTTAGATGGTAAAGAAAATATCATAGTGGTTGCATTATCTAGGAAGTATGCATTATTAACCATGATGGATGCTAAATTACTTGGATTTGATTTTGAAATAATTTTATCCAAAAGTTGATGATTTCTATGATATTTATGATGCTTGCAAGAAAAACAGATGTCATGGTAATTATGTCTTGTATGATGGATTTTTGTTCAAGCTTAATAAACTTTGTGTGCATAAATCGAGTGGAATAGAATTAATTATAAAAGAGTTACATGAAGGAGGAATAGTTGGACATTTTGGTACTCATAAGACCTTGGAATTGTTACAAGAAACTCTTTATTGGCCATGCTTGATAAAAGGTGTACAATCTGTTTTAAGTAGACGTGTTACATGTCAAAAGAATAAAAGATTCTTTCATAAAGATGTGTACATTCCATTAACTATTCCTAATCAACCATGGGAAGGGTTTAGTATGAACTTTATCTTAGGGTTTCCGAGAACTCAACGTGGTTAAGACCCTATAATGGTAGTAGTTGATAGATTTTTTTTATTTTAAAAATGACTCATTTTATACCATGTCATAAAATCGATGATGCCACACATTTTGCCGATTTATATTTTAAAGAGGTTGTAAGACTTCATGGTATTCCTAAAAGTATTATTTCAGATAGAGATGTTAAAGTTCTGAGTTACTTTTTGAAGACTTTAAGGCACATGTTGGGTACAAAGTTGTTATTTAGTACTTTGAACCATCCACAAACCAATGGTTAAACGAAGGTTACAAAATGAACTCTTGACACATTATTAAGAGGTTTCGTAATTAAAAGTACCAAGGGTTGGGATATCAAGCTAGCTCATATTGAGTTTGCCTACAATAGAAGTCCTTCAAGTACAACTGTAATACTCCCAAAATTTACAGTTGAAAATTTTCATTTATGCAGAAAACCATACACTAACAACAAGGGGTGCTACCGTCGTGATCGACACAAGATTGACCCCCGACCAATCTCATACCAACCACAAGGCTAGAGAGTTTAAAGGTATTAATGTGAGTAATCAATAAAACCACAATAGTTCCAACACTTTATAAATAAAACAAAGTGCGCAATTGTCAGAGTTAATACAGAAGTGGAAAGTGAATATAACAACACCCTCTATAGGGGAAATAAAACGATAAACAAAACAATAGGGGACTCATATAAGGGTAAGTCCAGATAACACCCTCTCGGATCCCATGACAAGTACATCAAGCCTTCACTTAGTCCAGCTCAAGGCATCGTAGGTGTCAAAGTCATCACAAGAATCATCTCCTACCTGCAAAAATTCAGGAGGGGACACTGCTCGCTGGAATGAGAAGCACCTATGAAAGGGGTGATTAGTACACTACGTACTGAGCATGCAAACATAAAAAGGCAGATGATGCATGCAGTATTTCATTCAAATTTACTATCATTATTAAGACATAGGCTATTACTTTTTTCTTTACACATCTCTCAAATTATATCCACATGAGTGTGGAAACCCTACTATTATAGCTGGTGGATCGGAAATACTACTCCAGGGCACCTGGCCACTATTATAGCCGGTGGACCGAAAATTATCCCAACCTAGCCCCGACTCATGTGGTGTTCCACTGTAAGTAGTTAGTGTTTTTTCCATGATTTATTACCATATAAGGTTTGGTTTATCGAGCTTAGAACCCCCACTATTATAGTCAGTGGACAGAAAATGATACTCTAGGGTAAAACGCGCCTGACCACTATTATAGCCTGTGGATCGGAATACACTCCAGGGCAAGAAGGTTCCTAACCACTATTATAGTTGGTGAACAAAAATACTACTCTAACTTGGACCCGGCTTGATAATCTTTCACTTTAAGTAATTAGCATTTTACTCGTGTCTTATTCTACACGTAACCCAAACTAGACATGCATGCACTCAATGGACTTCCGACTTATATCCCAGACTTCCTGAATGACCCGGTCCCATATCTTGGGACCTCTACACTCCCCAAGACTCTAAGACCTCTAGTGCACCTTTCCCTTACTCACCATGGAACCCAAATCTCCCATGCATGTGGGTCCAGGCCCACTTTCCCATCTCTCCATCTTAGCTCACCATCACCTACAAGGGTTTCCCCTTAGAAACCCTAATCTGGTCTATGTAGCTCCAACCTCTCTTTATCATACATGGCCCAACTCCCTTCGATTCCAACACCATCACTCCACTCACCCTTATCCAACATCACAACCTTACTCCCCATCTTTTACATGTGATAAGAAAAACCCTAGTTGGCCACCCCAAAACCTTAATACTCCTCCTTTCTTTTACAATATCCCTTCGCATATACACTCCACCCTCTTTACCACTTGACTCAACCCTTTTATAAGATACCCTTCTAATCTCAACCCTATCTCCAGCCAATCACCATCAACTCTTTCACACACTCCCCTAATTAAGGATTTTCCCACAAACCGTAGTTAAGCCCCCCATGCACACTTCTATAAATCCGCGTACTATTTTTCACCCATGGACTCTAATCACCTAAAATACTCTTTCCTCACCATGCTTAACCCTTACACCACCTTTTCCCACGTAAACTTTACCCCATGCAAAGACTAACCACTCCATGCAATCCTCACACTTCCTATGCCAGATTAACTCCAACCCTTCATTTTATTAGCATTACCCCTTTATTTTGCCACCCATGGATCATAGGATACTTAGGCTTCTCCTCACTTCACCCTAATCACTCCACCCTATTTGTATCTTTTAGCTCTCCACAACCTCATCATACCACTTTATGCCTCCTAGCATGCATGTCATATTATAACAACTTTACATAAGAGCATGTTATAAAATACAAGCCATATTATACATATTATAACACATACACCACTTACCTTATCTCCATGCATATCAAGCCGCACTTCATTTATTTTAGCCCATACTCACATATAATACAAGCACATATCAAAACACCCATGAACACATAAAACATATAACTTAGCCTTCACCACATCCTTACCTAATAGGACACCGGGCTTGGAGTACGAATCCTACACCTCCTGATGGGAATGATTTGGTTCACCTATAAGAATGGAACACTAATATTAACTTTTCTCTTACTCCTTTTTCTTTTATTAATCTCTAGCTAAATATTAGTAAAAAGACTAATAATAATAATAATAATAATAATAATAATAATAATAATAATAATAATAATGATAATGATAATAATAATAATAAGGTTAATAATAGCAATTATTTAAAATAAATTATACTTAAATAAAATAAGGGTTAGGGCAAAACCAGAGGGGATGTGAAAACTAGGGTGGTGGGGGTAGCGGTGGTGGCACAAGGGTGGTGGAGGTGGTGGTGATTAGAAAGACACGATTTTGGGATTGGAAAATGGGAAGGGAAGTGGTGTTTTTGTGGGTGGTAGGGTTCCTGGGTTAGAGGGGGTTGTAGTGGTAGTAGTGGTGTGCCACGACGACGGTGGCCGAATGTGGAGGAAATGAAAGGAGGCAGAAGGAGGGGGAGAAAAAGGAAAGGGAGGGTATGGGGAGGTAGGAGGGGATTTCTAGGCAGAGAGGGAGGTAGTGGGGGTAGGGATGTAAACGGGGCAGATTTTACCCAAAACTCGACAGATATTTAAACGGATATGGACGATGGAAAAAAATACCCCTTGGGTTTGGGTACAGATACGAGTATGGAATATTCATATCCGTACCCGTAACCACACTCGTATACATATCTGTACCCGTTTATCCGATATATAATTACCTTTTTACCTTTAATTTTAAAATAAATATAGTATAAATTAAGGTTAAAATTGTCATTTAGTTTAACTCTAAATGGATTTATCCGTCGGATAATGGATTTATCCATTGGATAATATCCATTAACGGGTAAATGGATAATTCGTCGGGTAACAGATATCTAATGGATATGGTATAGATGTGGATGTGTTAGCGGATACGAATTTGGGTACGGGTACGGATTCAAGTACAAATTTTCTTATTGGATACGGATACGAGTATGGGTATACCCACCCCAAACCCACCCCATTTACATCCCTAAGTGGGGGTGGTGGTTATAGTAGAGAAGGCGACGCAGGGTGACACACGGGGCGGCGAAGGGTGCAAAAGGGTAGCTCGAGCTTCCCACTTTGCACAAGAAGGGAGAGTAGAGGAGGGAGAGTTAGAGGCGGAGAAGGGTCACATTTGGTAGAGGGTAGTGCAGGGAAGAGGGTGGGTGGTAGTTTAGATGGCGGCGAGGATCGGTGGCGGCGGCGGCTATGTCTGAAGGGGTGGTGGGAGGTGATGCGAGAAGTTTCTAGGTAGAGGAAAAAGAAGAGGAAGGAGGGTGCGTGGGGGGGGAGGGCTTTTATAGGCATAGGGGAGGAGAAGAAGACAAGGGGGATGAGGAAAAGGGAGTGGGAGGGGTAGGCGGCTGCCGGCCAGCGGTGGTAGGCCGGTGCAGGTCTGCGGAGTATAAGTTCGCAGAGGGACAGGGGTATGAAGGAAGAAAAGGGGAAGGAAGGGGCACGCGAGAGGGGTTGTGCAAAGGGGTTTGGTCTAAATTGAAAAGGAAAGGGATGGAGGAGAGAGGGAGAGGGCAGGCTGTGACTGTGCAGGTGCAGAGGGGGGAGATGTAGGCATAGGGTGGCTCGATGTGCAGGTTAAAGGAAGAAGAAGAAGCAAAAAAAGAAGAAGAAGGAGGAGGAGGAGGAGGAGGGAGGGCCAGTTGGGTGGGGAGAAAAGAAGAGTGGGCCAGCCCACGTGTGTGACGATGAGGGAAGGAAGAGGGGGGGTTGGGCTTGCCCAACCGGGGGACGAAGGAAAGTAAAAAAAGGAGAAGGGAGGCATGGGCTAGACGGCGAGGAAGGGAGAGAGGGCTAGCGACCCATCGGGGGGAGAAGGAGCAGGCTTGGCTACCTAAGTAAAGGGAGAAGAGAAGAAAAAGGAGAAAGAAAAGGGAAAAATAAAAATAAAATAATTTTTAGAATAAGGGTATTTAATTATTTAGCTGGATGATATATTCTAATAAATTAATTTATTTAAAATTTAAGATATTAATTTAAGAGGATAATTTTAGTAAAATATGGGTTTGAAAAAATATTTAAATAAAAAGAGTATGATAAAATAACAAAAAATATATTTTAATTTATTAAGTAATCATAACCATTTTTATAAACCAAAAGTCCACAAGGTAATTAAATTAATAATTTAAAATTTAATTTATCCCTAAATGAGGATTAATTATTAAATTCTAGGTTTTAAAATTTTAGGGCATTACAACAACTCTTTCTAGTTCATTTGAGGTAGGGCTGTAAACGAGTAGAGCCGAATACCCCTGGGGTATCCCTAAAATAAGGCTCGAGCTCGGCTCGTCTAACTAAATGAACGAGCTAAGCTTACGAGCCAAAGCTAAAAAATGAACCGAGCCTCACTTTTTTAAGCTCAGGATTGACTCATTTAACTAAACAAATGAGCCGAATAAAGCCGAATACCGAACTGACTCAACTCATTTATATCCCTAGTGTATGGTGTGAATCCCTTGAATGCCAATCAATATGGTTCCCTTGAAGAAAGGCGAATTAAAGAGCTATAAATCTAAGGATTGAGTTGAGTATTTCTAAAAGCTTCACCAACAAATTCGAGCCAACATAATAAAAATCAAAGGTAAAGTATCAAGCTCAAGCTAATAAGCATCGATTTTAAAAGGTATTTTCTCTAGGTGATCAGGTATGGTTACATTTAAGTAAAGAAATATTTCCTAATTTATGTAAAAATAAATTTATCCCTAGAGAAGATGGAGCTTTTAAAATAATTAGAAATTTTTTAGATAATGTGTATGAACTTGATTTATTTGATTCTTATAGTGGAATATCAAGAACTTTTAATGTACGTGATTTGTCTCCACATTATGATGATGAAAATTTGAGGACAAATCCTTCTTAATCATGGGATAATGATGCAGGAACATCTCATGATCCTCTTGATAATGAGGAATTAACATTCTCACTAATAGAGCGAGTTATATTTGATGATTTTCATGATATTTCTACTATTAATTCTAAAGACATTTGAAGATGTTCTTCCAGGTATGTTACATATTTGGAAGAGGAAGATACTTAATATGTCAAGTCATTTAAGTCATGTTCTTGTACAAGACATACAAATATTTAATATTCTCAACCTGTACAATGCTCCTAACCATACATGGATTAAATTTCGAGCATTTTATAATATAATATATATATATATATATATGTAGTTATGCACATTAGAATTACTTAATAATTTTCGTAGATAAATATCCATCCCATGCATTAATATCCAGTATTAATACTATTATAAATATGGTCCTTATATGTTAGTATAATAATTACATTATGTCCTAGTAATTTAAGTCTTCCCAAGTATTAGTATCCATTATCAATGATAATTTAATTTAATTATAGTTAACATAAATTATCATCGGTATTTATACATTGAATATTTATTTGCCCTACCTTTTTATACTAGCAAATTGCTTTACAATCACAATAATTATCATATTCACAAAATCAAATCATTTAACAAAAACAACACAATCAAAAACAATATTCAAATTTTGATTTGATATAAGAATAAAGTAATTTTGATATTTATATTTAAATTTTTTTTACAAGGTAAATGATACTCATTGCACTTTTTATTTATCCAGAGAGAGAAGTAATAATGTCATACCATTATCTATATACACATTTGATTTAAAATTTCACTACAAAATTTACATACTCATCATTTTTTCTGGGAAACCATAATCTATCAAATTTGATGATTGATCTTTCTAGTTCTCATATTTGAAATACATATTGAATTTAAAGCAAAAACATAAGCATAATAACCAAGGAGAAAAAAACTAATAAAATTTATGTAACTATTAAAGTTGTAAATATTGTAGTAATTCATGTGTGGAAATTTTCATTTTGATGTTAGTTATTTATATTCATAGTTTGGTGAATAAGTCAAACTAAAATAGCCTGAAAATATAGAAGAAGGGTGAATATCTATATATGTATTCAATACGTGTGGTACTTAGTAAGGTAAACATTCATCCAAGTGCAATAAGCTATTTAATTCACCCAAGTGAAATTATTTGACACCCCCTTAAATTTTTACTTGCTATATTTTGTTATATGCTTTAGATATACTACCTCTTTAAAAACCATGTCACGAAAAATTCAATGGGAAAAAACTTGGACGAAGAGAAAAAAATTACAATACTTATAATGCTCCCATTCAATTTAACATACATCTCAAAAATTATGCACCCCCAAATTATACACAAATCATTTTAGAAGGCAAGGATTTTGTGAATAAATTAGCAAGATTCTCATATGACTGAATTTGTTGGATATTGATAATTCCTTTCTTCTCTAAATTATATGTGGATAAAAAATGTAGTGTTATATTTTTTTTGTATCCTTTGATGTATAGTTCCTTTACTTGAGTGATACAAGCCATATCATCCTCGTATATTAAAGTGGGATAATTCATGATTGCTTTCATACCACATTCTTTCTTTATGTGTTGAATCAATTATCCTAACCATAAACACCCCAGACTTAGATTTTTACTTTTCCTCAAGCAAGACATGGTTTGAAATGAAAATAAAAATAAAATAAAATAAACTAATCACTTTTGTAAGTTTTACGATTTCACTTAACATATGCAATAACCTCTTTAAACTCCTAGGCCGCCCTTAGAAGATGAGTATAGTCTTATGAAGGTTTCGTAGATGATATACCCACATATCACACACTATTCAAATAGAAAAAGAAAAATACACCTATAAAACCCTTAAATAATGTTTTATCAAAATATTCTACTTTCATAACATCAAGATTATCACTTAACCAAGATTTAGCATTTGAAAATTTAAAGGGTTAATTTCAATGTATCACATAAATACGCCAAATATGGATATATCAATAATATACATGAAACTCTACCAAACCTTGGTCACATCAAGGCATATTCTCTATAATGATACCCTATAATTTTTTCCTCTCAAATTCATGGCCACAAATGTATAAAAAATCCACTTAGATATGTGAGATAAAATGATAAAAATAACTAGCAACTCATATATATCAACAAACAAGACTCATATTTTGTGTATAAAAACTCATGAAAGATATCAAATGCCTACCAAATAGATCAAAGAATATGATTAACTTTTGTGACTAATCTTCATCAGATCAAAGGCTACCCATCTCAAGAGTCAAATATGACTTTATTATAGGTTGTAATGGTGTTGAGGTACAACAGGGTATAGATTATTCTAGGATTGTGATGCTAAAAGGTCAAGAACTAGTGGAACTCTTATAATATGATAAAATATAAGAATCAAATCCAGATTTTTGATGATCAATAAAGCGCACCTCAACCTCAACACCAAACTAGAATAATGAGATAATGAAAAATAGAACATGAATAGAACTCTCTCAAAGTTATCTCCATATCTATGTATCTCCCTCTCCCTTATGTCATATCACCTTCTTTTTTCCTTCTTATTTTTTAATTAATTTTTTAGAGTCAAAGAAAACCAATTACAACACAATGAATATATATTATCTTCATGACCAAACATAACAAATTCCTCTCTCCAGTTAAATACATATATTTCTTTCACATACTATCACATACATCACCATTATATCTCCATAATATAATGAAATGATTTTCTTCCACTAGCTTTGGTTGAGGGTAATAATAAATCCTAATGGTTATTTGATGTGGGTAATAAAGAAAAATATATGGTCAATGTATAAACTCAAAAGGGCTACTAGGGTTGTACATCCTGTGTACACAAAGTAGGACACATGTTATTTGGTCATATGGTAGGAAATTCTATTATGCCTTAATCATTTTTTCAATAAGATCATATTTTGACTATAAGCTTCAACTAGCATACATGTAAGTTCTAGTAATCTCTAGTGTTTATTACAAGAGTTATGTCAAGTAATTTGATCAAAGAAATTAAATGTATATAAAGTTTGCAAAGAAAATTTTAAAGCCAAGATATATAGACTATTTCATGTGAACTCACTTAGAAAAGAAGTCATATATAGTTCAAAAGTTCACTATGGAACATGATAACTCTCAAAATGTCATGTTGGTGGTTAAAAAAGTATTCATGTTCTTGCTTCATTCACATCTAGACATATAGATATGTGTTTCCTACATCAAAATTAATACAAAAATAATTCACTTTCTTTATATAGTCTTATGATCCTCTTTTAGTTATGTTTCAAAGATATAATGATCATCAACTAGTTAAGGATTCCTAATACTCTAAACATATAAAAAATATGTATGATACTTTTTTTTGTTTTTAATTTTTTTTAAATATATAAAAAAACACACTAAAACATGCAAGCACACAAAAAACACTCACACCCCTATACTTGAATCACACATTGTTCTCAATGTGTAGACAAGTAAAGGAGCACGTAATTTTCAGTATGGAGAGATAAATAAAATTTAAGAAAAAAATTCTAGAAAAACTCCTCTGTTACATTGAGTTGCTTCCCAAGTAGCACTGGTTTTTACGTCTTTAGCTTGATGTCATCGCGATCTACTTATCTTAAGGTTGGTGTGTCCAATTGGGAAGTACTTCACCAAAGCCCTTCTCATGTTGATCATATATGTCATGCAAGGTAGCAAAAGGCAATGTATTAGTTTTAATAATATATTTGATCCGACAAGAACACAACTTACCTAGCATGAGTGTAACATCCCCAAATTTAGGGACTTAAAAATTTTGTTTAAAAGAGTTGATTGTGGAAGCCAAAAATCAAAATGTAGGGGTGTCACGTTGCATTCAACATAGAAGATGCACTCCCTATACTAGTCTATATTGGGTTTAAGGTAAAAGTAACCTCGTACTTAGGAATTAAGTGTGGGAAGCACTTGATTACTCCATGATATAGGATACAAAATAGAGATAAGGAAATATGTAAAATGAAAACAGATGACTAAAAATCCATAGAGAGATGGAGATATTCGGATAACCATACCCTATACCAATTTGATTAGTAATTGCTAAAGGCAAACACATTAAAAGTAGAAATCAACAACTACTTGCAAAATAAGGTGAATCTACTCATGGGAAAGAGCAACACCCATGAAAAGGATGATCATCACATTATGTTCTGAGTAAAGTAACAATACACCCAAGTAAGGGCACAAAGAGAAATAGGCATACATGTATGTTGACATAAACCATTGAAAGGTAAATATTTATTCCATACTCATTATTGAATATAAAAATATCCATTATTTTATTTATATTGAGTTCAGGGACCCCATTATTCTTAAACTAGTGGAACAAACTAAATCACATGCCAGGACAACATACACATAAGCTACGATTATCATCTGTTGGAATTGACCCAAAATATAGTAGGGCAATATGCTCCTGACCAATATTATTAAACTTGTGGAATGGTTTGAAATACCTCTCAGAGTAAAACATTCCCAAGCCATTATTATTGTCTGGTAGAATAGACATAACACATTGATCCTAATTCACGTAATCTTTTACTTTTAATGATTCATATCTTATCCATTAATTACTTATCTCAAAATTTTATTCTCATTCATGTTGAGTTTAGGGTCCCACTATTTATTCTCAGCCACATTAAGTTTAGGGTCCCATTATTCTTAATGTGGTAGAATAGACTAATGCACCTCTTAGGGAATAACACACCTGAGCCACTATTGTCTTCTAGTGAAACAAACCCATATAAACACCTTGGCCAGACTCACATGATAATTCACTTTAAGTGATAAGTATCTTATTTAGAGTTGATTATATTCAAGATCATCATGTATGACTCATATAGACATGCATAACATATAATTGAAAATACATAAGGCACAACCACATAGTTAACAAGGCCATTCTTAAAGAATATATCCCTAATTCCCCAAATATTTTGAATATCATACTTAAAACATTTAAATTCTATTTTCCTTTTAGAATCACCAAAATTATATTTTTATCTCTAATTGACCGAAATGTCATTTTCTTATTGAAAACCTTATAATATCATATTAGGTGACTTTTATCTTACTCAACCATCATTTAATTCTTATTATTTATGGAATATTAGACAACACTCTCAAAACTCATCAGGCCAAGATTATTCCCCATATTACCATTAAATAACCAAAATTCCCTTATAATATTTGAAATAATAATATTTTTTTAAATTCCTTATGAATCCCAATATTAATACATTTCAATCTCTGATATGTATATGATATGCATAACTCTATCTATCTATCTATCTATCTATCTATCTATATATATATATATACACCACATATCCAACATTATACCCAAATGCATACTTTCACATTTTTCTTACTTCCAAGATGTCATATCATAGCATTATAAACATCCATATTATTCATGTAACATTACTAAATAAGATATCACATAAAATATATGTTACACATATAAGTTATACTAAAACATGTATCATTACCAACACATACATCGATCTTTAAGCATGTAATCCTAAACTACTTTCTCTTAAACCACTAGAAGATTAACTACAAATATAAGAACAATCCATAATTATAACATGAGAATAAAAATTGAGGTAAAATTTAAGGTAAAGGAGGGTGGAAATGGGAACAATCAAAACTAATAGGAAGCTCAGGTTGTGTGCAAGTATGGAAGAATGTATGGTGGTGTTAGAGTGGAGCATGGGTGTGCTAGAAGGGTATCATGGTTGTGAAAAGGAATGAAATGATCATGGCATGTAATGCATACATAGGCCAAGAGTAAGGAACGTGCACAACAAGTTGTACGAGGTTTGCATAGTCATGCATGAAGTGCATGGGCGAGAACAAAAGAGTCTGCATGGTTGTGCATGAAACTGTATGTGAGGATTGTGTAAGAGGGCCTCGTTGGGGCATGTGAGGGTGCACAACCATGCACCTAAAAAAATGAATAGAACATGACATGAACGAAGGAAAAGGAAGTGGTGTGGGGAGGCGAAGGTTGGCAATGATAAGGGGGAATGATGGGGTGGTATTAGTGGTTGAGTTTTTTAAGGAAACAGAGGTGCTTAGTGGTGGTGTGTGGCATTGATGGTTGTGGACATTTTTGGGCAAGAAAGGAAGGGGAGGAGGGAAGGTGGTTGGGTTGGCTTTATCGATAGAAATGGAGGTAGAGGGAGTGAATTGGTTGGGCAATAAATGAATCAGGATTAGGAGGTGTGTGTATGTGTATATATATATGGTGTGCATGGGCTAGGATGAATATATAGAGAAGGGGAGATGTGCATGAGGGAAATGGAAGGGGTAGTGCACGATCGGGGAATGGGATTCAGGTAGAAATTCAATAGGGCACATCCCATTGATTTGTGGGAGGTGAGGATTGATGATGAAGGTAGGTAAGGTAGGCATGGCAATATGGCAGAGGGATTATGGTTGGGGAGAGTTTTATGTAGGGAAAGAAGGAAGAAGAAAAAAATGAAAGACAATTGTCCAAGGGTAAAAAGAAAAGGGAAAATAAAAGAAGAATGGTAAAAATAAAAAAAGGAAAATGATAAATGTGCTTATAGTTATGATTATATTGAAATTTGTGATCAACTAAATTAGGTAAGATTAAAATATTAAACATCCGGGATCAAGGTTAGGTTAAAAATATAAATTATTGGAATAAAGATTTTGGATTAATAAATTAGGGTAAGGAAAAAATATCATTTTTTATATATTAGAATTGGGTTAAGGTATTAATTACCCGAGATTAAGATTAGATAAAATTAGGGGTATTACAATAAGACTTGGTCTTGTATGAAAATAGAGAATCTTTTGCCCAGTGTCAATATATGGTGGTCTCTCTTATAAAAGAGGACAATATAGTTTTGAATCCATATCCTTTAGCACATTGTTCTGGCATAACCTTTCCTTTAAAGCATTCTACTTTTTATTAGATGTATCCAAGATGATTTTATTACTCTTTTCAATATTGGACCTATATAGCATGCTAAAAGAGGGGGAAACAAGGAGTAGATTTAGCATAAATAAAATTGAAGTAGTTTAAATACTAATCTCGTGGTCTATTCTCATCTCCAAACGAAATTAGGGAAAAAATGTCTAAAGATGGTCTACAATAGATTAAAGTGATAGTATGATTCTCTTTGTTCACTTTATCCTTATTTTGATGATATTGTCCTTCAACTATTACAAGCTCTTCTTCCACCTGACCATGCTTCTTAATAAGATCCATAGGGACCTCCTCAACCATCTCATCCTTATATGCGGACATGACATCATTATACTATAATTGAAGTACTAGAGAGCTCACTCTATGCCTGTAATTGATTGGCCATATTTACCACAAAAATTATTTTCTAGTTTAACACTAACATCCTTTCATTCTGTTTAATATAACTTTACACAATTTGGTTTTGCCCATTTATTAATGCTTCAAAAACCCTTGTCCAATTTTTTTAGAACTAGAGGGTTTTGAAACTAGAGAAGATTTTTTTAGGATACTGATAATATTTTGAAGCTTCATATTTGAGTTTTTAGGGTCTTGATATGGAACAAGATAATTATCATTCATATCCCATCTAAAGTTGGGTTGATGCCTCATTCCCGAATAGTACACACTTGTGTAGAGGCCACACTCTTGAACACTAGTTTGTGTCCATCCTCATCCTCTCATTGCTTGTGAATGTTGAGCACATATATTTCCTAGTGTACGACACACTCCACTTGTAGTAATGAATCCAATAGCTTTAGCAATCTGTGAAACAAGACTAGTGAGCTAGTTAAGTTTATTATCAAGCTAACTTGAACTTACCTCATTTACTCTAGTATGAGGGCTCATGTAAAGTTATACATAGCCCAAGTATCTTGCCATATCAACTAAAGTACGCAAAAAATTCACAAGAGAGGGTTGCAAGTGAAAATACACACACACCCACACCCACACCAAAAATCATTAAAAAAACTAAAAGAAAAAAAACTAACAAAACACTTAGCATTGAAAATCATATTAATTGAGAGAGTTGAGTACCAACAAACAATATTATATCTAAATAAAAGGATGAAACGACACTCAAGATTACACAAAAATTAAATAAAAATACACTAAAAACACTATCAAACAAAGGCAAAGTTACCAATCCCTGGCAACAACACTAAAAGTTTGTGTTACTGTAGTTGGTATCAATTTAAACCCTCTTATTATCAATTGTAGTATTGGTAAATAAGGTTATTGTTCTAGATTGAATTGAGAGGGTTCACCACTATTTTCTAATCACATTGAAAAAATAAAACATAAAGACTAACTAAAACTCTAAACTCTCATAAAAATAAATAAAAAAGAAAACACTAATAATGAGAAAAATATGGATATTATATTTTTAAAATAGAAAATATATAAAATAATAAAATAATAAAAATGTATTTATTCAAATATGATTAACACATTAGGGAAGTCAAAATCCACTACTAGACTAGGTCAAAATATAACAAGAATTTCTAAATCATAGTTTAATCATAAGAAAGATACTGACCAAGTTGTGTGCTGAAATTAGGTCTATTCACCTTATATTACTTTCCTAAAATAATTAATAAGATAAAGTGTCAATATTAAATCTAATTATATTTTAGCAATATAGTCGTAACAAGTGGTTCCTATATTTAAATAGATTCAAAGCAATAAGCACAACTAAAATGATATCAATCTAAATACTTAAACTAGTACCTCAAATGTGTCTAACTCTATTCCCTTCCTTTGAACTACATGTATCAAAACGTTACACTAATCCGATTGAAATCACAAAACTATTAGGTAAATTGTTATTTATATATATATATATATATATATATATATATATATATATAACATAGATATATATATATATATATATATATATATATATAAGTTCTAGTGGAATTATATAGCTACCTAACATGCATGTAGTCAAACATACTGTCACTATATGAAAGCAAGAATGATGCATGCACCATATAGTTTGACTTAATAGAATCACATATATATATATATATATATATATATATATATACATTAGCATTTAAAATAAAGTCAAAGGATAATCCCATGAAATAAAAAAACTATTATTATATTTTAAATCGTGGTCTAGAGCTTCAATCTATTACCCACTAGAAAATTATTTATCTAATCATAATAAATAAACAAATTATGAAAATAATATATTAGAAATATAGGAAGAAAAAACAAAAAATAAATATGGATGAAAATTTTAGGAATTCAATTAGATAAAAATTATTTGTTCTTCATCCGAAAATTTCTCAACTTCAATCCCCTTTTCTCTCTCTTTTGCCCATCGCCCCTTTTCTCTTCTCTTTACGTTTTATTCTTTTCTTCTCCTCTATATGTTGCGCCTTTTGCCACCTACTATCTGTTATCTTCTCCTTTCTGTGCCGGTCTCTCTTTCTTCTACGTGCCTCTTTCCTTTTCTCCTTTTGCCACCTCTTTTCTTTATCTACACCTGTCTCTTTTTTCTTCTTCATGGACCCGAGCCTTTTTTTCTTTTATATTTTCCATTTTTACCTATAAAATAAAATTAAATAAAATAATAAATAATCTCATAACTTAATCCCATCAATTTTCTATCATTTTAGCTCAAATAATGAAATATATAAGATTTTTATCAGTTATGCATGAAATTATAATTATCCCCATATATTGGTCAACTAAAAGACCAAAAACTAAAATTAAAATGGTATACAATATGCAAACATATGTGTTTATCATGCTCATTATCATCCAACTTCATAAAGAGCAATCAAATCCACATGATTCAATGATTTTATAGTCACAATCTGCTTTATTGATCTCCTTAATATTGTAGTGTTTCCAAACATGAACACTTAAATAGATTGTGTTTTTGATTTATGTGGATATAATAAGTACTCTACATCTATATATTCAATGAGAATGTTATATGTATGTCTTTGTTAGAATAGTCTGAGATCTTGTGTACCTCTAAGGTAGTGAAAAAAATGTTTAACTCATTTCCATTATCTCCTTGTTGGTTTTGAACTATATCTAGACAATAAGTTAATAGAAAAGGCAATGTTGGGGCATATATCATTAGCTAAATAAATTAATTCCCTAATTATGCTCAAATATGGTACTTCTAGGCCAATGATTTATTTATTGGCTTCACAAGGGCAGAATGTATCATCCTATATATTGAGCAAGCAAGCCACCATCAGAGATTTGAGCAAGTGTGCTTTATCCATATGAAATCTATTTGGAATTTTCTCAGTGTATGTTGATTATTGGATAAAAATATCATTCATTAAGTTTTCAATATGTAAACCAAGATAAAACTTCAATTTTTTTAGATCTTCAATCTCAAAATCTTTCATCAAACTTCTTTTAGTACTCCTGAGTTCATCATGTGTTCCAATGATATTGAGGACATTGATGTAAACAACAATAATGGTAAATCCAAAATGGAATCACTTAATGAAAACACATGGGCAAATTAGATTATTTTTAAATCCTCTTTTGAGAATATATTGATTGAGATGATTATACCACATGCATCTAGATTGTTTTGATCCACACAATGTCTTAATTTTATGGAAAATATCTTTTTATGCTTCAATCTTTGAGCTTTGTAAAGTTTAAGTCATTCAGAAACTTTCATATAGATGTTTGTATCAAGTGATATGTATAGATATACAGTCATAACATTCATAAGGTGCATCTCTAGTATTTGAAAGAACACCAAACTAATTAAGAATCTCAACATTATTACATCAACAACTAGGGAGTATGTCTCTTCATAATATTTTCTAAGTATCTGAGAAAAACCTTGGAGTACAATTCTTTCTTTGTATCTTAAAGTTTCATTTTTCTTATTTCATTTTCATATAAACACCCATTTGCAACCTAAAGGCTTTTGTGTCTTTTGGTGTAAGGACCACATGTCTAAATACACACATATTTTTAGGGATTTTAGTTCTACTTGTATTACCTCTATCCAGTTTAGCCAATATTTTAATATCCCAAAATTTTATCTAATATTAAACTCAACTAATTAATATTTTAACCTAATCTAAATTTTAATTTTCTGGTCATTTATATTTTATTTTAGCCTAACTCTAACCCTGGGTAATTAAAGGATTAAATTTCTAATCAAATCCCTAAATTAAAACTTAAACCTAATCCTAATCCCAACCCTAAAATTTTATTTTCCCTTTTCCTTCTTCCTTTTTTCTGTTCTCCTTTTCTTTTCCCTCATTTTTCTTTCTTCTCCTTCTCTCTTAAATGGCACAACCAATCCATTTCTCTTTTCCTCTTTGGGCTATGTATGTCCCTCCTCCCCATGAATGCCATTATTTTCCCTTTTCCCCTTCCTATCCATGCACATTGCCTACACCATCCATCCCCTAGCACAACCTACACCCCCTTGCTACACCATTACACTGAAATAAACCACACTTGAGTCGTCACCCTTTAGATTCCATCTCCCCTACCTCAACCCTATGCACTTACACACACACACACACACATCCCTATGTGCATACCCTCCCTCTTCTTTCCCTTCTCTATTTCTCATTTCCTCCTTATTCTATCAATAACCCATCACCCAAGTCATTCCTTCCTCATTTTTTTCTTTGTCTGTCATTGTCATCTCCACTCACCACCACTAACCACCAAGTACCACCACCTTATCACCCAACCACCATCACCTCATCCCTATCAACCTCCATCACATTCTCCCAACCACTATCACCCCAAGACTCACTCTTTTTCCTTTTCTCATGCTTGTCCAGTTTAGTTTTGTTGAGGCATGTCAACCTGTGCTCACCTTACACACCGACTCATGCACCACTCCCAGCCCATGTGCCTTTTATGTATCATTTCCCCTTCAACGTGCACACATCTTACCCACTCCTCCTTCGCATGCCTCACTCTCATCGGTGCACAATTTTTCCTAAACATGTGCACACTTCTCCACTAACCCTGCTAACTTACCTTCTCTTTAGAGCATCGTCATACCCTCCATCGTGCATGAACCTTGTTGAGCATTCCATTTTTAGTTATCTCCATTTTTTATTCTTCTTCTTTACCTTAGTTTCCTTATTTAATTTTCCTAAATCTAATATTGTTGTATTTTGACTTCTAGGTGATATTTTGGTGGTATTGGAGGAGGAGTATTAGGTCTTACGTGCTTAGAGTCTGGAGTCGATTCAATAAGGACACATGTTATAGTTAGATACTTTATGTGCACCATCTGTAATTTTATGTGATATCATGTTTGAAAATGCTATATGGATAATTTTGTTATATTAATGATTATATGCTATACCATGTCATGTAAAAGTGAGAAAGTTGTGGGAACATGCATTTTGTGCATATTGTGGGTTGGAATAAATTGGGGTATACAAAATATATATACATAATTTTGTTCATGAATATTTATGATAATATAAATATATTGGCGGGGGGGAAATTATTCATATTAGGACTCATAAGTTTTTTGTGGAAATATGAGTTTTTTAGCTGTCTTAGGGTCATTTTGGTTAATATGGGCTAAAAATAGAATGTTGGTTATTTTAATGTGATAATTGGTTCAAAATATGTTAAGTATATTATGTGGATTGTTTGTAGTGAATATGAAATATATAAGTCCAATAAATGAAAAAAATGGCTTTAAGTATAAATAGTAAATCTATGGGAAAAATAATTATCACATGTGTGATATGTTGGACTTTAATCTTGATTTCTGAATATGTTCTTAATATTGATGTTTTAGTAATACATATTAAATTTTGTGGTTATATGATTCTCATTGTAAAAGTTATAATTTAATTATGAAATTAGGGTTTTATGAAGGGAATGTGAATAATAACTCTAAAGGTAGGCTATTCTTTTATGTGTAAGATGTGAGAGTTGAACCTTGATTTTTGGGTATGTTGTTAATAATAATACTTTAAGGATGGGTATTGAAATTGGTTATAAAATGAGTACTGGGAGAAAGGCTATGATTGACTTATAAAATTAGGGTTTTTTAGGGCAATATGACTTGTCCTTGGAAAAAATATACTGGGTCATGTGCCTCGCATGCCTATATGTGTGTTGAATGATATAAAATAAATAACCTTGAATAAGATATTAATCATACAGTGAAAGATCATATGATATAGAATTGGTTGTACGTATCTGTTTCACCGGACAAGAATAGTGGTAATGAGCTTTTGCCTTAGAGTTGTATCTATTCATTCCACCGGAGGATAATAATAGCCAGAAGCTTTGTGCCTTGGGGTTTTATATTATGATATTGTTCCATTGGTTGAGATCAGTAGGGTCCCTAAACTCAAATTTAAACAAGTCATCTGAATGATTGTAATCATTTATAAGACATTAATCACTTAATGTGAAATACCACATATGTTGGTATTGGTTGTACCTGTCCATTCCACCAAATGAGAATTGTAACACCCCTATTTTTAAGACTTGAAATTTTCATTTAAAAGAGTTTAGCATGGAAGCTAAAACAATAAAGACGAAGGGTGTTTCCACCACACTTGGTACAAGTTTGATTTCCTCTACCATTCTTATACCAAGTGCTAATGTAAAAATTATTACTCCGCTTACAATTAATTACATGATTCAAGAAAAAAATAAAAAAGATAATGGATAAGTATTTTTCTATATAAAAGCAACATCAGTGATTAAAAAACTCAAAAGAGAGAAGGAATAGGAGGATACAATGTCCAAATCGAAATTGAAATATCCAAAAAGACACCTGATAACCCTAGGTTCTCAATTTGATCTACTAGCTTTCAACTAAACTCAAAAGATGACCTACAACGACTATTGCCCATTGAATAGGAAGGGGCTCACGAAAGGAAACTTTTAATGCAACAGCATTGAGAAACCTTTTATACTAAACCAAAATGAAAAAATAGCATAGAAAAAATGCAATGCATCGCAATAATAGATGGTTTAAAATATAGAAACGTACATGCTTCAATTAATATATGATAATCATTCATATAACTACATACCACGAAGGCTATATACTATTCATAATCTTTCATCTAGAACAAACTAAAAATTATCAATCGAACATTCAAGAAATTCTTTTTGAAGTATAATTAGAAACGACATCAAACCAAAACCAAGATGATAACAACATATCAAATATCTCATTATCAATACCAATAAATCTCACAATGTAGGTAGGCTCACAAGCCTAATTCAATAACAATCCATAGCATACACGTAGGCATGAATGGTGCTACCAAACCACGGGTAGGCACGAAGGCAGTTACTGAACCATAGGTAGGAATAAATGTTACTACTAACCAATCCAATAATTATTTAAATTAAATAATAGCCATTTACAATTTGATTTATGTTGAGATTAGGGACCCCAATATTCTTAAACTGGTGGAATGGTTTAAAGTACCTCTTAGGGATAACACACTTGAGCCACTATTATCGTCCCATAAAATGGACCCAACACCTCTTAGGGCAAAACACACTTAAGCTACTATTCTTAAACTGGTGGAATGGTTTAAAGCACCTTTAAGAGGCAGCACACCTGAGTCACTATTATCGTTCGATGGAACGGACCCAACACCTTGGTCCTGACTCATATAGTATTCCACTTTAAATGATTAGTGTCTTATCCATTAGGTACTTATCTCAAATCATATTCTTATTCACATCGAGTATAAGGTCCCGCTATTCTTAATTCAGTGGAATGGATTGAATGACCTCTCAGGGACAATACACTTGAGCCATTATTATTATACTATGGAATGGACCTAACATCTCTCCCACTATTCTCAAATCGGTGGAATGGATTGAAACACCTCTCAAGGACAACACACCTGAGCTACTATTATCGTCCAGTATAATGGACCCAATACCTTAGCCTAACTCCCATGATCTTTCACTTTTAATGATTAATATCTTATTCAATGCTGATAATACAAGGTCATATTACAAGACTTATTTAATTTGTCAATATTAGAATTGATAAACAAATAAACCGAACCACATAATTATCAAGGCAGTCCTAGGCTCAATATATCACATCTAGCACATTAGGCTGAAAATAGCCAAAATGACCCTAAGATCAAATTACCACATTAACATCCTCTTTAATTACCAAATCCATTTTATTTATAGGTTTTTCATGAAGAGGCTAAAAAAATTATTAAATCATTTATCATAAAAATTAAATTATTATATAAGCCAAATGATTGTTTTGCCCTTATTCAAGATTTTGCATATAAAACCCTAACATGGGTATCTACTACATCCATGATCACATAATCTCATGCTTAACAACATGTAATGAATATTAGACATGCTTGTCATAGTAAAAATCATAATGCATGTGAAACGACCAAATTATGACTAGGGCACACATACATGATTATTATTCCATGAATTTGTCTAACATACTCATATTATCATTTTCCCATACATGTTATACATTATCATAAAAATCATTTCACCATACTTTTGTACCCAAAATATTTTGCATATAATAACCTACTCTTTTTACTAATTTTCATGATACATAAATATCACATAATTTTAACATGACAATTCATGATTAACATATTTCAAATACAAAAACCCTAATGTGCTTATCATGAAAATTTACCATTTTAGGAGAGTATAAAAGCTAACATATAGCAACATTCTTAAAATAGTTTAAACATCAAATTTTTTATGTGCTATCATGCCAAATTTACCATTTTAGTAAGGTATAAAAGTTATATGAATTCTAGCAAAAAGATAAAAATAGCGGTATCCTTCTAAATGCTACAACATCCCGCTAATCAAACTTTGTACCCAAAAATAATTGTAAATTTACTAAATTAATATTTAATGAATAAAATAATAATTATAATAATAAAATATTTATTTTTCAAAATTACCAAAATACTATTCTATTTAAAAATATGTAACATAATTTTTAAGGGAAAAAAATTTCTCACGGTGTATGCGCAACGTGAGCCATGAACAAAGGAAAGGGGGTTGGCTATGAATATGGAAAAAAGAGTGGTGCAGGTGATGCTTGTGGATGGAGAAGGTGGTAGCAGCTAAAATTAGGTTCTATGGAGTATGCAGGAAAAAAAGGAAGGGCTGGGATAGGGAATCATATGATGGTGGATGGTGGTGTTAAGTCGAGATAGAGTTGATGGTGTGACAAGGGCCGCGGAATAGGGTGGTGTAGGCTAGAAGGAGGATGGAGTGGATGGGAGGGCCGCAAAGAAGGTTGTGTAGGGGCTGGAGTTGCTGTGGAGGGAGTAACCAAAGGTGGTGGCATTGGTGGAGAGGATCGAAGTTGGGTGGTTAGTTGTGGAGGGAGGTGTCGAAAGGATGGGGGCATAATAGCAAAAATTGATGTTTCCCAAGGGATGCTACGGGAGAAGGTACTAAATGGATGGGGAAGGGTATGGGAGAAGAAGAAGAGGAGGAGTAGGAGGCTGGCAACTATAAGGTTTGTTGGGTGATGATGAAGGATATGGTGGTGCAGGATGGCGACCCTCGAGTAAACAAAAACTTGGGTAGGGAGGTGGTTGTTGGTATAAATGGTGAGGCATAGGGGGAGGAGAAATGTTTGGGGTTGGGTTAACAAAATGAAGAGGGTTGGCTGATCGAGGGAGTGTTAGTGGGATGGTGTAGATGGTGCAGAGGGAAGCATGATAGGGGTTGGTAAATGGTTGGGGAATGGGTCGAGGTGGTGAGGCAGGTCAAAGGAGAGGGTGTAGAGGGCCAGTTGGATAATTGGGAAACCAAATGGAGTAGAGAGGAGAAGGGGAAGATTGTGGGGATGTAAATGGGGCAAAAAGGGGGAGTAGAGGAAAGATGTGAGGCTTGTTTGGTGGTGATGGTGAAACCAACGGAGCTGAAAGAAGGGAGTAGGGAAATGGTAGGCTAGCTTGAACAAGGAAAGGGGGAGAGGGAGGTGCATGGTGTATGTATGTGTATATATATATATATATACACACACACACACAATATAGAGGGGTTGTTTGGTGAGGAAGGTGATGGTGATGAGGCATGGATCGACAGAGAAGGGTAGGGTGATAGGAATGATTAAGATGGATTATTCAATAGGTAAGGGGTATATGTGTTGTGTGAGGTAAGTAGAAGACAAGGAGAAAGGTTAGAGCAGAAGAAAAACAAAAGAATGAGACACTCAAGGGGTAAAAATAGTAGAGTAGGGGAGAAATATACATACATATATATATATATATATATATAGTTTTAGGTTTAGTTTAGATAGATTAGGGTATCAGGTAGAAAATGTATTAAGTAAAAATAATTTGGTTTAGGATAAGTTCAACAAAAAGGAAAGAGGTAAAATAATTGGGGCAAAAGTTTAAGAATTTTTTTAAGTTACTGGTTAAAGGTTATTGATAAAATAATTATGCTAAGGTTTAAGGGTTAGTTTTTGAATAAAAGGCTAAACATCAGAAAACAAGGGTTATGAAATTTTGAGGTGTTACAAGAATAGTGGCCAGGAGCTTTATACCTTGATGTTGTATATTATGATACTATTCCACCAGTTGAGAATAGTGTCCAGGAGCTTTATGCCCTGGTGTTGTATATTATGATACCATTCAACCGGTTGAGAATAAGGGGGTCTCTAAACTCATTATAAATAAGATTATGGATATTGATCATGCCTTTATTATTGTAAGATTTGGAATCAATAAATAAGTTGGTACACTAATTTGTTAATCTATTTTTATGTTATCCCTAGTCATTGTATCTTATGACTTGTGTGACCTTTTTATGATTGTATTGTTACCTTAATTAGTACATAGTGTAATGATCATTCTTTTTATAGGTACTACTCATTCTCACGAGCATATAACCTAGTTGAGTTTGTGCAGATCATTGAGCACCCACTGGATGACTTTGCTGCTTATGATGCCTTGATCGGAGATGAGTGATCATACTTTATGTATGAGGCTTGATCGAAGAGTCATGCTATCTAGTTCTTTATTTTAACTCAAATAACTTTTGGGACTCTTCATCTAGGGTATTCCATTATGTATTTTTAATGTTGTATTCGGAGTTAAAATCCAAACTCTTATCTATTTTATAAATTTATCTCTTTCTCTATTTTATTATATTTAAATGTTTAAATATTTTGCCTTGTATTCGAAGTAAGGATGACATGATAAGTCAGCCTTATGTCAAGTAAGATAGTAACACCCAATTATGATTGTTTTAAACTTTCGCTTAAATAAAAAATTTCGGTTGTAAATTTTGGGGTGTTACAAATGTTGTCTTTGCCAACTTTCATTCATCATCCTTAGTTAATGATCATTTTCATTTGACATCATTTCGCATGCAATTAAGTATGTAAATACTTCATCCACTATGGTGTCATTCCTATCAAATTGTTCTCTAGTGAAAACATAATTTATTGACACTTCATGATTATCAATATTTCCATCATTATGCACCTCTTTTGGGTTGTTATCATCACCCTTTAAGGTATCATTATCTTTGTCTTCAATTGAAGGAACAATTATGATATCATTTTCCATGTTGTCTTGCTTTCTCATCCTCCTTGATCTCATGTATATTTGAATAAAGTGGTCTTCTAGACTTTGTAACGTGCTAAATTTTCATCCTTAAGAATCTTTTTTGAATTTTCAATAGGAAATACAATTTTTTCAGGATCATTCATTATTGGAATATGTGACTATGACACTTTCTTGATGTTAATGAATACATTAGGAAAATGATTGGCTGCACCTTATAAATGTATAATCTTCTACATTTCTTGTTCACACAAGTTTGATCATGGACCAAGATGAGATTGATTTGTTGCACTCCTTGCAATCTCCTTTATATATGGGTTCACTTTTCTCTTATCTCCCCCTAAGGTTGGAATATTGTTTCATTAAAATGATAGTCAACCAATTGAGCTATGAACATATCACTAGTCATTGACTTAAGATGTTTAATAATTGGTGGGGATTTAAAGCCAATATAAATTCTCAACTTTCTCCATGGACTCATTTTCATTCTTTGTGGTAGATCAATAAGAACATAAACAATACAACTAAATATTCTTAGATGTGATAATTTTGGTTCTTTACCATATATCAATTATAATGGGGAGTATATATCATAAGTAGTTGGTCTTAACTAAATCAAAGTTGATGCATGTAATATTGCATGTCCCCAAGCCGATGAGGGTAATTTGGAACCCATCAATAATGGTTGAGGAATCAATTGTAATTGCTTAATTAAATATTCTCCAAGACCATTTTGTATATGAACATAAGCCATTAGGTTCTCTACAATTCTAATTGACATATAATAGTCATTAAATATTTGGGATGTAATTTCACTAATATTATCAAGTCTTATCTTCTTTATTGTATAATATGGGAACTGAGATCTTAATCAAGTTATTTGTGCCAAGATATTAAAGAATGTCACAATTCTAGTGGACAATAGACTCACATGTGATCAATGTGTTGATGCATTGATCAACATTATAAAATATCAAAATGGTCCACATGGAGGGACAATTTGTGTGCAATTATTTCCTTATAGTCTTTCTAAATACTTTGAAGACTCATTGTTTATCTTATTCATGGTATACCTTATAATCATCTTTCTAAATAAACAAGAAACATATGAAAATTTAGAAGACATCAAAACCTTACTGTTCTTCAA
This sequence comes from Tamarix chinensis, assembly GCA_030549775.1. Classification (NCBI taxonomy): domain Eukaryota; kingdom Viridiplantae; phylum Streptophyta; class Magnoliopsida; order Caryophyllales; family Tamaricaceae; genus Tamarix; species Tamarix chinensis. The sequence goes on along the minus strand of CM060172.1, from coordinate 59,077,835 downwards.
TGAATACCTACTTGAATGTTCAATAACTTTGTACATCATTCTTGTGTTTGGGTGACTCGAATGGTCATGCCATAGAGTGAATGCTTTCTTTTCTTTTAACTTCTTGTTAGAGACCATATATATTTCAATTATACTTATACCAGTACAATACAATATCGAAGAATATGCTGTCATTTTATCAAGAGTACATTTCTTACCAGATTCGTGTATTGTAATGCACAATTATTCTTTCCCATTTTCATTCATGGTTTCCATATAGTAACCATTTTGACTCATGTTTTTAAAACTTAATAAATTTATTTAGGATTTGCTTTATTATGGCGTGTCATTAATTATTAACTTTGTCCTCTAAGGGAGCAACACACATGTTATTTTGGAGCCTTCTATAAACTTTGTAACACCTAATATGGTATTTACCTTACCATCAAAATATTATTGTTGAGAGAAATATTTTTTATTCCTCAAAATGGTGTGTGTAGTGGCACAATCTACTAGACATTTTTATTTCCCATTAGATTGGTTTTCAGATGTTTCCATATCTTTTATTTCAAAATAAAGGGCATAGTTAAAACAAACTTCATACACTTTAATAATCAAAATTTCAAGATAGCATAAATAAGGATAATATAAATCATAAAGTGACATGCTTATAGAAGACATTACAAAATGATAATGGAGAACATTATACAACACATTAAAAAGAGAAATAGAAAGATAGTAGAGATAATATTATCTTAATTGGTAACATTATTCATAATGACAAATTCATCACCATTCTCAGTGTTATCCATGAAGTAATCAGAAACTTCTAGAGTGGCCATAGAGATGGTGATATTATCAGTGAAATTAACTTCGGCGCTCTTCCTCTTATCTTTGATGGAACTTTGGTATAAATATACAAAATGTTTGGCAGACTACAACTATGCACCCAATGTCTAGTCATGCCACATTTATAACATATAGTTTTTGTATTGCCCGGGGGTTTCTTTTGGCCCCTCGACATGTATGGTTTTCATTTCGTACTTTCTTTAATAGATAGTTGAACCTCAACCTAGATAATTACCATGTCCTTGCTTGTTGTAATGTCAATGTCCATTATTTTGTGCAACATTAGCTTCAGGTAATGTTGTGGAACAGGTGTGTCTTAAGTTATGATTTTTCATCAACAACTCACTATTTTGTTCACTCATAAGTAAGTTTTATATCGGTTGTGAAAACTTTTTAAAATTCCTTAGTTTATGTTACTCTTGCAATAAGACATTTGATGCATGAAAAGTGAAGAGTGTATTTACTAACATTTGCTCATTAATGATTGCTTGTCACTACATTTTCAACCATGATGCTATTTGATGCATGGTAAAGTTATTGTTGCTTATACTCTTAAAATTATGAACATTTAAATGGATCTATTATGTTGATCCTTTCGAAGGAGAACCATATTTTGATGTCTGTACATCTCTATTAAACTATTACATATTTCTTTGGAATTTCTTTTATTAAGTTTTCAGTTATTATGTTTTTATGTAAACGATGATGAATAAATATTGTTAACCCCAACTTTTCTTTTTTTGTTTCATAAGGGCGGCCTTGAAACTGTGCCGGTGGTGAACTGGTGATGCCGCAAAGGGGCTCGAATTGGGAGGCGCCTCAAGTTTTTCCTTTGTCTGTTGATATATATTATATAAATATAATGAAACATTAAAAGCAAAGCGAATTTTCGGAGTAACCGGTTAGTGAACCGGTTAATATATATTATATAAATATTTGGGAGTGTTTGAAACGTGTTGGTGACCCTTTTATGAAAAAAAGAAAAAGAAAAGAAAAAAGAGTACTGCATTATAGCATTAGAAAACGGGGAAAAGTCAGCTGCTTTTTGTGGCATCTATTTGTAAGTATTAGATCCTTTTTCATATCCTATAGCAAAAGACTTTCGTATCATTATTTTAAAAAAAAGCCTTCTCACATATTTTTTAAATGCTTTCTTATAGATAATTATTAATTAAAGGCTATTCAAATAAGATACAACTTGTTCTATTTGAAAAAATGATTAATTAAAGGCAAGTTAATGGCCGTAATTGAATAAACAAATATTATTTATTTATCCTATAGTATGCATACTATTGCATGTTCATATAACTAATTTATCACAATCATCTAAGTTCTTTATACCACTTAATATGTTAGATAAACAATTAATAAAGACTAAAGTTAAACTAATTAAAATTTAAAAGTATATATATATATATATATATATATAGAGAGAGAGAGAGAGAGAGATAATTTTTTATCCCTATTATTTTATACCAAATGAGCACTTAGATAATATAAATTGTCTAAGCAAGTATCATACATTAAAAAAAATGATGGATTATAGTATATAGAGTATAAGTTTAAATATATATATATATAAATATATCTTATTTCCTTGATAATAACAAACTTCAAAGTTTTTTATTTAACTAATATTTATCTGGACTTTCTTTGAATTCCCACTTCAACTTCTAGATTGACTCATCTAACTCTAGTGCCAATCATCGAGTCAGCAACAGTGATACTGTCATTAGTGCTTGTTGCGCGCCGCTATTCATTATTGTCTATCGCCTATCACCTATAACGATTTCCTAATGTTCGTCTATCATCTAATGCTAGTTTTGAAAATCCTGCTAATGTCAACAATTGTTTTGTTCATTGTTTAGGCAACATTTTGTAATATTTGGTCGCCCTCTAACTTTTTTTTTTTGATAATTGGGATACAAATAAAGAAAAACGAAAAAGGGTACAAAAATAGGAAAATCCCTACAACTCAAAAGAGGGCCTGCATATTGTGCACCAACTCATCTACACTATAGTCAAAAACATCGCGTCCATTCTTAATCCAAAACCCTACCCACATTTTGACAAGATGGGACATCCATCGAACATAGACTTGTTGATTATCAAAGACATACTTGTTTCTTAACTCCTAAATGGTACCCATTATTGCAAAAAAAAAATGCTGCATTCCATATTTTCATCCTTAAACCCCCTACTTCTACCATGGAGCTAAGTAAGGGCATTATCGATGGTTGATCTTAGCATTACCCATGTGCACCCCATCCAATCACAAATATCATACTAGATTCTACTCGTGTCTCAACAATGAAGGAACACATGATCAACTGACTCCTACTCAAGCCTGCAGAAAGGACACCCTGAATCCCTTACACCAAGAAGGCGGAGACTAACTAACCTATCTTTGGTGTTAAGCCTTTGTTGCATGACAGACCAAGTAATAAGTTCAATCCTCGGGGGTGCAATTCCAATCCAAATTCTATTATACTCTTTTCTTTCATCTCCATCCCCACCAATCGACTGATAAGAGACTTCACATAACCCCCTATTGTCAAACAACCAAGTAATCGAATCCCTCCTATCATTTCTTCGGAAAAAAAAATTAGAGATCATTCTACCCATTTGATCCACCAGCTCCTCCTCCCAGTTAAAGAGCCTTCTGCACCACCTCAGATTCCATTGTCAAATAACACCACTCCAAAAATCCATATCCGCTATTTTGTCCCTTTGCTAATCAGAAACCATGAACAACCTAGGAAATAAGCTTTTCAGAATACCTTGATCTAACCACTGATCATACCAAAACCTAACTTTTCTTCCATCACCCAGTATAATCCTTATACCCGACAATAAAACCTAGTTCTTCTTACCCAGATCAATCCATGGAGTCCTGCCTTTACTTTGATTCGGAATCTAGAGCCTTCCAAAATTATTACCAATGTAGATGGACGAGATGACCCACTGCCAATGAGTCCCCTTATTCGTATAGAATCTCCACCACCATTTGAACAAAATCGTGTTATTTCACATGGTAAGATCCCCCACTCCCAATCCTCCCAAGCTTCTAAGTTTTTGGATAACACTCCATCTCACCAATGACAACTTCCTCCTCTCCCACTACCAGCCCATAGGAGATTCCTTTGGATGCTAATAATTTCCTTTGTCACTCCTTTTGGCATTTTAAAAAGACTCATATAATACATCGGCATACTATTTAGAACACTCTTGATCAAAACCAGTCTCCTCACTCTTAAGAATGTCTTAGCCTTACACCCCGCCAACCTCTGCCTAATCTTATCCACCACGTGTTTCCAGGTCTCTTTACTCCTCAGATTTGCCCCCAAAGGGAGGCCAATGTACTGGATGGGCAAGGATTTGATCTTACAATTCATGATAGAAGCAACCTCCTCTCTAATACGAGCCTCTGCCCCTAACCCAATGAGTTCATACTTCGAGAAATTGATGCTCATCCTTGACATGAGGTAGAAACAATCCAATAATCTCCTCTAATTCTTCACTTTTTCCAAAGTAGCTTCGCAAAAAATCATAGTGTCGTTAGCAAATTGAAGATGAGTCACCTCAATCCTATTTGACCCCACTCTAACCCCCTGGATCAAACCTTTGGTGCTACCTCTCTAGATAAGCTAGTTAAAAGCTTCAATGGCCAGAACAAAGAGAAAAGGGAACATAGGGTCTCCCTGTCTGAGGCTCCTATTCATCTTGAAAGGTGTTGTAGGTGACCCATTCACCAAAACCGAAATGCTGGCTGTAGAAAGACACTCCACTATCCACCCTCTCCAGACCTTACCAAAGCCTATTATCCCCAAAATGTTATCCACAAAATCCCATCTTATGATGTCGTAGGCCTTTTGGAAATCAAGCTTCAACATTAAGCCTTTCGATCCCTTCTTCTTCTTAAATCAGTGAACTATCTCGTTGGCAACCAGAGCACCATCTATAATACTTCTATCCTCAATGAAGGTTGACTGAGATCTGTTAACCAGAAAATCAACCAACTGCTTCAACTTGTTAGCCAAGATCCTCGAAATAACCTTATAGATACACCCTATCAAACTAATTGGCCTAAACTGGCTGACCTCCATCGGATCATCCACTTTGGGAATCAGGGTGATAAGCGTGGTATTTAGCGCATGAGGAAGGTGATTAGTTCTGAAGAACTCTATAACAAAATCTGTAAACTCGACCCCTGAAGTGCCTCACATCTTGCAAATAAACCCCATATGATAGCCGTCATACCATGGAGCCTTAAGAGGATCACAAGACCACACCACTTTATGAACTTCCTCTCTTTGAGGCATGGAATCCAACATCTCACTCTGATGATTCATAAGCCTGTGAAACCCTTTAGCTGATAAACTAATACTTGGTAGATCATGATCCTTATATAGATCCTTATACAGATCAGGATATTCGTCCTCTAACTCACTACACTACTCCATTACTTGCTTTGACAATTTAGCAATACTAAGTATTTGATATGTCGTTCTTCAATTTTCACAAGTTTATTTGATATGAATTCTATTGGAAATAAAAATAGAAATAGATATCCATTTCAAATTCCATAAAGTTTATGTCTTCAATTTTTTTAAGATTTGAGTTTTATTTTTTTGTATACTTTGATATATCATACAAGATATTTTCCAAATTCCATTTCTATATTTTTAAGCAGTCCACATAAGTGGTAATTGTTTTGCAATGAAGAAAAAATATAGTAATTTAATGTCACATGTGATTGTAACACCCCGAGTCGATACGACCATGAGGGGGATACCTTGGAATGCTTTAGGATTGATCGGCTGACCCCACAGATCAACATGAGTCCTTTTAGCGCGCTTTGTCCTCACTCGTGCGCTTCCCGAGAAATTTTCAAAAAATGTCCAAAGCTTTCAAAGAGGGTCACCCATCCTAAAAATTACTCCACGGCCAGCACGCTTAACTGTGGAGTTCTTTAGGACCGAATCACCAAAAGGATGGTATACCATGTTGATATAAGTAACTATATCAATTCTTATAGCACTTTGCTCAATTTGGGGTATTACATTCACCCCCACTCAAAGAATACAACGTCCTAGTTGCGCCTCAACCATTAACTGTCTCAATACAGTTTATCCCAAGAATCGTCTCGCTAGGTGGCTGATTGGCTCATCCAAGTTCAGCTCACGGTCGCGGTTTCGCTCTGATACCATTTGTAACACCCCGAGTCAATACGACCACGAGGGGGCTACTTTGAAGTGATTTAGGATTGATTGGCTGACCCCATAGATCAATACGAGTCCTTTTAGCACGCTTTGTCCTCACTCACGCTCTTCCCGATAAATTTTTAGAAAATGTCCAAAACTTCCCAAGAGGGTCACCCATCCTAAAAATTATTCCACGGCCAACACACTTAACTGTGGAGTTCTTTAGGACGGAATCACCAAAAAGATGGTATACTATGTTGATATAAGTAGCCATATCAATTCTTATAGCACTTCGCTCAATTTGGGGTATTACGGTGATGATTTTTGTTACTACAATGTGTAATGTACCTATAGTTCTTCCATTCATTAGTCAGTAAATATAATAATTTTGGCAAAATAATCCTTCCAAAAAAATGTGTTTTGATCTCTAATATTATGATTCTAATATTTTAGGTTGGCAACCATAGATCATACTTTTAAATTTCAAAAACACACGAAAAAAATAACAAAAATTAATATAAATTATGCTTTTGCTATAATTTTCTTGCAAGAAGGATGATATTTTTTTGAGAAAATTTTCTTTATTTTTTCTAGTTAAAAAAGGTATACCTGTAAAAAAATTCTTCCAAGGAAGAATCATTAGATTTTTTTAACATAATTTTCAAGCTAATACTATGATAAAATTTATATAATTTTTTGGTGTCTATAGACTCTTGAATTAATAAAGGTAATAGTAATTTATAAATTGAACTTTTTATTTCCTACTAACTATTTATACTCATAATTTAATAAATAAGTCAAACTACAATAATTTAAAAATCTAAAAAAAGTATATATATATATATCAAATACATATAATACTTAGCAAGATAAACTTTAGCCCAAGTACAATCAACTATAACAAAAACTACTTATGTTTTCACAATTCATAAGGCAAAACCTTTGGGCAATTTTCTCAGGTTGCTCTTCGCAATCCACTTCAATGTATTCAGTTCCGTAATCTTTTGCAACTCAGCACCACCCTTTTTATTATCTTGCTTGTTCCATATGCATTTATGATCCTTTCTCTTCACCTTCTCAGGCTTATTGTACCTAATTTTTTCTTTTAATTCCTCTTTTATTTATTTATATGCCATTCTTTGTATTCTCACTTAAAACTACTTTGAACAACTAAAATAGTGTTAAAGACTCCAAGGATTGCAGCATATAACAGATGTTCCTTATGGGAAAGAATCCTGTAGAAATTGCATGATCTATAAGTTAGGAGGTGACTAATAAAGTATATATGTTAGTAACAAATATGCACACGTTATCAACATATTATTATAGCATAGATGTAATTGATTTAAACATATGTGATTGATATTTGCACGTTTGTAGGAGGATTTAAATGTTGACATAAATATGGAAATTTCAAGGACAAGAAAATTGTAGAAAACTAAGAAAATTTGTTTAGCAAAAGGTAAAAAGTGAGAAAAATTTATCCGAGCATTCGTAGAGTTTTGTGCTAACATGTACAAATTTTATGAACAATGATATATATATATATATATTTGAAATGATTATAATTTTAGTAGAGATCGAACCTCAACCATCTAAAGGACAGTCTCGCATTGATACCACTTATAGTATGCAAGCCATGGTCAATGATATATAAAGTTAGTACGCACATAGTAAACCATTTATTTAGTATATAAAATTAGTAGTAACACAATAAGGTTGAGAAGGTAGTTAGCATAATGTAAAAATAAACTATTTTGCGAAAAGAGTCAACCAACCCAAAATTTACCCTCATTCTAATTTGTACATAATTGCAACTTCTTTGGTGTGCTTATGTCCCACCCCTCACCACTCTCATACTATCATATTGGAAGAAAAATTAATTTATAGTATAAGAAAGATAAGGTATTTAATAAATAAGCCTGTAAAAATAATTATTAACAAAAAATAATAATAAGTTATACTATAATAATAATAAAACTTAACTTTGTTTCGAAATAGAAAATTTGACTATTAATTTAACATACGATCCCACCAAGTTCACGGTATTTTCTTAAGATGAATTTAATCTCTTTCATGGAGTCTAAGTTTACGAAGTATTGTCTCATAGGATAAAACACATTTTCATTCCTATCAGATGTAACCCTCAAATCTCGTAGGCCTATAGCAAACTCGATGTTATGCTTAGTATTTAACTAAAATGTTTAGAATGGATTTAGAGAGAATGAGAAAGAATAAGAACTTTGTTGACCAATTTTTTTTTTATAAATATTATTTTCCAACATAGTGCAGGATATATAGGCTATCAGAGAACTATTTGAATGGGCTTGAACACACCCAAAAGTCATGTCATTATGTCTAAGGTGTGTGGTTTTCAAATGAAATTAAAATGTTCTATGGAATTGTGATAAACTAATTATTTTCTATATTTTCACCTTGTTTTTCCTCTATTTTGTGACCTTGTTTCAAATGATTCATGAACTTTATGGTATTTTATGTCTCTTATTCTCGCTATTGTTTTATTGGTATTTGTATTTCAGGGATTTGCATAAAAAATGCACAAATATAACAAATTTAGAGCAAGGATTATCCTTGGAAGGCATTGAAGGAAGATGAATCTATCCCACATGCATAGGGAGAGAGGAGGAAGGCTAAGGAGTCAAAGAGAGGATAAAAAGATTGCATTTTTTTCCAAGGCACAGTTGTGCACGGTCTAGTGCACCATTGTGGTGTAATCATGCACCAAAGGGGAAGGAAAACAACAAAAGGTTGAGGAGGAAGAAGTTTCACGATTTTCGTGTGCAAGATTGGCATGGACATGGAGAATCCATTTACAAGCTAGCGAGAGCACCAAAGTTGCGCGGTTTAGGCATGTAGGCTAGACACTGCCGTCCAACAGATAGTTATACCATTTTTAAGGATGACTCGACTGTTTCCTTAGAGTTCATTTGATTTTTTCATGATAGAACTCCATCTTTGACCTTGGATTCTCTCATTTTAAATCTTATTTTTAGCTCTAATTCTAGTTCGTGTACGTACCTTTGACAATAGATTTCAACGTTCTTAATCTACGGTTCTCTCTTTCTATTTTTCTCCTATTATTTACTGTGTCTCATGTTATTTATGTTCCTGTATTTCATTTCTCTCATTTTAATACAACCATGATTGAGTAGATATATTTTTAGGGCCAAATTAGGCCTTTCTTGGTGTTATGATGATAGATTGGTTAGTGTGTTATTTTTATGTTTTCTTATGCGCTATTTTTTTTATGTTAGAAATCATTATCATGAGCCGGGTTGATGGAATTTGACTATTCTAGATGTTGACTATAACTGAAAGGTTGAAGTTAATGTTGGAACTTAACATATGAATGAAAAAACAAACGATCATGAAAATAGACATTTGTTTCTTGAAGAATATTTAACTAGTGGCTTTTAATGGGTTTAATTAATTTTATTAGTCACAAAATTAGTTTGAATACATTCTTAAACCTTGAAAGAGGCTAGCAAATAACACTAGACCAATTTTTCACAATAGTTTAACTTAAAATACAATGGTGCATTCTATTTCATAATTCATATCTATATTTTCTCTACTAAATAATTTAGAAAGATAAAATAGTAAAAATTATTATTCAACAACGAAGTTCCTATAGAATACGTCATTGACGTGCTATAACAAGTTTGTGCACTTGTGGATGTAGCCCATCCCTAATTGCAAAAGATAAATGAATTGCTTTATGTGCATGGAGGGTACGAGGCTTCCTTCTAGTTTTAAATCAAAAGGAAGTTAATAATTTTATTTTCTTTTCCTCATACCCAAAGATAGATTCTTCCTCTCAATTGGTGCTATGTGGGCCCTTGTATTTACTTGGCCCATTTAATTGGCCAACACTAGTCACCTAAACATAATTAACACCAATTAATTTGGTCTTGTGGTTTAGAATAACTAGTATGGGCTAGCTACTAATTAAACTTTCTAGACCAAAAAAGATAATTATTAATTCATACTAATTAAATATTTTAACAGTAAATAAATAATTAGTAACTAATATACTTATAAATCCCAACATTTAAATTCACTATATATATTACAATCTATATCAATAAGTCCTTCCACTCACCACTTTTGGACACCATATCAATAACCAACTATCCAAGTACAATGTAGTGCCTAAAATTCCATCACCTCACATTAATTAGTTCTTCCCTAGATTGAAAATTCAAATATTTTTCTCTATCACCCTACACCAAAATTGAATAGGCAACATAGATCAGTATCATTCAAACTTTGATGAAAAGCAAATTGGGGAAGCCTAATTCCATATTGAACATTACCCCAAAAAAAATCCCCTTCAATTCTACATTGAATATTCAATAAAAAAAAATTATAGCCATATGAACCTTTGAAACTTAGTAAATCAATGGGCTTTGTGAGAAAATGGAGAGAGGAATATCTAAGTATAAGGTAAGTATAGTAAATAAATGGTGTCGAGAGAAGTCAATGGATAAAATCACAATAAATTTGATTAAATGACAATAAAAGGGTATTTTAGCTTTTCATAAGAATGGTAGTTAATGTTAGATGAGAGAGTAAATACAATAACAAAATTTGCACAATATTTTTTTGAATCATATGCACTTGAAATTTTAACACTTTAAATGACAATTCTTTTTACTCTTTAAAATAACTATACAACATACTCTTTAAAATGGCTATCACTAATTATTAATAATAACCATCAGATACTTTACAATTAAGAGGGAAAAAGTATTTTTTAAAATAAAATGTGGATTGACCATCAAATACTTCAAATTTAAGAGGAAAAAATATTTTAAAAAAATTATGGGTTAAACAAAGAATAAAAAAATCTACTCCTTTTATAAAGTAAATATATCTTATAAGTTATTTTTTATAAACAAGAAAAGATTAAAAAATATACCTAAAATATCAATATAGCAAAATTTTATTTTATTGTCAATGGAAACTATTTACCAATTGGAATCTATAACACAAATTGTACTCATATTTTCATACATATTAAGATGGACTTAGCTAGGAATATTCAAGTACAGATGGTCGTATATGTCAGATCAAATATTCGATCTAGTCAACTTAATCAAGTATCTAATCATTCGAATAACTATAAATATGGGTCGAATAAATATATGATTTTTATATGAGTAATCTAATAAATTAAGTTAGAAATATTTTATAATATAATATTTAAAAATAGAGATCAAAAGCTATATAATATTTATGTCTATATACATATACATGTTGTATGTTATCCCAAAAGAGTGTTAAAAAATATTTTTGAGCATTGAATAAAACAATTAAATGAAATTTAGAAACTAACCACTAAGTTGAACTTTATATTATAATGGTCATCAAAGGATGATATATTTACTAGAGTAATTATATAATTATTTAAAATTATAAATAATATTTTAATATTTCATATGATCACAAAGGGATAATTTTTATAATCTTAACTTAAATATATATACACAAATCGGGAAAATGGAGGAATGTCTCAATCGGTGCTAGAAAGAGAGGAGGGAAGGGAGCGGTGGAAGATGGAGGAAAAAAGGCAGGGATGGCAACAATGGTTGGCTTCGAAGGTGGAGGGATTGCAATGACTGGGATTGCCGAAGGAGGAGGGGCAACAATGATAGGAATTGCCACTGCCTAGGGGTGAGGATTAGTGAAACCTGCCCAAGAAGAAGTGTAATACCCCAAAATTTAAAAAAACCTATAATGTAATAAATATCCTTTATTTGGGATAAATTAACTTTTAGATTTGTTTAATTTAATTATTTTATGAATTTTTGAGTATATAAAATTGGATATAAATATTTAATAAATTAAAATAAATATTTTTCTATTTTAATAATACTCTTTTTATTTAAATAATTTTTCAAACCAATATTTTACTAAAATTATCCTTTTAAACCAATATATATTAAATTATAATAAATTAAATTATGTATCAAAAGTATTAAATTCCATTATTCCAAAAAATTATTTTATTTTATTCCTCTGCATTTTCCATTTTCCATTTTCTTTCTCCTTTTTTCTTCTTTTCTTCTTTTTCTCTCCTTCGAGCCACTAGGCCTAGGTTCTCCTCCCCCTCGTGCTGGGCCACCGGCCCACTCCTCCCTTTCCTTTCCCCCTCTCTTGCGTGACAACCCCAGCCCAAGTCATCCCCCCTTCTTCTTTTTCTTTCCTTTCCTCCCCTGGCTAGGCCAACCCATTTCTTTTTTTTCTCTTCTTTCTCCCTCGCTCAACCGGCCTGCCCCTCCTTTCCTTTTCTTATTCTTCTTCTTTCTCTTCTCCTTCCTCAACCGTTGACCTGCACACCATAGCAGCCTCTTGTACCACCACCTACCTCCCTTTATAGCCTGCTCTCTCTCCCCAGTCCTTTTCTTCCCATTTTCAGACCAAACACGACCTGCACCCCCATCCCCGCATGCCTTGCATTCTTCCTCCTCCCTCTCCTTGCAACCGCCACCCTACGCCTACCACCACAGCCTCCCAGCTGGCGGCCTACGTCCCCTCCTCTCCCTCTCATTTTTCTTATTCTCTCCTACTTCATTTTTTCCCTGTTCGACCTTTTTTTCTCCATCTCTTGACCCCCATTCTCCCTTTTTCTCCTCTCCTTCCCTTCCCCTGTTTTTACTCCACCACCCTCAACCGCCTCTTCCACCGCCCTACTAACCACCTGCACCACCTCATGCCCCCTACTACCACCCTACACCACTAGGACACCCCCTTGAGCCCCCTGTAGCCACCCCTCTTCCTTTTCTTTTTCTTCGCCCATTCTCGGGCTCCTCCCTACACCACCTCCCTCTGTCGCTTCCACCACCTCCCAAGCCACCAACCTACTCCCTGCAACCTCCCCTACCACCCCTTTACCTCCCTTGGCCGAAAACTAGCCTTGTATCCCCTCATTTTCCTTCTTCTTATCCTTCCTTCTTCTCCTCCACCCAACCCTTAACCCACTTTTCCCAGCCTGCAGCCACTGCTTCCACTAACCTTGGTCGCTGATAACCCATCCTCGACCACCACCTACACCCCCACTCCACCCATGCACCCAACCCCTGCCCTAACTCTCCTCCAACTGTCCTCCTCCTAGCCCCCAAAACCCCAACTCAAACCATCACCCCTCCCTTCTTCCTCCCTTCCTTTAACCTTTCTTCCCCTTCTAATCTGCATGTGGCTCATGCTGCTTATGCAGCAGGAGTTCCACATTGTTTTGGAAGTTATTTTGTATAATTGTTGAGGTATATTGATGGTTAAATAAAGTATGGCATTAATTAAGTTTTTATAAAGTTATATCCTTTTTTTTCCTATTTCTAATATGATAATTATATGTATTATTTTCAGGTATTGATTTTGCTAATCAAAGCTTGAATCTTTAACCGAGGTATCGGTAAGGTTTGATTTTTGCGGAAAATAAGGTAATCGTTAAATCTTACTTAAACGTATGGATATACGTATTCTAGCACATGAGGGTTTCTAATATACTATTGTACATGATATATGTTGTTAAGCATGATGTATTTAGTGGCATGTGTTGATTGATAAAAAGGAAAACATGTTAATTTATGTGTCATGTGTGGGAATAATGCCTAAGGAAGAGGCTTTGTTGTTAATAATAGTGTTAAGTGCATAATTATGATATGTTATACTAATGTGGCCTTTTGTTGCATAAATATTGTTATTATGGGCCCTAGGGGCATTTTAGTAATGTTTCTTATGTAAGAGTGTGGCTTAAATAAGTGTAGGTGCTAATAAGTATTATGATAAATAATAATAGTAGATGGAGTTGAATGATGGGTATGGAGCATTAATATTGATATTTTATGTAGTGAGGGAATTTTGGTTAAAGTGGTATAATAAGGGGAAAATGGTAAATTATAAGAGTAAAGGGGGTAAAATGGTAAATGGAAAAATGAGGAGGGCATTTTAGTAATTTTACATGGAAAAGGGATAACTTGGTAATTTTTGGGTGTAAGAAAGTATTTTGGTGAATTAAACATAATGAGAAGGGCATTTTGGTAAATTAACACAAAAGAAAGGGCATGTTGGTATTTTGGTGAAGTATAAGGGTAAAATGGTAATTTGGTATAAAGGAAGGGTAAAATGGTAATTTAATAAAGTAGAAGGGTAAAATGGTAAAATGGTGTAAAGGAAGGGTATTTTGGTAATTTATAGAAAGAGGGTTAAAATGGTAAATATAATAATGAAGATGGACAAAATGGTAATTATAATAATGAAGAAGAGCAATTTAGTAAATTAACCAACTAAAAGGGAAAAAATGGTAATTATAGTGATGAAGAAGGACAATTTGGTAATTTAACGAACCAAAAGGGGCAATTCAATAATTATAATAATGAAGAAGGCAATTTGGTAATTATAATATTGAAGAAGGGCGATTTGGTAGTTTAACCAACTAAAAGGACAATTTATAATTATAATAATGAAGAAGGATAATTTGGTAATCTAACCAACCAAATGGGAAATCTGACAAGTGTAACAAATATGAAGGATGATTGGTGATTTAATGAGCCTAAGGGTAATTTGATAATTTAGATAAGTATAAAGGGTAATATGGTAATTTAACCCACAGGAAGGATAAATTGGTAACTTAACAAGTATAAGGGGTAAAGATGGTGATTTAATAAGCATAGAGGATCATTTGGTAACTTAACACGAGTAAGGGACAATTTGGTAAGTATGCAATATGGAGGGTAAAATGGTAATTTGGCAAGTAAAGAGGGATGGCTTAGTAATTATACAAGTAAGGGGTATTTTGGTAATTTTTTTAGAGATGATGGGGGTAAATCTGTAACTCGTATCTAGCATGTCAATGGGTTAACGAAATTTCATAATAAGACTCAAGTAATATTAAATAGCAAGATAAGGGTATGACCAATCAGTACGTATTACAAGAATATGGCATAACGTGAGATTGGATGGATAATTAAGGGTGTGATATGGTGTCTACCTTATATTTATGAAGGAGGTGTCTTAATCATTAATCATGCACAGTATTGTGTGTTGGGTGTGAATTAATGGCATGTTAGGGTTATGTGTGCCATGATCCTTCGATGTGAACTAACCAGACTCTAAGACCGTAATGTGATTATGATAATTGTATGAATAAGGATTAACTAATGATATCATAAATGATTGAAAGTGAATAAGTATATGGTTGTTGTGCTTTTCGTGATTACCTTAATTAAGACACTAATAATTAAAGTAGAAGACATCAAGACCGGGAATGGTGGCTCTTTAGGGGTCACTACCCTAAAGGTGTGGTTTAACCCATGGTTATTTTGGTATTTGTTGGTGTTCCTTAGTGCCCTAGCCAAACCCTACATCTTATTCTATCTAGCTCTACCGAGCTATTTAGGGGGCATGCATACTTATGGATTAGGTGTCCTTGTCGGTAAGGTACTGTGTAGCTTGTATGCAATAGTGCGACTAGAGTACCTTTATGACCCTGGGTTGATGGTTGAAAGGTACTGAGTAGCTTGCATGCACCGGTATGACTGGTGTACCTTTGTGTCTCTAGAATCTTCTTCGAGGCAAATAAATGGAATTGTTGTATTAATTAAAAGGAAAAACACTAATCATGAAAGTCAAAGATGATTGAGTTGGGCCCAAATGGAAGATGTATATGTGTACCGGTCCACCGGTTATAATAGTGGCCTAGGATTGCTTTACCCTAGAAGATGTATATATGTATTCCGGTCAATCGGCTATAATAGTTGGGGTCCTGAGCTCAATAAATCAAATCTTAGATGTGAATAAATCATGAAAAATACTAATCACTTATAGTAGAACACCATGTGAGTCGGGGCCAGACCGATCCACCGACGATAATAATGACCCGGAGCCTTCTGCCCTTGAGACCTATCCACCGGCGAATAATAGTGGTCAAGATCTTTCTGTCCTGTATGTTTCCGGTCCACGGGCTATAATAACGGGGTTCCCGCACTCACATGGATATAATTTGAAAAATGATGATTGAATAATGATTGATTAATGGCTTAAGGCCAAAGGTATTGATTTCGCGTTATGATCTATTGATATAACATAAGTTGGCTTTAGTGTTTGTCCCAACTTGGGTATGTGACGGACTTGCTAAGTATGTGGATGTTGTGTATGCATTTCTTATTATATACATACACTGTTTATGCATGGTGTGTTGCATGTGGGCCTGCCTTTTAGTGTGGTTTAAAGGATTACTAAGTACCACAGTATTGAAGGGTTCCATTCGTGGGCCCCTGCCTATTCAATGAACAGTGTCCCTTATAGGTCCATCGCAGGTGCTATTCAAGAGGGCTTAGGTATGAGAGTAAGGATCGTCCGAGAATACTTCAGGGTTTTCCCTATTAACTTTTATTCTTGTTAAAATGATCTCTATTATTGTATCCACTAATAATAGGTTTTATTCTTGTAAAATGTTTATCGCGCTACTTTGATTTAAATAAAGCTTGATTTTGAGGAAATTGTATTTTGATCTTTTAGCCTTAGCACTTGGTACTAAAATGGTAGGAGAAAATCGGTCTAGTACTAAGTGTGACAATAATATCCCTGAAATTCATAGTTTTATTTTCTTGCTTCCACTATTTTCTTTAAATAAAACGAAATTTTTTAGTAGTAAATTTTAGGGATGTTACAAGAAGAAAGAAGAAAAGCTGGGAAAAAGGAGGAGAAGAAAGGAATACAATAGCGGGAAGGAAGAAGTAGTAGAAGAAGAAGAAGGTGAAGGTTGTGGCTACTGGGATGGTGAGGTGTGGTGTTGTGGTGGCTGAAGTGTAGGGAGCAGGGGAAGGCTGCAAGGGTTGGTTTAGTTAGGTGGGTTGTGTGATCGGTTGAGGAAGGTTGGTGAGGTGGGAAAAATTGAGAAAAGAGTAGATAGAGGGAAGGGATGTTGTGTGGTTGTATCCATAGTGATTGAGGTGTAGTGGGCGCAGACAACAACGACAACAATTGTCATTGCCTAGAGATGGTGATACGGGGAAGTATGTCAAGGATTTGGTGAGGGCTTTGGTAAGACTTGTTGCAGGGAAGGAGAAGAAATAAAGAAAAGAGAAAGAGAAAGAGATGGGCGATAGGGAGGAAGAAGAATAGGAAGGAAGGAAGAAGAAGAATAAGAGGAGGTCGGGTGGTGTATGAAGGAGAAAAGAGGAGGTAGCGGCACATGAAGGAGAAGAGAGGAGGGAGGTGTTTATGTATATATGAGTAAGGTTGGGAGGTGTAGGTTTCATTTGGTTTAGTCATAGGTGGGAGAAGGGTATGGTTTTGTCAGAGAGGTGAGGGATGAGAGGTATGGGCAAATAGTGAGAAGGGGAGGGAGACAGGGAGAGTGATTGGGGGAGTAGCATGGAGCACACAAAGGTAAAAGAATAGGGTGTACAGAGGGTAATTTCAGATGGGTAAAAAGGTAGGATAAAATAAGAAATAGGTTTTTATTTATTTATTTTAGTTTCAGGTTTAATTTGGCTTGGTTAGGATATTGGGTATGAAAATAATTGGGAAAAAATATTTAGGTTTAGAATAGGTTTAGCAAAAGGAAACAATTAAAAATAACTAGAAAAAATGTTTAGGAATTTTATTTAGGTTACAAGTCAAAGGTTATTAATAAAATAATTAAGCTAAGGCTTAAGGGTCATTTTTGAATAAAAACAGTTAAACACCCAAAAACAAATGTTATGAAATTTTGGAGTGTTATACCTTTGAACCAGTAGGCTCTACCATTCCTTCCTCTCTACCATTGATCAAAACTATCATTCCTTACCCCTTCCTTCGGTAAAAATTACCACAACACCCCGCCTCCATTTGACACTAATCACTAAACTATACCACCTCCCTTTGGCCAATTTCACTAAAGCACACCCCCATCTTCAGCCTCCTCTATCATTTCACCCCCTTCTTCACCATCCAAAGCCATTGCTACCCACCTACCACCTTCAACCATTTCTACAGCTTCTCCCCCCTCCCCCATTCCATTGGCACCAACCACCGAACTACACTCACTACCTTCGATAAAACTCACCAAAACTCCTACCTCCATTTAGCCTACTCCATCGTTGTAGCCCCAGCTACTTTGGCATTTGTTGCCATTCCACAACCCCTAGCAATGAAATTAGTTTCCTTTTCAACACCTTATTTCACCTCTTCAACCACCCCCTCCTTGTTACACAAAAATTTAGCTAAGACTCCTTCTAACTTTGTTTCGATTTTGCTCCAACTTTTTCACTGTATAATACCTTAAATTTTCCTTAATTATATCATTAATTTCTAATAGTTTTATTTTATGGTTTCTTATGTGACTTTTTGGAGGTTCCGAAGGAGACAGTATAGGATATATGTGTTTAATATAGAAATTATGGTATTATAATGTGTTAGAGGATTTAAAATATGCCAAGGGTATCATATGAAATGGTCGGAGTAATCATGAATGACATAAGTCCCACAAGATGAGAGAATGACTTAATTTGAAAATAATCACCCTAAAATGGGAATATTGTCGTCATATGTGTAAAACGTTAAAGTTAGACTATAAATTTTGAATATGTTGTTAATATTGATATTATATTAATTTATAATCAGTTACGTCCAAATTTCTTAGATTCGTCCGGTTAAGCTATTTTGGATAAATTAAATATGCAATATACTTTAAAATGCACTTAATATCATGATGGAATCATCGACTTGAGAAATTTGTGCTAAATTAATCAAAATTTGATCTTTAGGTCAAAACTCTTATGGATTTAAATTGGATTGTGTAATTGCGTTATTTTATTAAAGTGATTGTACAGTTTTTAATAGAAATATTTTAAATATTTGGCTAAAATTTGATTGGATATGCATTTTGTGCTAAAAAATCCTAATTATGTTAAATTAGATCCTTCCTTTTTTTTGTTTTTGATCACTTAGTATACAATATTTTATAAAATAGGTCTAATTTTTTAAACATTCAATTTAAATAAATGAATAAATTTTAATCAAATTGTATCTTTGGGGGCTAGAACCCTAATTTTTAAATAAAATTATAGAATTTATCATTTGTATAGTCGTTTTTTCCAGAACTAATTTTATAGAATCATTTGACTTAGCCTTAATTACATTCTAATATTTTTAATTTAAATTAATTGGTTTAAACTGTCGGAATTTATATTTTAAAATTTAAATTTCTAATTTTTTAAAAATAGTTTAATAAAATCTAGTTGTGTTTAATGAATACAGCCAGCTTTTGACGTACCCGGTGGGCCGCTTTCATATAATAACTTGTGGAAATATACCTTTCCATTATTTTTTTGGAAAAAATTACAATCAGATTTGGTCAGACACGCCGATTGGGAGGAATATTGCAGAGAGAAAAAAATGAGCTGTGAAGTGAACTTTGTACGGGTGTGACTTTTTCTATTGTATGTGCGCACGCATTATCATTATTATTATTATTATTATTTTGATATCGGACCTAACTAATGACGGACGTCGCGTTCGGCGGTGAAATAAATAAATTAAAAGTGAAGGGTCGAATGATGGTGGATAGATTAAACGAGCGATATGCGTGTTGGATGACGGCGTGATGGTACGTCAAGAATTCTCGAGTTGTGTTATTCTTAAACAGAGTCGGTTCTTGTTATACGCATAAGACAAAAGCTTTAGGAATTTGTTTTTTCTTCTTCTTTCTTCCGCGTGACAAAGTTGATTAGTTCATTCCTAAAAAAAAAAAAAATTATTTTATAAAAATTAAAGCATATTTTTTATTAATATTTCTATAATAAAATATACTTTTAAAAAAATATATAAATTGATAGACTATTTTTTTTTATACGAACAGTAAGGTCCGACGTCACATAATGTCTGCATCATCCAACAATAGCGAACAAAGTTGCCACTTCCAGGCATTAGCCATCCATACCTGGCGCACACAAAAAAAGAAAAAAAAAAGTCAACGCAACGTATGAGCAGCACACGAGTCAGCGAAGTGTACTTGAGACGGAGATGATCACGCGCTGACAGGCAGCAAAGGAAGAAAACGAAACAAAAAACGAAGACGAGCACTCTGCCACTCTGCTGGCACCTGAGACATCGATTGTTGACCTGACAATAAGTGTCGTCCCTCCCTCCCCATAGTGGTCAACCGTATCAATTGTTCCACTGAAAATCCACATTCGAGATCCCCCATTAAGAGCAGATAGAATTAGGCCGTCTCAATGGTTTTGAAACATCTGTATGTTTTTTTTTTTAAAAAAAAAATACTACACCATAATAAATTAATTAGACAATTTAAAATTCATGTAATATGTAGGTTTTTGTTAAAATAAAATTGAAATCCAAATACAAAGGAAAAACTAAGGTCTTTTTTTTCTTTTTTTTAATCATTAGTCTTTATTTTATAAAATCCTACTTTCACGTGCTTATAAATAGTATTTATTTTGTACTTAAAAAAATTACGATAGGTATTTTCATACTTTGTAAAAAAGCTTTTAATTAAACCTGATCTTTTAAATATGTCATTTATTTTTTATTTTTCAAAATAGATATATAATATTTAAGTATAATTAATACACCTAAAAAAAAAAATTATATCTTCATTTTTTATAGTATTATTTTTTCTATAAAACAAAAATTTAAAGTTAATGCGACATTTTTTGTTTTGTTACAACAATACCTTAAAAAACATAATAATCTGCAGACTAACCCTAAAATCATGAGTAGCCAATCCCTTCGCATTCACACGCAATCAGCTCATCAATTTTGGTAAGTACAAATGTCATCTGCTGAGCCAAGTCCCACCCACCAAGCACATCTAGACAGAGTCCCTTCGACTTCAAAACCAGAGATTGATGGAATGGCAGCAAATAAAATCATACGACAAGGACCCCGGGGGAGAGGGAGGGGGGGAGAGGGAACAAATATCAACATAACCTGACGTCGTCTCCAACCCAGAGAAACAAAGCCGCCGGTACCTTTCCATACCATTAAAGGCATATTCGGTTGTTTCCAATGCGCACAGGATCAGATCACTCCAGACAGAGGACAGAGGTGACTTCGCAGAGGAGGAGAAATGAGATTCACTCTCGACGAAGGGGACAGAAAATGTTATGTCCTCGTCAGTAAATGGCGTAATCTATCTTTGGTGATAATCTTTCCGAGAAATAATCTTAGGCCATCAGAAACCATCAAACCTACTTTTTTTTACTACTTTGGCAAGGCCATTTAAGATATAATAATATACTTGAAATAATAATGGTATTTAATTAATACATTTTATTTATTTATAAAAGTATCTTAAGTTTTAATATTAGTAGCATTTAATAACTTATCTGATCTGCTATAAAATAGCGTATATTTAATATTTATAATTTCAGGCATTCTTTATTTTATTATAATATATTTGTATTTGTTTATATATTTAATTTTAATAAGATATATTCATTAATTTATATTAATTAATCATATTAATATTTGCACAAAATTTTTTCTACTTACTTTAGGAGGTTCATTTTAGGCTTTATTTTTATATATATTTTTTATAATATCCTAGTTTATAGCCCCACTCTTCACCAACATTATGAATACCTTGATTTCACCTAAGGTGTATTGAGGCAACATCAATTATACGCTAAGAAAGTGATACTTTGGGCAATATTAGATTGAAAATTTGGGGTATATCATTTCTGCCGAAGGCGTGAAGACTGACCCAAATAATATTAAAGTCATGATCCAATGGCCCAAGCCCACTACACTCAGGTCTCTCAAAGGGTTTTTAAGGCTAACTGACTATTACCGGAAATTTATAAGTGGTTATAGACTTGTTAGCAAGCCACTTACCAAAGGGTAGCTTATTTGGAATAAAGAGGCTGAAGAAGTGTTTATAAGGTTAAAAAAGGCCATGACTGAAGCATTGGAGCTGGTTCTACCTAATTTTCAACTCCCATTCATATTGGAGACTAATGCTTGTGGAAGGGGGTATTGGAGCTGTACTAACTCAAAGAGGAAGACCTTTTTCTTTTCTTAGTAAGGGATTTAGTGCATAGCACCAGAGATTATCGATTTATGAGAAAGAATTCTGGGCCATCTTAATGGATGTGGACAAGTTGGGACACTACATAGAGGGATAATTTTGTGATTTGAATAGATCAACAAAGCCAAAAGTATCTTTTGGAATAGAAATTAACTACTTATATATAGAAGAAGGGGTTAACCAAATTACTAGGGCTATGGTACACTATACAATATAAAAGAGGGGTTGGAGTTAAAGTGGTTGACGCCTTGTATAGAAGAGAGGGTATTGAGGCAACCTTGCATGCTACAATTTCTACCATGGTCCTATCTTGGATTTTGGAAGTGGAATCAAGCTACTTAAGGGATGAGAAAGCTTAGGAATTGTTGGCAGCATTAGCTGTGGACCCATAATCGAGGTCTAATTTTAGCTTACAACAAGGCTTACTAAGATAAAAGGGGAGGTTATATTTTGGTGCATCTCGAGATATAAGGGATATGATACTTTAGGCAATGCAAAACTCCCCCTCAGGAGAACATGTTGGAAGTCATGCAACATACCAACGAGTCAAAGCAACTTTTTTGGCCTTAGATGTATAAAAGTATAATGAATCATGTCCATGACTACGATGCTTGCTAGTGAAATAAATCTAACCATGACCCATACCCCAATCTATTCTAACCTTTTCCCATTTGTTCTCAATCTTGGGTAATGGTGACTATGGATTTCATAGAAGCTTTACCCCGATCACAAGGGTGGGGCTATGATATTGTTCTGGTGATTATTGATAAAATCGCTAAGTTTGCTCATTTCATTCATGCTATAGCTCTAGTAGCATCTCAAGGGTCATCCATTAGGTAGTCTGACAAAGATATTTTACCCACCCCACCATTTCCTGTCCCACCATCTACTAAAGTATACATGTCTAAGACCATGGATCCCTCTACACACCATGGGATCGCTATGTCTAGCCCAAAGTTGGAGTTCCCAGTCTTTAATGGTTCTAATCCAAGAGGGTGGAATAATAAATGCTTGAAGTATTTTCACCCATTAAAGGTGGAAGAGGGACAGAAAGTTCAACTAGCAGCTTTACACTTGAGAGGAAATGCAGAGCATTGGTACGAGAGCTAGCACTTCAATGAGACCAGTCGGGAAGAATTTAGCCAAGCCATTTGTGCTCATTTTGGAGACTTGCATTTTAGAATAATAGTGGATTAATTCAATAAGCTAATGTAGATAAGGGGGTAGAGGATTACTATACCCAGTTTGAAGATTTGATAGGACTGATGTTGATGCACAACTCTCATTTAGCAGAGGATTATTTTGTTTTCAGCTCCATCAGTGGCTTAAGAGAAGATTTGAAGCATGAGATTAATATTCCAACCCAACACCTTATATCAATCCTTGGAGCTAGACAAGTGTAAGGAATTGTCCCATTTCAACCTTACCTTAACCCTGCTTAAGGTTCCACAGGGAAATACATCTCCACCACCCACACTTTCACCCAAAAAACACTAAGAAGTTTCTCTCTAGCGATAACAAACATTGCTAGGAACACCCTGATTGATTAGAGGCATACCCAGGGGTTTTGTTTTAGGTGTAGCGAAATGTATCACTTGGGAACCAATGCAAACCTAAATAGCTACATAGCATGGTAATCGAGCTTAATAGGGAGGAGGATAGACCAATAGAGGCAGTGATCACTAGCACAAATGAAGAATTGGATGGAATGGCAGTCTCACCACATGCCATCGCCAGAGGCCAATGTTATAATACTATATCTATCAAGGGGTCAACTAATGGTTAGTCTATCATAATTCTTATTAATAGTGGGAGTAGCCATAATTTTTTTGAACCCAAAACTTGTGCAAAACTCACCTTATGAAGTGGAGCAGACTACTGCACATAAATTTAATACTTAAATTTTTTATTTTAACGAAAGTAATTATATAAAATATTGGGTGTTATGACACAACCAACACAGAGAGATGTATAACCAATACATAATATGTGTAGGTTGTGAGACCAAAACAACTCAAACACAAATATTAGGTGTGGTAAGCACCTAATCCAAGGTTGAGACCCAAACCCACAAAAACCAACAGAAGTGAAATAAAGAGAGATTTAAATACAATGCAAAGGTTTTAAAATGCTTGAAGTATCTAAAGGGAACTTAAGGACAAACCATACAACTATAACAATAGACATTGAATTTAACCCTAACTCTCTGAGCCAAACCCAAGTTGCCACTAAAACCTACAACAATCTAAAATTAATAGTATCCATACGATTTTTCGTACTGAGTAAATTACAATGCCTCTAAAGAGGTATCATGCCCACAATGCACATAACATATGAATAATAATCAAAACACATGCTTAAAGCATGAAAACACATGCAATGGCAAGGTACAAATAACATGCGATAACATATACGACATCAGAGACCCCTACTCAACAACCAACATACTTAACTGTAATAGTACCAGACCGGTTCACTTAGACCGTTCCAGTGCCAAGTGCTAAGGCTAAGAAAAGATTATCATCAGACTCAAATTAATTCTTAAACCAAAAATTCATAAATACGTAAATCAGAGTACACATAACAGTTTACATACCCCGAAGTATAAAATTGAAATTCCTTGAAAGGAAATAATGTCTACAGACGATAATATTTGATTCTAAAAAATCCAATACAGAAAGGAAATAACATGAAGAAACAGAATGACATAAAGGGAAAATCCGACCACGCCACTCCCAGTCCATGACTCAAGTCTGACTTAGCACTTAACTCCGCCTGATGTCTTATGTATATCAAATGCATTATAATAAACATCACCTACCTACAACACGTCAGATAGACCTCCTACTCGTGGGAATAAGTAACACCCATAAAAAAATACAAAATTATATCTTCATTTTTTATACCATTATTTTTTCTATAAAACAAAAATTTAAAGTTAATGCGACGTTTTTTGTTTTGTTACAACAATACCTTAAAAAACATAATAATCTGCAGACTAACCCTAAAATCATGATGAGTAGCCAGTCCCTTCGCATTCACACGCAAGCAGCTCATCAATTTTGGTAAGTACAAATGTCATCTGCTGAGCCAAGTCCCACCCACCAAGCACATCTAGACAGAGTCCCTTCGACTTCAAAACCAGAGATTGATGGAATGGCAGCAAATAAAATCATACGACAAGGACCGGGAGGGGGGGGGGACAAATATCAACATAACCTGACGTCGTCTCCAACCCAGAGAAACAAAGCCGCCGGTACCTTTCCATACCATTAAAGGCATTTTCGGTTGTTTCCAATGCGCACAGGATCAGATCACTCCAGACAGAGGACAGAGGTGACTTCGCAGAGGAGGAGAAATGAGATTCACTCTCGACGAAGGGGACAGAAAATGTTATGTCCTCGTCAATAAGTGGCGTAATCTATCTTTGGTGATAATCTTTCCGAGAAATAATCTTAGGCCATCAGAAACCAACTTTTTTTGTACTACTTTGGCAAGGTCATTTAAGATATAATAATATACCTAAAATAATAATGGTATTTAATTAATACATCTTATTTATTTATTTATAAAAATATCTTATGTTTTAATATTAGTAGCATTTAATAACTTATCTAATCTGCTATAAAATACTGTATATTTAGTATTTATAATTTCAGACATCCTTTATTTTATTATAATATATTTGTACTTGTTTATATATTTAATTTTAATAAGATATATGCATTAATTTATAATAATTAATCATATTAATATTTGCACAAAAAAATTTCTACTTACTTTAGGAGGTTCATTTTAGGCTTTATTTTTATATATATATTTTTATAATATCCTGGTTTATAGCCCCACTCTTCACCAACATTATGAATACCTTGATTTCACCCAAGGTGTATTGAGGCAACATCAATTATACGCTAAGAAAGGGAAGTGATACTTTGGGCAATATTAGATTGAAAATTTGAGGTATATCATTTCTGTCGAAGGCGTGAAGATTGACCCAAATAATATTAAAGTCATGATCCAATGACACAAGCCCACTACACTCAGGTCTCTCAAAGGTTTTTAAGGTTAACTGACTATTACCGGAAATTTATAAGTGGTTATAGACTTGTTAGCAAGCCACTTACCAAAGGGTAGCTTATTTGGAATAAAGAGGCTGAAGAAGTGTTTATAAGGTTAAAAAAGGCCATGACTAAAGCATTGGAGCTGGTTCTACCTAATTTTCAACTCCCATTCATATTGGAGACTAATGCTCGTGGAAGGGGGTATTGGAGCTGTACTAACTAAAAGAGGAAGACCTTTTGCTTTTCTTAGTAAGGGATTTAGTGCATAGCACCAGAGATTATCGATTTATGAGAAAGAATTCTGGGCCATCTTAATGGATGTGGACAAGTTGGGACACTACCTAGAGGGATAATTTTGTGATTTGAATAGATCAACAAAACCAAAAGTATCTTTTGGAATAGAAATTAACTAATTATATATATAAGAAGGGGTTAACCAAATTACTAGGGCTATGGTACACTATAAAATATAAAAGAGGGGTTGGAGTTAAAGTGGTTGATGCCTTGTATAGAAGAGAGGGTATTGAGGCAACCTTGCATGCTACAATTTCTACCGTGGTCCTATCTTGGATTTTGGAAGTGGAATCAAGCTACTTAAGGGATGAGAAAGCTTAGGAATTTTTGGTAGCACTAGCTGTGGACCCATAATCGAGGTCTAATTTTAGCTTACAACAAGGCTTACTAAGGTATAAGGGGAGGTTATATTTTGGTGCATCTCGAGATATAAGGGATATGATACTTTAGGCAATGCAAAACTTCCCCTTAGGAAAACATGTTGGAAGTCATGCAACATACCAACGAGTCAAAGCAACTTTTTTGGCCTTAGATGCATAAAAGTATAATGAATCATGTCCATGACTACGATGCTTGCTAGTGAAATAAATCTAACCATGACCCATACCCCAATCTATTCTAACCTTTTCCCATTTGTTTTCAATCTTGGGTAATGGTGACTATGGATTTCATAGAAGCTTTACCCCGATCACAAGGGTGGGGCTATGATATTGTTCTGGTGATGATTGATAAAATCGCTAAGTTTGCTCATTTCAAGGGTCATCCATTAGGTAGTCTGACAAAGGCTAAGGCTAAGAAAAAATTATCATCAGACTCAAATTAATACTTAAACAAAAAGTTCATAAACACGCAAATTAGAGTACACATAACAGTTTACATACTCCGAAGTATAAAATTGAAGTTCCTTGAAAGGAAGTAATGTCTATAGACGATAATATTTGATTCTAGAAAATCCAATACAGAAAGGAAATAACATGAAGAAACAGAATGACATAAAGGGAGAATCCGGCCACGTCACTCCTAGTCCATGACTCAGGTCTGACTTAGCACTTAACCCCGCTTGATGTCTTATGGATATCAAATGCATTATAATAAACATCACCTACCTACAACACGTCAGATAGACCTCCTACTCGTGGGAATAAGTAACACCCATAAAAAAATATAAAATTATATCTTCATTTTTTATAGTATTATTTTTTCTATAAAACAAAAATTTAAAGTTAATGCGACATTTTTTGTTTTGTTACAACAATACCTTAAAAAACATAATAATCTGCAGACTAACCCTAAAATCATGATGAGTAGCCAGTCCCTTCGCATTCACACGCAAGCAGCTCATCAATTTTGGTAAGTACAAATGTCATCTGCTGAGCCAAGTCCCACCCACCAAGCACATCTAGACAGAGTCCCTTCGACTTCAAAACCAGAGATTGATGGAATGGCAGCAAATAAAATCATTCGACAAGGACCCCGGGGGAGAGGGGGGGGGGGGCAACAAATATCAACGTAACCTGACGTCGTCTCCAACCCAGAGAAACAAAGCCGCCGGTACCTTTCCATACCATTAAAGGCATATTCGGTTGTTTCGAATGCGCACAGGATCAGATCACTCCAGACAGAGGATAGAGGTGACTTCGCAGAGGAGAGAAATGAGATTCACTGTCGACGAAGGGGACAGACAATGTTATATCCTCGTCACTAAATGGCGTAATCTATCTTTGGTGATAATCCTTCCGAGAAATAATCTTTGGTCAACAGAAACCATCAAACCAACTTTTTTTTACTACTTTGGCAAGGTCATTTAAGATATAATAATATACTTGAAATAATAATGGTATTTAATTAATACATCTTATTTATTTATAATAAAAGTATCTTAAGTTTTAATATTAGTAGCATTTAATAACTTATCTGATCTGCTATAAAATACTGTATATTTAGTATTTATAATTTCAGGCATTCTTTATTTTATTATAATATATTTGTACTTGTTTTTATATTTAATTTTAATAAGATATATTCATTAATTTATATTAATTAATCATATTAATATTTGGACAAAATTTTTTCTACTTACTTTAGGAGGTTCATTTTAGTTTTTTATTTATTTATTTTTATTTATTTATTTTTTATGATATCCTAGTTCATAGCACCACTCTTTACCAATATTATAAACACCTTGATCTCACTCTAGGTGTATTGAGGCAACATCAATTATATGCTAAGAAAGGGAAGTGATACTTTGGGCATTATTAGATTGAAAATTTGGGGTATATCATTTTGCCTAAAGGTGTGAAGACTGACCCAAATAATATTAAAGCCATGATCTAATGGCCCAAGTCCACTATACTCAGGTCTCTCAAAGGGTTTTCGAGGTTAACTGGCTATTACTAAAAATTTATAAGTGGCTATAGGCTTGTTAGCAAGCCACTTACCAAAGGGTAGCTTATTTGGAATAAATAGGCTAAAGAAGTGTTTATAAGGTTAAAAAAGGCCATGACCGAAGCATTGGAGATGGTTTTACCTAATTTTCAACTCCCATTCATATTGGAGAATAATGTTCGTGGAAGGGGGTATTGGAGCTGTACTAACTCAAAGAGGAAGACCTTTTGCTTTTCTTAGTAAGGGATTTAGTGCATAGCCCTAGAGGTTATTGATTTATGAGAAAAATTTATGGGCCATCTTAATGGATGTGGACAAGTTGGGACACTATCTAGAGGGGTAATTTTGTGATTTGAATAGATCAGCAAAGTCAAAAGTATCTCTTGGAATAGAAATTGACTACTCATATATAGAAGAAGGGGTTAACCAAATTACTAGGGCTATGGTACGCTATACAATATAAAAGAGGGGTTGGAGTTAAAGTGGTTGATGCCTTGTATAGAAGAGAGGGTATTGAGGCAACCTTGCATGCTACAATTTCTACCGTGGTCCTATCTTGGATTTTGGAAGTGGAATCAAGCTACTTAAGGGATGAGAAAGCTCAGGAATTGTTGGCAGCTCTAGCCGTGGACACACAATCGAGGCCTAATTTTTACCTTATAACAAGGCTTACTAAGGTATAAGTGGAGGTTATATTTTGGTACATTTGGAGATATAAGGTATATGGTGCTTTAGGCAATGCAAAACTCCCCCTTCGGAGAACACGTTGGAAGTCATGCAACATACCAACGAGTCAAAGCTACTTTTTTTTGGCTCAGATGCATAAAAGTATAGTGAATCATGTCCATGACTATGATGCCTGCTAGTGAAATAAATCTAACCATAACCCATACCCCGATCTATTCTAACCCTTGCCCATTCGTTCTCAATCCTGGGAAATGGTGACTATGGATTTCATAGAAGCTTTACCCCGATCGCAAGGCTATGATGTTGTTTCGGAGGTGATTGATAAACTTACTAAGTTTGCTCATTTCATGCTTATAAATAGTATTTATTTTGTACTTAAAAGAAATTACGATAGGTATTTTCATACTTTTTAAAGAAGCTTTTAATTAAACCTGATTTATTAAATATGTCATTTACTTTTTTATTTTTCAAAATGGATATATAATATTTTAGTATAATTAATACTCATAAAAAATTATATCTTCATTTTTTAAGAGTGTTATTTTTCTATAAAACAAAAATTTAATGCGACATTTTTTTGTTACAACAATACTTCAAAAAACATAATAATCTGCAGACTAACCCTAAAATCATGATGAATAGCCAGTCCCTTCGCATTCACACGCAAGCAGCTCATCAATTTTGGTAAGTACAAATGTCATCTGCTGAGCCAAGTCCCACCCACCAAGCACATCTAGACATAATCCCTTCGACTTCAAAACCAGAGATTGATGGAATGGCAGCAAAGAAAATCATACGACAAGGACCGGGGGGAGGGGCGGGGGGAACAGACGATGTTATATCCTTGTCAATAAATGGCGTAATCTATCTTTGGTGATAATCCTTCAGAGAAATAACCTTTGGTCATTAGAAACCAACTTTTTTTTGTACTACTTTGGCAAGGTCATTTAAGATATAATAATATACCTAAAATAATAATGGTATTTAATTAATACATCTTATTTATTTATAAAAATATCTTAAGTTTTAATATTAGTGCCATTTAATAACTTATCTGATCTGCTATAAAATACTGTATATTTAGTATTTATAATTTCAGTCATTCTTTATTTTATTATAATATATTTGTACTTGTTTATATATTTAATTTTAATAAGATATATGCATTAATTTATATTAATTAATCATATTAATATTTGCACAAAATTTTTTCTACTTACTTTAGGAGGTTCATTTTAGGTTTTTTTTTTTTTTTATTTTATTTATGATATCCTGGTTTATAGCACCACTCTTTACCAATATTATGAACACCTTGATCTCATCCTAGGTGTGTTTTGGCAACATCAATTATATGCTAAGAAAGGGAAGTGATACTTTGGGCATTATTATATTGAAAATTTGGGGTATTGAAATTTTAGGATATATCATTTTTGCCGAAGGTGTGAAGATTGACCCAAATAATATTAAAGCCATGATTCAATGGCCCAAGCCCACAACACTCGGGTCTCTCAAAGGGTTTTTGAGGTTAATTGCTATTACCGAAAATTTATAAGGTGCTATAGGCTTGTTAGCAAGCCTCTGACCAAAGGATAGCTTATTTGGAGTAAAGAGGCTGAAGAAGTGTTTGTAAGGTTAAAAAAGGCCATGATAGAAGCATCGGAGATAGTTCTACCTAATTTTCAACTCCCATTCTTACTGGAGACCGATGCTCGTGGAAGGGGTATTCACTATAAGAAAACTCTTTTGTAGCAACAACACTTTTGCAATGATAACACTTTGTTGTTGAGAAAATTTTCTTTTGACAACTACAATTTTATAACGTTATAAAAAAATTTTGTAAAAAATAATTCATTTATATGATAGTTATCAGGAAATATTTTGCAACGATATTTGTCATTGCAACATATGCGATAGTTTATTGTAATGACATTTATATGTTGCAATATACCAAATATTTTTGTAACAAATGTTTTTTATTGTAAAATATTGATTGAATTTATTGTAACGACTATACTTGTTGCAAATATTTAAATTATTTTTAACGCAATGAAATTTATATGTTTTGCAACGATACTTATTGTTGCAATATATGCGATGGTTTATTTGCAACGATATTTATATGTTGCAATATACAAAATGCTTTTGTAATTTATTTTTTTTTTGCAAAATATTGATTGAATTTGTTTCAATGACTATACTTGTTGCAAATATTTAGATTATTTTAACGTAACAACATTTATGTGTTTTGTAAATATTTTGCAACAACATTTGTCGTTGCAATATATGCGATGGTTTATTTACAACGACATTGATATGTTTCAATATACAAAACATTTTTACAAGGATTTTTTTTTTGCAAAATATTGATTGAACTTATTGCAACGATTATGCCTGTTGTAAATATTTATATTATTTTAACGCAACGACAAGTTGTTGCAAAAAAAAATTATCAACAATTTTATTGCAACATCTATACTTTGTTGTCACTACCTTCTCTAACTCCTAATCTTGCCTCCATTGTGTTAGCCTAGCCTAATTATATCGATTGGATACACCAATTTATCTCGGCATCCATCAGTATAATCAAAGCCCTAATTGCCAAGTAGAATTTCAGTAAGTTTATATTTTTTACAACGATAAAGTGTAATACCTCCAAATTGAGCGGAGTGTTATAAGGATTGATATGACTATTTATATCAACATAGTATACTATTCTTTTGGTGATTTTGTCCTAAGAATTTCACAGTTAAGTGTACTTACCGTGGAACAATCATTAGAATGGGTGACCCTCTTAGGAAGTTTTGAAAAGAACTCATGTTGTTCTATGGGTCTAGTCGATCAATCCAAAAGTACTTCACGATAGTCCTCACAGCTCTTGTGGGCCTAGGTGGCTACCAAGTAACTCCGCATGGTCATTTCAACTTAATGTGTTAGAAATTTATAGGTCTTGGGTACTATCAGGTGACCCCTATATAGTTATATTGACTCGAGATGTTTTGCAATTTTTTTCTTCCTAAAGTATATCTATTTTTTTGCAACAATTAATGTATTTTTGCAACGATAAATATTATTGTTGTAATATGCTATTTTTTTTCCAACAACTTTTGTTGTTGCAAATAATAAGCTTTAGCAACGACATAATTTATTGCCAAACTACAACCAATTTTTTTTCAATGACAAAAGTCGTTGCTAATTATAGGTTTTTGCAACGACATAAATTGTTGCCAAAGTAGGATCAATATTTTGCAACGACATAATTCATTGCCATATATAAACACATGTAGTTAGGTTAAAGTGATATATTGTAATTACATTTATTTGGCAATGATAATTTGTGTTGTATTTAATTACTTTTTTTACAATGGCCATTGTTGTTGCTTTACTTATTTGCAACGCCATGATACACAATGAACCCGCAACAAAAAATATCATTGCGATATGTATTTTTTATAACGACTTTCTATCTTTAGCAACAAAAATCATCATTGCTAAAAATTATTTTTTTTTTGTAGTGATTGGATCGCTGTACTAACTCAAAAAGGAAGAGCTTTTGCTTTTATTAGTAAGGGACTTAGTGCCAAGAACCAGAGATTATCGATTTATGAGGAAGAATTCTTGGCCATCTTAATGGATGTGGACAAGTACACTATCTAGAGGGGTAATTTTGTGATTTAAACTGATCAACAAAGCCAAAAGTATCATTTGGAATGGAAATTTACTACTCATATATAGAAGAAGGGGTTAACCAAATTACTGGGGCTATGGTACACTATAAAATATAAAAGAGGGGTTAGGGTTAAAGTGGTTGATGCTTTGTATAGAAGAGATAGGGTATTGAGGCAACCTTGCATGCTACAGTTCCTACCGTGGTCCCATCTTGGATTTTAGAAGTGGAATCAAGCTACTTAAGGGGTGAGAAAGCTCGGGAATTGTTGGTAGCTCTAGCCGTGGACCCACAATCGAGGTCTAATTTTACCTTACAACAAGGCTTACTAAGGTATAAGGGGAGGTTATATTTTGGTGCATCTAAAGATATAAGGGATATGGTACTTTTGGTAATGCAAAACTCCCCCTTAGGAGAACACGTTGGAAGTCATGCAGCATACCAACGAGTCAAAGCTACTTTTTTTGGCCTTAGATGCATAAAAGTATAGTGAATCATGTCCATGACTGCGATGCCTGCCATTTAAATAAATCTAACCATGACCCATACCCCGATCTATTCTAACCTTTTCCCATTCATTCTCAATCTTGGGAACCGGTGACTATGGATTTCATACAAGCTTTACACTGATTTCAAGGGTATGATATTGTTGTTCTAGTGGTGATTGATAAACTCACTAAGTTTACTTATTTCATGCCTCTTTCTCATCCCTTCACTGCCTCTCAAGTGGCCCAATTGTTTTTTGATAATGTTTGTAAGTTCTATGGGCTTCCGACTACAATCATTTTTTTATTGAGACAAGATCTTTACCATCTTATTTTGGTAAGATCTCTTCAAACAAATGGGTACTAAAATTCACATGAGTGCAGCTTATCACTTGCAGATGGATGGTCAATCCGAAAGGCTCAACCTATGCCTTGAGAAGTACCTTAGGCATATGACTTTCCAAGCTCCTCACAAATGGTCTCAATGGGTGTCCCTTGCTGAATGGTGGTATAATACTTCATACCACTCTTCCATCAAAACCACTCTCTTTGAGACTTTGTATGGCTATGCTCCCCCACAAGCTTGTTGGAAATATTTTCACCCCAACCATGTATTGGATGCCTAATATTTCATCCGAGATCGTGTTTAGCTTAATAAACTTCTCTAAGATCAGCTCCTCAAGGCACAAGCATGCATGAAACATTTTGTTGATAGGCACAAGTCTAACTATACCTTTTAAAAGGGATAGTTATTTTTGCTCAAGCTGCAACCTTTTTGTCAAACACCCTTGGTTGTATGAAGAAACTTGAAGTTGGCCTCAAAGTACTATGGGTCGTTTAAGGTCATCGCTAAGGTAGAGATCATTTCTTATCATTTAGAATTGCCAACATGAAGCCTCATTCATCTTGTGTTCCACGTATCTCTATTGAAGAAATATGTGGGCAACCCTTATGTGGCCACTGCCTCTCTTCCCATGCTAAATCATGAGGTCCAACCCTTAGTTACTTCGGTGAGAGTGCTTGATAAACGAGTAGTAAAGCGATGCCGATGCAATAAAGTTGTCACATAATTGCCGGTGGAATGGTTCAATTTGGAACCAAAAAATGCCACTTGGAAAGATTTCACTGTCCTACATGCTCAATTTCCTTCATTTGATCCTTGGGGGACAAGGATCAACTGATCCAAGGGAAGTTGTCAGAAATGACAAAGTTGAGCTGGTTGGAGATGGTGACATGGAAATACCTGGAGGTTGAGCTAGAATTGAGGGGGCTAAGTGGGGACTAGGCTGGAGGTTTTGTGAAATTTTGCTACGGTTGAAGAAGCTGGTTGTTAGAGTCTATTATGGGTTGTCTAATAAATTGTGTTGCTATTTTGGATTAATCGGGTAGATAGATATTAATTTGCAACTAGTTACAATTCCTCGTGCAATGCACGAGTGGTGTATTAATTATTTATATATTATTATATAAGAGATAAATAGTTTAACAATTTAATTAATATGCAGGAGATGAATAGTTGGCTGTATATGTTCAAGTAATTAATTAATAAAATACTTAATTAATACTTTATTAATATGTATTGTTCGACACATGTGCAGCAGATGAATAGTTATATGTATTTGTTGTATGTAGGAGATGAATAGTTGTACTGTATTAATGACAAAAGATGAATAGTTATATGAATTTGCTTACATTCATATGTTCATTAGTTTGACAATTCAATTAATATGTAGGAGATGAATAGTTGGCTGCATATGTTCAAGTAATTAATTAAGAAAATACTTGATTAATATGTGTTGTTCTATATATGTGCATCAGATGAATAGTTGGCTGCATATTTTTAGATAATTAATTAAGAAAATTCTTGATTAATATGTGTTGTTCGACATATGTGCAATAGATGAATATCTCAATTAATACGCAGGAGATGAATATCATTTTGTTGTTATACAGCGTAGGAGATGAATTGTTTGACAAATTAATTAATACGTAGTTGTATTTCATCATTTATTTGACCTTATTAATTAGTAATAATATATGGCAGTGATAATATATGATTAGTAATAATAGGTATAATTTAGGCGGAAAAATTTATTTATATATTGTCTGTCAAACAACTTTGTTTTTATATAATAACCAATGTTGTCGTTCTGTTATTAGTTTTTTTAATAATAATTATATTATTAATCATGATAATATTTATAATAGTAATAATCAATTATATTAATATTCATTATTATCATAATAATAATTATCATTATTATATTATAAATTATGATAATAGTAATTATCAAAATTATATAAATAATTATATTAGTATTAATTATATTAATAGTTATAATTATTATAGTTATATTAATAATAATAGTCATATTATTAATAATAAATAATAAAATTATTATTATTATTATTATTATTATTATTATTATCATCATCATCATCA
Source organism: Tamarix chinensis (assembly GCA_030549775.1). Taxonomy (NCBI): domain Eukaryota; kingdom Viridiplantae; phylum Streptophyta; class Magnoliopsida; order Caryophyllales; family Tamaricaceae; genus Tamarix; species Tamarix chinensis. The sequence continues at coordinate 59,041,724 of CM060172.1, read as the reverse complement.
TCATATTTGATTGATGTTGATCTAACCTTAAAAAAAAGAAAAAAAATAATACTTTATTAAAATTAGTTATGTGTATTTGCTAGTTGCATTATAATAATGGCAGGAGATGCATATGTGTTGGTCGATTGGTTTATGCACTTTATTTGGTGTATTAATTATTTATCAATTATTTATATATTAATATGTAGGATATGAATAGTTTGATAATTCAATTAATACACAAGAAATTAATAGTTGACTGCATATGTTCAGATAATTAATTAAAAAAATATTTGATTAATACTTTATTAAAATTAGTTGTTCGACATATGTACAACAAATAAATAGTTATATGCATTTGCTACACATAGGAGATAAATAGTCGTATTGTATTAATGGATATATGCATGTGAAGCAAACAAATATGCACTTTGGTGTATTAATTATTTATATATTAATATATAAGAGATAAATAGTCTGACAATTCAATTAATACGTAGGAAATGAATAGTTTTCTGCATATGTTCGAATAATTAATTAAGAAAATATTTGATTAGAAAATATATAGTTAATACTTTATTAAAATTAATTGTTTGACATATGTGCAGCAAATGAATAGTTATATACATTTAATGTACATAGGAGATGAATAGTCACATCATATTAATAAATAGTTATATTAATTATTCCATCTTATTAATTAGTAATAACAATAATTAGCAATAATATATGGCAGTAGTAATTTATGATTAGTAATAATGTATATAGTTTAGGCGGAAAAATTTATCTGTATATTGTCTACTAGACAATTTCATTTATATATATATATATATATATTTCATTTTATGGAGAAATTATAAATAAAAGTAATTCCGACTACTTTTTCTTGTCTCTTCTTTGATTCTTCGTTTCATCCTTCCTCTCCTATCTCAGCTTCTATTATGTGTTCTTTCATGTGACGATAATCAGTATACATATAGCAACCATTTAAAAATATGTTCAGCATTAGCTTATTGTGTTCAACAACCACTTAACTATATATTCAATAAAAGAAAATTAATATTCACTCCACTATTCTCGGTCCTCACGTTCTAATTGATCAATCTTTGCATAGTATATTCCGAGCAAAAGAATAAGAGCTTTCTTTCTTTCTTTCTTTATTATTATTATTATTATTATTTTATTCATCGATGTTGGGCTAAGCTTGCTTTTGTAAATTAAACCCCTTTAGTTCCAGAGTTTCATAATCTGGTGGGCTTTAGATTGGAGTCATTGGACGTCCTCACGTTAACCTGTTCGTTCTACTCTGTTTTCTGCACACTTGCTCCAGTTTTTCCACCACTATCTTCCCCCCTGTTTGAACGCTTCAACAACTTCGTCCGCCGGATTCGCTGTGAATTAAGACCTCCCATTCCCTATTTTATCTCTTCTTTGTCTGCTGAACGTACGACAAGTATGCCCCGAAGATATACAAAAATAGTTGCTAACCCCACAAGTATATGATTCTAAATAATTGTCCCACAAGTAGCAAAAAATGCGTTTATATAGGATATATTAAATAGGTGTTAAATACGTCATAAATATATTCTGAACATATATTAAATAGTTAATAAATTTATAATGCATACGATGAATGTATGAGGTGTTTTACATAATAATTTTTTATATAAAAAATATATTAATATGATTAGTTATCTATAGAGAAAAAAATAAGAACCATTTTGATATACTTTTTTTTTATTTTTTTAATAGGCAAAATTAAAGATAAATATTTAAAAAAAAATCTAAAATAAAGGAGAACCACATGTATTAGAATGAAAGAGGAAAAAAAAAAAAGATAAGCTCCCATATATTTGTGAGAAGATTTATGAAAATTACAAAATTATTCCATTTATCTGAATAACATTTATATAATTACAAAAAAAAAAACACCAAATATGATATAAATTACAGTTTTCATACCAATACAATAGTTAAGAACTTAAGATTGTTCTCCTTGTATAATTGTAATGTAATCTAAGAATGAATATGGGTTTCTTACTATGCCTAAAGGGCTGATAATAGACCAGAATTCACAATTAAATTTATAGGGCAAGTTTCAAAAATCGAATATAAATATTATATAAAGCAAAGTTTCCGTCCAAAATTTAGCAAAAAAAAAAAAAAATCGTCCACAAACTTGGCAAAAACATTTTCATCCACAAACTTGTAGAGCTCGTCTCTTTTTGACTAAACACGTGTAATGAATTTTATTTTTAGCCACTGTACAAATATTTAATATTTAAAAATTAAAATGAGCTCCATTGGCTAGGAAGCCCCTAAGGAAGTCAACGTCGGTTAGAAAGCCACCGAAAGGGAAGTAATTTTTTCCGCGGATTCGGGATCCTGTCGGAAATTTTCCGTTCGGATTTGGATTTGGGGAGAAAATTTGGGGATCGGATTCGGGTTTGGAGATTTTTAATGGAAATTTTTTTGGGGACGAGTTTGGAATACCTATCCTAGATAATTTTTTATATACTTTTATAATTATATATATATATATATATAATTTTTTTTATATAGAATATAAATTAAAATTATAATATAAAAAAAGGCTTGAGGATCGGAGATCGGATATAAAGTTAGATTTCGGGGATCGGATCGGATTTCAAGGTCGGAGAATAAATTTGAGATGGAAAATAGATTGGGAATCGGATCGGGTATAGAAATTTTATCTCGGCGGAGATTGGGTTAGAGAATCTCCGATAAAAAAAAATCAAGAATCAGATAGAGTTCAATGATTATATTTTTTATCGGGTTCGAGGATGGGGATGTGATCTCCGTTCTGATTTGCCCTGTTGCCCTCCCTAACCATTAAGAAAGTCATCATACTTAAGACTGTAATTGTCCTTGATTTGGATTATCGTCCTCTAGGTGGTTCTTCTTTTCCACTCCGTATAGTGACCATAAAAAATAAATATAAAGATACTATATTACTAATTTAAAATAAAAATAAAATAAAATTGATTCCATTAACCATGAGCAACATCATTAACAATTTAACATGTACATTACTACTCCCTCCTCTTTACAATAAAATGTCTCTATTTTTGCTTACTTGAAATTGTTTCAGAATATAAGTCTTTTTATAAAAAAATTAATCGCTTTGTTAATCATTTTGTTCTTCTACTTCACAAATAAACTTATAATATTAACTAATGAGACACAATTAAGATAGTAATATATTAGTAAATTTAGGTATTAAAGTTTTAAAAATTTATTAATTTTTAATATATATATATGCGCTAAAATACTATAATCTTATAATGTGAAGTGAGTACTATTGACACTATTTAAATTATGTTTTAATATTAATTCTGTTTCGATTCATTTTTAAACTAACCATATCTTGATCCGGTCTCATTTAAACCTTATTTTCACTTAAATTTGAATGTCAACATGAATTTTTTAGACTCATTTCTCACACAAGCCTTCCATTTGTCCATAACAATAGCCTAAACAAAACTAAGTTTTAAGAACATAATAAGATTAAAATAAGAAAAATATAAAATAATTGCATAAATTATAGAGGATGAAAATAAACCCACAAAACTACATTATCCTCCAAATAAAAATAACAATCTTGCACACAATATGAAAATAGAGTTTATATACAAATTAATAGGGAGTACTTTTCAGCGTCTATTCAAATTCAAATTAAATTTAAACTCAAACGTAAATGAATCTCACCTGACACATGGCATGCCATATATATATATACACACATACATATACATATAATAAACAATAAAGAAGAAAATATGTGTTAAATAGGTTGGCTTTCTTGGTTGGGCCGGACTTTCGATGTCTTCTTTGTACTTCACACGCCCGAGCTGCGCTTGCTTCACTTTTTTTTTGACATTTTATTGAGAAATTAGTCGTAAAGATATTTTCATATGTAAAAGTTGAAGTCAATAGTTTAATAGTGAAAGTCAATAGTTGATATATTGTGCGGGCAAAATAATATATGATCTGAATATAAAGTTATGAAATGATAATATAGTAGAGCATTTTATAAAAGTAAATTATTTATAAATAATTGTAGCCAAAATAATAATAGTATTTGATAACTTATTTAAAAATGAATTGATATAAAATAATAAGTTAATATATATGTGTGACTTTTAGTTAATAAATAATATTTTTATAATAACAATAAATAATATATCATTTTTTACTATTTAATTGAATTAATAAGACCTACTTATAAAGTAATAATAAGTTATAAATAAGTTACATATAATAAAATTATAAGGATTTAAAAATAATAAGGTAAAATAAATGGTGATAAGTAGATATTATTATATAATAGGAAAATAATATGTTGACCAAATTCTGCAAATATTAACTCCATTTGTGTGTATGCTACTTTTTCCCTCTTCCACCATTTATTATAGTTGTATAATTTGAAAATTAGTATTTTTAACATAAACAATTTTGCTTATGTACATCAAATTTTGCAAACTATAATAGCTGTAAATTAGCAAAGTGTATTTTTTTATATCTTTTCATATATATAGGGCCCAATATATTTTTTTCCTTCTAGGGGTGACCATGGGAGAGAGCAAAATGGGTAATAAAAGTAGTTATGACAACTTTTTTACTTTAGGTTTTGCACAATAACTAGTTTTAAATCCTAAGATTTTACCTCTATTACGACACAAAATTGGAAGTATGTGGTTGGATTTTTGACATGTTTAGGGTGATATATGAAAGCTTAGTAGTCTATTTTACTATATATATATATATATAAATCTTGATTATGTTTAGTATATAAAAAATTGTGGCAAAAATCGTGCGACGTGCTATATATGCTAAATGTTGAAAATTTACTAGGAAACACCTATCCTTTGGGCTATTTTAGGTGCTCTTATTGTTTCTAATTATTTTTAAGCATTTCATGATATCAATTAGGCATTTTAGTAAAAGTTTGATACATAATATGCCTAAGTTAGAGTATGTTTATAGTGTGTTATGCTAAATTTATATTTGAGCATGTTTAGTGGAATTTTAGTCTCTTTACTTGCTTTCCCAAAAGTACTTTGTTTATATTGATGTATTTGAAATGTATAAAAAGTATATTTCATGCTAGAAATTTTATGTTAAGCCTAAGTGATTTTTATGTCCTAAAAGCAGACAATTGATAACCTAAGGGCAATTTATTCTTTCTACATGTAATCTTCCATTTTATAGAAAGTGTGAGTTACCATATCATATATGTGTTATGTTATATTATATATGATAATAATGTAAAATATGGTATGCTAGACATACATAAGTAGAATTTTATATGTTAAATGAGTTGTAAATAAAATGATAATTTCGCCACTTTTGGAAATTTTATGATAAAAAGGTTATTCTTATGCTATTTAGTCATGGCATGAATTTAATTTGATTGTAGAATTGTTTGGTATTAAAATGGAGTAATATAACTAATTTAAGTATTAAGGGCATTTAAATCTTTTCGATCTAATATGGAATTTTATTGATCTTGTATCTATGCTTAATATTCTTATTTAACTATGTTTAAGTCTTAGTTTAAATATCATTTTGTTAATAAAATGGTTGATTTTCATTATGACATAAAATGAATATAGAAAACCCTAGGGCTATAATGGTCATTTCATGTGCTTATTATTGAGGTTATATTTTGTCTTTGGTTTAATTATATTTTATATTAAGTGTTTAAGGGGTTGCCTTAAGTTTAATGGATTAATTATTTTAATTGGATTTTTATGGTATTTTTGGTGCTTAGGGTTTTTTTAAGGGTAATATGGTCTTTCTTTTGAGTGTTGGTATTGTTGAGTATTTTAATTTAATCCTATGAGTATTTATAATTATGTTGGAATGTTACAAGTGTTGAAGTGGATGCGTAATATTTAATAGATCCAAAATGACAAGTATTATGATTAGTGGAAAATGAAAATGGATTATATATGGTAAGTGGAATTATAAAGTGGTTAAGTGTAGAGTATTGTGTTAATATGTGATAAGTGTGAGTATTTGATGTTAAGTGTTAGCTAATAATCCTTTGAATACTACATTTATTATTGAAATGAAATAACATTTGAATCAGGTCAAATTGTTTTAGTCAGTATTAAGTGACTTAGTTGTTTCAACAATCTTGAGTGGCCTTATATTTATTGTATAAGAGTCTAATCCATAAACTTATAGAAGGTATGCATACCTAAATATTAAGTGTTTAATTGTGGTCCCGAGTGTGTTCTATCCTTGGATGAGAATGATCTCATTCACTAGTTATAATAGTGACCCTTGTATCTTATGCCCTAAGAGTATGATCCACCAATAATTAATAATGAGGTATTCCCAAAGTGAATAATTAATCAATATAGTGTGGTCACTTAGTTAAGGTTTTAATATGACTTTTCTTTTAATTCTTGTCCTTATATAATGTTTTGTGATCACATCTTTTTTGTTTTCAATGTATCATATGAATGATTTTACTTGGAATAGCATGTCTTGTGTTCTTTTGTAAAACATGCTATATCTTTTGAGTAGATCATGCTACTTAGTATATAATTATACATACTAACTTGTTATGGTTGTTTCTCATTCACGTAAGCAAATGATAATCATGTTGTTTCACAATTATTTGTTGACATCAATGAGTTTGATGTGATAGTGTTTATCGCGACAAGTGATGCTTTTAGGTTCTGGGTGTAGCATTGTAGTTATCTAGTTGTCTCATTGGAAAATTTAAGTCCAAGGTTTTTCCTTCTCATATTCTAATTTTGTAATCTTTTACGTATTTTTCACATATGATCATTAGGTATGATTTATTTTTTAGCCTCACATTCAACATGGTTTAGTATAAGGCATACCTTTTTTATGTCACATGTGGCAGTAATATTTAATATTTTTATTATTATACTTTAACAAAACAAAAATTTGTGTTACAGTCATTAGTCGTGATCATCCCCCACCATGCATTTGTCAGCATAACAAACTTTATCATAACAAACTCTTACTCTTTCACCAACTAAGTTATATCATAGGGGTAGAGACTTAAAGTTTTTAGATATGGTCGTAAATTATACCATGCACTCGAAACCTAGCGATGTGGTGTTAACATGTAATAGAAACTAACTTTGCAGAAGTACAACAAGCTACAATATGTTTATAAGGTAGCATTAAAACTAAATAAATAAAATAACTCAGTGCCTTGGTAGTTGAGCACATTTTTGTTATGTTAGAGTGATTGTTTTCTTTTTCATCTTCTTTGAGTTAGTGTTTTATTAAATTATAATAACAATATTTATAATAATAACAATAATAATATAACTATTATAATAATTATAATCATAATTATACTTGTTATAATGAACTAAGGTGTTTATATTTATGATTATTATAATTATATTTAATAATAAGTAAAATAATTGTAATTACTATTGACCAAAATTATGAAATACATGTTTCCAAAGAGATTTGAACTAATGACATGCAACATGAAACTAATATTACTGCATCATCCCTTTAAAGATTTTATACTACATCACCATGCCACCCAAACATACCTTACAATGGATGCTAGGTTCTTAATAATAGTTGAAATAACTATTGTCATTTTGGTGATTAGCATCAAGCTGTAACTCCACTTTACTTAGGTCTTATTTTCTGCTCCTGAATTTTTTGAATAGATTTGATTAGTACTGATTTGATATGATCTAAAAATAAATAAATTAATATATAATAATAATAATAATAATGTTAATGTTGATGATAATAATTATTATAATGAAGAATAATGATAATGATGAGTCAAATTAATATTCTTATAATTATTAATTTTAATTTTGGTAATATTAATATTAATATCATTAGACTAATAATAATTCTATGTATAATAAAAATAATTATATTATTATATTATGATTTTTTATTTTCAATATAAATATAATAATTATTATCATTTTATTAATAATAATAATAATAATAATATTATTATTAGTATTTCATTTCGCTTAGTAATAATAATATAGTTATTAATAATATTTTTATATTTATTATAAATTTTATTATGATTATACAATTATTATAAATTATAATGAAAATATTATTATTAAATAAAAATTTAATAATATTATATTAATTATTAATTTTATTATCAATAATATTATTTTATCTATTATTATTATTACAATAATACTAATAAGTATAATGATATTGTTATAAATAATTGTTAGAATATAAAGAGAATACTTATATTATTGCTAATAATAATATAGTTATTCTTTTATTATAAATATGATTATTATTTTTGGTAATAATATGATTATTTTAAATAATAATAATAAATCAACAACATCAACTCCTCCTTCTCCTCCTCTTCCTACCTGCTATCACTACTCCTCTACTCCTACTTGCTATCGCTGCTCCTCCTACTATTACGAATTAGTTTATGTGCTTGTTCAGTCCCTCCCAATTACTGCTACTCCTACTGCTCCTACTACTCCTACTCCCGTTACTACTACTATTTTTGCTGCTACTACACTCCTCCTCCTCCTCCTCCTCCTACTACTACTACGATTATTGTTTTGATTTGATCATTTATCACAGATTTTTTTTAAAATTTATGGAAGCTTAATTATAAAATAGTGGATATTATCAACACATCAAATATAGAGAATAAATTCTCTATATATAATCTATGCCAAATGCAAAGTTAAAAAATAACTCATATCTAGTGATATGATATTACAACAATATAGGAAACACATAATCACATTGGTATAATATTACAAAAAGAGAATACGAGAAGGAAAACTATAGGACTTAAGAGTTCTAAAGAGGTAAACAGATAACTATATCACTATGTCCACAACCCAAAGATATCACTCATTACACACATCAAATCAAAATCATCAACATCAACAAGTACTTGCGATACAACATGAATGTTATTTGTCCATAGGTGAGCATACTTCTCAAAAGAACACAAGGAAATATGATATAAATAACATATGATCATGTGATAAACTAGAAACAGTATACATGCGACCACAATTACCATATAAGGACAAGACTTAAGGGGAAATCAATATTACATATTTTACTTAGTGATCACACAATACTAATTACTTATTCACTTTGAGAACATGAGCTCTGCTATAATTTCTAGTGGAACGATCCACTCTAATCCCATGAAAGGGTAAAACACACTTGAATCCACAAATATATACCTAATTCTTAAGTACACACACCCTTATTGGTTATTAGTTCAGACTTATTTAGAGTAGATCAAGGATCACTCAATTTTAACAAAACTAGGTCACTAAACAACAAAAGATGGATCTCAGTCTTAACTTATATGATCTTTTACTTTAACATTAATGTATTATTCAAAAAATACTAATAAACACTTATCATTAAGGCTCATAATGAGCACTTATCACTTAAAAATGCAATATACCACACTCAACCACTATACACTGCCACTTATCACTCACTATTAAGACCCACTTAGAAAATGAATTTATGTAAACCCTTGTATTACTCCACTTTAAATATAATTATCTACAAGTCAAGGCAAACACTTAAGAAACCCTAATCACTCAAACATTCCATGACACATCCAATTAACTAAACACAAGACAATACCTAAACACTTAATATTAAGCATTATTAAACCAACAAAAGAAGTTAGATTCAAAATTACACACATTAAATGATAACTTTACCCCTTGGGTTTTTTATTCTCAATTATTCCATTTTGATTCCAAATCATTTTATTATCAAAGGATACTTAAACCAAGACTTAAATGCACTCAAATAATAATATTAAACATATTATCAATTCTATAAAATTATAGATTAATGTGAAATGACCAAAATGTTCTTATGACCTAACCTATCCATATTATACTTAAACCATAAATTATACTTATCATGATTAATCCAATTAATTCACTTATAACAGTTAACTCTTATAATGGATAAATAACATCAAAATATCCATTTTATCCAATTAATTCACTTATAACAGTTAACTCTTATAATGGATAAATAACATCAAAATATCCATTTTATCATAATATTATAGGAGTGGAAAACTTTCAAAAGTGGTAAAATTACTATCTTACCCTTTATTAAACTTAAATCTTATTTTTCACATAAAACCCAAATCATATATAACTAACATATCATATTTCACACACTTATAATGTATAATATAACTTATGTATAACATGCTTACTAACATAAATGTCTCTTAATCACCCTCAAATACTTTAAAACTTACAAAAATGATAACTTATGTGAAACCACTTTGAGTGAAATCTTGATTATTTTGTTTGCATTGAAAAAAATTTCAACATTTAATAGATTTCAACATTTGTACGGTTTTAAGCATAAATTTTTATACACTTAAAATAATCAAGATTTAAAAAAATATGTAGTAAACTAGACATCCTAATATTTCATATGATACCTTACACATGCCATAACATGTAGCCTATAATAACTATTTATTCCTCCAAGTTGCAACAAAAATAGTGAATTAAATCTAGCATGATTCATGACATAACTTTTTTTTTTGTACTCTTTCATATATAACCACATATATGCTTAGTAATACAATAAATAAGATCCTACTCCACCTTTACTAAACCTTAACGCTAAAACACTGAAAAGTGTTAAAGGGCTAAGCTAAAGTAAATTAGGAGGATAAGAAGTGAAACAAAAGGAAGAACGAGGAGAAGGGTTGTTGGCTAGTAAGAAAAACCAAAGGGAAGGAGCTTCAAAGCGAGAACAATCACATGCTAGGAAAAGGTAAAACATAGAGCAAAAGGAGTGAATACTCAAGGTTAGAATATTTAAAATGAAAAGCATGTTATTATAGCATGTGCGTATATATTTTATGTGTTTCCATGTTATTTACCTAAACAAAGTAAGAAATAATGTTTATTTTGTCATAGACATGTTAGAATACAAAATGTGATTAGCCGTGGAAGTTAAATATCTTAAGAACTAACTTGAGGATTTTATGTCGGGTTAACTTTATTTTATTTTTAATGTGAGAGAGGAAATACAAAAAGGAAATTATGTGTATTTTCAATGAAATTCAATTCAATAAGCAAGGTGCTCATATAAACTAAGTTGCTAATCATAAGAAATTTGGACCCCCTTGACTTTTTTACCTTTTTTTTAGGAGAAAATGTGTTGAATCGTTGCAAGAACCAATTACAAGAACGTCTTCAACAACCCTTAGGAATGACATGAACCATATCCTATGTAGCAGTTAGTAAATGAGATATCTACTTAAAACTATGGGCAACCCTATTTGTGCACAAGGAAATAAGAGAGAACTTCTACTGTAATTTGTGCTGCAAAAGATCTCGGCATTGCTGGACAATATGAGTTATCTGCCGGGTTTTGGGGGGGGGGGGGGGGGAGTTGTCTATTGTGTTAGACATCAGGTGAGCAGAATATGTTTGAAATATTATGCGTGAATAACCATGCTTGAATGTGAGCTCCAATCCTAGCAGACAAGCGTTTGCTTTAGAATCCGTCATCGATTGCTAATTAGTATGCTCGGCTTCAAAAGAGACCTGACATCTAATAACTCTGACATCCACGGCATGAATGATAGCACTAAACCCAATGGCATCACTAATGCTAGCTCCATGCACATCACATTTGAAGAAAGTAAATGCACAAAAATATCAATGTATACTTCCCATCTCTGATATGATCTTATTTTCTTTAATTTTATTGATCTGATATTAAAATAAGGCGACAAAGATATGCCTGAATTTAGCTAGGCCTTGATAAGTATAATTCTCGTAAACGGAAGTAGCTAGTGAAAGGAAAGTAAAGCTTTCTTTCTGTCCTTTAACTCAATGCTTACCAAAAATATTAGGAAACCGAAAGCAAGACTTCTCGAGCTTTTATGACCTCATCCGAAACGCAACCTTAAGATACTATATATGCCAAAGTCGAGATATATATTAAGGGAAAAAATATAGACATCCAGTCATCATTGCAGTAAAGGATATAAAACCCTCATGCATCGGGCTAGTGTCAAGGCGACACTGATCTGAACTTAGGGCATAAGATACTCAAATCTTAGTCTCAGCCCCTGATGTATTATATACATGGTCACATACACAAATACAGTGCGGATTTGGTGAAATAACATGTGAAGATCGCGTGTAAGGCACACACTCATACATACATGTGTACTGCATGCAAAGCATATAAGAATTTTGATATTTATTTCTTGATCCATCTGTTAAAATGGTAGTTTTTAGGTTTTTGTTTACAGCAATAGTTTTTAGCTGGAAATCTCCATGTCTATACATGTCTACGCACACGCGCCCACACACTACCTACCAACAGAGATCTCGTCTTGCTGTTCCCCGGCAGATTGATATGTATCATTTATTTCCAAATAGTACAGACTCGTCTGGTCGAAATCGATTGGTACTTGGCACAATTTACAGAATGCTGCTGGAAGTTTTTGGGTTACAAACAGAAAATATTATTTCATATCAGGTGAAAACTAAGAATCCTATCATTCAGATATACAGCCTAATGCGCGTCGTAATTTTCTGCCTACAGAGAGGGCACGTAGACAACGTCGGCCCACACTCCTTGCAAGTCTAAGAGAAAGAAAAAAAAAAGAAAAGATTATATTAACCAAACATGATGAAAACACCAATAGGTTAAAATCTGATTCTTGCTTGCCCATAACTGCAAAAGAATGCTGCAAATAACATATACAACATAACTACAACATAAGGAGAAGAAAATGCCTACCGTATGACCACATTGAAACGCCATATTTTTTGGATTTGTCAAGCAGATTGGGCAAACCTTGAAAAAAAAAATCTGATTAAAACTTGCCCATAGTGAAGACTTTTTCGCGGGGGACAGGGAGGTGGTAAGCGATAATATCAAACCTGTTCAACCGGAGCATGTGACTCTGCAGTGTCAAAGCTCATCGACTTAGCAGCGTTGTCATGATTTATCACTCCAGGTGGAGGAGGAAGTGGACTAGTACGTTGACCTCGCATGTTTCCTCTGCACATCAACCCAGGTACAAAATCAACAAACTCGTGCAAATATAAGAAGATCCAAGGTATGATTTGATGTCGTACCCAGAGAGATGAAGGGTCTGTGTGGCTCTGTATTGAAATGGAATTTCCATCAATGCAGCAAGTGCAAAAGCTGTTTCCTTCTTTGGCATGCTCTTGTTACGTGACATGATGCTTGTGAAGTTTACAAACTGCACAGATTATTGCTTTGAGGATCAGATCCACAGTTGAATGACATTCAGTTTCATTCATTCATCTCACTAATCAGTATTTCAGAAAATGAAGAATGTTATTGATCACCTGGAAATTGTCAAAAGCACGCTGAGGAATGTTATCATCAAATTTTTTCATTGCATCCCAAGGTCCATCTCCCACACCAACCAGGATAACTGAAAGTGGATAATGGCTGTTTCACAACATACAAGTATATAAAAAGTTAGCAACGGTGTTAAATTCGTCACCATATGCACAGTTCATATGTACTTCACCTCGCAGCGACAATTGAGTCAATGGAAGCCTGCTCTTGCGGACTTAGTCTCCCAGGTGGTATAGCCTCACTCCTAGAAACCTGAAGAGATGTTCATTCATCATAGTAAAAGGAAGACATCATCTACGAAAAGTGCTCTCAGCAGTTAAACTAACACCCCTCTTGCCATATGCACCTGTCCATCAGCAACGATTACAAGGACGTGATATTGACCTTTACTTCTTTCCACAATATCGATAGCAGCATCAATCACCGGCGCAAAAGATGTCGGGCCTGTGAATGAGTGACTTCATATGAATATGGATTCCTACTTTCCCATCTAGCCAAATGAATGAATTCTAAGAAAGGGGATAGAAAATAAATATAAATGTACACATGAACCACTGCATACTTTTCTTGCATGAATAATGGGGTCATTAGAGATTGTGACTATTGCAACAGCATTGCAGTTTCAAATTAAGTGACAGATAATTAGAGAGAACATTGTGAAATAAGAAAGAAATATTTGGGGTTTGTTCTAATTTTTTTTTTCAAATTTATAATAAAAGATGAAACATAAGGGTTTTGTTTCAATTAAGAAAGTTCTCCCTTAAAATAACATTAAACACGGTATTTTATATATTATAAATGTATACATACAATCACATTTACTAATACTTACTTGATATATCAATTAACTATAAATTAATTTAATATACAATTACTTTATTACTCGGTTAACAATTTTTTTATATTTTTATTATTTCTATTTTTCAGATTAAAAACTAATTTTTTTATTAAAAAAGTAAAACATTAAAGATTTAAAAAAATAAAGAAACTCAAAAATTAAAAATCAAAAATCAAAAATTTTAATTAAAAAAATTGAAAATAAAACTAAAACCTAAATAGGAAGACTAGAATTGAAAACTAAAAAAGAAAATTTACTTAAGCATGTTTTTAGTAGTTTTTAATTCTATAATTATTGAAAAAAATTAAAAAGAAAAAAATTGGAAATCAAAATACATATAATTTTGAAACTTTCAAGTCTAAATTTATAAATATAAAAAATTGCATTTGAATAAAAAACACCTACTACAAATGTACTTTAATATTTATTTATTTATAAGTTCACTTTTTTAATTCTTAATTTTTCCTTTTTATATACTTTATTTATAGTTTAAAATTTTGAGAAATAGAAATAGAATTTAAGAAATATATATAAAAAATATCAAAATATTAAATAAATGATAAAATAAATGTATATTTAATTAATTTGTAGTTAATTAGTATATTAAGTATTTATGAATAGATGCAATTGTATGTACATGATTATAATATGTTAATTAGTATAGTATATTATTTTAATGAAGAAATTTTTTAGTTGGAACAAAACTCAAATGCTTCTTCCTTAACTGGAAAAAATCCCAAAAGTTTTTTTTTAATTCATTATTTTCTTGATAATGAGGAAGGTCATATTGCCTAGAAACTTTTCCAAAATCCTAGTGGTCAGTTCAAGAACTTGTGCTTATCATGAACTTATGACAAGAGTTTCATCTGTTGATACCGTAGTTTTAAAAATCGGACGGGTAATTGAATCAGTATCATAACTAGTTTACTGGTTGGACTAGTGGTTTGGACTGGTTGGATCAGTGGTACATATTAAGTCAAAAAATATAAAATACATAAAAAATTAAACTACACATGAATTTGACAGGCTCCCAACTGGTTTTTTGACCGGTTTGGTCGGCCAGTTTTTTTACTCGTTCACTGGTCTGATTGGTTTTTGATAGGTTTTCACTAGTATATACAATCTGACCGATGACCTGATTGGTTTTACGGTTCACCGGTCGGATCGGCCATTTTGGTTTGGTTTTTAAAACTATGGTTGATACAGATCTTTGACAGCATGGGTACTCGATGCCAACACCCATGGAAAGTACTATGTAGCAAGACATTGATCATAGATTTTAAACACACAGGATTGAGAATTTTTGATGAAGATTTTTGCTCATGATCTTTATCTGTGTAATTAAAGAGCTTGTTTCTGTAACTTATTTCCTACTAATATCAGCTGAAGGATAGTAGCTTCCCATGAATGGGAATGAGCATGTCAAAGAGAAAAGAAATAAAAAAGCCACAAAGGGTCACGCTTGTAGAAATTAATACAGACCTGATAGGCTGGAATGAAAATAAAGAGGGAACTATAGCATTGTGAGAAACCTGATAGCTGTATATGCGGAACAATGTCTTTGTATCTTGTAAGTACTTCCTCAAAACCATGACAGGGTCGATGATCCAAATAAAAGCTGAAGACGTGTTTGTCACGTGTAGTAACTGGATTACAAAGTAAAAAATGAGTTGAGCAAAATTAGAGGTGGAATATGAATAAATTCTCAGGAACCCCATGTAATAGCCCCATTTGAACTCCAATGACCAAGTAGTGTGTACTAACCATCACCAAATCCGAAACAAGGGATCAAATTGTCCTCATCAAAAGGTGACAAAGTACGGCCAATAATTGAAATTGCCTGCTCATAAGGATTAGCGATTGTTCCAATTGCATGTAGACTTCTTCGATTGAACGAGTACTTCCCTATACGGATTTTGATATAAAGAATGTCCTCCAGAAAGAACTAGACAGAACGGAATCAATAACTATGGGACTTAGTAATGCAAGGAACACCTGACCACTCGTTACTCTTTGTGAAATCAATGCCAAGTATTAAGTTTGATGACTCAAGGCCAGCTTCTCTCAGCGCAGAAATAACCTGAAAATTGCGGTACATAGTTTCTTGTTACAGGAGCGTTTGATTGCCATGAGAACAAACACCAAAAGCCCCGAGGCACATCAATACATGTAAACTAAAACATAGTTTTGCTTTGTTTTTCCTTCTTTCTTTACTCTGAGCAGCACAAGTGTGTCTGGACATTTATGAGATGAACGCAAATGGATCCACAACATGAGTACACAAGCATATTGTGCATATGCATATCTTCATTTGGACCAACAGAGTATGAATCTTCCAGCATTACAAGATATAGGACATAAATTTGTTTTCTTGTGTTTTCTTTATCCAATTTGAGCAGTCCATGTGCATCATGGTAATTATGAAACGAGAGGCAATAAATCCACTACATGTGGTCTCATAAGCACAAGAGGGTATTGAGCGCATCTTCCTTTGCACTAAGAGATTATGAAACCCCGTCATTACAATAAATACAAAGGGAGATGATGCTGAGTAATGAATTTTGACAAGGTGAACGGCCAAGAAAGAAAACGTCCTAAAACAAGCATCATAACCACTGGCCTTGTGAAGATCTTAAGTAGAGCATATGACATATAATGATTGACGCAGTCAACACTAACTCTTTCTACTCTGTATTCACTGTGGTCAAGGTGCTGGAGCTTTAGAATAGAATGCAAACCACCCCAACACCCCCAAAGCAAGGGAAAGAAAATAAGAAATAAACACCAAGAAGCTATAATATCAGGATTTGAGAATTGCTCTTGAAACAAGCAAACGATAAATGTATGACCAGGACTTGGCTATGCCTGAGTTCACATCCCCAAACTAACAGCAGTTATTAGCTAAGTTCTTCTTCAAACATACATAACAGTATAAATGGACAATCATTGAAAAGAAAAAAGAAAAAAAAATTGTTAGAAACCATCCAATTAATGACAATTACTTTCTACACTATGAATCCATACTAACAAATAACAATAATGAAATCCTCCCGCGTAAATCCATGTTAGTACAACTACAAAAACAGTTGCTTAAACGAGATCCAAACAATAAATTACATTCCAGATTATACATCTTTAGCAAGAAATTAAAATAAGAACCTCGTCCAAAGAGTTGAAGTTATCAGCGATGTATGCATACTGCTGCTTGCTTTTACTGTTGGGATTCATGGAGCTTTGACCTACATAAGAAGTGGGATCAGATCTGGGATCATAAATTATCATCTTGCCCATCATAGCAGCACGAGTCCTTAACCGCCGCAATCAAATTAGATGAATCTCAAACTAAATAAACAAAAGTGGTCATAAATATTACCTCTATTCTATGATAGTAATAGTAGGGTCTCATCAATTCCAAATATAATTCGTGTGGCGAGAAATTGTCATGAAAATCGAACTGGGCATGGATCAATTTATTATTGTTATTATTTTTTCAAGTTGATTCTTTAATTCAAGATGAAAAGATCTCAAACAATCAAATAATTGTATGCCTATACTTCAATCTATGTCTTTTTCATTTTCCACTTTGATTCATCTTTTAATTCATATATATCCGTAACTCTCCTGAGGAAGCATAATTACTTCTCGAAAAAAGTGAAGCATAATCGCAGAAACAAAATTTTACAATACAAACTACGAACTCTTTCTCTTCAAGAAAAATAACAGAAAGCACCAGAAGCAGAGACCTTACAGCGGAGCAGCAAAGGGAGACGGCAAAGGAGGAGGATGAACGTATGACGTATCCAAATTCAGCAGGTCTGGTCAATTGGCCATCCACGTTTCGAGTAATTCCTCCATAGGTTCTTTTATTCCGGCACACTCAAATAATGTAGCTATTATTTTTCTCTTAGGACACGATTTTTATTTATTTATTTATTTATAAGGGGCCCATGTCAATAATTATAATGCATTATATAAGAAATGTTATGATTAGATTAAACTTTATCCGATGGAACAAGAATATTTTTGGTACCGTCAATACTCTTATTTTTCTAAGTTTGATTGTCAATACTTATGTTTTCTTGACTCTCTTATTAAGTGAAGAGTATCTTCACAAGATAGTGATAGTTTGAGCACATTATGTTTTTTATACTATTATTTCCATATAAATAAACTTTCATTTAGTAGGTCACTTAGTGTCAGCTTTAAAGTATTGTTGGCACATAACTTTTTGTTGGGCATATACTTGGATGACCTCAATATGGGAACATGTTAGAAGGCTGGTAATATACTACGATTTGGATGAGTATTTTAATGGACTAAGTTAATGGATTAAGCAAGGCTAAAGACCAAGGAGCCTTCTAACTTGGTGTTGAAACTCTTATTTTAAGCCTCAAACAAGTACTAGGCACTTGGGCCATGATTGGTTTGATTTGGGGCTAGGGGGTCCGATATGAAACTCAGCAAGTTTGATGCCTACTTCTCCGAAGTCTAAAAATACCCAAAAAAGCTCTATAGGGAGAGGTATAATCCCTCAAGGTTGGTTAGGTGAATGGGGGCATGAAGCATCCCTAAGGCTTAGACACAACCTTAGACACACTTAGCTTGACGGACTAAGCCGAGTACACAAAGGAATTGACATGCAATAGTCTGAGACACGATACACTCACCATGGATGCCTCACATGAAAGGCCCAACCCAGACCTTATATATGGACAAGGGCTTGATGATTCAATATGACCCATTAGACACTCTGATAGTTTATGGTTATGTGCAACTACAAGATTTGACAAGAAACATGTTTGCGCTAGCTTAAGGTGCCACACGAAACTTAAATTGACCCAATATATTTTGAAAATGACTCAATGGATGCATAATAAAACATGGCCTCAAAGATCAAATGACATATTTAGTGGACCACCAAGTGGCAAGATGGTTGGACCAAATAGACAAGTAGTTTAAATGTTGGGTACATATTTTGGAGGAAGAATTCAACGAACACATTTAGCCCCTAAAGTGACATGATTCTAGGCCACAAGGATTTCATGGCCATCTATATAAACTCCTTATTGGGGAGACAAAATATAACACCTCAAATTTTACTACTAAAAAATTTCGTATTACAGTGGAAGCATATAAACAAAATATTGGGTGTTACCCCCATAATTGACATAAGTTTGGTTTTTCCAACCGTCCTTACCTCAATCAGTAGTTTCAAACCATTCATAGTAAAACAAGGTAATTGAAAATGGAAGAAACATTTATAAATGCAATACGAGTTTAGAGTTTAACTCCAAATCACAATAACAAAATAAAAACTAAGGGATACCATGGATCAAAGAGTACAAAAAGGTATCCAGGGAAATACATAAACCAGATAACATAACTCTTCTCCCAAACACCTAGTACAAATAACAAGTCACTCATCCCCATATAGTGTATCAAAAGTAGCAAAGTCATATAGCGGGTCTTCAAAAACCTGTACAAAAGAATCACGGTCTCCTACTTGTGGCAATGAGTAGCACTCATGAAAAAGGTGGTCAGTATGCTATGTACTGAGCAAGATAATATAATACTATCGAATTAGGGATACAGAAAACACATGCATTCACAAGTGATGATGAGTACAAATTTAATCTATGAAAAATCCCATAAGATAAAATATTGATATAGACCTCTTTATTAGGTATAACCATTTTAATTTTTTTATATACGTTGAGTTCAGGAACTCCACTATTATTAATCCACTGTAACGGTCTGAAGCACATTCTCAGTGACAACACACTTGAGCTACTATTATCATCTGGTAGAACGGATATGAAAACATCACCTTCTCGGGGCTAAATGCTCCTGAGCTACTATTATCATTTGGTGGAATGGATATAAAAATATGACATTGGTCTTAGGTCCTAACTCATGTACTCTTCCAATTTAAGTCATTAGTGTCTTATCCATAGGTTACACAATTTATATTTTCATTCACGATGAGGAAGGGCCAAACTATTCTTAATAGGATGGAATGGAACAAAACACCTTCTCAAGGCAAAACACTCCCTAACCACTATTATCCTCCGGTGGAACGAATATAAAACATCACCTTGGCCCTACTCATGTGATCTTTCACTTTAAATAATTAGTATCTTATTTATGATTGATTTACAATGACCAAACACATTAAAGTAAATAAGTATATCACACAGGTCGTAAGATCGATCTCTAGAGTTAAGATTCTTATTTTCCTTAAATCCTAATTTTACACTCCTAGCATAACTTCTCTTATACTGATTGTTCAACCACCAAATCTAATATATCATTCTCAAATATTATCATTGTTAGCATACCCAAAGTTCATGGTCTAACATCTACGTTTCACACACACAATAATACCCTTATCGCAAATGTTACTATTTATAAAGCTCCCAAAACCCTAATTTCATAGGTTAGTCATAACTCTTCCCATCATACTCGTATGATTACCCAAAATCAATAAACATCCTTAAATTACTAACATTAAAAACATATCCAAAATTTGTGGTCTAACTCAATGATTTTACACATGGGATAATAATATTACCATTTTGATGTTACTATGCCCTAATTAAGTCATTATCTCATTTTGAGGAACCCACAACATTTAGTAATTACTCCTAACACTTCTCTTGATCGTTATCATAATTAATACACCTAACATGTTAAAGTACCAAAATTTTCATATTAACCCATATTACAATTCCATAAATTATATTTTTTCACAAGTACGATTTAGCATAACAAAATTATATCAGCGCATATTTCATATTCTCACTTCCTTTATATCATATAAATCTATATTATCACAACATATCATTAACAACATGCATTCCATCATATAACAATAATATCATGATAATACACATAGTTATGCAAGCGTTTAACACAAAAAACCCTAAAACATTAATTAGTATTCTTACCAACAAGGATACTGAGCTCTAAGCATGTAGATCCTAACCTTCGTCCTCCGAGGTCACCGGAATATCACCTATGAAAATGAAATAATATACGATTAGGATCAGAGATTATAATCAATGGAGAATTTAAGGTGAAGGAGGGTAAAAATAGAAATAGCCAGTGTTAAAGGAAAGCTTGAATTGCATGGAAGAGTGGTGGAATGTATCGTGGTGCTATGGTGAAATTTTGGTGGTTTTTGAGTAAGGTTTGGGGGTGAAAAAGAGGGTGTATGGCTGAAATAGGAAGGCTACACGGGTGTGGCCAAACGATGCACTCCTAGTCTGAGAGCTAGGATTCTGCATTATTAGGCTATGCAAAGAGGCACGACCATGCACGAACAATGAATTTCCTAGGAATTAACGAATAGGTGCGCACAAGCATGCATATGGTGTGCTCAAGTGGTGTGAGGGTGCATGATTAAACTGTGTTGGTTTCACGAGCATCCGATAAGGAAAATTAGAGGTGCACAACTGTGCATGAGGCCATGCGCAAGACATGCACCTCACAAAAATGCAACCAACATAAGGAAAGAAGAGGAGAAAACGACAATGGTCAGCGACGATGAGGGGAAGTGATGGGGTGGCCTTGCTGGTTGATCCACCAAGCTCAAGGTGGCGCTTGGTGGCTGAGGTGGCACATGGTGATGGAGGTGGTGGTTCGAGTGTACGAAATAGAGAACAAGAAGAAGACGAAGAAGAAGAAGAAGACGAAGAAGAAGAAAGAAGGGGAATGGGTTAATAGTGATGATAGGCAACATGGGGCTACAATGAGACAAACAAATGAGGGACAAAGAGGATGGTGAGTAGTGTATATATATACATGTATGGTGGCGTGCGAAATAGATGAAAATGTAGAAGTGATGGTGCAGCGGCTGTAATGTAATACCGCGTATTTTTAAAATCCAGATTTATTAAGTTTAATGATTTTATTAGCGTAATTTGATGTAAACAATTAATTATTTTAATTTCGATTCGTTTTATGGATTTATCAACGATTTCGGATTCATAATTGAATGTAATTAATCATTTTCGGGAAGTAATATTTTATCGACGTTTTAATTAATTAAATGTAATATTTTCGGGAAGTTTAAATTAAAAATATTTTTGGAACTTATTTAAGAATTTCTTTTTGAAATTAATTTTCTTCCGTTCTACGCTTTTTAGTTTGCGGAAAACCGATTTCGGAAATTATTAAAATTAGTCTTGATTTATTAGAATTTGACTTAAATATTTTATTATAGGTTTTTAAATATTATTTCAGGGTCTTATAATGTATTTCCGTAAATAATATAAATTTTTACGTTCGATGGTAAATTCTTCTGAAAATGTTTCCGAAATTCTTTATATAGCTTTTTATTAATTTTAAGCCTTCGGATCCGTTCGAAATAAATTTTCGTTAAATAAATTTTATATAAAATCTTCCAATAATATTTTTTATATTTTTAGTATTTTATTTTATGTGTATTTGTATAAAAAAAAACCGCACCCCGACCGGTCGAAACCCCCCCCACTTCTTTCCTTTTCTCTCTTCTCTCCCTTCTCTATTTTTTCCCTGTGGCCCTGTTCCTCGACTCCCTGTCCCGCAACCCTAACCCTAGCCAGCCGTCCCTTCTCCTAGCTGCCCCTCCTTGCTTCGTCCCGCCGGCCGAGCTCCGACCGCCACCGACCCGCACAGCAGCCGCAGCTGACCGTCGCAGCAGCTAAAGTCGCGCGACAGCAGCCCACGCAGCAGCGCAACAGTGGCCGACGACAGCAGCAGCAGTAGGCCACGTAGCTCGCGCCACCGCTCGGCCACCGGCGGGCCACCGTCGTTCCCCGACGAAGCTTCTCCGGCATTTTCTTGTCCCGATTTGTGTTGA
Source organism: Tamarix chinensis (assembly GCA_030549775.1). NCBI lineage: Eukaryota > Viridiplantae > Streptophyta > Magnoliopsida > Caryophyllales > Tamaricaceae > Tamarix > Tamarix chinensis. Next base: position 59,018,652 of record CM060172.1, on the reverse strand, counting down.
TTTCGTTGGTATAATTTTTGAAAAACCCTAATCCTTGTTTTGATTAATTGGGTATGAATTAGCTTATAAAAAGCTAAATTGATTGTTTGATTTTGTATATATGTGCTGTAAGAATGATTTGGATAGGTTAATTGTATGGTTGTGTTAGAATTTTGGAAAAATTGAATTTTTGGCTGGGTTATGCCCGAATTTTTTGGATTCGCCCATTTTAGCTATTTTTAATAAATTGATTATACAATATATTTTTAAAATGTATCCAATTTCATTTTGGAACCGTCAATTTGAGAAATTTATGCAGGTTTTATCAGAATTTGATTCCTAGGTCAATTTTTGGGTGTAATGAAATTGGGTCGTATAATTGAGCCGTTCCGCTCAATTGATTTTATAATATCGTTTAAAATGTATTTAATTTTATATTGGAAGTGTTGATTTGGGAAAGTTGTGCGTAATTGATCGGAATTGGATTTTTAGGTCAAAACTCCCGCGGGTTTGAATTGGTTTGGGTAATCGGGTTATTTTATTCAATTGACTATATAAATTACATTAGAATATGTTTAATTACATTTTCGAACCGTCAATTGATATGTTTTGGCAAGAATTGATCAGATTTGCATTCCGGGCTCAAAAACCCTAATTGTGCTAAATTGTGCATTTCTTTTACTAGTTTTGAGCAATTGATTATTTGATATGTTATAAAATGTGTTTAATTGCATTTCTAAACATTCAATTTGATTAAATTTACAGAATTTTAACGAATTGTATTTTCGGGCCTAAAATCCTAAATTTCAAGTGAAATTATGAAACCGATTACTCGTATTGTTGTTTTTCTAAAATTGAATGTATAGAAATAGTTGAAATGGTATTAATTGCTTTCTAATACCTTTAATTTGAATTAATTAAGTTGAATTACTTGAGTTTGTGTCATAGGCTTTAAAACCCTAATTTTCGGGGATAATTTTATAAAATTGATTTTGCTATGTGTATTTTATCTAATCGAATTCTATCTTTAGGTTCTAAATCATTTAAATTCTGTTTTAACCTAATTGGGTTGGATTTGGTTCTATGTAAATGGTTAGATTACCTATTTAGTTGTAAAACCTAATAAATAAGTTATTTTTGATAAAGTAACTTATGATCGATTATTCTTTCTCGAGCTTTCCAAATTAAGTTGAAATGTCCCAAGTGATATTTGTATTAACTCGTTTTGATTTAGTTTTAACCTTAAATCTTAATAAAGATATGCTTTTAAGTTCTAAGTTTTGGACACGTTTTCTAAGAAAGATCATTTGTGTTGTTTGTGTTTATTTAATTAGAATACATGAATTATTGATTGATAGAATAGTTTCTAATTTAGTTTTCAATTTCTATCGGATATAGGAAAGCTTTCTCGTGGATCCACGAGCTAGTGATCTCTCTCCCTCTTATCTCGTTTAGCTAGCTTCGGATCCAGGTAAGTCTCTACTTACCTCTACTTATGAGTGTTTAGTAAGGACGAATCTATGGCCTTGTGCTATGTGTGATGTAATGTGTGGGTGAATGATGAGCATGCCATGTTGATGTGTATTATGCATGTGTTATGAATAACCTGTTTTGTGTAGCGCAGCGTGGATCATGAGGTATGTTGTGTGTGCCTTATATTATACGTGTATGACATGTTCCATGTTCCATGTTTGATGTTGATGTTGATGATGTGACTTGTTATGGCCCTCTAGGACATGCATGCTAGGGTTTTGGGTAGCATGAAATGATAATAAAAGAACAACGGGGAAGTAAACGTTTGGGAAGTTTGCATGGGGGGACTAGACCTTGCATGGGCATGATCCTTACGTGTGAAAAGTTGATTTAGGTTGTAAGTAAGAGGTTGGGAGAGTCTTGGAATGATTGGAGACTTAGTATGAAAAATAGTACGTAAGTTGGTGCATAAGAGACCTTATTAGGGTTTTGTGTGTAAGTGGGTGTTGGGGAGTCCGCATGGAGTGTTTAAATTATGCATGTGAATGAATCTTACGTGAGGAAAGTTGATTTAAGAAGTAAATAAGATAATGTCAAAGTTACGGGTCCATTAGAGACTTGGGTGCAAAATTTCACGTGGGTCGATGTAAGGGTGTCTAAGGGACCCAATTAGGGTTTTTGGGAGGAAATGAGCAATATGAAGGGTACAAGGGTAAAAAAATGATCAAGGAGGGACGGAGTATGGGGTTGAGAGCGAGAACTCACTTATATAAAGGATGAGCGGGGGTTTCTAAATGAGAGAAGAGATTTTGGGGTGTAAGAGGGAGGTTACTTGTTGAAGAAGTAAAGTGCTAGGGTTTGGTGCGGCCAACTAGGGTTGGCGTGGTCAAATAGGGTTTTGAGTGGCCAACTAGGGTTTTGTCGGTCACACGTGAGCTTGGGAGATAAAGTAATACATTTGGGGAATTTCCTAATAAAAGAATGAGGTGCGAGATAGAGAATAAAGTAACGTTTGGGTAAGTAAGAAAGAGTGGGGCCATATAGGTCCGATTAGGGTCTCCGAGGAGGAGCCCTGAAGGGAGGAGGACATACGGAGTCGATATCATATGTATTGGGGTGGCCTATATTCTTGGAGATTGTGCCTTACTATATGCCACTATACTTAAGTCTACGAGGGATGGAAGTCGGGTGTGAGAAGAGGTACGAGTCTCAAAATATGGGACGACCCTCTGGAGGGGAAAGTAGTAGGGTATTAACCGCATGCATGTCAGGGGTGTTTGTGATTCAATAAGACACGGATAAGACACTAATAACATAAAGTGAAAGACTGTTGAGCCGAGCCTAGTCCGGTCCATCGGCTATAATAGTGGTCAGAGGCGTTCTGCCCTATGCGTTTCGTTCCGGTCCACCGGCTATAATAGTGGTCAGAGGCGTTCTGCCCTGTGCGTTTCGTTCCGGTCCACCGACTATAATAGTGGTCAGAGGCGTTCTGCCCTGTGCGTTTCGTTCCGGTCCACCGGCTATAATAGTGGTCAGAGGCGTTCTGCCCTGTGTGTTTACATCCGGTCCACTGGTTATAATAGTGGGGGATCTCGACTCAACAGACCCAAATAAATAAGTTAATCCATGGGAAAAATACTTAGTACTTACAGCGAAGCACCATGTGAGTCGGGGCCAGTCTGGTCCACCGGTAAGAATAGTGGTCAGAGGCGTTCTGCCCTGTGTGTTTACTTCTGGTCCACCGGCTATAATAGTGGTCAGAGGCGTTCTGCCCTGTGTGTTTACATCCGGTCCACCGGCTATAATAGTGGGGTTCCCGCACTCACATGGACTATTAGAGAATATGTGTGGAATGAACATATTATAAATGAGAATAAAGAATGAGTCTACCCGGACCATAGCCGGCTTTTATTATCTATATTACCCCATGCTGCTTATGTGCATAATGAGTTACTTTACATTTTAGTCATAACACCCTTATATGTTTCAATATGATGTTACACATGTTTCACATGTTATTATATGGGTATGGTAGGACTTGTGATGTGGGTTTTGAGTATGCGTAATAATGTATCAACGTATTGTGTCATGATTTAATACGCACTTGATGTATAGTTACGTCTCTCCCATAAAATAGGGTAGTGGAACTTACTCAGTATTGGACCCGTACTGATACTACCTTGGTTGAATGGGTCCTGTGATGATCCACTGATGGTGGGGAGCAGACCTCCTGTGCAGGTCTATGATCGGGTACTATATTGGGGTGGAAGGCTTGACTTGAGTGAGTAGGCGATCCGGATATTAGTCCCTTGGGATCTGTTTTATCTAGCTATATTTTGTACTACGCTTCTTGTTTTGAAACCGCACTCTTAAGTTGTATTCCTAAATGATATTCTAACTGTTGTTGACTCGTGTTTTCGTGAATGACCTATGTTAGCTATGAACCCATGTTTTGATGATTCTTACTTAACGATTGTTTAGTTTAGCCTTAGCACTTAGTATCGGAACGGTAGGAGTGAATCGGTCTGGTACTAAGTATGTCGGTAATACCCCCAAGTTTAGGTTTTAATTCTTTCGCTTCCGCTAAACCTTCTGATTTAAACGAAATTTTTCAGTAGTAAATTTGGGGGTGTTACATGTAAGGTGATGATGATAATGGTTATAGGGGAAGAAGAGACACATGTAAAGGGTGATCGATGGCATGAGAAAAATTCAACGGAGAAGAGGTGAAGTGATAGTTGTGTGTGGCAGGGAGTAAGATAAAGAACAAACAAGAGGAGAAGAAGAAGAAGTTGATAAGGAAGAAAGGAAAAAGAAGAAAGAAAAGAAAATTGGAAAAAAATGGGCTAAGTTAGGGTTAGATAGATTTGTATTAGCTAAAATAGGTGGGATTAGTGACATAAATTTACTGGAATTAAGATTGGGTTTAAAAAATAATTTATCCAAGTTAAAGATTTGGATTAGGTTAAGATTTTAGGATTAAGGAATTTAGGTAAGGATAAAATAATATTTTCTCAAGATTTGAATCGGATAAAGGTATTAATGATATATGATTAGGGTATTACATAATATACACTAATCCTTTTCTATGAAAATTGTAAGTGAAATAAGAGATTGTATACTGTATTGAGATTTTTAAATAAAGATATTAAAATACTTGTAAGGTCTTATCTATTAGCATGGTGTTAGTTTATTATTGTTGTGGGTTTACTCTTTGTTTCTTTATATTATTAAGTGGTATTGGATGGTTAGAAATGAGTTTTAACAACATCATAGTGCAAATAATAATAATAATAATATTGACCCTCAAAATAATATTGTGACAATTTAGTATCAGAGCCTTTATTCATTCAACCATGGTTGGAGATTATAATGTAGCTACAACACAAGATGGTGTAAGAAGGAAGAAATCTAATGCATCAATCGTTCATGAGAAAATTACTTAAATTGAAGCATTTATGGGAATGTCCCTATTAGAGATGAGAATGATGAAGGAAACCCCAAATTTTCGTTGATGGGTATGTTGTAGACCTTTACTAAACAGAGTCAAAACTTTATAAGGAAGTCCCCTATGTACTTTGTGAAAGGGTTAATGTCTCAAACATCCTTGGTGAAGATAATGAAGATGTAATACGTCATCCCTAAATCCTTCAAAATATATTTAAAATTATGTTAATATAAAATAAATTATTTTTGGATTTGAAATGAGCTTGAAATTCTAATAAAAATGTGAATTTTAGGTGTACCGATCAACTAGTTTACATAATTGATTAATTAGTATATTGAGGAATTGACATTCTTGTTCTGGACAAACCATTCGATTGGTTTTTCCAAACCCATTGACTTCTTGTCCTACAATTTCATATCCATTTATGATTTTGATTTGAATTTCTCTCTAATGTTTATGAAAACTTATAATTAGTGTCTAATTATGCTAATAAGTATGTTTTAGTGCTATGGAATTATTTTCACATTATTTAGATCATTAATAAATTTTAATTAGCTAAAAATTTTCCAAGAGGCTCTTTTGAGGAAAGCTTCACCTTTTCTTTTCTCCCTTACCTATCCCTCTCTCTTCTGGCATCTGGGGTTGCGAGATTGACATTGTGCACTATTTCCTTACTTACCAACCCACTAGCATGCTCATTTCATACTGCACTCAACCCCCACCATCCCATAAAGTCAGCTCTCGCTTCTTGGTTTCCTACACTCAGCCTCACCAATCTCATCTTCCTCTCTTATGTGAATGTTGACCCAACATTTCCTCTATACTTTTCATTTCTAATCCATTATCATTCTTCACTTATGGTTCTTGCTCTCTTCTCCCTTTTTCTTACGGAAAATTTCTTTAAGTGTTGAACATCCCTTCATTTTCTCTCTTCTCCTCTCTATTGAGGAAAAAATAGCGACTTAGATTGATTTTCTACCTTCATAGTGCGAGAATTATGTTCCTTTTTCTTCTTCTAATATTTGTTTTATATTTATCTTGCTTCTCTTAAGCAAGGATGAATTAAGGTTGAGAAAGGTGGAAGATTTCAGCTCTTCCTTTGACACCCTATTTTTTCGGGGGGGAAAAGGTGGTGTTTTATGTTATTTTTATTTTAAATTTTCTTTGATTTTAATTAACTTTTGAAAGATAATTTTGTTATGGTTTTAACTTTGATTCTCTTAGGAATCAGGGTTCTACTAAATAGCTATAAAGTAGGAGTTTTTATACTAGAAGAATTGCTTCAAGGTAAGACATTCTTATCTTTAACATAAATAAGGTTCTGTGGTGTTTTGGGGTTACATGTGTTTGGTGTATATATGAGCATGATCTAATTGTGTTTCATGATATAAGTGTGTGGTATAATTCTTCCCAAGTTAGTATTGATAGAATTCTTTAATTTTAACCATAAAGTTGGTCATTTGAGCATGCACATTACTACATATCCATGAGATTATATGTGTGCAACATGTATTTTTATGTGTGCTTTAACATAGAATCATGCTAAGATTAATATGATAAAGTGTTGTAAAATTTGGTGCGTGTTTCACAAGTCTGGGTAGTGTTTTACCCAAACCAGTCTATCGGCTCCTCAAACCTATCGATTGGTTGAGTAAGCAGTCGAATGGTTTGGAGCTTTGGATCAGTTGGTCACGAGATTTGTTGATTGGCTTGACAAAACAGTCAAGTGGTTTCAATGAACAGGTACTCGGTCGGTCAAACCCATTGATTGGTGTCCCTATAGACCAAAATGGTTTGGTCTCTACTTAGAACCATCAACCAATTGGATCAAACCAGTAGACTGGTTACTATGACAAGTTGATTAGTTGGTCAAGCCCGTAGACTGGTTTCTTTACAGGCTAAAAAGCGTTGGTCTTTACTTAGACCTATCGACCTATTGGGCCAAACTAGTCGACTGGTTTCCATAAATAGTTGATCAGTGAGGCCAACCAGCTGATTGGTTCTCTGGTGTTGTGTTGGTTCAGGTCTATACGACCAAACCAATCGATAGGTCTGAGGGACCGATCGATTGGTGTAGGTGGAAGCCAATTGGTTTGTTATAAGTTGTTGTGTTTCTCTTAGGTATTTTGTGTTGAAACCTCCATGTATTTACACCATTTAAATTATGATTGTCCTAATTTAATAAGAATCATCATGATGGTATTTGAGACTTAAATTTGGTTAAGTTTGGTCTTTAAATACCCAATTGGTGGCTTTTATGCCTTGTGATGTGTTTGGTGTTAGCACTTGGAAACACTCAAATGGTGGATTTAATGCCTTTTGACGTGTTTGGTGTTATCACTTGGAAACTCCCAATTTGGTTATATGATGGAGCTTAATTATGGTTGGTGTTATTACTTGGAAATACCCAATTTGGTTATGTGTAGAATTTATTGTAATTTATGACATCATTTGAAAATATAAATTAATGGTTTAAGATTTTGTTCGAGCCTTTTTCTTTTTTGGCTCTTGGGGTAGCTACTGGGAGTTAGTGGGTGGGTCACCTTTGGTTATATTTTTCACTCAATGCCTATTTCCTTCTCTACTGGGTTACGGTTAGTAGGGGTATGCACATATCTTTGAGGTATAGGATTATAATATGGCTGAGTGGTATATTATCGGTGTCTAGCTTGGGTGGGTGAGGTATCCAAGTACAAGCCCCCTAGCACTTTGTATTATCTATTTCTTAGGTGGGTGTGGTATCCCAACTTTTTAGACCTCACGACGGAGACATTCAAGGTGTGGTGAGTGAGGTATCCCAATACAAGCCCTATTGGCGTACTTCAACCATGTGTGGTGGGTGTGGTATCCCGATTTGTGGCAGGTACACTCGATGTGTGGTGGGTATGGTATCCTCGAAGAAAGCACCTTATATGTATCTTGACCTTATATGATGGGTGTGGTATCCCATTGTGATTATTTGTGCTGCGATGAATTTTGTTCATAGTGGAGAACTGGGTGTGGTGAAATGAACTATCTTATTGACTGAAATTTGTGTGGTCACTGAAGGAGGAATTCTAATATGGTTTATATTGTATGGATTACACTTATTTACCATATTTCTATACTTCCATAATTTCCATACAAGCATGCCTTATTGTACTTGAGCTATACCAATATGATATCACCATATTGTTATGTGACTTCAATATGTTGCATAAGCCTTATTATATTTTAGTTAGTATGTTTTACTATTACTTCACCGTACTAGTACTGCACTTATGCGGTCACTGTGATGATCCACCTTATCATCTGGGGAGCAGAGAATGATTTGTATGGTTACAACTCTCAGGTATAGTATGCTGAGGGTGATGACGTGGGCCATTAGTAGGTTATTGCTTGGGGTTGGAGGTTTATATCTATGCTTAAGATTTAGACTAACAAGTTATAAGTATTTTATCCACTGCATTAGGAAGATTTTGTATTCCCAGTTATTTAAACTCTTAGCTTGATTTCCTATATTTTGTTTTATAAAACTATCACACTCATTCTATCTATAATATTGCTCTCATCTTTATTAACTTTTATTGTCACATTAATGTTATGAGCATGCATCTTTGTTCATTGTTCCTTAGCCTTACATTAGGCACGAGTTAGGTGATGATCACACCTCTGTCATGGTTGATATGGTAGTAACATTCCCCGGGTTTTTTTGTAAAATGCTTCCATATTGTCTTAAAAATGAAATTTTCTAGTTAAAAATCGAGGGTGTTATAGAAGCCATGACTAATGAAGTACATGGATTGTGGGTGGAAGTACAAGCTCTTTGAAATCAAATACAAAAGGAGTAATGGAAATAGGTATCATTCTCTTTCATTTAAGGTCCTAAAGCCAGAACTTTTTGATGGTGTCTAAGATTTGAAAGTATCGGAAAACTTCATATGGGACTTAGATTAAAATTTTTGGGTTTCTATGGTTTGTGATGACAATAGAGTATCTGTGTCTATGTACTTGGTGGGTGATGAAAAACACTTGTGGAGGACCTAGATCAATAGAGAGTAAAATTTTGGCCATCCTCCTATTGATATGTCGGAAGAATTCAAGGCTCAATTGTGGAGTCAATTTCTACCCAATAATACCTCATGACTGGCTTGGGAAGCCTTAAAGAATATGAAACAAATAGGTTCAGTGAGAGATTATACGAAGACTTATAGTACCTTGATGTTGGATATCAAGAATATGGTAGAAGCAGATAAGCTCTTCAATTTTATGAAAGGGCTGAAACCCTGGGCACAATTGAAACTTAAGAGACAATAGGTTGGAGATGTGAAGGGAGCTGGCTCTACTTTGGATGGAAGTAAGAGTAAATACTATGGAGATGAGAAGAGAGTATTCAAGATGAAAGTTTTTCAAAAGTCTATTGACAATAACAAAGGTTACAATAAGGGAAAGAGGCTAGAGGTTGCTACTCCCTCAAATACTAGCACCCCAAGTGACCATGAAGAACAATATCACATTGAAGAGAAGGCTCATTTAAACCTAATGTATCTACTGAATATGATCATTATAGATAATTCAGAACCAAGGAATGAGTTAATGTATTTCAATATGTCTTTGAATGGACACGATCATAGTAATGGTGGACATTGGTGCAACACCCAACTTCATTAGTGACCAAGTAGTACATAGATTGGGCCTCAAACTTTCAAAGTGTAATAACCAACTAAAGATGGAAACATCTAGTGCATGTCCAGTGAAAGGTATGGTTAAGAATTATTCTTTGTGGATAGGTCATTGGATTGGTACATTTAATTTCCCGGCCACCCTTATTGATGATTTTGAGTTTGTTCTTAGAAATGAGTTTTTCCATTGGTCTTAGGTTGTGGTTATCCCCTATTTTATTGGATTCATGATCAATGATGAAAAGTAACCCTACTTTATTAGAGTCCCGAGTCATAATCAAGTCAGGGACAAAAAGTGGAGTCTTAGTCTTTTGTTTACAATGAAATTTAAGAAAGGTGTTATAAAAGGGTAAAAAACATAAATAAAGGAGTATTCATACATGGAAGCCCCTGATCAAGTTGTAGGTGTGCTGGGTGATGGATTTGAATCATGTGTTGCCTCTAGATTTACCAAAGATACTTCCACCAATAAGGGTTATGGATCATCGAATTGAGTTTGAACTTGGGTCTAGAATCTTATTTTATCTTTATTATATAATGGGTCCTTAAAAATTTACTATTGAAAGTTTTCATTTTTAATGTAAGATCATCCCACCATAAAAGGGGTGTTACCGCCATAATCGGTATAAATCTGGCCTTAGGCCATCCTTATACCAACTACAAGGCAAAATAAAAATTGTACGCAAACCATGATAATCATATTAAAGTAGTAATTCATATCATAAATAGGGTTAAGTGTTTGTTTCTAAAATAAATACTGAAATACACAAATATTTTTCAACAAAAGCAAAACATTAATGCGAAGAAAACTGAAAAAGATAATAGCCAGATGCCACTCTCTCTGATCCCCATCCCTAGACATAATAGCATCACTCTACCTCGATCATATCATTATAAGCAACAAAGTCATCTAGTGAATCCTCATTCATCTGCACAGACTTAGAAGGGGTCGTTGCTCGTGAGAATGAGCAACACCCATAATTGGGGTGATCAGTACGCTACGTATTGAGTAAGGTAATAATACATCAAATAGGTTAGAGATATTAATAACACCACAATAAGGAATGAAATGTGCATAGATAGATTATATCGGTTCATTCATTATTATCTGAACTCAAGATATTAGTGCAATAAATAGTCAACTCATGAATTTTATCCACATAGGTTCAGGGACCCTACTATTCTCACCGGTGGAATGGTAATCAAAATACAACCCCAGAGCAGCACACTTCTAGCCACTATTATCACCTGTAGACCAGTAAATAAAGTACAACCCCAGAATAGAAAGCTCCTGGCCACTATTCTCATTGGTGAACCAATAAATAAAGTACATCTGGTCCACTGTACGTAATTATTATATTCCCAAAATTTATTACCATCCAATGGTTTTATTTACTTGATTTGGATCCCCACTATTCTCACTAGTGGAATGGTTGGGTACAACTTCTAGGAAAAAATGCTCCTAGATACTATTCTCGCCGGTGGATCGACAAGTACAACTAGGCCTGACTCAAATGATCTTCCACTTTAAGTTATTAGTATCTTTCCAAAGTTATTATCATTTAATGGTTTTATTTATTTGATTTTGGGACCCCACTATTCTCACTAGTGGAATGGTATAGTATAACTTCCAGGGCATAATGCTCCTGCCCTACTACCACCTCGGGACAACCCTATTTCTTTGGAAATCCTAATTTCATACTATTGGGTGCATCCTTACCCCCAGTGTCCCTTGAGTCCACAATCTACCCAACAACCTAAACCTATCATTGGGAACCCCTTTTTATCATGAGTCATAGCCTATTACCCCCATTTCACACATGATTGTAACTGGCCTCTAGGATTACTCCTTAAAACCCTAATTTTCCCTTAGTTGGCCTAGCCCTTTCTTTATTGCTAGTTTAGTCCTAATTTTCCATTTTCAAGCATGTATTACTATTATTAGCCATCCCTAAATTTTTGTAGCCTAACTCCCCCATTTCGACATATGATAATAACCTCCCAAATTTGACCCCTCTCGAAACCCTAATTCCTCGTTTTGGTTATAATTACTCCCACTTATCCCACATGGCTATTTAATTTAGTACAAAATCCACAAATAGAATGATTAACATCATAATTAAGAGTTATATCCCAACTCCCCCATTTCTTACATGTGATAATAACCTACCCCTAAGGTTTCACACTTTGACCTACCGAAACCCTATTTCTACCTTTTTGGTAACGTCTCATCCATTAGTACTCCAAGGGCTCCCCAAATGTGAATGGCTACCCAACAATGTCATCATTAATCCCCACATTTTCTCTTAGAAATGAACCCCCCACTCTACTTGCCCATGATCAATGCTTCCTTTAGATTTGACTCACCCCATGCATGATTATTCCTCCCGATACCGTGTTTTCCCTAAACCTCTTTATTTTTACCACAATTATTTTGTATAGCACCTCCAATTGATTTTAGGCCAAATTACACCCTAGAGTACCATATATGCTACTTTTCACAATTTTGACCAAAATTTCCCTAGGTCTTAGAACCCTACCTATGTCACAACTCACAAGGCATCCAACACAGGGACTCCCCAACTTTTCAAATACACAATGTCATAAAAATAGAGATACACATCAACACTTAAACCAATATAGTCATGTCCACACATCTTCTTACCTTTAGTCATTGCTAAGCCAAGTTGCACATACAACCCTATAATCACCTAACATTTCATACATGTCTTCACTTAACACATAATAAGGTCATATTTTAACAAAAATAAGGCCCTAGCTATAACTATATCCTTATGGAAGTGGATTTGGTATCTAAGCGTGAATGACCTATGCCTCCTCTCCTGCTCTCACCTGAACAATACCTAGAAAATGGGAATATCCAAACTTATGATTTATTTTCCTTATATATTTTTCTCTTTATTTTTCACTTTTTTCACAACATAAAGAATAATAAGGAGGAATATAGTCCATTGAAAAATCAAAGAGAGGAAAGGAAGTGGTGGTGGTGACCAGAATTGGGAAGAAAAATGGTGCGGTGGTGTGGTGGCAGCAGCTAATTTTTGGTGAAAAAGGTGAGAACAATTGGAACATAAAACATAATAAATAGAAAATAAGAAATACATTATAAAATTAAATAAGAGTTTGAAGATTAATTATAAATATAATTTACAAAATTATATCAAAGGAACCTATGTATCGAAGAGTCCTAAAAGGTATCCTGGTAAGATCTAACCACCGGATAACATAACTCTACGTCCAACCCGATACATAAGATCACTCCTCTACACATAAGACATTATATATAGCAAAATCATCCAAAGGGTCCTCATTAACCTAGAAAAAAAATATTCGAGTGGTTTGCTTGTAAGGATGTGCAACACCCATAAAAAGGATGACCAATACGTTATGTAATAAGTAAGGTAACAATATAGTTAAGAAAATGTTACACTAAAGACATGAGTTCACATCAAAGAATAAGTACACTTGCATTTGATGTTAAAACTATGCGAGGTAAATACCAATTCCAAATCTTATTTTTTATATGTATCTATTCTTTTATTTACATTGAGTTCAGAGATCCTATTATTTTTAATCCAAGGAAACAGACTGAAATACCTTCTAGGGAAAAACCCACTTGACCACTATTATTAAGCTGGTAGAACAAACTTTAAACCTCCCAAGGAAAAAAAGCTCTTGTAAGATATTCTTAAACCGCCAGAATGGTATGAAGCACCTCCTAGAAAAGAACACTTCTTAACACTATTATTAATCCGGTGGAACGGACTCCTACACCTTGGTCCTAACTCGTGCAATCTTTCACTTTAAGTGATTGATGTCGTGGTCATCAATTAATTGTATTAGTATAATATTCTCATTCACATATAGGTTAGGGGCTCTACTATTCTTAATCCACTAGAATGGAGTGAAACATCTCCCAGCGTAAAACACACTTGACCACTATTGGAAAGGATACGTAGAACACTTCGACCAGACTTATGTGATATTTCACTATAAATAATCAATATATTATTCATAACTGCTTATATAATTATGTGGGACTCATGTAGATATGATAAACACATAATTTAAACATATAAAGCACAACCATATAGTTATCAAGACCATCCTCAAGGAATAGGTCCATAATCTCCCTAATAAATCCCTATTTCACATTATAAGCACAACTTCTGTATTGATCATTTATCCACCAATTTTAGCACATCCTACTAAATTATTATTTTTATTATCAACATATACAAAAATAAAGGTCTAACTCCAATATCTTACATATGTGATAATAACCCTATCTCAAGAGATATTATTTGCAACCCGAACGAAACTTTAATTTCTAAAGACAACGGTTAAATACCCGTTGTTGATCTTCAATATATCCGTTGTTGAATTACAACCACGCCGGTTAGGCACCCGTTGTAAATATTCCATATATCCGTTGTTGAATAATAAACACAACAGTTAAACACCCGTTGTTAATATTCAAGATATCCGTTGTTGAATTCTAAAGACAACGGGTAAATACCCGTTGTTAATATTACAGATACCCGTTGTCTAATAATAACAACAACGGTTAAACACCCGTTGTTAATATTATCCATATCCGTTGTCTAATAAGAACGACAACGGTTAATACCCGTTGTTAATTTTATATAGATCCGTTGTTTAATAATAACGACAACGGTAAACACCCGTTGTTAATTTTCTATATAGCCGTTGTTGAATAGTTTAGTTACCCGCTGCCTTTATATTTCCAGAACGGGTAATAACCCGTTGTTAATATGAAGTTAAATATCGGGTATATAACCGTTGTGGTTTTAGACATTACACGCTGTTTTATAACATCAACAACGAGTGCTTAACCGTTGTTGATGTTATATTCAAAACCCGCTATATATACGTTTGTATTTTCAACCTGAACATGCTTTGTACGCAATCGGTTTCATTCAACCTGAACCTGCTTTATACGCAATCGGTTATATATAACATGAACCTGCTTCATTATATCCAAAACCATCTATATACAATCCATACGATATCCAAAACATGTTATATTCACAATCAATTATATACAACCTAAACTTGATATATAGATATATAAAATAAGACTACACATAAATCACAATTTCATGTGATGGTAGATCCTTAACCACACAAAGTTGTTCCATCTTTTGAACCTGAATCTAGCAATAGTTTCACCACCTATGTTTCTCAGCATATAACAGTGTTCTATGATGGGGAAGAATGTCAAGTCCATGCCCCAAATCCCAACCTGCTCAAAATTATCTGCAAGGAAATAAAACCCAAGTGAGGAAAATTGTGATGAATTGGCTGTTGTTCTAAGCACACATCAAGAGCCCTTATCCAAGGTAAAATTTATTCAAGCATTCAACATCTTGAATCAACAAGGGTCCTGAGGCATTAAATCAACACAAGCAGCAACCACTTTGTGGCCTATTTTCAGTCATTATTGTACTTAAACCTCAATACTTGGCTTTACAACAACTATTTACGCCTAGGACTATTTTTTCGAAGTCAAATGATGTCCTGTGTAGTTTTTTTATCTCTTCAAATTGTAAGGAACACCAAGATGGGGCAATTCAGTAATTGTGAATTATCACAAGGAGTTTGTTTT
This sequence comes from Tamarix chinensis, assembly GCA_030549775.1. Classification (NCBI taxonomy): domain Eukaryota; kingdom Viridiplantae; phylum Streptophyta; class Magnoliopsida; order Caryophyllales; family Tamaricaceae; genus Tamarix; species Tamarix chinensis. The sequence goes on along the minus strand of CM060172.1, from coordinate 59,003,441 downwards.
TTGCCCTCGTCACCAACATACCTGCTCTACAAGAACAAGGCTTGCCAGTAGATGGGCAAATAAATTCACCGCTCTCTGAAACTTGACCAGTGTATAAGTTGTCGTCCCTTTTTGAAAAAAACACGAAAAGCATCAATAATGGGTCTGTACCCTGTACATCGACATAAATTCCCTGCAAGACTTTCCTCCATTTGTTCTTCTGTTGGTGGGAGTTGACTTGACCGCAGTAGTGCATACATGGACATGACAAAACCAGGAGTACAAAATCCACACTGTGATCCATGAGACTGAGCCAATGATTCATGCATAAGAAATACTAATTCAGAGAGAGAGAGAGAGAGCGAAAGAGAGGAGAAATCAAACTCAATCTTTACAAACTATACCATCTGAAGCAAGTGGAAGAAATGAGATAGAGTGAGGAACACCTAACCACCCTCTCCCAAAATATGGACAAAAAAAAAAATGGTACTCACGTCTCAACAGCTTACTGAGTCAACTCCTATATATTTTCATGGCTTGATGATATAGCAACTGGTAAGTTCAACCAAATACAATTATATTATTTATGAACAGATATGTTTCAATATTCTCACTGAGAAACTAACTATTCAGGGCTAAAAGCAGAAAATAAGGAAAATAATAAAATGCAAAGAACTAAATTTCTAATGAATTGCCATTCAATTCTGAAACTTTTTCTTCAAGAGAAGATGGTTGTAGAGATTTCAGTTCTAACTCATTTTCATAAATTAGGTCATATATACTCAATAATAATTCTTTGCTTCTCTATATGGCTACTGTGAATTATCATCTACTCCCTTACATTCTATTTTTACTATGCCAAATTACTGAATTGGAAGGTTCATTTTCGAAGGTGCTGCAAAAGTGTCATGCAAGTCTGTTTGTTGTCTTGTTACCAATGTATTACATATGATCTCATTGTATTCTCTATTACCTACATGTTTGCATCTAATTCAGTGTTTGAAAATTTATAATCTTCCATTTAGGGTTATTGAAACTTGTTATGAGAGCCTGTTGTTGTTGTGTGTAACATTCTTAGTCAGAATCATTTAATCTATAATACTCCCTCTATTTTTTTTTTAAAAAACTAGCTTATTAATCAATTAAATAAGCTAAAAGGTAGCTTATACTAACTAAATTATTTTCAGAAAGACCAACTACTTGCTGCCCTACTACTTGCTGTTGTTAGCTGTTTGTGCTGCATTCCAGTTAGTTTGAAATGTGGCCTTCTGCAGTTGGTTGTTCCCCCCAGTTCCTCACTACCCTCTATATAGCTAGCTACTGATGAGCCCTCAACACATTTTTGAAATGAAGGCTATGAAGCTCCCCTTATATTTTAACAGAATTTTAAATAAAGCAGTCTTCAATAGTTAAAAACAAAAGAAATGTCAAAATACATATCTGATAGTCACACACATAATAAGATAAGGTGACACAGTAATCAAACAGATAATCCAGAGATCATACAATTCAAGGAGAAGAAACATCATATAGGAAGGTGATATACCTGCAGCCATATGCTTTTGTATACTCTCTATCCTTTTAGTCACCTCAGAACTAGAAGGAGCCAAACACTGAGCAGCAAGAGCAAACTCCCAAGCTTCTTTATCCTTGCCCAACTGAGAATGGAGGGAGAGGCATTAATAGACAGGTCGTTACATTTTGTAAATAAAGATTTTATTGATACTAATTGAGCATTAAGTACATCTCTGCAAATAAAACTACAAATCTATCCAATTTTGTAGTTATGTCTGATACAGATGTTGTTTAGAAACTAGGTCAAGTCTTATATATGTCTCCTTCACTATCTACCTAGCTAAAATTCTGGGATGAGTTATTTCCTACTGAAACATAGCTTGATTCTTGGTCATCCAAATCCTGTAAACCCCCTGTGCTACTACTGCCTGATTATGCCTTGCCACCCTCTTCTTCTTGTGGTTCTGCTGCTCAACCACTGTACATAGCCTTTCAAAGTAGTTACTGTCATCAGTATCTGAAGCCAGTCAACAATCCTCCGTCAACAATCTTGAAAAATAGCACAGCCAAGCATAGGTCAAAGTCTCCTCATGTTCTCCACATATGACACAACTGGAGTCTGATACTACATCCCAAGATCCCAGTTGATCTCTAGTGGGTAACGCTTGATGACACATAATCCCCATGATTAAGTTGTGCTTGGGAAGACCATCATGTTTCATACAGCAGGTGCCCAGGTTTCCTCTAGGTCTGATGTGCTCATAAACCCTCTGTATACTGTATTTTCCATCCTCCAAACAGCGAGTGCAAGTCTGATAGGAACAAAAATTTAATGACCGAATGGAAGAATTGAGGGAAGGTGGTGTGTATTCATGATCAGCAGAAATGACAATATCGCAGAAAAATCTCCAGAACTTCAAGCTTGAGGGTCTAGATCCTCCAACAACGACTCAGCTTTTTCCCCTCCTGACTACCATCTAATATATAACTCATACCCATAACAGACAGAATTCCCTCACATAACAGATTCCAAGGCTACATAACTAATTCAGGAAAGAAGGGCACTGACAGACCTGATATACAGCCCCTACCCCATTCTCAGCCCATAACAGCCTAATTAATTCCTCCTAACATAAGTGTATTTAATTATGGACCTATCAATACTCCCCTCCCAAAGTCTCACTTTGTCCTCAAGGTGAAAAGCAGGGAATCCACCTTATCCACTGTCTCAGTTTGTCCCCCGCAAAGCACCTCAGGTATGTTTCATTTGTCTGGTTAACCACCTCCGTCTGTCCATCAGCAGAACTGTAATTCAATGTGGTCCCCTGCAGCTTGAATAACTCCTTCCAGAAATGGCTCAAAAAGACCATATCTCAGTCTGATACAATTGATCGAGGCAAAAAACACAGTCACAATAGACTGAGCCATAAAGGAATGCTTGACTGGAATGAAGTGGGTGTACTTGCTCAGACGAACCACCACAACCAGTAAGCAGCTGAAACTTTCTGAATTTGGCAAACCCCCTACAAAGTCCATGGTGATATCATCCCAAATCTGCTCTGGAATTGACAAGGGCTTCAGCAGGCCTGCGGGTGAGAGAGCAGAAACTTTATTTTGCTGGCACACGACACATTGAGCTGCATATTGCTGGATGTGATCCTTAACACCAGGCCAATACACCTCTCTGGTAATCCTATGGTAGAATATTAGAACACCAAAATGCCCTCCTAATACTATTATTATTATTCTTAATATTTATATCAAGGAACAAGGATAATCATAAGAAACTAAACAAATCAGCTCATTTTTCTTCATGATAGTAGAAAAAAAATATATCAAGAAAGTGGCACAAAAAGGATGCCATCATCTGCTTTTGCATTTTTCTATCATATCTTTACCTACTACGTATTCAAATGAGTAATAACCATAGAGGCCTATTCCTCTCGAACTTCATCAATTTCTTCATTGGTGTAACATCGACCACCATATAACGGATAATACTGCAAAATTAATTCACATTTTTTTAGTTAATATCCATGAGTAAGAATTCTTTACAGCTTCAAAGAATAAACTTACTTTCTTTGGAATTTGAGGTTGGGTTTTCATCTCAGATACAATCTCTTTCATGAACCTCATGACATAATATCCACAATCTATCCCATTTGGCTGGTTAGGACACTATGAGTCAAAATAAAATACATTAGAGTATAAGAAACTTGCATAATATGATATCATTTTCATAATAGAAATAATATATTACTTTAAACTACAATTAGTTAATACCTCATCAACTATCTCCCACTTTATTACACTTGTTGTCCTAAACCCTTTATTAGCCTGATACATTCTCATAGCCCTGCTCCAACATAAAAGAATAGTATATCATATGAAATGTAGGTTATATAAAACATAACTGAAACTATATGTATACATAAATAGATACTTGGAATTTCAAACATCTTACATATTCACAATTTGTATGACTTCATCATATACAGGACCATGCATAGAGTCGAGCCAATAACACATTTGGCATGAACGATAAACTATAAAAAGTATCCAATGATTCCTGCAATTCAAGAGATTACATGTTTAGTAATTAAAAAAATTTCATTAATATATTACATAAATTTAAATTCTTACTTTTGAACGTATGGAGCAAAAAATAATTTCTTTTGAGGATGTGCACAAAAAACATCTGCTAGATATCGTGCTCGATCCTGTAGTTTGTCATTATAACTCGAAATCATATTTGGACACAATAGCCCAACAATAGATATCCCATCACGCTCACACTTTTCAAATATTATCCTGTATAGAAATATATTAACATGTGACAATACATACATAATTAAACATATTAAATTATATACAATTAATTCATGATACTCACTTGTTATATGCTGCCATAATTGAGTTATCAACTTTGCCTCTATTATGAACTATATTGATACATTCACGATCGATCAGAATATCATATTCATGGAACATAACTGCTTTAGGACATGGAATTATGATCGAATCTGAAAATTCCATTCCATCGGCATAACCTTTCAACATCCTCAAGTTGATGCACTTTTTCCCCAAAGTGATAGAACTTGAGAATTGTGGCTTAGGCTGACCCTTTGCTGACTTAGAAACAGGTTTCATAGCATTTACCCTTTACTTCTTAGTTGGTAAAGGTTTTTTATGTTGTGAAGGTTGTGGTTCAATCTGATTAGGGTGTAGTATATCTTGATTAAGGTGTGGTGTACGCTTTATAGTACAACCATCACAAAAAAAATAATACATGAGAAGCCATATTAGCATGATCTAAAAATAATTTATTTGAAATATTAATTAATACTTACCTCAACATTGAGATCTACTAGAGCTTTAGGCCATGCAACGTAAGAGGAGAGTGCATGCTGGACTTTATACATACCAGCTTCATCATTTGGCACAGGAAATGGAGCATCATCATCCAAAGAAACCTCAACAACAACTTTCATATACTTGTCATCCAAAGGTTTATTGTGTAGCATGACAGTTTCAATTCCATGGCGTATACATACTCTTCCTATTGCCACTAGTTGATTTGGGTTACTTACCAATAACAAACACGGTATCTCCCCCTATAAAATTAGACACAAATCATTTATCTTATCTATATAATGATAATGAGAGATTATTTTGGCTTATCTATTATGCTAGTCAAAAGAATAAGAATATGAATCATGCCATATAAAGAGCTATGAGTTTATTTGTATGGTATCTAATAAAATAGTATTATAGAAATTTCAATATAAAAGGTAGACATATACCTCTGGTAGATCAAAAAAACGTGCATCTGAACAACTACCCTTGACACTAGGTGTAGAGGTCATCTCTGGCGTGTGAATTACTTCCTTACCCTTGTTGGATAAGAGAACATCAATCTTAAGCCACCACTCCTGCAACTTATTTTCCATCTTCTCTTGTGTCTCTTTCATTATTTCTTCCTTCATCCCCTCCTTTATCCGAGCTATCATATTCTCATACATAGAAGTTGTTTGAGATGCATCTTGTGAGCGTAAATAATCTCTCAATGTAACTCCCGCTCCACCAGTCCTAACACGACCCGGATGTTCGGCCGTTCCCAATGCCTTAGTTAGCAAATCATTAGCAGGTGATGCAAATGATTCACTAGTCTCGGAAGTATCCAATGCATTCTATCAAATACCAAAACCTAAGAGTTATATTTCAAAACATGTGATAAGGCTAATTGAAACTTATAAATGAATATAATAACAAGAACTTACAATTTTCTCAACTACTTCCTTAATAGCTTCATTCGTGATAGTACCATCTTTAGGGACCCTTGCATCCTTCCATAAGACATGTCTATCTATTATAGTGGTTTTAGGATCCAAACCTCTCTTTGCAATCTACATTTATTGAAAAGGTAAAATAGTAAAAGGGAAGCCAGAGAACTTGTAACACCCCCAAATTTACTACTGAAAAATTTCGTTTAAATCAAAGTTTTAGCGGAAGCAAGAAAATTAAAACCGTAAATTCGGGGGCATTACCGCCACACTTAGTACCAGATCGATCCATAACTACCGACCCGATACTAAGTGCTAAGGCTATAAGGAATAAAACCAGAAACGAATCATTCATAAAACACGAATCCTACAAATCAGAGTGCGAAGGTAAGAAGTTACATTCCGAAATACAATTTAAAAGATCCATATATCAGAATACTTAAAACAACGGAATCGCAAGATACGATAAAACCCTTAAAAAGTTAAATACGGCGTTTGTATCCTCTAAAGACAATTACGATTAAACCACACGATTTTCGAAGGGTAATTATCCGGACCACTTACTCACTCATATCCAGTCTTCCACCCCAACTTAGTAACTGATCAAGACCTGCATCAAAGGTCTGCTCCCCACCATCGGTGGATCATCACAGGACCCGGTTAATCAAGGTAGTATCAGTATGGGTCCAGTACTGAGTAAGGCGTAGATGCTAAGGCCAAGCATACAATCACACTCATTCATGAAAGCAACATGCATTAATACACAAGACACATGCTCAATACGTCAGCCATACATCAGGATGAGTAAGCGGAAAGCTGAATCATGCTCATACAATGCCCGTTATTTCTTATTATAATGACAATCTCTTTTCACACATTCTTCATTTAACCTGTAAGCACGGGGACCCCCACTATTATAGCCGGTGGTCCGGAAATAAAACACAGGGCAGAACGCCTCTGACCACTATTCATAACCGGTGGAACGGACTGGCCCCGCACTTACATTATTATGATAATAATCTCTTTTCACGCATTCTTCATTTAACCTGTAAGCACGGGGACCCCCACTATTATAGCCGGTGGTCCGGAAATAAAACACAGGGCAGAACGCCTCTGACCACTATTCATAACCGGTGGAACGGACTGGCCCCGCACTGACATGGTGTTCCACTGTAAGTGATTAGTATCTTTCCCGTGGTTTAACTTATTCATTTGGTTCTGTCGAGCCCGAATCCCCCCACTATTATAGCCGGTGGTCCGGAGATAAAAACACAGGGCAAAACGCCTCTGACCACTATTATAGCCGGTGGACCGGCACGAAACGCACAGGGCAGAACGCCTCTGACCACTATTATAGCCGGTGGACCGGCACGAAACGCACAGGGCAGAACGCCTCTGACCACTATTATAGCCGGTGGATCGGCACGAAACGCACAGGCAGAACGCCTCTGACCACTATTCATAACCGGTGGAACGGACTGGGTCGGGCTCATCAGTCTTTCACTTTACGTAATTAATGTCTTATTCGTATCTTAATGAATCACATCATGTCCTTGACATGCATAAATCATTTTCTTTATACGGTACCCATCACAACTAATAAAGTCCCACATTCATAACTACTCTTTAATCAAAAGATACCCACGATAACACCAACAACTCTAGACAGCCATGACCAACCCTAATTGACCACACAAACCGTGGTTAGCCACACTTATCCCAAATTTGCCATAACCACCATACTTAACCATCCCCAAACCTTAATTGTCCTCAACAATCACGATTAGTTACTCCAATCCTACTTATTCCCAACACCCCAGAGTTAATCATTCCGGCCCTAATCCCGTACGATCATTAACTCCCATGCAGAACCCTAACTCTACCATGCAACCCTAATACCGCCATGCCAACATTAATACCACCATGCAAGTCATAACACCACCATGCAAACCCTAATACCACCATAAGCCATTAACACCACTACGCAATCATTAATACCACCATACGAACATTAATACCACCATATAAACATCAATACCACCTTACAATCCCTAATACCACCATAAGCCATTAATACCATTATGCAATCATTAATACCACCACACGAACCCTAATACCGCCATGCAAACCCTAATACCACCATACGACCATAATACCACCATACGAACATCAGTACCACCTTACAAACCCTAATACCACCATAAGCCATTAATACCATTATGAAATCATTAATACCACCATACGAACATCAATACCACCTTACAAACCCTAATACCACCATAAGCCATTAATACCATTATGCAATCATTAATACCACCACACGAACCCTAATACCACCATACGAACCCTAGCACCACCATACAAACCCTAATACCACCATACAACACTAATACCTCCATAAAATCACAACTAACATCATACAACATTAATGCCTCCATAAAATCACAATACCCCCATACGAACAGTTTTGCCACCATACAAACCCTAATGTCGCCATGCAAACCCTAATACCACCATACGAACAATTATACCACCATACAACATTAATACCTCCATAAAATCACAAATAACATCATACAACATTAATACCTCCATAAAATCACAATTACCACCATACAACATTAATACCTCCATAAAGTCACAATACCACCATACAACATTAATGCCGCCATACGAACATCAATACCGCCATACGAACCCTAATACCACCATATAAACCTCAAGACCCCCATGATGGCCCCAACTCATATTACCATTTACCCTAACATGCACGTCCTAGCGGGCCATAGCATATTACATCATAGACATCATACATATACATATCATGCTCACGTCATAGGAAACACATCCACACATACCTCAATCTCCAAGCTGCGCTACACATAAGACAAGTTATACACAATCATATAACACATGGCGTAGCATGGCATACACAACATTCAACACATCCATGTCACACATAGCACAAGGCCATTAGCTTCGTCCTTACCTAGGGCGACGCCGGGCTTGGAGCACGCTCCTCTAACTCCTTAGGGCTTTGGTCGGGGTTACCTATAAAAGGGGAAAAATGCTAAGTATTAGTCTCCCTTATAATTACTATCAAACCTCATTTTAGTTTAAGGCTAGGGTTTTTATTACTAACAAGGATTTTATACAAAAACTAGGGTTTTTACTTTAGAATTAGTATACTAAATATTAGTAGTTAAAAATATGTTTATTTATGATACTTATTGTTACACTTATTTTATTACGCCCATTAGTTCCATTCTTGTAATACTAGTGTTCACTAGTCATAGTAAAATAGTGATAGTAATAATAATTATAATAAGACCATTAATAGTGACACTTATGTTTTAAGTAATAGAACTCTAGCATTTTTAAGATTAAGTCTAACAATGGTGTTGGTTTGAAATAATAATATTATAAGGTCACAACATTTCAAGTAATTTATTCCTAAGGGTGATAATGATAACAGTAATAATGCTAATAATAATGATAATAATAGTAATAGTAACCATAATAACCCTAGCAATAATAATAACAATAACAATAACCTAGTATGGTTAAGTATTAATAATAATAACCTTAGTAAGGTAATAGAGATAATAATAATAATAATAGTAGGGTTGTTAATATTAACACTTATAAAATAAACCAAAGTTGAGCATAATAGGAGTTAGGGTTCCTAGAGATGTTTGTATGGTAAAAATGATAACTTTAATATCATAAGTCATAATATTAGAAATGATAATAGTAATAAAAGTAATAATAATAATAATAATAATAATAATAATAATAATAATCATAATAATAAAAGAATAATAATAACAATAATAAAAGTAATAATAATAATAATAGTAATAATAAGTATATTAGTATTAATATTAGTAGAAAATAGTAGCAGCTATATAAAGGGGGGGTTAGGGTTTGGATGGGTGGAGAACCACCTAGGGTCGGTGGTGGTCCGGCGGCGGCGCGTGGCGGCGACGGCGGCGGCGGTGGAGGAGGAGAAGAGGGGGAAAGATGGAGGTGGCGGTTAGATGGGAGGGAAAGAGGTGGAGTTTGAGGTGGGGAAAGAAGGAGCAGGTGAAGGGGAGTGGAGTGAGGGTGGTGGCGTGGCAAGGGGCGGCGGCGCGAGGCGGCGACGGCGGCGGCCGAGGGTGGTGGAGAGAGGTGGAAGATGGGGGAGGAAGGAGGAGAGGGAGGCAGGGAAAGATGGAGGTAGGGGAAGGTAGAGGGAGGTCTGCTGGGCATTTTGGAGGGTGGAAGGGTGGCTGGTAGCGGCGGAGGAGGCGGCAGAAGGCGGCGCAAGGCGGCGGCGGGCTGGGAGGAGCTGTTCGGGGTGGCGATTTTGCACGGCCTGGGGTGGCTCGTGCAAGGCAAATCGAGGGCTGAGGAAGGCGTGGTTGGATGGAGGGTGGTGCAAGGTGGGATTCTGGGCGGCGCTCGACCGGCGGCGTTGGGGGAGGGCGGCGCTCGACGTGTCTGATGGGGCGGCGGCGAGAGGGAGAAAACCCAGGGTTTCGGGGTTCCAAATCCCGAACCCAGGTGATCAATGGGGGTATTTATAGGCAGGGCGGTCGGGCAAGGCCAAGGGGAAGAAGACAAGCGATGGCAGGTACCAGGCATGCCGCCCGGTGGCGGCAGTCGAGGCGGTTCTGCCATGGCAGGGGCGTCGGGGTCGAGGGAAGAGGAAAAGGGAAAGCGGCAGGTCGCTCGGGAGAGGGGAAAAGGCCGGTTGGGGTCGAATTGGTGTAAGGAAAACGACGGGAGAGGGAAAGTCAGGGTGGCCGGCCGTTGCAGGCGGCTGCCGGCAGGTGCAGCGGTTGCAGGTCGGGGTACGGTCACGCAGGAGGAAGAAGAAAAGGGAAAGGGGGGTGGACCGGCGGTCCAGGGAAAAAGAAAGGAGAGGGAGAACCGGCCGGTTGGCAACGGTTACTTCCTGCTAATTGAAACGCGGAGTTTAAGAGAATATCGGGGCAGAACTCTGCGTCGCGCCGGGCGACGCGGGCTGGGCGCGCTGGGCCACGGGGGGGACGGGCGACGACGGTTGGCAGGCCGGGCACGCGGGACAGGCCAGGGAGGAAGGAAGATTTGGGCCGACGGGCTGGCCCAAACCGGGGAGGAAGGAGAAGAGAAAGAAAAAAAATAAAGGAGGAAGAAAGAAAAAGAAAAGAAAGAGGGAAAAAGGGAAAAAATGGAAAATGGAAAATGGTAAAATGGTTGGGTTGGAGGTATTTGGGTATCTATTTATTTATACAATTAATTTATATATATAATTTTAATAATAATTATTTTAATTATAATAATTAAATCCATTTTTTTAAATTAGTTAGGCTATTTGAATGAATTTCATTAACCTTCATGCTAATTAGAGAAATACCCAAATTTTCTTCCAATTAAATTCTTTATTATTTTCCTCTTAATATACCTTAATTAACTCTCTACATTTTAATAAATGAATTTATATAATTAATTTTCCTAAAAATTCCTTATTTGGCCATAATTTCGGGAATTAGGATTTTGGGATATTACAATTAGCAATTTGCAAACTTGTCCATTTCAGCACTTAGAATTTCAGCACCAGTTATAAGCAAAAAACTTCAATGCCTAATGTAAGATTTGTTATTTATGAGAGCATTTAGGGTGAGCTTTAACATTCAAAAACCAATGAAGAATCATTTCAGGAAGGCATGGGAGCATATTTAATCAGTAATAACTGCACAATCACTATGCTTAAGCTCATTAGGATGGTGTTAAATTACTTGGAAAAAGAATACAATAAAACACATACTAGTATAGGTCTCACAAACAGCAAGGAAAAGGATTTTGGAAGGGCCATCTCAACAACCCAAGAATACAATTCTGATAATGGTTTCTGTTTCCATTTTCAATTTCTCGTTATTGTTAGAGGATACCTTATCTTCCATATGGTAGTTTTTGCTTTTCTTCTCCTCTATTAAAAAATAAAAGAAAAAGAAAGGTCTGTATCCTGGTTCTGTGATATAATGCTGTGCTTTCATTATGTGTGTAAGAACTCAGGGCCATCATAAAATGAAGTTAGGTAGAAAAAATTTCTCCAGGTTCAGAGTTCATAGAACTTTGATTTGGATGTACAAGCTGTTTGCAGCCTCAGAAAGTTAACAAAGAAAGTGACTAGGAATCAATCAATATGTAAGGAATAAGCCAACCTACTGAAGAATATAATGGCAACTCTAGTTTTTGAAATCCTAGTTCTGTACCATGGAAGGTCTCCATTCTTTACATTTAGGTTTTAATGGTCATGATTAAGAGGACTGGTGAATTTATTGAGAAGGTAAAAAAATATTAGAATTTAAAGTATAGATATAATAAAATGTATCAGAAAAGTTTCTTAATTTCACTTACAATTTCTTGCTCGAGACCAACATATCCCTTACGAGACAAGTTGTGATGGCATATATTCTTCAAAGCTAGCTCTCGCATTGCTCCACTTTTTTCCTGTGATAATAATCCAAATTATAGTGATATATAAACAAAATAGATATGAAGAATACATGTTTTATACAATTATACCTTATATTCATTAGTCTGCTTTTTCCTTAGAAAAATATCCCAATCTGATTGTAAAATTCGATAGTTTTCTGGTGGCTCTTTTCGGATAATGCCATCATCCTTATAAATGAAATTTCTTCCCAAAGTGGACTTAAATTGCCTCCATGCTTTTGTAACTCGAACAATAATTGCCTTCTTTCGATAAATAGGGATGTCGAAAACAGCCTACCAAATTACACAAAATCATAGTCATAGTATAATAATCATACAAAACATTAAATTTCTTTTTTTAAGGTAAATCAACTTACCGATATTTCTTCCCATGCAATTTCTTTTTTTTTCTACTGGTACTTCATCCCACGTTTCATAGCTAATAGGCACATGATTACGTGCACACTCTCCTATGTATGTAGATAATAGCTTACCATTTGCACAAATAGTCTGCCCCCTCATGTTCCATTCCAAACTAAAATTTTCATTTCGTAATCGTTTCATCGCCACCTGTTGCAATGCAGTAGGCCCCCTTTTTTTACGAGAGCCATGGGTCAAACCACCTCCACTAGTTGAAGCATCTCCATCATCACAAGCCATGTCTCTAAAACACATAGTATAAGAAAAATGATGAAAATGATAAAGGATTCAATAAAAGGATTAAGTAGCTTTTTATTTCAAGAAGTTAGGAATTAAAATAAGGTAAAAAGACATACCAAATACTAGAACAAGCATCAACGCCTCTATTGGGTAATATCTCAACTTGTGCTTCTATCTCCTCCTTGCTCTGAAAAGAGAAATATTTTGTCATCATATAATGTGTTTAGGTAAATAAAATTATACGAGGAAAAAATATTATATGGCACCGTTATACTTAAAAAAAATAAAGGTTCGTACTTAGAATTACGAGATTTTCTCTTTTGTGATTTTTCACTTGTATCTTCTTCTGCAATCCATGATCCTTCAGAGTGATCATGCCGCAAATATGTATCCTCTTTATTGGGATCAATGTCATCACCCCGAGAAAATGACGTTCTTATAATATAGAAGGTTGCCTCTTGTTGAAAAATAGAATCATTGAAATCATCATCTTCATGCACATTTCTACTCTTTGTGGTTAAAACCACAGATCTCCTCTTATCAAGAGGATCGGTGATATAAAATACTTGTCTTGCTTGTGATGCCAATATAAAAGGATCATGTTTATGTCCCAACTTATTAAGATAAATAAGAGTGAACCCTAACTCATCAACTTCAATCCCATTATTGTTGTCAACCCAAATGCAACTAAAAACAGGAATTGTGAAGAAAGTATAATTCAACTCCCATATTTGTTGGATTACACCATTATATGACATATTCCCATACATAGGATTTTTATCTTTCGCACTAGCAATATGTAATGCTTCAGCAACCAAAGTCACCCCACTATTCTGCATGGTACTCTTTTCATCTTGGGACTTAGTGTAAAAAGTATACCCATTGATCAAGTAGCTTGTGAAAGATGATACTTCCATACGAGGCCCTTGGGATAACCATTTCAATGTATCAGAAATAGTACTTGATGAGTGTGTCATTTGACGAGGAATGTGATCACGAAACCATTCAATGAAAGATATATTATGCTGCTCTAGTATCCACTTTTCATTCCTAGATGGGTTTTTAGTACGTAACATTCTCATATGTTCTTCTATATATGGTTGAACTTCTTCGGTATTATGAAGAACATACAAGTGTACTTTTTGCCACATATCACGCTCTATGCGTATCAACTTATTACCCATCATACCCACACCTTCACTTTTTCCATCATGTCGAGATTTAGGAATACCTATTGCATGAGCATTGGATAAATAATTGGTGCAAAATTCAATAGCTTCCTCAACTATGTAGCTCTCCGCAATACACCCCTCTGGTCGATATGGATTCCGTACATACCCTTTTAATATTTTCATAAATCGCTCAAATGGGTACATCCAATGCATATAGACGGGACCGCACAATTTCACCTCCCTAACCAAGTGCACGGTCAAATGAACCATGCAATCAAAGAAAGAAGGCGGAAAATACATCTCAAGTTGACATATGATGATGACAATATCTCTCTGTAGTACATCTAACTTTTCAGGTTCAATAGCCTTAGAGCACAATGCCTTGAAGAAAAAACAAAGCTTAGTAATTGCATTTCTAACACGTTTAGGAAGTACGGAACGAATAGCGATCGACAACAGTTGCTGCATCAAAACATGAAAGTCATGCGATTTCGTACCCACCAATTTCAAATCTGTCATTGAAACAAGGTTACTAATATTTGAGGAAAACCCTTCTGGAACTTTAACTCCTTTTAAGCACTCACAAAAATCAATTTTCTCCTTTCTTGAAAGGGTATAACACGCTGGTGGCAAATAAGTACGATTCCCATTCCTTTGTGGTGCTAATTCCCTTCGAATACCCATCTCAACCATGTCTCGTCTTGCATTGATGCCATCTTTTGTCTTCCATGGCACATTAAGTAACGTACCAATCATATTATCACATATATTCTTTTCAATATGCATTACATCAAGACAATGTCTTATATATAAATGTTCCCAATATGGAAGATCAAAGAATATTGATCGTTTCTTCCATCTACTAGTAGGAATTGAGGCTTTATTCTTCTTCCCAAACTTAACATTCAAACCATTTATTCTATCAAGTATTTGTCGGCCACTCAATGGTTTTGGAGCTCCTAGGAATTCAGGTTTTCCATTAAAAGCTTTTCTTTGCCTACAATAAGGATGGTTCATTGGCAAAAATCTTCTGTGTCCGAGATAAACGGTCTTCTTCCCATGCTTCAATTGACAAAAGGATGTATATTCTCCACATATAGGACATGCATAATGTCCTTTCACACCATATCCAGATAAATTTCCATATGCAGGAAAATCATTGATAGTACAAAACAACATTGCCCTTAAGTTGAAACTCTCTTCACGATGTGAATCAAATAATTCAACACCCTCATCCCACAACAACCTCAAATCCTCAACAAGAGGTGCCAAATATACATCAATGTCATTACCCGGTTGTTTCGGTCCCGATATTAATAGAGATAATAGCATATATTTTCGTTTCATGCATAGCCATGGTGGCAGGTTATAAATTACCAAAATCACAAGCCATGTACTATGGGTTCCGGAATTATGTGGATTCATTCCATCCGCAGAAAGAGCTAATCGTAGGTTTCTTGGTTCCTCTCCAAAGTCGGGGAATCGATAATTAATCATTCTCCATTGTGCAGAGTCTGCGGGATGTCTTAGTAAGCCATCAGTTAATCTTCCATCAGCGTGCCATGTTAAGTTTTTAGCATCTTTAGGATTATTGAAGATGCGCCTAAATCTTGGTATTATTGGAAAATACCATATAACCTTTGCTGGAACCCCTGGCTTTTTATATCGTGATGTGTGGCATTCGGGGCAACTCTCAAGAGATGTATATTCATTTCGATATAAGACACAATCTTGAGGGCAAGCATGTATCTTCTCATAATCCATACCTATAGTGGAAAGGACCTTTTTAGCCTCGTAAGTGCGACTAGGGAGCACATTATCATTTGGAAGCATATCTTTTACAAGTTCTAATAAGGCTGTGAAACTCTTATCGGTCCAACCATTACATGCTTTCAAATTATACAACTTTAAAATAGCAGATAATCTGGTGAACTTTGTACATCCACTATATAGGGGTGTTTCAGAGTCACCCACCAACTTATCAAACATTTGAGGATAATCCCGAACTCTTTGCTCAACAGCATGAGTCATTTCTTCTAAACGATCGCCATCATTGATCCCAAAAATATTTTCCTGACTTTCCACATTAGCTCCCACATGTTCCGTTTCACCATGCCATATCCATCTAGTGTAATTTTTATCAATCCCATATAAGAATAAATGATCTCTAGCTTCAGATTCATTAACTCGGTTTACAAAACGACACCTTAGGCAGGGACAGACAAATCTACTATAGTTTCCAACATGAGCAACTGCACACCTAATAAATTCCTCAACTCCATTTTCATATTCTCAAGATAAACGATTAGCAGACATCCAAGAACGATCCATATTGGCAATAAAATCTATATGGATAATAATTACGATGTTAGATGATACACTTAAACATTAATAAAAATATATAATAAGCTAAACTTCAACACTCGTATATAAATTTTTCAAAGACTTGAGAATTATCATCTTCCTACATTGCAAACCTGTAATGCACAACCCTTTGTATTATGTTTATATAAATTGTATGAAATTAATAGTTCTGTGCATATTAATATTTTGGTTAAAACCTAACTAATTATATGAACAGAATAGGGCACATCCTTCCCAAGCCCAGAGTGGTGAAGCTGAAGGTAGCACTGCAACAGGGGCTGTGAACCAGGCATCATTTGACCATTATACTTTTGTATTCCAAAAAAATCAAAACATACTTTTTACCTTCATTTTTTTAAATTCTATATACATTGAATTCTTTATTATTTTTCAGTAATGGTAAAAGTGTAATTACAAGAATATTTTTCCTACTTTCCTACAAAGTACACAAATTAGTAGAATGAATTTTTTATACAAATAAAATAAATAGTTGTTCTCAAATAGATGCCACTACAATTATATTATGAGTAAAAATCATTGTAATAATTATCTTTATTACACAAATATCCTTTATTGAATAAACTCCACCAACTCCTATCACACGCAATAATTCAGGTCATTTCCAAGAAATTATTATTAGTACCTTCATAACTTAAACCAACCAATGGTAGCCTCAACCCATACCTAATTCTAAGAAGCTCAATGCAGATAACTCAAGTAACACAAAAGACTCAACCACAATCGGTTAGGATTTGTGACTAGAACTTTTCAATTAATAAGTCTCATGTAAGCACCAGCTACCAACAAATAACCACCACCGACCAAGCCCCTGTTATTCGAGCAGCACAAACATAAACTTAGAATTATCTATACAACAAACACATATTGCAGGTAAATGAATCTAATTTGGCCAATCAAAACACCAATATCAAATCGGATTCATTAAACCCTAACTAATTAAGCCTGGAAAATAAATTAAGAATATAATGTAGTAACAGCTGATAATTACCTCAGTGTGCACAATGAATCTCGACTAGCTAGAACCACGAAACGCAATAGCTTGAGGAAGACGACGAGCGCTTCAAGATGATGGAGAAAGGAAGACGAAGCCAGACGTTCTGGAACCGACGTCCTGATCAGTTGAAGGTTGCGCGCGATGGAGGAAATTAAAACTTGATGATTTTCACTGCGCGCGCAAGGTAGGAAAGAAACCCATCATTGATCGGTTACAAATTAATCTGAGAAGTATATACGAAACTCAGAACGGATAAATCACCGTTGTTGTTAGCCGATGTAAGTTACCTTTCAACAACGGGTTTAAAACCGTTGTGGAAAATTCCTTACCCGTTGTTGATTTATATCTTCAACAGCGGGTTCTAAACCGTTGTTGTTATATACATTACCCGTTGTCGTTTAATGCAATTTAGGACGGCTTAAACACCGTTGTGGTTATGCTAAATAACCGTTGTCGTTTTATTTATACACCACGGCACACGGACCCGTTGTTGTTTCTCTAGTTTACCGTTATAATAGTAAAATAAATTAATCCACGCTTCTAGTTTTAGATATTTAACAACGGTAGTATAATATTAACCGTTGTTAACTATACTTTATAACAACGTTAGTTATAATCCGTTGTCTTTTATGTGTTGTCTAAAATAACTTTTGTTGTTGTGTTATCACAACAATATCGTATAAGTGTATGCTTTCTCATTTTCACCCACTTTTCATCATATGATGTACATTATCATATCATAACATTAGAAACATGAATTTAACAACATGCTAATACACATACTTATTTATAGCAGTTAGCACAAAAACCTTAAATAATGAATTTATTCTTACCGAAAAGGACACTGGTCTATAATCACGTAGATCCTATCTCACCTCCTTTGATACCTCTACAAAATCACCTAAGAAACAATAAAAAAATAGAACTTATGGGTATAAAAAAGGAAATGCTAAGGTAACAAAGAGCAAAATAATTGAGAAAAAACTTAATTTCAAGGCGTGAAACTGTATCAATGGAATTTTGCACAACAAAAGGAGGGGGAATGGCAACAATTGCCATGATGGGCTAAATCCACAACTGTATGGATTCATTACAGTATGCCAATTTCATATCCCACATGGATGTTGGGATAAATATAAAAATAAACATATTCATTACAGCATGTCAAGGTTGTATGCCATAGGGAATTTGTTGTCAAGTATCAAATTTTTAATATTTTATTTATCTAGATAAATCAAATTCGGAGAGTATACAATGACTAACAAAATAATGTTAACATCAGTAAGAAAAATCTAATTAAAATCTTAGGATTGGATTATCATCATAAAATGGTAATTAATGAATAACTAGTTCAATTGCCAAACAATTAGTTAAATTTGATAGAATGAAATAGCTAAAATTAACTAATAGTCTATTTTAAGGTCCTAAATCCTTACTTATATTGATTTAATACCATTAAAAATTCCCCTATGCTTGAATTGTTACTTTTCCCCAAGTAACTTAGATCATAACAATATAAGGATGAAGAAGAAGAAGAAAAATAAGGAAAACAAAAGGATGAAGAGAAAGGCTCTAGCAATAGAAACACACTACACAGACAAGGCATACATATACAAGACCTACTTAGGCTGTGAGCGTTAACCATAGGGAAAAAAATCAAGTTGTGAACAACCCTTAGTCTTAAATTTTAAATTGGTATTCTAATGACACTCTAAGATGGTTTAAAGTTATGTAGACGCACATGCTTATGAGAAAAAGGTTAAATAAAGAAGTAAACTTCCTTATTGTAAGTAAATGTAGGCACTCTACACCCAAGTGTTTTAAGGATGTAATTATTTCACTCAAAACTCTCCGTGTCAATAATGATTGAATACATGCTTGCATGTATTCTCATTCACCAACACTTAAAAGATAATATGCAAAGAAAAAATCAGGATGTCTTATTAAGCTTGTAATAGGGCTAGGTTAAAGGGTAGGGTAAGTCTAAAGTTGTAGCTGATGACCCAAAAAAATGGAGTGATAACTATAAGAGTTTATCTCAAAATTTGAGATTAATAGTGCACTAACACACTCTAAAATTTATCTCAGGCTTTTTTGATAATATGACAACCACTCCTTACTAATCAAAACTCAGATGCTCAGTAACTCACGTCACCATTACAACACTTTTATTCTTCTTCTTCTTTTTTAAGAAAAAGCTATAATTAAATCATTTTCAATAATACAAGCTCTAACAAACACACTTTTATCATGCTCTCATACTTATTTTTAGTATACCTACGCTAAATATATTCAAGAATTATCGCTTCATAGTTTTGGACAAGGGTAGGATAATAAATCAAGAATAAGGGATACAAATGTAGTTTTTTTATTAAAAAAATAGGTCTTAAGCTCAAAGTGGTTAAGAAAAAAGGAAACAAATATCATTTGGTAGGCAATTTGGCTAATGTAGATATAAAAAGAAAAACATGTGCCTCAATTATGTTGATGCATACATAAGTCATATATGGCCAAGCAAAGACATAATTCAAGTTCAATTTTCACACATCAGAGAAGAATGCACACAATTAGAAAACAGTGATATTGTATAAAAAATGAACAATTTATAAGGCTCAAGATCTCACTAGTTCCAATGCTACCAACTCTATTTCTTATGTCTCAATTTAGATGAACAAATCAATGAAGATAAGCCACTGGAGTGATATAATAATAAGTGGTTTTAGATTCCATCGATTGGAAAGTTTATGCTAAAAAAAATAATTTAAAGGCCTTTTTAGTTGGACACACTCGCAATATATAGGTCTCACTAATGTATTATCAAGATGTGGAGAGAATTCTATCAAAATTTTCACCATTAGCCTATCATTTCCCAAATTTCTATTTGTTTTCTCAAATAGAAGTAAACACACCAAAACAAAAGAAAAGAACACACTAAAACAAACACTAACCATAATAACAGAAGAAAGTAGGAGGTAAATGAAGGTAACAGAAACATATGATGACAAGGTAAGGAAATGTAATTAATGCAACACAAATGGAAGTGACAAGTGAATCACTGATACTTGAAGAACACATTGTCCTAAATGCTTGGGAAAGAAACAAGCAATGGGTAAGGGATGTGAATGTTTATGGTGCTGGTGGTGGTGGGTATCCATGCTCAATATACCATCAATACATTTTTTGTATCATGGTATTCATATGGTCAATAAGAGTAATGGATTCCTGATGGCTAGAAACCTAGGATTCAAGCATATTAAATCATGCATCAATCCAATGAAAATAGGTATCCCATAATTAATTAGAGGAGGAGGGGCCATGCATGGTGTCAAAGGATGATAGGGGAGGAGGATCATGTAGTGGTGGACTTTGTGGATCACTAGTATAGGTAGGAGGGTCATCGGTATGTTGGGGATGAGGGTGACCAAGGCGAGGTGTGGTTGATGATGGAAGCCAGTTGGTGGATACGTAATCAATGATAGTAGTGAAGGATTTATTAGGAAGAGGATACCACACCTCTTGATTTTACACCAATTTAAAGTGCATGCCCTTATGAACAATCATTTACATATTAGCATAATTAATTAACCCTAGAAATTCCCTTAGTAAATCAATCGGGATACGGTATAGGGTGTATCCCAACTGACGAGCGATGAAGGTGATAATACCCCTTACACTAGTATCGCTGATTAAGTGGTTTATGACATTACTTAGATGTTTCAAGAGGAGATAGCCTCCATCGAGGGCATAGTCTCTCGGCATATAGATCAAAGAAAATAACTCAACTCTTCTGACATTTTCCTAGTTCTCAACCCTGTGAAAAAGAGTCCTTGCCAATAGCCTTTGGATATATCTAAAGATAGGGTTATATGCATTATGCCTTTTAAAAGGTTGAGGGGCACACCCCTGTCTAGGCAAAGGAATTTTTTCCCAAAAATATTGTGGATCCCATAATTAGTGGTCATCACAAGTGTGGCTCCCAATGGTAGGAAAATAAAGAAAATCAAAAAAACCGTCTAGATGCATATTATGGGAATTGTTAAAAATACTAAAGGAGATGTTGCTTTCTAGCCAATCAAAGTGAAACGAGCTAAGGAATTCAAGAGTAAGACATTTACTCGTATGATCAACATGGATAAAGAAATGACCTAAATCACCTCTACCCAACAAATAGTTAATGTCCTCACCGAGACCTAACATATCAAGGCACAACCAATCAATGTATCAAGTAGTCGTGATTTTCTTCAATACAATAGTAGCAAATTGATCTTTATGAGTTACATTTGCAAAGATTATGCCATACGGATTCGGGGGGGGGGGAACGTTTTTTGTTTATCTTTACCATGAGTTTGTGGTGGCTAGGACACTTCACCTTCATTATCATTTTCTCGAGCTTAGGTTCGTTTTTGTGGTACCATATCCTAGTCCTACATATAATAAAAGGGACAAACCAGATTAGGTGTTAATATAGAATAGTATAAAATTTAAATAAGAAATTAATATGGCAAGAATATTGAAATGGTTATGTGTAGTGTTATGCGTGTGAAGGAAGTGCAATGTGTGTGTACGCTAGCTAGGTGTGTGTTGTGTGTGTGGATGGTGGTGTAGGCATGCACAACTAGAAGATGTAGGGAATCAGTGTTGTGGATCATGGTGAAGGGTGTGCAGTGTGTATCTAAGTGAGGGAAGTGTTGAAGGAACCAGTAGTTGAGGGCGTGTGAGCTTGGTGATACAGGGCATAATAGGGGTGGATGGTGGTGTGAGCATGCGCGACTTGTAAAAGCAGGGCATAGGTGGTATGGATGACGATGAAGGGTTAGGAGTAGAGGGTTTAAGGTGAGAAGAGAGGAAAATGCTTGAGCAAATAATAGGGCACAAGCTATGTGAGATTAAATTATTGAAGGTAGAGGAATAGGTGTGCATGTTATGCATGGGCTAGCCGTGCGCTTTCCGTCCTATCAGCATTTGGGAGGCCTGGATGTTTGAGCTTGGCACATGTTGGTTGTGAGAATTCCATATTCTCAATATATGAGGGGCACATGCATGACATTTTAGCAAGGGCTAGCTGTGCACGTTCCATTTTCTCGGCATTTGAATGACATAGGCGTGCTAGCTTGGCACAAGTTGGTTGTGTGTGTTCCATCCTCTCGACATTTAAGAAGCACAGGTGTGTGATTGCCTGTGAGCTAGCCATGCTGGCTTAATTTATTCTTATATTATCCCCTTTTTGCCCCCAATCTCCTAACATTTCTTCTATGAATAGCACATCCACCATAGTAATGCTTGCCAAAGTATTGCAAAGAGAAAGAATGATAAAATAAAAGAAAATAAAAGACAAACAAAACCACAAAAAGATTTAGGTTGCCTCCCAAAAAGAGCTCATTTAATGTCACGAGCTCAACTTCCTTTATTATTAAGGTTTTAACATATCATGAAGGGAAAAGGTAACAAAATTTTTAATTAGAGATCCCGCGGTATAATGCTTCAACCTTTTCCTATTAAACTTGAAAGATCTTGTGACTTTGCTTCATATTTCTATTGTTACAAATAGATATAGTTTATGCACTTGGAATTATTCCAAACATCTAGATCAAAGCTTACCCAAAAATAGTTTGAGACGGGAGTTGAAAATAAGTAACAGGTCTCCTTCATTGAACTCCCTATGGAGAATGTGCTTGTCATGCCACTTATTTGTTCTTTCTTTATATATCTTGTCATTCTCATATGCATCAAAGCTCAACTCATTGAGTGGAAGTTTTCTATATTCTCCTACTTCTATTAAATCTATATGAATACTTTTAATGGCCTAATGTGCCTTGTGGTTCAATTCAACTGGCAAATGACATATTTTTCATAAACCATTCAAAACGACGTTGTGTGTATAGGAGTCTTGTAAGCTATTCGATATGCCCATAGGATTTCATCCAACCTCAAAGACCAATCTTTTCTTGACCTAGACACTATCCTTTCTATAATTCCTTTATTCTTCCTATTTGGGATTTCCACTTGACCCCTTGTTTGAGGGTGACAAGGTGTAGCCATCTTGTGGACCACACCATATTTCCTTAAGAGCATCCTTAGAATCCTATTCACAATATGATATCCTCCATCACTTATTACTACTTTTGGGACACAAACCATGGGAAGATAATCTTCGAAAATAGCTTAACGAATACTATTACATTATTTGTTAGAGATGCCAATACCTTAGCCCCTTTTGAGACGTTATCCACCATCACCAAGATATATTTATTGTTGTGTGATGATGGAAAATGTCTCATAAAGTTGACCCCCCACATAAAAGAGTTCAACTTCAAATATGTTATTCAATTGTATCTCATTCCTTCTTTAGATGTTTTTAGTTCTCTGAATCCTTGAAGAGTGAAGGTCAATAGAATCCTACTTGTAACACCTTTGAAACTATTTTGGAAGTGCTTACATGAACCCTATATGACTTGAAAGTGGAAGTGGGATATGAAATATTATATTTCCTATTCAGGCAAGCTCCTTCTAAATATTTCATCTGCATATCACTTGAAGAGACAAGGGTCATCCTATTAATAGTACTTTACATCCGAAAATAATTTCTTATGTTGTTGGTAGGGCATATCTGTGGCAAAACCCACATACTATATAGTTCACAAAATCTACAAACTAGAGAGCTTGAAGGCTTGTTATAGCAAATAGATTGTCATTTGGAAACGAATAATCAAATGGATCCTCATCACCTTTGGTTTTATCTATCTCTTGTCTAAGCCTAAAGAGGTTGTGCTACCATTTTTAGTACCTCTTTTGTCTTTTACCTCTAAATCAAATTCTTATAGTAAAAGCATCCTTCTTAGCCAATAGATGTTTGAGATTTGTGTGGTATATGAACATAATAGCATTCGACCCAACAAGATAAGAGTAGAATTTTCCAATGCAAACACAAAAGTTAAGAGTTCCTTTTCTACTGTAGCATGATGCATTTAGGCATCATCTAAATTCCTACTAGCATATTATATGGAACATACTTTACCTTATTTCCTATTCCCAAGTACAACCCCAACAACATACTCACTTGAATGACACATCACTTGCAAAGGAAGGTTCCAGTTAGGTGATCTCATTACTTGAGAAGTTGTTAGAGCTTCCTTGAACCTATCAAAAACATCTAGATAAGACTAATTACATGCAAAAGGAACATATTTGACAAGTAAATGGGCTAAGGGTTTAGCAATTTTCTAAAAAAAATTAATAAAACAACTATAAAACCCGGCATGCGGCAAGAAACTCCTTGCTCCTTTACATTTTTTAGGGGTGACATTTTAGCAATGATATTGATCTTAGCCCTATCAACTTCAACTCCTTGATTTGAGATTAAATGGCCTAAAATAATTTCTTCTTATACCATAAAATGAAATTTCTCCCAATTGAGTACCAAGTTAACCTTTTTAAACATTTTTAACATTTAGCAAGGTCATATAAGCAATTATTTAACGAAGTTCCATAGAAAGAAAAGATATCCATAAACACTTCCATCATGTTTTCAATAAAATCATAAAATATGGGCATCATGCATCATTGGAAGGTGGGTGGGGTATTACACAAGCCAAATGGCATCCTTTGATAAGAAAAGGTGTCGTATGGACATATAAATGTCATTTTCTCTTGATCACTAGTTGAATGGGGATTTGAAAGAATCCCAAGTACCCATTTAGATTACAAAAGTGAGAGTGTTTAGCTAAACTCTCTAACATTTGGTCAATAAATGAAAGGGGAAAGTGATCCTTCCATGTGACTTTGTTGAGCTTTCTATAATCAATGCACATACACCATCTGATGATCGTTTTATTTGGAATAAATTTATTTTTCTCATTTTAAATAACGGTCATACCTCACTTCTTTGGTACTACTTACATCGGGCTCACCCTCTCACTATATAAGATAGTGTAGATGATCCCCACATCAAGTAATTTTAGTACCTTTTTTTTCTATGACCTCTTTCATGTTCGATGGAGGAATTGTATCCTTCCAACAAAATTTGATGCATGCAAATAGAGGGGTTAATACCTTTGACATCATCTATGGAATAACCTATCTCATGCTTACGCAACCAAAGGACCTCAAGTAACTTCTTAACTTCTTCATTTCTCAAGTCAACATTCAAAATAATAGGAGACTCACCATTGGAGTCCAAGAGTTCATACCCAAAGAGAGGGACAAAGTGGTTTCACCTCTACCTTGGGTGTAGTATTCTCCTCATGAATGTTTTCACTCAAATTAAACCAAATTTTGAGGTTCTTTAGTAGATGAAGGTTTCTTTCCAAGTATGGTAACATAAGCAATGATTTCCTCGTCATTATCATCAAGTGATCCATACTTTACCCAGCATTTTTCAAGCAAATTACTTGAGATCAAACTATCAAGGTTCTCTCCAACCACCAAATCCATGATATTAATCATGTAGTGTAACATTCCCAAATTTCACAGTTGAAAATTTTCGTTTACACAAAAAACCATACACCAAGACAAGGGAGTACTACTACTGTGATCGGCACAACTCTGACCCCCAGTCAGTCTTGTACTAACCACAAGGCTAGAAAATTCACAAGACATTAATTTGATTAGGGCATAAAACCACAAGGATTCTAATAATTCATAATTAAAAAGTAAAGCAGAGTGTGCGATATAAGAGTTATTATAGAAATAGAAAACTAGTACAGTGTCAAAGCCCCTGTGGGGAAAATAGTACGATCAACAAAAGGTGGTAAAAATAGAAATAGGTGGGTCTAGACAACACTCTCTCTTGGGCCCCATGCTAGGTCCAATAGGCCATTACTCAACCCCACCCAACTCATCGAATATGTCAAAGTCATCAAATGCAGCATCTCCTACCTACACCAACTCAAAAGGGCCCACTGCTCATGGGAATGAGCAACACCCATAAAATGGGTGATCAGTATGCTACGTACTGAGTAAGGTAACCATATGGATAAGACCATGCAAGTACAAATAGGCAAATAAGGTATAGAGTACTTTATTTAAGTTCATATCATTATTCAATACATAGGCCCTTATTTTTATCTTACACATTTCCCATATTATTTTCTCGTGAGTACGGGGACCCCACTATTAAAGCCGGTGAGCTAGAAAATACTCTAGGACAAAATTCATCTAACCAATATTATAGCACATCAGAGAAAAACGTACTTGACCACTATTATAGCTGGTGGACAGAATAATACTCCAGGGCAAAGCGTGCCTGACTACTATTATAGCTAGTGGATCGGATATTATCCTCACCTGGCCCCGACTCACATGGTGTTCTACTGTAAGTAGTTAGTATCTTTTCCGTGATTTTTTCCCATACAATGTTTATTTTATTAAGCTCAGAACCCCCACTATTCTAGCAGATGGACCAAAAATCACACTCTAGGGTAAAAATCTCCTGACCACTATTATGGCCGATGGACGAAAAATTATCCTCGCATAGGTTCAGCTCAATAATCTTTCACTTTAAATATTTAGTGTTTTAATTGTGTCTTATTCCACATGCAAACTCGACTAAACATGCATGACCCACTGGACTTCCTAATCTCGCCCCTTTATCCCAACTCTCCTGAAAAGCCTCGTCCCATATCTTGGAACCTTACGCACCCCAAGACTCTGAGACTTCTTCCTCACCCTTCCACTCTTATCCCATACTCCAACCACTTTCATTAACTCTCCTTTCTATGAACACTTCCCCTACTTAGCGTTTATCTCACAAACCCTATCCAAGTCCCCCATGCATCCTTATACCAACCTACATACTATTTTTTACTTAT
Organism: Tamarix chinensis; assembly: GCA_030549775.1. NCBI lineage: Eukaryota > Viridiplantae > Streptophyta > Magnoliopsida > Caryophyllales > Tamaricaceae > Tamarix > Tamarix chinensis. Next base: position 58,976,182 of record CM060172.1, on the reverse strand, counting down.
GGACTCCAATCACCCAAACTACTCTTCCCTCAGCTTCCTTAACCCTTAAGTCACATTTTCCCACGTAAAATTTACCCCCATGCAAAGATTAACTACCCATGAAATTATTACACTTCCCATGAAATATTATTCCATCCTCCTATTTTTATTCATATTATGCTTTTATTTGTCCACCCATAAGTCATGAGATACTTAGGCCTTTCTCACTTCCTTCTTACCACTCCACTTTTTTTTTTTTTACTTCCTTTATCTTTCCACAAACTCATCATGCTAATTAAGGACTCAAAACATGCATGTCATATAGGGAAAAAATACATAAGGCACAACATAAATACAAGTAACATCACCATACTACACATGTCATAACACATATACAACTTACCTTAGCTACATGCTTAGCAAGCTATGCTACAAGTACATAATCCATAACTACATAAGATGCATACATATAACCAACACACATAAAAATATAACACACAAATTGGCCCTTAAACACATCCTTACCTATAAAAATACCGGGCTTGAAGCACAACTCCTATGCCTCCCTAGGGGACGGATTTGGTTCACCTATAAGAGTGGAACGCTAGTGTTAACTTCCCTCTTATTCCTTTCATTATCCCCTAATTGATTTTTAGTAAGAAACTAATATTAGTAATGATAATAATAATAATAGTCTTAATAGTATTAATAAGGTTAGTATTATTAAAGGGGCCAACAAGAATATTAGTGGTAGTATTAACCATAACAAGATTAATAGTAGTAATGATGGTGATAATAATAATAATAATAATAATAATAATAATAATAATGGTAAAATAGTAATAGTAATAATAATAATAATAATAATAATGATAATGAGACTAAAAATAACAATTATACAAAATAATCTATACTTAAGTGAAATCAAGGGTTAGGGTACAACCAAAAGTGGAGGTGGCAACTAGGGTGGCGATGGCTGCGGTGCACAACGATGAAAGTAGTGGCGATTTGAAAATTTTAATATTTGGGGTTGGAAGAGAGAAAGGAAGGTGGTGTTTATGAGGTGGTAGGTTCCTTGGACCAGGAGGGTTGTAGTGGTCGTGGTGGTGTGGCAAGGTGGCGGCGTAGGTGGCGGTGGTTGTGGTGGCCGAAGTTGGTGGAGAAGGAAGGAGGAGGAAGGAGAGGGATAAAAGGGAAAGGAAGGGTATGGGGAGGTAGGGAAATGTCTGCTGGGTTGAGAGAGAGGTAGTGGTGGTGGTGGTTGTGGCAAAGGAAGCGGCATAGGGCGACGATGGGGTGAAAAGGGTAGCTTGAGCTTCCCACTTTGCATAGGTAAGGCGAGTTGTATAGGGGGAGTTAGGGGTGGGGAGTGGTCTAGTTTGGTGGAGGGTAATGGAGGGAAGAGGTTGGGTGATGGTTTGGATGGTGGCAATGCACGACAATGGCTGGAGCAACATCTAATAGTGCAATGATGGGGAATTTCAGGGATTTTTCTAGGCAGAGCAAAAGGAGAGAAAGAAGGGTGAGGGTTAGGGTGTTTAAATGTGTGAAGAGGAGGAGAAGACAAGGGAAGATGAGGACAAGGGAGTAGGAGGGGTAGGAGCTCATGGACCGACGGTGGTAGGTCGGTACAAGCCTGTAGGGGTGTAGGGTTGCAGAGGGCAAGGGACGATTTTGGCAGGTTGTAGGGGGAGTTGGTGAGGGTGTTGGGGTTGCAGAGGGTAGGGGACTAGTGAAGGCAGTGCCAGCTGCAAGCTATGCAGGTTAGGTCGAGGGGAGAGTGAGGGAGAAAGGGGAGCCATGACTGCAAAGCAGCAATGCGAACTAGTGACCGAGGGGGTGAGGTAGGAGACGAGGGCAAAAAGGGAAAAAAGAAAAATGCTAGGGAGAGGACTGCGTGAGGGGGAGAAAAAAAAGGAAGGGAGTGGGTTGGGCTGCGTGGGGGAAAGGAAGGAGAGAAAGGGAGGAAGGGGAGACTAGGGGTTGGGCTCTACGGGTGAGGCCCGGACCGGAGGAAGGAGAGGAGAAAGAAAAAAAATAAGAAAAGGAAGAAAGAAAAAGAAAAAGGAATAAAAGAGGGGGAAGGGGGAAAAGCAAAAAAAAGGAAAAAAGAAAATGAGGTGGTTGGGGTATTTGGGATCTTTTTTGTGTTTTTTTTGAATTTTTTGAAAATAATAAAATTAGTAAAAATAAATGATTAAATTTCCTTTTTATATTAATTTATAAATTTTGATTAAATCTTCCTAAATTATATTTTAGTTAACAAATTACCCTAATCTCCCCTAATTTAATGCTATATTATTTCCCTCTTTTTTTTATCTTAATTACTTCCATTATATTAACATTATTTTATTAAAAATGTTATATTTAATTGATCTCACATATTAACCCTATTTTATTATTAATTCTTAAATTAAGGTTTTTGGGTATTACATGTAGTAAGTGTCATCAATCAATGGAAATTTCATCGTAGAATACAAGTCAAAATTCACTTTATCATCCCTAATATTGAGAGATATTTTTACATTTTTGACATTGATTACCAATCTAGCGATATCTAGGAACGTTCATCCTAATATAATGAGAATTTTCACATCCTAATCTATCTTAAGAATAAAAAACTCAACCAAAATGTAAAACTTATCGACTTGAATAGGAACATCTTCCAATATACCTACCGAATGTTTTACTGATTGATCAACTAATTAAAGGGAAATAGTGGTTGTCTTCATTTCTCCCACCTATAATTTCTTACAAATATATAAAGGAATTAAAAGTACACTATCACCAAGATCATATAGAGCACGGTTAACGGATACATCACCAATAGTACAAGGAATAGAGAGGGAGTCTGGGTCCTTGAGCTTGTGTGGTAGCTTATTTTTAATGATAGCGCTACACTCTTAGGTTAAGGCTATGGTCTTATATTAATCTAAACATATTTTATTGGAAAGAATAATATTCAAAAATTTAGTGTATGAGGGAAATTAGGATATGGACTCAAAAATGGAATATTAATATGTAATTTTTTTTGAATTTCCATAAATTTTCTAAATTGTTTTTTCTAATTTTATCTTTGCTTATCTTTGAGGAAAGGGTAATAGAGGCTAAGATGGTTGTGGAGGGACATATTTCTCAACCCTATGCTCTTTTCCTTATGTGGTCTCTTTCTCAATTTTCACTTATTCATCACTCTCTATTTTTTACATCTTCATGTTCTCACCCACATCCTCAACTTCCTTCCTCAAAGCTAGATCTTCTAGATCTTTCCCACTCCTAAGTGCTATGGCATTTATGAAACCTTTTGGACTAGTCTTTGTTAACCCCTAAAATAATTCTAGAAGGCCTAGAAGATATACCAGCTTATTAGGCCACCTTAATGAGTTTTTTTCCCATAATATTATTATAGGTGATAATGGAATAAACTTTAAAACTTAAGTTCTTGAATGCACTCATCAAATCCTTTGTTTTTTTATTATAAGTGACCATGAATTTCTCTAACAATGACTCGAGATTGGATTTTGGAGAGTTAGGAAAAGGTTTTCTAGGGTTTTTTAAACCTAAGGGCCTAAAATTTGATTGAGAAATGTGATTAGGTGGTGGGTTCATGTACAAAATATTCTATTGATTTCTCCACCCTACATTGTAAGTAGGAGAGAAAGGTCTCCTTTTTTTATTGAAAATTTTCACATAATTCACATGATCTACAAGATTTGCATCATTGGGTTAAGGAAAAATGGATTGAAATTCGAATGATGAGTGCAAAATAATACCATAGTTCTCATAATTAATAGAGAGATAAGTTACTACATTCATATTTACTTTATCAAACTATTGAAATCACCAACTTTAGAAGAAAGATGACCATGCATCAAAATCATACTTTCCTCCCTTCTTGGTGGAAGAGAAATCACCTGACCACTATAAGTGGTTTTGAGTCATATCCTTAATTAATTGATTTTCTTCTAGTATGCTTTTGTTCATAAGATTGCCTCCTGCTATTGCATCTATAGTCATCATTGTGTTGTAAAGGAGACCATTATAGGAATTATGAACTAGGAGTCATTCCTCCAACCCATGGTGTGGACACATTCTCAACATATCCTTGTAATTCCCATTCATTATACAAGGACTCACCATATTTCTAATTAAAATTGGTAATGAGATTCCTTAGTTGAACTATCTTGGACAGGCAGAAATACTTGTTCAAGAAAGCCCATGAAAGTTAGTCCCAAGTGGTGATGGATCCAAGATGGAGTGATTGTAGCCAACCTATAGCTTTTTCCATGATGAGAATGGTAATAATCACAACCTCATTGTGACATTTTACACCCCGTTCATTTTCATGGTGTCATAATACTCAAGGAATATCAAGATGTGTAAATTCAAATCCTTTATTGCATTGTCGTTGAACTGATTTTGCTACACCATGTTGAGAAGTGTAGGCTTCAGTTTAAAATTATTGGTGGCTACATTAGGATTTCATATGCACTATTGCATCTCATATGCATTGAAAGATGAAAAATCCTTAAGAGAGAAATTTTGATCATCAACTTCCTCTTGGTTAGCCATGATTTATGAACTAGTGCTTGTTTGGGTCTCATATATCCACTTCCTTATCTCTTTCTCATCCTCTTGATCTCAAGATTTAAATCAATTGGCTATCCAAGACAAAAATGTTGTTGCATAAAAAGTACCTAAAAATACAAATGATGATATATCAAATAACAAAAGAAACAAGTGAAAAGGAAAGAAAATAGAAATCTAGTCTACCTAGATAACAAATGATTCAATACGAATCGCTGAAGTAATTGACAACGGTGCAAAAAGCTTGATGGGATATATCCACAACACACAGATTCATTATAGCATGTCAAGGTCATATCCCACAGAGACTTCGTTGTCGAATACCAAATCTTTACTATTTTAGCTATCTAAATAAATCAAATTCTTAGAGTAAGTAGTGAATAACAAAATAAAATCAATTGGTAATGTTAAAGTTAAAAAAAATCTAATTAAAAGCCTAGGATTGGATAGTTGTTATAAATTGATAATTAATGAATAATCAATTCAATGTCCAAATAATTACTTAAATCTGATATGATAAAATAGCCTAAATTGACTAATAAACTCTCTTAAGGTCCGAAATCTGTAACACCCCAAATTTTTAAAAGCTAAATTTTGAAGGTTTAACTTTTTATCTAAAAAAATTTTAATTCTTAAATTATTGATTTAATTAATTTATGAACCTTTTACTTACAAAAATAAATAAAATTATTTAATAAACTAATATAATTATTTTATTATTTTATATTACCATTTTTAATTAAATAAATCCTAACTCATAATCTTACCAAGATTACTTTCATAGGTGAATACCCTAATTTTTGGATAAGTTAATTTAATATTTTTCCAAATAGCCCAATTTTAATATAAATTATAATCTTAACTCCAAAAATATTTTCCTTTTATTTTCTCCTTTTTTACTTTTTTCTTCCTATTATTTATTTTTCCTTATCTTTCTTTTTTCCTTCTCCTTCTTCCTCGGGCCAACCCGAGCCATCCCCTTCCTTTTCTTTCTATTCTTTTCCCTAAAGCTAGCCTAGCCTTTCCTTTTTCCTCCTCTTCTTCTCCCACTTGAGCTACCTAGGTATTCCCTTCTTCTTTTCTCTTTTTTTCCCCTTAGGCCAGCCCAGCCTTCCATTCCTTCTTCTTATTTTTCTCACACGCAAGCCGCCCTACTCCTCTTTTCTTTCTTCCCCCAGCATGACCTATTCTTCCTTTTTCTTTTCTCTCCCACATGACTCGTATCCTCCCTCTCTTTCTTCCCCTATTTGCACCTCCCCCATGCCAAACACACCCCTCTCTCACACACCCTTCTTTGCCCTACATGTCTACACCTCTTCCCCTATGTCTGGCTAGACCACCTGTATCCCTTTCTTTTCCATTTTTAACCCTACAACCCCTGGTCTCGTTCCCCCACATGCCTTCCCTACCATTTTGCCACTACCTCGTATGCTCTCCCCCATGCCATGCCTGCAACCTCCTCCCCTGCACACCACACCTAACCCTATATGTCGAGCCATCTCCTCCTCTTCTTTTCTTCTCTTCTTCCCTACTTCACTCCCCCCTCTTGATCAGTTCTCTCCCCACTCCTTTTTTATATCTTTTTCTCCTCTTCTATTTTTCCTTCGACACCCCCTACAACCACCTCCTCCATCTCCACTGCCAACTTAACCTCCACGCCACCATCTCCTCCCCCTACCTTCTCCCTACACTACTCCAATCAACCAACACCATCCCACACCCATATCTTGCCTCCCTTTCTCCTTTGATACCCTCAACAACTACCACCCGTGGCTGCTCTTCCCCTTCCTTTCCTCCACCACCGTAGCTTCTCCCCATCCTCCTATCACCACCTTGACCTCCCCCGACACCAACCTTACCTAAGTCACCCTTCCTTTTCCCCCTTCTCTTTCTTTTCTTCTCCATTTCTTCCTCTTCTTCCCTTCTCGGCACCCTCCTTTCTACAACCGCACCGTTGCCTCCACCACCCTAGAGCCACCTGCACCACACCCTCTAACCACCGACCACCTTCTCCCTCACCTCCAACACCCAAAAACCCAAGCCCACACCCCCATCAACCCTTACTTGAGCCTCCCTTTGACCCCTTCTATTTTTGTTACCAAACGTTGCATGGCTCATGTTACACATGCAATGTCAGCTATGTAATGTATATTTATGTGTTTTGGATGATAATTAAGGTATAATGGCATTTTGATAATTTTATGTTTAATAAATATTTTTAATAAAAATCATTATTTCATTTATCCAATGTTAACATGGTATTTTTGACATTACTTTTAAGGATAAAATTTTAGTAAAAAAAACTTAAGCATTTTTAATCGGATACTGGTAAAGTTTGATTTTTGCTAGAAATCAAGCAACCTTTATACCCCACTAAAATTTTTGGATATCACATGTAATCACATTAGGGTTTTTGACATGTGATTTGCGTGGATATGATGTATTATAAGTAGTTCCATGATTATTAATGTTATCTTGGAGGATGAAAAAAGAATGCATGTTATTTTGGTATGTGTGTGAAAGGGGTGATTCTAATGTTGAGTAGTAATGATATATGTTATGTTAGGTATGTGTTGACACTTGTAAGGAAAATATTACTAGTATGAGCACTAAGAGATATTTGATCATTTAGACACATCATGATATTTAACCCTAGCCGGGGTGCCATTTGTGTTACAAATAATGTTAGGAATGGAGGTAGGCGTTGGTGTATCATAAACACATGATTTAGCATGAATATCAATATTTTAGGGTCTAGTGGTATTCTGGTAATTTTTAATATATGATGGTGATCATTTCAATAAATGTGAGGGCTAAATGTTATGTGGGGATTGAGAGTGAGAATAGGATTTGGTGGCATTAGAAACACATGTTTGGGTATGAATAGTGATATTATATGGCTTAGGGACATTTTAAAATTTTTTAAGGTGTAAGGGTGATTATCCTAATAAATGTGCATGATAAGTAATAATTGGTGCTAAGTATGAAAATAAGGTTTTGTGGTATTAGTAGCACATTCTAGGCATGAAAGTTGATAATATATGGCCTAAGGATATTTTGGTAATTTTAAATGTGCAAGGGTGATTATCCTAATAAATGAGTAATAATTGGTACTAAGTATGAAAATAGGGTTTTGTGGTATTAGTAAAGTTGATATTATATGGCCTAGGGGTATTTTGATAATTTTGAAGGTGTAATGGTGGTTATCCTAATAAATATACAAGATAAGTAATAATTGGTACTAACTGTGAAAATAGGGCTTTGTGGTATTAACAACTTATGAGAGAGCATGCACATAAAATTATTATGGTCTAAGGGTATTTTGGTAAATTTGTATGTACCATGGTGAGTAGTATAATAAACATGCATGATAAGTCTTAATTGGTGTTGGATATGAGAATAGGGGTTTATGGTCTTAGTATCATATATTTTAGCATGGTTATCAATATTACATGGCATAAGGGCTTTATAGTAATTTGACATGTATTAGGGTGGTTATCCTGATAAACATGCATAAGGCAAGTCAAACCCAAGGGAGCTATGACCACAGGTGAGAAGAGTATGGGTTGGTTGCTATGAGTGGATGTGGGGGTTAATGATGACATGGTTAAGTAGCTTTGCACATTTAGGGAGTCCATAGAGTGATAAAGGATGAGAGGTTACTAAAAGGGTGGAATTAGGGTTTCGACAAGGGCCCGATTTGGAAGGATAGTATCACATGTGTGAAATGGGAAAATTAGTCTACAAAAATTTTGGGGATGGATAATCTTAGTAATATATGCTTGGTTGTAGAATATTAGGGCTAAATAAGTAGTAGAGATGAGATCAGGCAACTAAGGAAAACTAGGGTTTTGGAGGAGTAACCTTATAGGTTAATTCTTATAATGTATGAGAAACGAGGAAAAAGGCTATAAATCATGACAAGAGGAGTTTCTAATGGTAGGTTTGGGTTTGTTGGATAGATTGGGGACTCAAAGGATCATTAGGGGGTAAGGATGTATAGGGCTTAGGAACTAGGGTTTCCAAGGGAGATAGGATAGGCCTAAGGCGGTAGTAGGGCATGAGTCACACTTGAGTTGTGCATGTCTGTGTGTGGTATCTAAAACAAATAAAACACTAATCACTTAAAGTGGAAGATCACTTGAGCCAGGATCAGTTGTACCTTATTTACTAGTCTACTAGTGAGAATAGTGGCCAAGAGCGTGCTACCCTAGGTTGTATTGTATTTATCGGTCCATCGATGAGAATAGTAGCTAGGAGTGTGCTATCCTAGGTTGTATTGTATTTATCGATCCACTGGGGAGAATAGTGGCCAAAAGCATGCTACCCTAGGTTATATTGTATTTACCAATCCACTAATGAGAAGAGTGGCAAGGAGTGTGCTGCCCCGAATTTGTATTATATTTACCGATCCACAGATAAAAATAGTGGTCAGGAGCATGCTGCCCTAGGTTTGTATCATATTTACTGGTCTACTGATGAGAATAGTGGCTTGGAGAGTGTTGCCCTGGGTTTATACTATATTTACCAGTCTATTAGTGAGAATAGTAGGGTCCTGAGCTCAAGTAATAAAACTTTTGGACAATAACAACCTAAGGGAAGAATTTAATTACTTTTAATAAAACACCATGTTGGTCGGGACCGGTTGTACCTTGTTATCGATCCACTGATGAAAATAGTGGCCAAAAGCATTATGCCCTAGAGTTATACTTGTTACCAGTCCATCAATGAGAATAGTGGCTAAGAGCATTCTGTCCTAGGATTGTACCATGTTGATTAGTCTACTAGTGAGAATAGTGGGGTCCTTGAACTCATGTTGATATAAAAATTCATGAGTTGACTAATTACTGTACTAATATCATGAGTCTATATAATAAATGAACTGATATGATCTACTGATGTGTATGGCATTCTTGTTGTGATGTTTTTGAGAAGTTTATGGGATGATTAAGTGATTTGCACCTCTTGCGGAGGATGACATGGTTTCCAAATTATTATACAAAGAGTATCATTTGGATATTCCAATAGTAAGTTATGTTATTTCTATGTAAATGATTAATGGTTGCATGAGACCTTGATGCATGTGGCTATAGGAATGTTTATCTCATCTCAGTTAATATATGTATGATTACATGTTCGTGTGATTAATGTGTTGTATCTGATGTGTTGCATGCGGGCCTTGCATATTAGTCTTGTATAATAGATTACTTAATACCATTATACAAAATGGTTCATTTCGTGGACCCCTACTCATTCAATGAGCAGTGGCATTTGCAGGTTAGCTTGAAAACTCATTTCAAGGTTATTTATCAAAATTGAGAGAGTAAGGTTATCTGGGATGTTGACCTGTATATTGAACAAAAAGGTATTTCTACATCTTTCTTAAAACCTTTTGTATTTCTTTTCTACTGATATTCTTTCTGTAACCACAGTTAGTGGGTTTTATTTGGAAGGTGAGTTAACCTTCCTAACAAATCAATTGGTTTGTCGAGATGAGTACAGTTTTAAACTTTATTTTTCTAGAATAACTTATTATACCAAAATGAAACCTTGATAATCCTATTCCAAGTTGTTATTTAAACATTCTTAATCTTTTCTTTATCATGCATTCAACCTAAGCTTTTGCCTCAAACTAATTCGAGGGTTCAATTGGGACAATTGAGAGAGAGGGTGACCACAATTTTGTCTTCTTCCATCTTACACACTATGGAAATTAGTGTGTTTATTTCTAAACTTGTATCTCCTTAGCTAGGATATTCCTTACACGTTGATTGTTCATTTCCTCTCTCGTGTTTGACATTTCTGGGCGAATTCAACTTGTGATTTTTCAAAAATTACCATTTTGGCTCTATAAGGTAGTTCAGTTTATCTTTGATAAATTTTTCTTGTTCGGATCAAATTTGAATGGTAGAAAATATGGTTTTCCAATATGAGCATAGCCACACTTATTCTTGTACCGATCTATTGGCTATAAATAGCACTAATCACCCCTTCCATTCACTTTTCTTGCAGCCACCAAAATATTCTAGCTCTCTTTAAACTTGTGTTCTTTCTCTCCAATTCAAACATAATTTTTCTTCCGATCCTTTATTTAACTCCTTCTTTTTTATATTTAAGAAAGGAATGGTTAGGTTTAGGAGAAAGTTGAGTCTCTCTTTTAGCACAAATTCTCTCTATTTTCCTCTTAGGTTTGGCAAGATGTTTTCTCCTAATTCAAATTATGATTTATGAAATTATTCATTGAATTTATAAAGCTCTAACATTTTTTGTTTAAGGTTTGGAAGTTGAAAATTTTCTAGGTTGAGTTTTCATATTTGTTGAAGAGTTTTTCTTGCACCAAGTAAGTCATTCTTACTTTTAAAATGTGACCTAGTCAATCATGTGATGTGGTATAATCCTTAAAGTCTTGATTTTATAAGGTAACATAAGAATTTGGTTTCATATTGATGCATGTTGATTAACTTATAAATGTTGAGAAAAATGTATAATTTTAGGAAAATTATGTCAATTTGATTAAGTATAAAGCATGTCTTAGTTTATATGCTGAAAAAGTGTTGGTATGATCCCAAAATATGTTTTAGTTTGGATGTGGTAGAAATTTTGAGGATGATTTAAATGAAAAATGCTTGCTTTGTGATATTTGAGGAAAAACTAATCGACTTGTTAGGTTAAATCGGTCAACCAGTCCTTAGAATAGTCAACTAGTTAACCCAACCAATCGATCGGTAGGTCTATGGTGACTTTGATTTACTCTCTACTTAAACCCATTGACTGGTTAGGAAGACCTAATTGATTGGTCTCTAAACAATTGACTAGTTTGGACAAACTAATCGACCAGTTCAAGAGAACCCTTAGTTTGGCTGAGCTAAACCAATTAACTAGTTAACCAAAACCAATCAACTAGTTGGTAAAATGAATCAACTAGTTAGGCCAAACTGATTGATGGGTTCGTCCAGATTGTGTGATTTTGATCTTTTAGCTTTGATATGCTTTGGTACTATGCTTAACACTGCTATATGACTATTTAATGAGTGAAATACATTTGTTGACATGGATTGAGAACCTAATGGATGGATTAAATGGGTCATGATTCATGACATAATCAATAGGTGTGGCAAAGGCCTTAATGGGTAAAACAAAAAAAGTATTTAATGGCTTTAAAAGGGTAATGTAACTTAGACTTTAGCTTGAGATGGATTAAACTAATGCATTTTTTAATATTGAGTAAGAATTAATAGAAATCCCACACATGATTGGAGAATGATAATGATTAAGGTGGAATAAGTATATGAATGTCTTGTTAGCATATTATATGGGCCTTGTGTGATCACGTACCTTAAGAATAATGTACTAATCACTTAAAGTGAAAGACCATTGAGATATGTATGGGTCTGGGTTACCCGATCCTCGATTAGCAACCATGAGTTAGTATGCCTTAGGGATTTTATTGGTGCCTTCAAGTGGGATCCTAGTAGATCCTGATGCCTTATCTACTCTAGACACTGATGAGGTACTAGGGGGTATCAGTACTAAAGGGAATGGTTACCTAAGTGGTTTTGGCTTTGGATAGGACTTATGTCCATTGGTGGTTACTTGGCTTCCATCCGAGCTTATGTCCATTGTTGGTTACTTGGCTTCGACTTGGACTTTATGTCATTTGGTTTAGATAGACTTCCATGGTACGTGAGACCGTGGGGTGGTGCACAGTCCATCACTCGATAATAATTAGGACAAGAAATTGGAAATATGAATGTGGTTAAAGTGAGAAAAATATAATAAGAGTAAAAGAAAAAGAATAGTAATAGAGACAATGGCTTATATATATAAATGACCTAATGGATTAAGAAGGTGGAAAATGGCCTATGGTGGAATTATATGCATGAATTAATGAAGCCTTTATGATAGCTAGACAATCTCCTTAGTAGATTACAAATAATAATCTACGATATTGTGCTATATTGTCAAGCTTGATGAGTCGTATATGGTATGAGCTTCCTATGCTTGATGAGACCGTGATAGAGCATGTATCTTGTTTATATGAAATATGCATGAGATATGTTAATATGAATTTTGTATTATGCTAGAATCTTGTGTGCTAGTGACTCCATTGAGGAGGTAACTTGGCTTACTTAGTACGAAATGTACTAATGTGTCTATATGTTCGGTCACCTGCTCATTCCCATGAGTAGAGAGCCATGTGCAGGTTTTCAGAAATGGTTGATAGTTTTCCAACCTTGTGTGAGGTATAGGTTCTGAGAGTGTGGACATCCAAAGAATTTTGAGCGTTCTATGATGGACCAGGGTTTAGGACTATGCCCTACTTTTGTTTATGTAATTTTATACCATGTATTTTGACTTAATTTCCTCATGTATTTAAACATGGCAGACCGTTGAGGTTCTCTCTCTCTCTCTCTCTCTCTCTCTCTCTATATATATATATATATATATATATATATATATAATATGTTTTCTTTTAGTACTTATATAATATGTTAAGTGCACTCTACATTGATTTTGGTTAGTTTAGTTTTTAGCCTTATATCTAACATGGGATGGGTAATTGTTGCCTATCCTATGTTAGGTGCGGTAGTAACATCTCATTTTTCCTGAGAGTTTATTAGTTTTTCACTTCTCCAAGGTTTTCAAAATAAAAATTTTTAGTAGTGAAAATGAGGGTGTTACAAGTTGGTATCAGAGTGTTTTCTTAAAGGTGTGGCGCTTTCAAGAATTATTAAGTTGTTACCATAGGTTTTTTTAAACGATTTCCTATTTCTTCCAATATTTAGTTGAAAGTAAAGATTTTTCAAACCTGAAATGTCCGTGAGAGAGAGTGAGTTGGGGAATGTGCCGTAGATAGCTTTTTGTTGATTTATTATGCTAGTCTTACTAATAAGTAATGGATTGTTTTTTTTATTTCACCTAGTCTTTAGAATAAATGGCCACTAACTGCCATTATTAGCATATTAAATCATTCATGTAGACCATCATAGCCTACATGGAAGGTCATATTCGAGTACCACAATCACCACCAGTATGAGTATTCACACAAGTTTCAGAAGATTGGCTTAAGAGGGTTGGGCATCATCACCCACCGATCTTCGAGGGTCAAGAGGACCCCAGTATTATGGAGAGATGAGTTAAGGACATGGAGAAGACCTTCACCACATGTGGTTTCCCTGTGGACAAGAGGGTTGATGTGGTAATGTACTACCTAAATTGGAGAGTAAACTCTTGGTGGAGGAGTGTCCAATGCAGAGGCCGAGAGCCTATGGGTTGGGGACCATTCTTTGAGGTGCTTCATCCCTGTTTTTATCCCACTCACTCTATATGAAGAAGTAAGACAAGTTCATGGCCCTTTAGAAGGGAAGCATGGTGATAGAGAAGTACTACATGAGATTTATGGATTTGGTCTAGTTTTCCCCTAAGGTGAAGGCTAATGAGATGGTACAGGTTTATCATTTCAACATCGGCCTAGGGATAAGATACCAAGAGCTATCAATGAGAGTTACTTCGCTAGACATGGTGGGAATGTACAAGCAAGATTTGGAGGCTTTCCGAGTTGTCTAGGCCTATAATGCCTAGTTGGGGGACAAGAGGAAGTTCAAGGGTTGTTAGAGTCCCTATGATAGGAATAAGGCTTAATATGGGGGGTAGCATGCCTCCTAGATGTGGCAAGAGTATAGGGTTAGTACCTTGAGTTGGAGATCAATCGGGGCGACATGCCGAGGAAAGGTATTGCCATTGTAAGCATTGCGAAGCAAATCACCGAGGAGTAGATTCTGGAGGTAATAAGATGACTTGCCATATGTGGGGTATGGTCGGGCACAGAGCCTATGAGTGTTGTGTTAGAGGTGGTAGTGTTCAAAGAGGTCAGACTCAAGCTTAGATCACCTAATCTGTTTAGTAGCCGCAACCACAAATTTTGAGGGTTCCTCCATCACCAGCTAGTGTTACCAGTCGAGCTAGCTATCCTAGAGATCAGAAGCCTCACACTTTCCATCAAGGTCGGGGATTAGCCAATGTCATAGGAGTTCCTTTAGGAGGATACTTGAATGTGATTACCCTGTTAGAGGTAGAGAATCGACCAATGTGGTGACCGGTATACTTACTATCTACTTTTCCAGCATACATACAATTTAACTTTGGTGCATCACATTCTTTTACATCATCCACATTTATAGCTAGAGCTATTTTTGTCTCCTTCTAGCATTATTTCCACTTCTATTGTGTTGCTTTCAAAGGATAGGATTGCATGTTCTAAGTTCTATAAAAGGGTGAACTTGATGGCTGGGGGAGTAGAATTTTTCATACACCTCATGTAGCTTGAATTTTACAGCTTTGATGTAATTATCAAAATGGAAAACTTGGAAAAGTACCAAGCGCTAATAGATTGCACGCAAGAACATATGGTTCTGCAAGGGCTAAAGGGTGTTAAGATCATGTATCGCAAGTGTTAACCTAACCCCTCTGTAAAGATCATGTCGGCAATCATGATAAGCAATATTGTTTGTAAAGGATATCCACTCTTCTTTGGCAGTGTTTGAGATACTAAGTCAATTGAGATGCCATTAGAGCAAGCTGTAGTGATCCGTAAGTATCCCAATGTACTCCCTAAGGAGATTCCAATAATGCCACAGGTTCAAGATGTCAAGCTTACCGTGGATGTATTTCCTGGGAAGGAACATCTAAGGCATTGTACCATATGGCACCTACAGAGATGAAATAGGTCAAGGCCTAGTTAGAGGAGTTGTTGGGGAAGGGCTACATCCGACCAAGTATGTCGTCGTGGGGAACGTCAGTCCTATTTGTGAAGAAAAAGGATGGGTGTTTGAGATTGTGCATCAATTACTAAGGGTTATTATCCATTACCATGGATCGATGACCTTTTCGATCAAATCAAAGGAGACAAGGTATTCTCCAAAATTTATCTTTAGTCAGGATGCCATCAATTGAGGATAGTAGAGAAGGTCATTCCTAAGACTACATTTAGGACAAGATGTGGCAATTATGAGCTCATAGTAATGCCTTTCAGACTCACTAATGTGCTAGCAACATTCATGTCCCTCATGAACTAGATTTTCCAACCATTTTTGGATAAGTTTGTTGTGGCATTCATTAATGACATCCTCATCTACTCTAGCAATCAAGAAAAGAACGAATAACATCTAAGGTAGACTTTGGCATTGTTAAGGTCACACCAGCTATATGCCAAACTTTTAAAGTGCGAGTGTTGGCGAGATTAAGTGGATTTTCTTAGATATGTAATCTCTAAGGATGGGGTAGTGGTGGATCCTTCCAAGGTTTGGATAGTTTCTGAATGGCCAGCACCAACTTCTGTCAAGGAGGTGCACAACTAACTAGGATTAGTCATTTACTACCATAGGTTTGTTGTAGAATTCTCCAAGATAGCTCATTTGTTGACCAACTTGCCGAAGAAGGCTACACGCTTCTAGTGGGGTGACAAGTGTGGTGTAGCTTTTGAGGAGTTGAAGAAGCATTTTACTATAACCCCAGTTGTAACACCCCAAAATTAACTATTTTTTTTTTCAACAGAAACAATTAAATTAAAACCTACAAATTTTGGGGATGTTACGGCCATACTTAGTACTAAACCGATTCACTCCAACCGTTCCAGTACCAAGTGCTAAGGCTAAAAGGGATTTAATAATCAACATAAATCAAATCTAATCAAGACTTCAAATAAGCGTTAAACGACTGTAAAATAGAAATTAGAGTGCGAAGTCAAAGAGTTTCAAACCAGCGTATATAGTCAAAGTTCCTTACAACGAAATAAGTTTAGAAACGATAAACGTTATGTCTTAGAAAGCTAAAAACAAAGATAGAAGTTCATAAATGGGAAGTTCATCCACACCACTCTCGATCTATAAGCCAGGTACATACTCAACACTCGGCCTCGCTTGATACATTAGGAACATCGAAGGCATCAAAATAGACATCACCTACCTGCACAAAGTCGAAAGGGCCTTCTGCTCGTGGAAATGAACAACACCCATAACAAGGGTGATCCGTACGCTAGGTATAGAGTAAGGTAACCGTACACTAAGATTAACATACAAAAGCATATAGTCCGACATGATAACATAATAGTATACAATCATTTAAGTAAAAACATAGAGGCCCATTTATAGTCCGGAATAATAAATTAATTAATCTTTGATCAGGTCTCATTTCACACCATGCTTTTTATTAATCCATGCGGATACGAGAACTTCACTATTATAGCCGGAGGATCAGTCATGTATAGGGAAACATGCACCTAACCACTATTATAGCTGGTGGATAGGATGCTTATAGAGCGAGATGCCCTAACCACTATTCCTTATCAGTGGATCGATTTCGGCCCAGCTCAATAAGCTTCCACTTTACATGATTAATATCCTAAGTGTCTTATTCAGAAGTTTAACTCTAGACATGCATGACTAACTCCCTCTACGCTTATCCTCCAAAAGGACCCGTCTCACATCATAAGACTCATGCACCTCCTAACTTGGCTCAAGATCCTTTCCTCCTTACCCTAACTCATACTAGAGCCCATCTCCCATGTATGTGGGTCAAGGCCCACTACTTTTTACCTCCAGTCCACTCACTACCTCACTCTAGGGTTTTCCCTAGAAACCCTAATGTAGACCTAAGTGGCCCATCCTACTCCACCTCACACAACCCAAATCATTTTAACACTCCACACATCACAACCCATAGATTCCACCCTCATCATCACACTTTACTCACCAATTACACATGTGATCACAAAACCCTAAGTAGCCACTCCAAACCCTAGCTAGCCCCACCAAATCCTAGCTTGGTCTCTTATGTACCCTTATATTTTTCCCATGTATCATTTTTCATCCAAAGTGTTCAACCACTCAAACAACACTTCTTTTACCTTCCTCACACCCCAAATCAACTTTCCATACGTAAAATTTACCCCTATGCAGACTTTACACATCCCATGTAACTCTTCAAACCTTTTTCATGTAAACCCCAAAACTCCCATGTGAAACCCTAGATTCACCCATGCAAATCCTAGATCTTCCATACATACTTAAATTCTCCCATACAAAATCCTAAATTCCTCCATAAAAAACCCCAAATTCTTTCATGCAAAACCCTAGATTCATTCATGCAAACTGATGAGTTCATATTTTGACACATTTTATACCCTTATAATCTTAGTTTTTGGTAGTTTATTTAGCTAATATAGGAAAATAATTATTGTTTTATGCTTAAGTGGTAAAAATTGTATAAATTTTATTATTTGAGCTAAAATGATATAAATTAAGTAAATTTAGAATAAAATATTATTTATTAATATTTATTGAATTTTATTTTGCAGGTTCTATTCTTAAATATAAAAAAATTAATTAAAAAAAAAAGAAATTTGACCTTTGGACCAACGGCCAAAGGCCGAAGGCCCAAAGGCTAGCAAACGAAACAAACAGGCGAAACCAAACGGAGCCGAATTGACGCTGCAGGGCTGACGTGGCGTGGGGCACCGCACAGAAAAGTCAAAGAAAAACGGAGCCATCAGTCGCACAAAATTTATAAAAGGCTTGCGGCAGTCAGTAGGGTAGAGAGCGTAGCCTCTGCCGTTAGGCGGCAGAGCCGCAGCACGGAAGAAGAGGAGAGAGGCGAGATGCAGCCTCTGCCGTTTGGCAGAGAACAGGCCGCACGTCAGGTGAAGGAGGGCAGCACAGAAATCGGGGCTCGACGCTGAGGAGTACGAGCCGCCACACGGAAAAGCAAGGCAGACGGAGGACGCCGCACAGAAACAGGTCGTCCACATCAGCCGCCAGCCAGAAAGAAGAAAAAAGAAAAAGAATTTTTACACGGAAATTGAGGTACCGAGAGAGAAGAAAAAAATAAGAAAGAAATTAATACCGGTAGAATTTATTTCAAATAAAATTAATTTTTATCTGAATAAATTTTTGATCTTTAATTCAAAATTAATTCCGATTATTTATTTCTCTTATTTTTAATTTATATGTTAGATATATATTTTTGTGTAATTAATTCTTTAATTATGGTTGGCTGATTATTTATTGTTAGGGAATAATTTGAAACCCTAGATTATGATTTGAATTATAATTTTATTTTCTTTGTTTCGTGAGATTGTTTCTCGACTCTATATTAATTGCTATCGTTTATATGTATGATTCTATCAAGTATAGTTTATTTGGTGCATGCCTTGTTCTGGTACCTCATAAGTGACAGTATGTAGGATAAATTGCTTGCTAGGTGGCCATCTAAATATACTAGAATTTATATGTATAAATTGCAGCTAGGTTAGATAGCAATTCACCTAATCGTTTTGTGATTCTAACCGAAGTGGTAAAACGTTTCGATACGTGCGGGTCAAGGAAAGGAAATACAGCTAGACATGCTTTTTGTACTAGTATGGGTACTTAGATTGACAGCCTTCCACTTACACTTAATGCATTGAATCTAGTTAAATATAGGAGCCGCTTGTTGCTGCTATACTGCTAGTATTTAATAGGGTTAATATTGGCGCTTTGTCGTATTAATTTAATTAAGGGAAGTAATATAAGGTGTATAGACCTGCTTTTGGTGTGCAACTTGGTCGATCTCTTTCTCACGATTAAAATATGACTTAGAAATAAATATTATATCTCGATCTAATCTAGTGGTGGATTTTTATTTCCCTAACATATTTCTCCTATCTGCTAGTTTCCCATTATTTCCCATCGTCTTCTATTATTTTCATTATTAGTTTATTTTATTTTTCCTTTTATTATTTTGATAAACCCCCATTTATATTTTTCTTATTTATTTATTTATTTAGTGTTATTTAGGATTTATTTTTATTTTTATTTTTATTTTTAGTTTAATTATTTTTAAGCTAGTTTGATAGAGGTGAGCCCTCTCAATCCCCGGCCTAGAACGATACCCTTATTTACCAGTGCTACAATTGACAACAAGAGGGTTTAAATTGCGTGCCGGCTACGGTCGCACCACAAACCCTAGATTCTTCCACTCATGGTCATGCAACATTTAGGTCAAATCCACATCCTTTCACTCCATGTCATCACATTACATAACCTAGTATTCATTTCCTAAAGGGTCACATCATATCACATCATAATCAATGCTTATACATATTATATGCATGCCATAAAATAACACATGAACATACCTCAACTCCAAGCCACACTACACATAAAATAGTTATAACAATACACATTAGATACATCACATAACATAACACATGGAATACAAGGCATACAAAACACATTACATACATAAGGCCTTAGCTACACCCTTACCTAATACAACACCGGTCTTAGAGTACGCTCCTACGCCTCATTAGGGTTTTGACTAGTCTCTCCTATAAGAGGGAAAAACTAAAGATTAGATTCCCTCCTACCAAAAATACTATTATTTCCTAATTCATTCTAAGATTAGAGTTTTAGATAAAATAATAATATAATAATAGTAACACTAACTAAATACTAATTTTGCTAAGGATAAAAGTAATAATAGTAATATTGGAAAATTTTGATAATATAAGGTTTGAAGATTTTACCCTAATGATAATAATGATACTAAAAATAATACTAATAATAATAACAATAATGATAATAATGATAATAATAATAATAATAATAATAATAATAATAATAATAATAATAATAATGACATAATTTGAAATATATGTGAAATAAGGGCTTCGACCCTTAAAATAATAATAATAATAATAATAATAGTAATAGTAATAGTAATATTATTACAAAATAATAATAATAATAATAATGATGATGATGATGATGATGATGATAAGAGTATTAATCAAATGTAATGTAGAGTAGGGTTCAACCCTACATTGAATAAATAATAATACTAATAAAAGTAATAATAATAATAAAAATAATAATTATAAATACTAATGACAATAATAATAATAATAATACATGATATTAATAATAATAATACTAAAAATCAAAATATTGACATGATAGGGTCTCGGCCCTATATAGAATAATAATAATAATAATAATAACATTAATAATGCTAATAATAATAATAATCAAATAATAGAAGTAAGATAAAATTAAATAAATAAAGCTTGCATAATTAGGGTTTAAGGGTTGAGAGGGTTTAGGGTACCACCTTGGGTTGGTGGTGACAGGCGGCACTAATGGTGGTGCACGGTGGCGGTAGAAGTGGCTAGAAAAGAGAAGAAAAGAGAGAGAGTTGAGTGCTGGAAAAAAGAGAGGGAGAAAGAGGGTGGAAGTTAGGGTGTTTATAATTGCCTAGATGGAGAGGAGTAGAATGAGGGTGGCGGCGCATGGCAACGGTTGTGGTGGCTGAGAGTGGAGGAAAGAGAGAAAGAGAGGAGAAGATGGAGGAAAGGGAAAAGAAGGGTAGGGGAGGTAGAGGTGTAGGAGGCGGTGGTTACGGCGAGAGTGGTGATGGACGGTGGTGCGAAGGTGGCAGGGACAAGGGAATGGCTGATCGGGGAGGTTACTTTACACGACTGTGGTGGCTCGTGTAGGGAAAATTGAGGGAGAAGGGAGTTGTAGTTAGGTAGAGGGAGAGGTCCTATGTGTGGTTCTAATGGTGGTGTTGGACGACTGCGACGGAAGAGGCGTTTGAAAGGGCGAAGGCACATGAGGACAACGGAAGAGGAGTCTGACAGGGCGAAGGCACATGATAAGAGATTTATGGGTTTTGGGGAAAAAGGCTTGAGTCCAAGCTAGTTAGGGGGTATTTATAGGCTAAAGGAGGGGTTAAGGTTGAAGGGGAGACGGGAGAATAGGGCAGGTACGTGAGGGTTCACTGGTGGCAACGACAGGCCGGCGCACGACTAAGTCGTGGCCTACGATTGACTAGGGAAAAGAGGAGATCGTGCAAGAAGAGGGGAGGTGTGGTTGGGTCAAAGTGGCTAACAAGTCAGGGGAGGAGAGAAACGGCTGGTCAAATTGGGTGTGGCCGGTAACGAAATCTTTAGGGCATTTGTAGGTCGACGGGGGAGGGAAGAAGGAAGAAGAAGGAGAAGGACGGGGTGCGCGTGGACCGGGCGGTTCAGGAGAAAAAGAAAAGGAAAAAAAGAAGAGAAAACTGGACTAAACAACGGAGTTAAGAGCTGGGGCCAAAACACAGCATGCTGGGCCGCCAAAGGAGAAAAGAAAAAAGGAAAGGATTGGGCCACGGACTGGCCCAAGTCGGGGAAATGAGGAAGAAAAAGAAAAGAAGGAGGAAAAAGAAAGAAAAGAAAGAAAGAAAAAGGAAAAAGGGAAAAAGAAAAATAGGTGGGTTGGAATATTTAGATTATTTTGATAATTTGGGATATTTAAAAATAATATTATTTAAATAAAATAATATTTAATTCCCTTTTTAGGCTAATTTAGGGTTTTTTGAAAGGTTTTTCCTAAATTCCATTTTAATTAGCAAATCACCCAAATTTTTCCTAATTAAAATACTTATTATTTTCTTCTTGATTATCCCTAATTAATTTCCTTTTATTTTAATAAAAATAATTTATTAAATTAATTTTCCTATTAAATCCTTATTTGGCCAAAATTTCTACAATTAGGGTTTTGGGGCATTTTACCCGTGCTCATATTACCAAGTGGATGTAACAGTTTTGAAGTATACAACAACGCTTTCAAGCATGGACTAAGTTTTGTGCTGATGCAACATAGGAAAGTTGTGGCATATGCATCTCAACAACTAAAGTAGCATGAACAAAACTACCCAACACATGACTTAGAGCTTTCCGTAGTAGTGTTTGCTGTTAAATTTTTGAGGCACTATTTGTATGAGGTTTGGTGCAAGTTCTATACCAACCAAAAGAGTATTGAGTACATCTTCATGTAGTGGGAGTTAAATTTGAGACAACACTAATTGTAATACCCAAAATTTTTGATAAACCTAATTCCGTATCATTAATACCGTAATCTGATTCTAATCTCAAAAAAAATTTAGCCTTATCCAACTTTTTTAATTCCAAAATCTTAACCTAATCCAAAATTTTGACCCGGATAAATTATATTTCGTAACCCAATCTTAATTTCGATAAATTTATATCACTAATCCTACCTATTTTAGCTAATCAAAAATTTATCTAATACTAACCTTAAAATTTCCCCCTTTTTCCTTTTCTTTATCCTTTTTCCTTTCTTTTTTCTCCCGCCTCCTTCCCGTCGTAATACTTGAATTATTTCTTACGACTTGCAACACACAACCATTACCATCCTCTATAGTTTCTGCCTTCCTCATGCTGCATACCCCCTACCATTTTTCACCAACATTCCACCATCAATCTCAACCATCCTCTCCCATCTATTCTATTGAAGTTCTTGCTCCACTCCCCCTGCTGCGATCGTCTTTCTTCACCATCAACATCATCACCCTCTACCTCCTCCTACACATCCCGTTCACACACACACACACACACACACACATATACTACTCATCTCTCTCTTTCTCCCTCATTTTGTTTTTCATTTATTGCCCAAAATTTTATACCAAACACCATCTTTCTTCTTCTTCTTATCAACCACCAAGACCATCGCTGTCTACCACTGCCATTTTCTCCTCTTCTTTCCTCATGTCCATCGTGTGTTTTTGAGGTGCATGGCTCACACACAGTCTCTCACACAATCGTGAACCTCTATTTTTCCTTAGTGCACACATGTGCAGACTAGCAGGGTTTTCCCGTGCACCCTTGTACAACTCGCACACAACCTCTACATGCTTATGTGTCCCTATTCATTATTTCTTACATAATTCGTTGCTCAAGCACGACAATGTCTCTTCGCATAGCCTCTCCGTGCAGGTTCTCAAAGCTCAACCTAGGTGTGCACCACCTACCGCACACCCATGTAGACCCTTCTTTTTGATCGTGCACCCTCTTTTTCACACCCAAACACTATTAAAATTTTACCATAGTACCACCATAACTTCCACCACACTTCCACGCAACTCAAGCTTCTTTTTTACTCCAATTATTTTCATTTTTACCCTACTTTACCTTAAATTTTCCCTTGGTTATAATCTTCGAGCCTAATCGTGTGTTATCTAATTTTTTTCATAGTTGATTTTCTAGAGATCTTGGAGGAGGAGTTATATAATTAACGTGCATAGATCTCAATGTCTTTATTAGTAAGAATACATATCGTAGTTAGGACCATAATTGTATGTGTATGTGTTGTTATATTAGATATGCTATATGATTGGCATTATTCTATGATATGATATCTTAAGAAATGAGATTGTGGAAGTATGCTTTCGGTAATGTAGGATAGGATATCTATACAAATAATTGAGGATTAATATTTTGAATAGATATTGGAGATGTATATGTATTAGTATTGAGATTTATCAGACCTTGGGAGAATATGAGCATTTTTAACTACCTAAAGGTATTATGGTCATTTGAGGATAATTGGGTGATCATAATTTTAATATTCAATTTTATGTCTTTTATACTTATATGGGCCTTGCATGATACTCTTAACTATACAATAAACTCTAATAAGATACTAATCATTTAAAGTGAAAGACAATGCAAATCAAGATAGAGGTGTTAAGTCCATTCTACCAGATAATAATAGTGGCCCAGATGTCTTATTCCTAAGAGGTGCTTTAGGCCTTTCCATCGGTTTAAGAATAGTTGCTCATGAGAATTTTTTCTCTGAGAGGTGTTGAGTCCATTCTATAAGATAATAATAGTGGCTTAGTTGTTTTGTCTCTAAGAAGTGTTTCAGACCATTCCACCAGTTTAAGAATAGTAGGGCTCCTAAACTCAACATAAATAAGAGATTTGAATATTGTATAGTGAGACTTGAAATTAGTATCTACCAGTCACTATTTATGTTATTGCATGTATGCTTACTCTCTAATGTGAATTCATGTATTATGTGTAATCCCGCTTCAACTATATTGTTACCTTACACAGTACATAGCAAACTAATCATCCGTTTTATGGGTGCTACTCATTCCCAATAGTAGACAACACAGATGTCTTTGTGCAAGTCGAGGCTAACCCATTGGACGAGAATGCATCCTTTGATGAGTTATATGTGGAGGAGTGACTTTGGTATCAAGTTTTTGGGCACAAAGTCATGTTATTCGGATGTTTTCTCTAACTAGATACCTTTTTGGACTCTTAGATCCATGGTATCCCTTTTGTATATTAGATTATTATACTTGAAGTAAATCTCCAAACTTTTATCTATTTTTATGAAAGTTCCCTCAAGTTTTATTTATCATGTTTTACTTTCTTATTGTTTTGTCTTGTGATTGATGTATGGATTGTATGGTAAGCTAAACTTATGCCAATTATAGTGGTTACACCCAACTATTTGATAATAAGCTTCCACTTAAAATATAAAAAAAATAAGTTCTTAAAACCCAGGGTGTTACACCAATGGTTGGAGTTAGTCAAGGATTATAACTTAAAATTGACCTACCATGAGGGTAAGGCCAATGTGATGGTAGATGTGCTTAGGCGGAATATTTTGCATTCCTTAAGAACAATTATATTGTCAAATCATCTATGTTGAGAGTTTAGGAAGAATGAGTGCACTCACCATCACTCCTACAATCTTTGAAGAAATCTAAGCAAATCAAATTGGTAATGTTAAGCTCGAAAGGATCAAGCAGTATATTAAAGAAGGAATAGCCCAAGGGTTTCAACTCCACGAGGAAGGTAGTGTTAGATATGATGCTAGGTGGTGTATACCCTGAGGATGCATTGAGCTTAAGAGAAAAATCTTAGAGGTAGGACATTATACTCCTTATTCCATCCACCCTAGAGGGGACAAGCTATATAAGTTATTGAGAAAGGTATATTGGTTTCCATATATGAAACTAGAGGTGGTATAGTTTGTTTCACAAAGTTTGATTTGTCAGAAGGACAAGATCGAGCACAAGAGGCTAATAAGGTTGGTACAACCACTATAAGTGGGTGTTTTGAGGACTTGTAATGGTTTTGATTCCATCTAGATTGTTATAGATTGTCTAACTAAGTCGGCAGTATTCATACCCATGAAGACAATATGGAGTATGGAGCATCTAGTTAATGATTATAAGGAGCATGTTGTGAGATTACATGGGATCCCAACTCCCAAGAGACATTATGTCAGACTGAGATTCTAAATTCTTGTCACAATTATGGAAAAAGTTACAAGCTAACTTTGGGACTCAGTTGAAGATGAATACTACTTTTCATCCAACCACGGATGGTCAAATGAAGAGGACCAATCATACTCTAGAGGAAATACTTCGAGCATATGTGTTGGATTTTGGGGGTAGTTGTCCTGCACTTAATCGAGATATCCTAAAACAACAATTATCACGCTAATATAAAAATGGTACCTTTTGAAGACTTGTATGGGAGAAAGTGTTGTAGTCCCTTATGCTAAAATGATATCGGTGAGATGATTTTATTGGGACTAGAGATGATTGAGGAGAAAACGAGGCAGATTCGATTGATTCAGGATATCATAAGAGTAGCCTAGGATTGACAAAAGAGCTATGCATATTTGAGAAGATGAAGTGATGGTTATGAGGTGGGTGATAGAGTCCTTTTGAGGGTCTCTCCAACCAAGGGAGTCATGAGGTTTATCAGAAAGGGTAAGATTAGTCCTAGGTACATTGGACCATATGAGATTGTGGATTGTGTTGACAAGGTTGCTTATCATTTAGCCCTACCAACGGAATTGTCATGTGTGAAAAATTTCTTTCACATATCTCAATTAAGTGCATAGCAGATCATTCGCATGTTATCCAACTAAAGTTATTAAAGCTTGATGACTCTCTAACTTAGGAAGAATGACCAGTAAGCATCATAGACAAGAAGACCTATGAAGAGTGTTTCTCTAGTAAAGGTCCTCTAGTCATGCCATTGTATCAAGGAGGCTACTTGGGAGGCCGAGGAGGATATTTGAGTGAAATACCCAAAATTGTTCTTCTAATGTAATTTTGGTGGTGTAGTCTTTTTTTAAAGACGTACTGCCCTTTTGATTTGTTCATTGTACCATGTGAATTGTTATGTGTGTATAAACTGTGCCCAAACCTTGGTTAGCAAGCTTCAAGGATGGAGGCCCCTTAAGGGGATAGTGCTTTATTACCCCATCTTTTTGTGAAATTTGTTGAATGAGAAGTTAGGGTATTTATTAAGATTTGATAATGTTTGATTTTGATTTGAAACTATAATTGAGTTTGAGGTGAAGTTGGATTTGAATAAGCTTTGAAAATTGAATGAAATGAGTTTTTAGGCAAATTTATTGACTAATTTGTCATAGCTAAAGGATTTTTCTTAACCAAACCAATCAGCTTATTTGGGAAACCGATCGATTAGTACGTAGAATAGTCAATTGGTAGGCCAAATCGATCGACTGGTTTGTCGAGCTGAGTATATTTTTTAAACTCAATTTTTATGGAAAAAATTAATTTAGCTAAATAGAATCATGATAATCCTATTCCAAGTTGTTCTTTAAAGATTAATAACCTTTCTTATCATGCATTTGAAACAAGCTTATACCTCGAACTAATTCGAGGTGCAGCAGTAACACCCCATTTTTCCTAAATGTGTATTAGTCTTTCACTTCTGCAAGGTTTTTAAAATGAAATTTTTTTAGTGGTGAAAAATGGGGGGTGTTACACTACCACTTTACTAACTTATTTTGATGGTATTAAATCAAATTAAATCGATTATATTTTGTGCTAAACTAATAAAATCCTCAAGAGACTATAGCCTACTTTCATGGTTTAATTCTCCCATTCAATTTTTTTAGTTATTAATCTTCACCTTTTAGTCCTTTAATTAAATACCTATATTTAATCAAGTTAGTGACCAAGAAACTCAACCAAAATTACATAATTAACAATTGAATCTATGAATTCAAGCAATCAAAATGGAAATTAAACTAATTTATCATTAATTAACAATTTATTCTAGATCCAATCCTAGAAAAAATATACTCACTCATAATTGTAGTCAAATGTGAAAAATAAAATTCAGGAATATAAATAACATTAAGTATAATGAATAATAAGAGAAAAACAAGAAAGATAAAACCATAAATTGGAATCCGATGTTGCATACAAGGAAAATTATAAAAGAGAACTTAATTATGTGACAAGAACAAGAGGGAAAGACAACCAAAAAGTCCATTATTTATGTGAAACATGGTCATAAAATGGATTCAAAGAAAAAAGTGAAAATAATGAGTTTATCATGTTGAAGCCAAGGGGGTAGAAACAACACTAGTTGTCATTGCTATAGGGGGTGTAATGGTAAGGGAAGCCAAAGGCGGTGGGTGAAGAATGGGGGAAATGTAAAAAGGTGAGGGTGGTTTTGGTAGTGTATAGGGAAGGAACGATGGTGATAACCAAAGCTAGGGTTTTGTGGTGATTGATGGTGCTAAGGGGGTGCAACGGTAAGGAAGGTCGGCCTAAGGGGAAAGGAATGGAGGAGGGTGGCATTGTTGGATTATTATGGCACGTTTAGTGATAGAGAGAAGGAGGAAGTGAAGAAAAGAAGAACAACACAGTTGTTGCTACTTTTTAACAGAAATGGAGAGAGGAATGGAGGTGGTTGAGGCGTTAAATGTAGCTAAGTTTGTGAGTTACACACACACACACACATATACACACTTACATGCACTGGTAGAGAGGGAGAAGGGAGCTGAGGAAACAATTGGGTAAGTTTGTCAACAAAACACATCAACGTAGGGGGTAGGAGTGGATGTGATAATGATGAGTGTAGGGTGTATGCTATGGAAGCATGCAAGAGGGGATATGGTTGGTAGGAGTGATTCACATAGTAAGAAGAGGAAGAAGAAGGAAAAAAAGGAAATTATATTAGATAAAAGAAAAGGGAAAAGAAAAGGAGAAGGAGAAAAGGGGGAAATAAAAAAATGGAGGAGAGAAAATAAGTCTGAGGTTAGGATTAGAATTAGGTTAAAATAATGTAGATTAGAGCATTAAGATAAAATTAATTATCAGCATCGGGTTTAGGTTTAGGTTGAAAAATTTAAGGATAAGAAATAAAGATTAGGATTATGATTTAGGATTAGAGAATTAGGATCTCGTAAAAATATCAATTCTATAATATTAGAGTTAAGTTAAAATATTAATTAATCAAGATTAAAATTAGATAAAATTTGGGGTATTATATCATTACACCCTGAAAAGAGATTTTATCCCTAAAATTAAATGTTAAGGTTAGGGAAGAAGAGAAAAAATATATAAAGGAAAGTGATCTTGGCGTTTAACCCTATCGAAGTTGACACAACACTAGTGGGTAATACTCCTTTACAAAAGGAAGAACCTCAAAACCTAACACACCTGTGCCGAAAAGCTCGGCATGTGACTTGTGCATATCCTTCTCTATCTCCTAAGTTACCTTCTCTACTCCATGAATGCTCCAAAGAATCTTCATGAGTGGAACTGAGCTCATCCGGGTCCGACATACCTTGGTGTCAAGAATATGCAATAGTCTTTCCTCATAGAATAGGGAATCATCGAACTCAATCTCATCGGGTCTGATCATGTAGTATGGATCTACAACGTACTTCATTAACTGCGAGATGTGGAATATGTTATGAACTTAGGCTAACTCTGGTGGAAGTGCTTGGAAGTATGCAATCTCGCTAAACGTATCATGAATCTCATAAGTACCAATGTATCTAAATCTTGGCTTATCCTTCTACCAAATCTCTACACCCTCTTGGTGGATGAAACCTTCAATAGAACCTTATCCCCTAGATTAAAACCATCACTACGATGCCTCTAATCTACATAGCTCTTTTGTTTACTCCGGGTTGCTCTAATCCTATCCTAGATCAACTGAACCTACTAAGTTGTATCATCAATTATCTCTAGTCCAAGTACAACAGTCTCACTAATATTGCTTCAACATAAGGTTTTTCGACACTTACGTCCTTATAATGCCTCAAAGGGTGTCATCCCTATACTAGCATGATAACTTTTGTTGTATGAGATCTCAACCAAATATAGATGATCCTCCCAATTACCTTAGAAGTCTAAAACATAAGTTCATAGCATATCCTTGAGTGTCTAAATAATCCTCTCAGTTTGTCCATTAGTAGTTAGGTGGAAGGTGGTACTCATCCTAAACTTCATGTCATAGCCTCCTGCAAATTCCCCCAAAAGTGTAAAAGGAATGTCAAATCCCTATAAAATACTACTTTGATAGGTGTACCACGCCTTCATACCACAAACCTCATATAAGAATTGACTAATTGATCTATACTCTAAGTCAACGTCATTGGCACAAACACTACCGACTTAGTCACCTTGCCAATAAAAACCATATTGTATCACAATTGTTGTGAGTCCTTGGTAAACTATTCACAAAATCCAAAAAGATGGAGTCTCACTTCCATCTAAGAACATCTAAAGGTTGGACCAACCTAGCAAGCCTCCAGTTATCGATCTTGACCATCTAACAAGGCAGACACCTGAACAAAAACTCTGCTACCTCTCACTTCATACGAGGCCACCAATAGATCCTCTTGAGGTCACTATACAACCTATCCCTTCCTGGGTGGATGGATTACTAAGTATAGTGATCCTCATTTAGAATATGATGCTTCAAATCAATGCAACTATAAGGTATGTACCATTGATCCATGTAGCAAATTCTACTATCCTTATGAATCTAGGAACCCTCAACTCGATTGCCCTATAGCTTTTGTTGAATCCTCTTCAACTTAACATTCTTAGGCTACCTAGCTTGAATCTCATCAAACACAATCAGTTTAATTGTCAAGGCACACATCTAGACCTCCAAATCACCATGTTGGATCAACTCTATCCCCATCTCACTAAGATACTCTAGAAACCGATTAAACACCACATAAGAAGTAACATCCCCAAATTTACTACTTAAAAAATTTTATTTGCAGAAGCATTAATTACAAAAATATAGGTGTTACTGCCACACTCAGTGTAAGTCTTCCATCCTCTTTGATTATTATAATAAGTTCTACAGTTAAAATTTTATTTTACTTAAAGAACATATTCAAGGAACGGAAAAATAGCAATTTCATTACAGATTAAAATTTTCCTGATAAATACAAAAGGATTAGGCAATTCAGTTACAATATAATATAAGAAGAAAATAGAAAAGGATATAAGATTCCAAGGAGTATCTGGATCAAAAGAAGCTAAGGAGAACATTGGATAGTACTAACTTTCAACCCTTAGTAGATTCCATTATACTAAACTCTCAAAGTCATCCTACAAAGTAAACACTACCTATTGAATAGGTAGAAGGCCAAGAATGGAACTCATCAGTATTACACTAATAAGTGAACCATTATACACCACTAACATGCAAAGTCATATAGGGCACATACACATAAATATAACATAGACACATCAAGAAAACATGAGATCATAATATGGCCGCAACCAATAGAGTTGAATGGAATCCAAATGCCAACTACCAAAACAACAAATCTATATCCATTCCAAAAAGTAAGGTAGGGTGCTACAAAAACTACCAAACCAAGAGTGCACAATGGTAGCTACTGAAATAATAAAACAGAACAATCCATTTAAACTCTTACATAATAACTACTTCCATTTTTAATTACTCAAGGGGGATTCAATAATAACTAAGATATATAAAAATACAAAGATCGTACTAATGCACAAGGCAACATGGTACCCTCCTAACCATATAGCCCAAAGGTATAACAACACCCTAGTTATACTAGTTCATAATGCAACACAATACCCTCTACACCTATACACCTAATCCTTATATATTGATACCTTGTATAGGGCTCGTAGGTCACCTATACAGAAGACTAGAGCCTTATCGAGGCATAATGACACACCAACAAACCAAACAAATTGAGGGATCCTACCTCGTCCCTAGGTTAGCTAACCCTAGAGAACAACCATTTACAAACTCAAGGTCTTCCATTTTAAGTATTAATGTATTATAGGGCGATCACATATTTTACACATAGCACAACAATTTCCATTCCATATTTATCCATTTTTATTCATTTTCAATTATGAAAGTAAACCCTAAGGCCATCGGTCTATGTCAAAGTCAAAGTCAACACTAAGGTCAACCTATCAAAAGTTTGAGACCATCCTATGTCTAATTATTCACAATAGGTGAATTAAGTGGAAAATAACCAAAATGCCCTAAAACCCTAATTTTACCATTATTATCCATATTTTGTACAAAAAATTATCATTATGGGATTTTTTCATGAAAACGCTAAAAGATAATTATTTACAATATTTTAGCACGTAGGTAATCTTTATAATTTAGATATTGACTATATTTTTTACTTTTCATGAATTTAGTAAACTACATCTACAAACCCTAATCGTACATTTATAATATGTCATATATTCAATGCAACACACATGTACATATTTATAGCATTAGACTGCATTTACGAGGAAATGTACATCATGGCTCATATAAGGAAACATTTATAATCCTAGAATATGTTAATGATAGTTATCATATTCTAACCTTAAACATGAATGAATGCTTTTATGAATTTTATATCAATCCCTATATACCATGCAAAGATAATCATGGTACATTTATCATGGAATTTATGTCATAGTTTTGATAAGATCAAAACCCTAGATATGCATACATTAACCATTCAAAAAAATACACATGTGTATATCTTCTATTTAATAACACATCAGATACATGATAATTATTTAATATCATACTTTCATGTTTCACACCTATTAATAACACTTTCATACCTAATGTAAAACTTCAATGTATAACACATACATATATCCTTTCAAAACTCATGCATGAATCATACCCTAAATACATAACGACTTCATATATCGCCATATGATTTCACATCTTAGTAGAAGGGTACAATTAGCTCTTAGCCAAGCAAATAATTAAAGTAGGATCCACCCAATATAAACTCCATTGAACCTCTTTAGAACCCTTACATCAATACACATGTATATTAACATTTAATACAATACAGTATTAACTAAAATTAATTAAGACCAAATTAGAGAAGAGGGTTTAGAAAAGAACTAGGTAAAGGTACTACACGAGGTAACAATGCTATTCCACAAGGAGAAGAATAGAAATGGTGGAAATAGAATAAGGGAGGTGATCTTTGACAATTAATGGTGTTACTAGGGGTAGGGGATCAGCCACTTTAGTTTAAGCTAATGGAATGGCGATGGTGAGGATGAGCGAAGCTAGGGAAGGTTTTGGTGGAGGAAGATGCAACAAGGAATAGGGGATTGGTATCATTTTACAAAGTAGAAAGTGATGGCTTCAATTGGTTCATTCGATGCACAAGGGGAGAGGAAAAGTAGAGAGTTGCAGGGAGCTTAGCCGGTGGTTTGGTGAGGTGTCTGACACTTTTGGCCAAAGCCAAAGGGGGTGGAATGGATTAGAGTGTTGAATCTAGGGGAAGGGTTATGGTGATGGTGGGATTTGATAGGTTGTGTGGTAGTTTTAGGGAGTGTTTAGCAATGATGAGAAGGTGGGAGAGGGAGTATAAAAGGTTGTGTTTGGTGGTGGTGAGTTTTGACAGAAAATAGACTGAGAAAGGGAGTGAGGCATTTAATGTGAAGTATATATATACACATATATGTAGAGAGGGGGGAATATGAAGTGAGGAAAGATCATGCTAGCCAACCCATATGCAAAGGAGGTAGAGGTTGATGGGGGGTAAGCTGAAGCTATTGGAGTATGGTAGGGGCATATTGAAAATGTGTACAAGAGTGATGGTGCGGAGAAGAATTTACACTGAATTGGAGGGTGATAAATAAGGTTAAAAAATATTATAGGTTTGGGTTACTATTTAGAAAATTTTAAACTCAAATAGAAAAATCCAATTATCAGAATTTGGGTTACTCGAATACATAGATACATATTAGGGTTTCTACTAGAGCTAAAATTAATAACCTTAATTCTATCAAATTTAACCTAATTAAATTTATATTTAACATGTCATAATAATACACATAATAATAATACATTTAATATAAAACATCATAAAAATGATATTATAACTAATTACATATAATTATCATTTTATAAGTAAGATTTTTAGAAATGGGGTATTACGCAAGAACTCAAAGAGTGTGATGTCTTCCTACTCAAGGCATCTGTAGCAACGTTGGCCTTACCTTCATGGTAGGTTAACTCAATATCATAGTCATTCATCGAATATAGCCATCTCTTTTTCCTCCTATTCAACTCATTCTAAGTGAAAATATACTTGAGGCTCTTAAGGTCGATGAAGAATCTGCACTACGTCCCATACAGATAGTGCCTTCACATATTTAACACAAAGATGACTATGGCCAACTCCAATTCATGTGTTGGGTACTTATACTAATGCTACTTCAATTGATGATAAGCGTAAGCTACTACCTTACCATGTTGCATCAATACACAACCCAATCCATGCTTTGATGCATCACTACAGACCTCAAACCCATCTGATTTTGATAGTAGAGTCAAAACCGATGTTGTAGTCAAACACCACGTCAACTCATGAAATGCTTCCTCACATGCATCATCCCACTAAAATATGGTAGTCATTTCTAGAAGGTTTATCAAGGGACGAGATACCTTTGAGAAGTCCCAAGAAAACCTCTATAGTACCTGACAAAACCTAAGAAACTATGAACCTCATAAATGCAAGTACATGCCTTCCACTTGGTGACTCCCAAAATCTTCGCCAGATAGACGAAAAATCCTACTATTGAAACCACATAACCTAAAAATGCAACCTCCCAAATCCAAAACTTGAATTTAGAGATTTTGGCATACAACATTTTCTCTCTAAATAGTGATAGTATAGTGTGAAGGTCTTATTCATGCTCATCTCCACTCTGAGAGTACACTAAAATGTTAGTAATAAACACTACCACAAACTAATCTAGATACGACCAAAAAATCCTTTTCATCAAATCTATAAATATAGAAGGCATATTGGTGAACCCAAAAGGCATCATCATGAGCTTATAGTACCTATACCATAAACTAAAGGTTTTCTTCATGATGTCTTCCTCGATGTTGTGTAGCAGATGATAACTTAACCTCAAGTTGATATTTGAAACAATAAAAGCACCCTAAAGTGTATCAAATAAGTCCTTGATCCTCAAAAGTGAATAGTATTTCTTCACCATCAACTGGTTCAGACCCCAATAATCTATACACAGATGAAGGCTCCCATATTTTTTTTCACGAACAACACAAGTTCTCCTCATAGAGACACACTCAAGCTAATGTACCCATGCTCTACTAGATCCTCTAACTGAGTCTTTAACTCTCATAAATCTTCTTATTACATCCAGTAAGGTGGCTTTAAAACTAACTTGACCCTCAATACTAATTCAATGGTGAAGTATAACTCACACATGGACAATATACCCAATATATCTTCTAAAAATATGTCAGGAAAATCTCAAGTAACTTAATTATCCTCCAATGCGAACATGTCTTTTATTAGCTCCTAAACTTCGCATAAATACATAGGGTAACATTTCTGCATCAATGAATATGTCAGGGAAAATACGACCTTTGTCATAGGCCTAGACTGGCATCTCCTATTAGAGACCCTAACACCCTAAGGTCCCCATCACACAACTCACTCTTATGAGCAATCTATCACCTCTTAATATGCCCCAATATATGCATACTAAGGATAACATCAAAGTCTTACATGTCCATCTTAATCAAGTCCACTAGTAAGTCTACCCTACTTATCTCTAAGGTCACATTTAAGTAGATCCTTATGCAATCCAATCTATCCCTAGAAGATAACATCACATATATAGATACACTAACAGTAGGAGATAAGGTTACTCCAGCAATAAAAGTAGAAAATATAAACAAGAAGGATGCACTCAAATCAAATAACCGATACTGGTAACAAGAGGATGCAAAATGTACTTGTGACCATATTTAGCTGCTAATTAACCTCTGCCAGGCAAATGAAATTCAAGTGCCTACATGGCCGTCCTCTTTGGTATCCTCCACAATACCCTCTAGAACCTTGGGTTTGTCCTTCTCCCTAAGGAAATGGGTGGGGGCTTTGTGGTCTCCCTTTAGCCTCACTAGGTTTTACACTAGTTGAGGTAGGTGTAATTTGATGATATTGTCGATGTGGCTATGCTTGGTAGGTTCGCTTCTAATAGGCTTGCTACTGGGATATAAGCGGTCCCTACTATTGGAACTAACCCTGGTAATGCTGATACTCAAATGATCGGTGGCCCTTAGGGATGGAAACGAGGCCCCGAACTTGAAATAAATCCTCGTCCTCGAACCTGCCCCATTCCCCACCTTTCACTAACATGGATTCCCCGCCCCAATCCCTTTAGGGAATATATCCCCATCCCCGCCCCCATACCTGAAAAATATTTAATGTTTTTTTTATAAAAAATGTAATGTATTTATATATATATATTCATGTATTTATGTATGTATGTATGTATGTATATGTATATTTATATATCAGGGTGGGTAGGGCGATGGGGACCCTATCTCCGTCCCAGCCCCATCTCCAAAAAATTCCCTAAACCCAAACCCATCCCTAAAAATATCCTCCAGACCCAACCCCAAATGGGCAATCTCTGACGAGGCCCCAAACCCATGGTGATTTTTGCCATCCCTAGTGGCCCCACTAACTACAAGTTTGACACTATAAATAAGTGCCTCGGTAGTCTCATCCTGAATGATCCCAGCTACAGAAATGACACATGAAGCATCTCGGTGATCCCATAGGTTTGATTTGTCCACCCTTCTAACCCTAGTGCTCAAATTGACCACCATGTGACTAGAATCAACCCCTCTACTGGAACCCTAGAGGTCCACCTTATAATACCCCAAATTTTAGCAAAACCTAATCCTAAATAATTAATACCTTAATTAAATTCTAACCTCAGGAAATTTATATCTCTATCCTACCCTAACTCTTCGATCCTAAATCTTAGTCTAACCTTAAACTTTATTTAGGGTTAATAATATGTTTCTCAAACCTAAAATATAATAGTCAATAATTAATTTATTCCATCACATGTCGATCTAACATCCCATCTACATTTTCTTCTTCTTCTTTTCTTTTCCCCACATGTCGATTAAAATCATTTCCCACCCATGTTCCTTTCTTCTTGCATATAAACCTTTCCTTTCCAAATTTCACCTCTACTAAGCTTCGTCCAATCTCATATCAAACCCCCCACTTCTCCTATGCCTTGCATGTGTTTGCTTGTCATGGCTTTACCGATTATCTGCTTCCTCTCTATTTTTCTTACCCTCTCCCCCTCGAGCATATATATATTTTCACAACACATTAAATGTGAAGAACCTCCCTCCTTCTCCCTCCATTTTTTCGATCAAAACATCACCACCAATGCAACACCCTCTTACAATACATTCTTATTGGGGGCACTGATCTAGAAGAGAAAATTGTATCCTCATCTCTCCTCTTCGAATGCGAAATAAACCCATGGAATCCTACTACTGCTACTCTTTTAAGAAGGATATTTTGTGCCTTAAAGAAACCCATAGTATTGTTCACCAAAACATCCCCCAAAAAGCACAATCGGTTTCCCCCACCGAATCACCTCCACCTCTTGCAATGGTTTGCACCAAAATGCCACCCTCACCACCGGTGAATTTCACTGAATGTCCCCCACAATCATTGACCAAAATAGCCGGTACTCACCCCTCAATTATCATTGTAGCTCCCCTTTTCATTTTCTTCTCTTAGCTGGAACAACTACCACAACCACACCTACCTTCCTACTAAAGTAACTACATCGTAACATCACGCTTCAACAACCTCCACCACATCCCTCCACTAACTACCTCTTTCCCCAACTAAAACTAGACCCCACCTGCAGCAAACCCATTCATTCCATACCTCCACCATTTGGCCAAACTCACTACAACTTGCTCCAAGATTTGGCCAAAACAACCGAACACCACCCCCACCATTTGGCCAAAACAACCGCACCACACCCTTCACCTTTGATCACACCCACTGAAACTCACCTTCCCTTTTTTTCCATTAACACCGATGACACCCCTTGCTCTAGCCTCTCCTTCTAGTGTATAACCCCTAGAAATGGCACAACCAACCATTCCTCCCCTTTTTGTTAAACAAGGTTTCACAAAACACTTACCATAGTTGATTCTATTTTCCTTCGTTCTTTCACCCTTCCATTTTCTTAACATTTACTTAATTATGTGTTTTAATCATAATGGTGTTTTATTTTGGTTCCTTAGGTGATATTTAGGAGGCTCTGAAAGAGGCGGGATAGGGCAACGTGCGTAGAGACTATAGCCTTACTCTCTAAGGATACTTGTTGTAGTCTAGGATTTTTGTTGCTAAGTGTTATACATGATTCTTTATGATACCATTTTATTGTCACTATGTGATTAAATGTATAATTTTTAATGCTATGATATGAGATTTGACATTTAATGATAAAAAATAAGTAAGTAGAGATTATGCGATATCGTTATTATATGTGGAAAACTCTCAATGTGATATATGGCTATAATATGGCTTAATAGGGTATGATAAGTGGGGAAATGGGTGTAATAATATATATGGTAATAAATGGAAGATTTGGAAATAATTTTATCATAACATATAAGATCTACATGAAATAAGGGCTTTGGTTATCAGTAAAGGTATTTTGGTTTAATATGGGAATCGGGGTATTTTAATGTGATGTATTATCAAAAATATTATAAGGAAGTTATATGAAGTGTTTTGGGTAATTTTGAATGGCCCAAGTTTAATAAAGTATAAATATGTCTTGATTTGAGAATAATAAACCTAAAATGAGAAGGTTATCATCACATTTGTGAAATAGTAGAGTTAAACCTTAAAATTTAGATATGTTGTTAATATTGGTGTTTTGGGAAGGTATATTGAATCTGTCAATTGTATGATCCCTACAAGA
Organism: Tamarix chinensis; assembly: GCA_030549775.1. Taxonomy (NCBI): domain Eukaryota; kingdom Viridiplantae; phylum Streptophyta; class Magnoliopsida; order Caryophyllales; family Tamaricaceae; genus Tamarix; species Tamarix chinensis. Next base: position 58,937,650 of record CM060172.1, on the reverse strand, counting down.
AATGTTATGATGTACTAATGAAAATGGGATGTATAAGCCTTGGAAATAATAACTCTTGAGATATGGTTATTATCGTATGCAAAAGACCTCAAAGTTAGGCCTTGAAATTTAAGTATAATGATAATAATAATATTTGAGAAAGAGTTACTAAGTTTGGTGGATAAAAGACTAATAGAAGATGGGTTATGACTAAAATCTAAAATAAGGGTTTTAAGGGGAACATAAGGGTCTTAACCCTAGAGAATGACCTTAGGATCCTTGAGATGTGTTTTACCTGCTTTAAATATGGTATTTGCTTTTCAAATCAATCTCAAATAATATATTAATCATTTAAAGTAAAAGATCACATGACTTGGGTCGAGGTGTTTTATGGGTCCATTCTACCAGATGATAATATTGGTTCAGGTGTGTTATCCTTGAAAAGTGATTCAAATGGTTCCACTAGTTTAAGAATAGTAACTCAGGAACATTTTTCCTTGAGAGTTGTTGGGTCTATTCCATCGAACAATAATAGTGGCTCAGGTGTGTTTTCCTTGAGAGGTGCTTTGGACTATTCCACTAGTTTAAGAATAGTGAGATCATTGAACTCAATATAAATAAAATAATAAAAATTGTTATATCTAATGAAAAGGCCTGGATCAATATCTACTTGTTTATATTTTGTTTTCCACATGTCTACTTTTCTCTATTGTGAATTTATATAATTAATTGTAAACCTAACTTGACAGTATTGTCACCTTACTCGGTACGTAACGTACCGACATTTTTTTTATGGGTGCTACTCATTCCCATGATCAAATGCTCCTTATGCTTTTGTGCAGGTCATTAAGGATCCATTGGATGATTTTGCTGCCTATGATGCATTGCATGAGGTAGAGTGATTTTTTTCTAGGGGTTGGATGAAGATTCATGTTATCCGAATGATGGTTTTATCCAAATACCCTTTTATATTCTTATATCCATGGTATACCTTTTGTCTCTATTTCATTATTGTACCTAGATTTAATCTCCAAACTTATATTTATATTTATAAAGCTACTCTTATTTTATATTTATCCAGGTTCACATATTAATGGTTTTTTTTCTTGTGATTGATGTAAGGTTGGTTTGGTAATCCATACTTACATCAATTACGGTGATGAAACCTGGTATTTTAGCTAAAAGCTTCCGTTGTGAAATTAATTTTTTTAGTAGTAAAATTTGGAGTGTTACAAACCTCCCCAAAACTGGATCATGCCTCTAGAACCCTACATCTCTAACTTCCTCTTACCTAGAATGGAAGCTTACTCCTAAACCATGATAATGACAACATATGGTTGCTCATACAACGTGGCTAAGTCCTAGAAAACCACGACACCTATCTTCCTTTGGATACTGAAATGAATCTCCCTTCTCAAATTGATATACCATCGTCGACTCACTAGCTACTATACCCAGCATACACATTAGTAGTTATGTGAACTGCACGTGATACTATCGCACTGTCATGCTCCCCTAGGTCAACTACATGAACTCCTTCATCTTATCCTTCTTACTAATCTTGAGGTAAACCTTAGTGTAGATGACCATCTTGAACTCCTCCTAGGGCATCAACGGTCTGCCTTATGCACAACAACCTACCTACTAAGTGTTTGTGTCTCCCTAAATAAAGAAGTCATTATCCTCACATTTCAAGTAGGCAAACAATTTACTACCTTGTATGTCTTTTCCTTGTCCTGGATCTACCCCTCCAAGATGACCATGTTCTCATCACTGTAATAGATCGGTAGTTGATGTCTTATAACCTTCTAAAGCTAGTTCTCTAATACCCTCATGTGGTTAATGTGGAGATGGTAGTTATAGTTAAGGCTGAGGTGGTTGCGGTGGATGACTAAAAAATTTGATGAAGGCCCCAAAAGCCTCCTCCAAATTACCGACACAATCGTTAAGGGTTATGGTCAGATAGCTACAAGATAGAGAATATGCCACGATAATCATTCCTATCTTAATAGCACGCATTGCACATAAGCATATTCAAAGGTCACCTAAGCTAACTGTCCTTGATTCATCCCAAGTTAATCTAGGTTTTTGAAGAATTAAGTTTTTCAAAATATGAAATAGGCTAATAAAATTAGATAATGGGTCATTTGAAGACCAAATTTTTGTAAACAAAAAAAACCAAAGCTCTAATACAAACTTGTAACCCTCCGAATTTTACTACTAAAAAGTTTTATTTTTAGTGAGAGTGTAATACTAAAATATTTTGGTGTTACCATCGTAATTGACATAATTCTAGCTTACCATACCATCCTTACATCAATTATAAGGGAAAAAATTATAACATAAAACATAATAAATAGAAAATGAGATAAACTTCATAAACTTAAATATGATTTTGGAGATTACATCCAAGTAAAATATCCAAAATATATAAAAGGGATCCTATGGAAAAAGAGTTCAAAAAGATATTCGGGTAAAAGTTAATAGTAGAATAATATGACTCTACACTCAAACTAGATACATAAGATCACTCATCTACATAAAAGGCATCATATGCAGCAAAATCATCTAAAAGATCCTCATTAGCTTGCTTAAAAATATCCAGACCTTCTATTATCAATCCAGTTGGATGGTCTAAAGAATCTCCCAAGTTAAAAATGCTCTTGTGGAACAAACTCGTACACCTTAGTCATGACTTACATAATCTTTCACTTTAAGTGATTAATATCTTAGTCATTAGTTATATATCTCAGTATCATATTATCTCTAAGATACGCTATTCATTTTTTTAGGTGCAAGGTTGTGCACAATCGTGCCCTTCTCCCACTCCCCACTCTTGTCCTTCTCACATACCCCACACATGACTTCACTCCAGCGCATGTGCCTTCTCATCCCAACCATGTGCCAAATTATGTGTCCCTTTCCTCTACATTGCAACCTCGATCCTAACCACCATTCTAGTTCCTTCTTCCTTACAACATTTTCCAACACCCTCACCCTTTGCTACAATCACACTAGTAAACACGACCAACCTCACCTTGCTCCAGCAACTCTATTTCCCCTCACCTGCTCTACATCGACCTTCCTCTACCTCTAGCTTCTTTTCCCTCTCCACATCATCCTCCCTACATCTCATTCCCTCATATCAGCAACAATCCTTTTTCAACCTCATTGCAACTTAGCAACTCCATCCAGCCAACCTGCTCATGCCACTATAGTCCATTCCCTTGTGTGTAGTCTCACAATGCCCCTACATTATGAGTCTGGTTTCCCCCTTTTTATATTCTAAGGGCATTTTGATAATTTGGCTTAATAAATATTTTATTATATATTATTATTTTATTTATTAAATATTTATATGGCTAATGTGGTATTATTTTTACATATAAGAGATTGATTAGTGAAGCCTAGTAATTTTATTAATTTGCCTATAATTTATGCTCTTGTTGCAATTTAGGTAACTCTTATACTTTACTAAAATGTCAAACATCACATGATAAGACTTTAGGATTTTGATGTATAAAGCAAGTTAAGTATGTTTGCTATATGGTAATCATTATGCTTTACTAAAATGATAGACATTTCATGATATCATATATGATTTTGATGCATAAATTATATAAATCATATTTGTCATATTATAATTATCTGCCTAATAATATTAGAATGAAATATGGTAAAATGGAACTCACCAACTTGTATAAAGCATAATGGGTATGGTAGTATAATTAATATTAGTACGCACCCTGAGGGTAATTTGGTCTTTTTAAGTGTACCATGTAATTTATTCTAGTAAGCATGCTAATTTTTATTACAGTTCAGCATGAGAATATTTGATTTTTGATGAATAAGATACACATGCTTGAGTTTTACGCATCACATCATGTGCAACGACAAAATGGTCATTTAATGTGTCTGGTAATTTGTTGGTATGTCTAAAAATTTAATTATTGTGTTTTAGGCTTTTCATGATAAATTAATAAATAAAATAAAAGATTATTATTTAGAAGGAATGATAATATGGTAATTATGGCATTAGGGGTATTATGGTCATTTTATATTTAATGCACTCGGATATGAATAATTAAATCTAGTATGGCCATATTAGATTTCTAATTTTCACCTTAGTGTTTTATTTTATTATGATTGTCCTAAATAATTGGAAAGTGAGTAACATATTTAAGTATGAAAATGAAAATTCTCGATGTATTATGTGATATTTGTGATCACATAATAAAAATATTAATATTAAAGTAAAAAACCTCGAGATTGGGAATGGTGGCTTTTTAGGGGTCACTACCCTAGAGAAGTTGTTTAGTCCATGGTCGATTATGGATTTTTGGTGGTGTACCCAAGTGCTTCAACTAGACCGTATATCTTACTCTATTTAGTTTTGCAGACTTACAGAGGGTATACATACTTATACATTAGGCTTCCTTATTAGTAGGGTATTGTACTACCTTCATGTACCAGTATAACTAAGGTACCTTAGTGTCTTAGTGTGTTAGTATGAATGGAGTACCCTAGTGTCTCCAAGTTGACATGATCTTCCCTCGAGTAAATAAGAATGGAAATGATTATTGTTGAATCAAAATGATTATTATATTGGTTTAGTAGTAGCCTTCATGCCTACATGTGGACCAATAGAATTCTTTGTGCCTACCTATGGATTAGTAGTAGCCTTTATGTATGCCCGTGGTTCGGCAGTAACCTTTATGCCTACTTATAGTTTGATAGTAGCCTTTGTACCTACTTGTGGTTTGTTAGTAGCCTTCACGTCTACCTATATTTGGTATTGAGTCTTTGATCCCTACCTATGATACCATGGATATTATTAACTTTAACATTGAGATATAAGATATATAGTGAAGGATATGGTTATCATGTTGATATTTATTCTAATAATTACTTTAGAAAGCATCCCTTGGATGTTTGGTTGGTAAGTTTCCATATGTTCTAAATGAATGGGTATGAGAAATATGTAGCTTGGTGATATTTTTTTATCCGATATCATTATCGTAGTCTGATCATCTCATGTATATTTCAATGTTTTATATCATGTACTGTTGTGATGCCTTATAGATGTTCTATGCAAGCTTTCCATATTAGTCTTATATGATGAGTTATTCATTGTCATTATACTAAAGAGTTTTGTTTACATGGGTCCCTACCTATTCAATGGGCATTAATTTTTTCAAGTTAGCTTGCAAGATCAATCGAAGGCTAGTAGTTTAGGTTGAGAATTAGAAATATTTGGTGTCTCTTTTGGTATCTATGATCCAATTGTTCTTCAACTCTTATGCCCTCCAATATTTTCCTCATTTGAGTTTTATAACCATGGACATATATTTTTATTTATAATGATTATCATATGATTTTCTCTCTCTCTCTATTATGATTCTTATAATTGTATTATTAATTTAAGTAGAGTAATAATTTTAGCCTTAGTACTTAGTATGAGAATAGTAGAGGAAACCATATTCGTAACAAATGCAGTGGCAACGCTCTGCATTTTTACCATTTTAGCTTCCAAAATTAATTCTTAGAATAAAATTTTTAATACTAAAAATGGGGGTGTTACATAGATACTTTTCCTATGAGAAGGAAACGCCTACTTTTGTGCATTGCCTCCATCTTTGGCGTCACTATTTGTTAGGCACCTAGTTCATTATGAAGATTGGTGATGTGGGTGATAAATATTTTCAAACATAGCATAAACTATCCCTAAAACAAGCATGCTCCCAAGAAATTTTGTAGAAATATAATCTTACATCGGAACATAACACAAGAAGGCATAATTCCATTGCTGACGTGTTATGTCAAAGTTGTGATACTATGTTTTCACCTGTTATACAAATCAAGAACAATTTTGTGGCAAAGATTGAGGTGGAATCTTAAAAAGATAAGTGGTATTTTAAGATGACTCAACAAGTTAAATATGGAATTGTTCATTGGTTCTAGATAAAAATGGTCTTTTATATACCAAGGGGAGGCACATGTATGTTCTAGTAGGAAAAATAAGGCACAAAATCCTTAGAGATGTGCATGATTCATGGTGGCAAGAAATCCTGGAAGAGAAAGGACCCTTTCTCTCCTTAGCAGAAGTAATTATTGGCCCAAGATTTACTAATATGTAGAATTCTATGCGATAACTTTCTTAGTTTACCAAAAAGACAAGTTGGAAAGGCTAAAGTTTGTAGGGTTATTACAACCGTTACAAGTCTCAAAACACCCTTGGAAGAATGTATCAATGGATTTTATTTTGGAATTTCCTAATTTGGATGACCATTAATATGTGATAGAGGTGGTTGATTGATTTTCAAATTATGTTATATTTATGTCAACCTCTCAAGAATGTCTAAAAGAAGGTTCAAAGTTGTTTTACAGCCATATGGTGAAACATTTTGGGTTACCCGAAGATATAGTCAGCAATCAAGATACAAAATTCACTGGTAGATTTTAGACCTCTTATTTCAATTTGATGGGTACTCAATTGAAATTTTATACTACAAATCACCCACAAATAGATGGAGAAATGGAATATATTAATGCTTTATTGGAAGAATAACTTTGGAATTATGTGACAACCTCACAAAAAATTTGGTTGGATTTTTAGATTCTGCATAGTTTTTCTACAATCTCCATCAGAGCAGTGTAACAAGATTTAGCCCTTTTGAGTTGTCCATGGGATAGCAACATTTGATTCCTCACAAGATTGGTAAGTAAAGGGTAGGATGATATTATCTTTCATAAAAAAAAAGGTTTGTTTTGGATAAGTAAGAGATGATATTAGAGGCAAAGGATATCCTTATGAAGATTACCCACCAAATGAAGAAGTATATTGTTTAACATTAGCAACCTTAAGAATTTCAAGTTGGTGATGAGGTTCTTCTAAAACTCACACTATAGATTTGGAAAAGAATTGGGAAGAATACAGTGCATTAAACTATATTTCCCTAATATGATGGTCCCTTCAGAGTAATGGAAGGAGTTAGACTCGTGGCATATCACTTCAAGTTACCCGAAAGGTAAAAGGTACTCCCAACTTTCCATGCTATTTTCCTTAAACCCTATGTTAAAGATGTTGTACTGAAGTATTCTTGAAAAAGATGGATCCTCCAACCATCAAAACACAATCAGAAAAAGAGGTGGAGAGAACCCTTGATTGAAGTATGATGGGCCAAAGTAAGAAAAATTAAGGGGCCGATTATTTAATTCAATGGAAAAACATTCCTATTTTTGAGGATTCATGAGAGGGAGATACAACACTTTATTAATTTGAGGATAAGTTCAAGGAATACATGGACACCTTTTTTAGGACAGAAAGGGAACATGATGGGGAGTTTTATTACCCCCAAAGTATGGTTAGCATACAACTTTCCCTTAAGCTTGTGCTTGAATGGCCTTGGCATGGGAACAGGCCACAAAGTTTGTAATATATTACTGTTTAGATGAGTATTTAATAGTCTAAGCCAATAGACTAAGAAAATCCAAATGCCAGGGAGCCTTTTAACTTGGTGTTGAAACTTTTATCTTAAGCCTCAAATAAGTGTTGAGAACTTGGGGCGTGATTTATTTGATTTAGTGCCAGGGGATCCAGTTTGCAAACTCAAAATGTTAAGTGTATACTCCTATTAGGTTTAAAAAGAAGAGGAAAACTTTATAAGAAAATGTATGTTCCCGCAAGCTTGGCCAAATGCATGAGGGCATGAAGCACATCTAAGGCTTAGACACGCCCTTAGACTGGGTCTAAGGACATGATTGGTTTGACGGACTAAGCCATGCATAGGGCTGTAAACGAGCCGAGCCAAGACAAATACCCCTAGGTTTGGGCTCGGCTCGTTTAACTAAATGAGCCTAAAATAATGTTTGGGCTCGGCTCATTTAACTAAACGAACGAGCCAAACCAAGCTTTTGACTTGCCGAGCCGAGCCAGCTCATGAGCTAAAGCCAAAAAATGAATCGAGTCGAGCTTTTTTTAGCTCGGGCTCATCTCATTTAATAAATGAGCCTAAAAGTGAGGCTCGAGCTCGGCTCATTTAACTAAACGAACGAACCGAATCGAGATTTTAACGAGCCCAACCAAACCGAATACCGAACTGGCTCAGCTCATTTATAGCCCTAGCCATGCATATAAAGGAATGGGTCCATAATGGATCGGGGAATAAACCACTTAACACATATGCCCCACTCATTAGGCCCAACATAGGCCTTGCATGCAAACAAGAGCCTAGCGTATATAAATGATGGGATGTGATGGTTCAGGTTGATGGGAAAAGCTTTGGTGTGTGCACGTATTCCCTGCATAAATTTTAAATAGAGTTGGATAACCACAAAATACCCAATGGACGACCTAGTGGGCACCCAAATGGTTGGTGATTATATGTAATTAGCATATTTGGTTGGAAACGTAGTGTGCACTAACTCAAAGTGTTGTAAATTATTTGAATTGGATTGGTAGATTATGAAAATCCCTCAATATAGGCATAATACAAGGTAGCATCAAAGATTAAAATACATATGTGGTGGAGCACCAAGAGGCACAATGCTTGACCAAACAAATATGATGGTTTCAATGGTGGGTGCTTATCTTAGAGGAATAATTCAAAGAATGCACTTGGACACTAAAGAGACATGATCCTAAGCATAAGGATGTCATGAAAATATATACAAACCCCTAGTTGGGGATAAAAATGAAATCAAGCCTTTTCTATAAAAATTGTAAGCAAAATCATATATTGTATACTGTATTGATAGTTCAAAATAAAGACGTTGAAATACTTATAAGCTCTTGTCATTTATCGTGGTGGTTTGTTATTATTTTTGTGGGTTTCTCCTCTATTCAATCATACAATTGAGTGGTACTAACTAGTTAGGAACAAGTTCCAATGCCATCTCAGTAGAAATTAAAAGAAGATTTTGACCCTCAAAATAGTGCTATGACACCTAGCATGATGGAGGAGAGAACAAAAACTTGGATTTATATGTGATGTTATTCTTCCATATCCAATGAAAAAAACATTTTTCAACAATAATGTTACACAACATATAATAGGCCTAAATAATAGGAAAGTTGTCATAAATATTTAGTATAACATCACAAAATTTACTAGTGAAAACATTATTTTTTAAATGAAATCACCGACATAATTAAATGGGTATTGCCACCACATTTAGCACAAGTCCAATCTGTACATTTCTCATATTAAATTTAAGGTTAAAAAATTACGATAAATAAATCAAAACATACATAAATAGATAAACATAGTAGAAGAATTTAATAAATCAAACATAAAATTAGAGTATAAAATACATGTTAAGGGTAATACAATACATAGGAAAAAGGAAAAGAGGAACAAAAGGGGAAAATAGTCTAAAAGAGACCTTTATAATCTAAGGCATGAAACATGTGTGATTCCATATAGCTATAACTCCATGACTTAAACTTGGGTAAAATTTTGAATCACTCTTCTAGGAAAACCTCCTCGAAGTCAGTAGGATCATCATCAAATACCTATGACACAACATCTATGAAGTGTAGTATTAGTACAAATCTTGTAATGAGTATCATCTAAAGGAGATAGCACTATTAACAATACTCATGCAAAAAAAAAGTGATAGAGCATGTGATAATGAGATAATAACGTGCTTTATATAGATGCCAATTGTAAGAAAGGCAACTCAACCAGCAAGTATTGAATAATTTAATATGAAAGTAAGGATATATGAGATTTATTTATTATTATAATTACTTATTGTGATGATAACCAATAGATTATATTAAATTAAGGATGGAGACTCAAACAACCCCCTTGTCTACAAAATTTCTACCTAGTGTACACTAACATTAACCTAACCAACCCACTCATGCACATAACTTAAAACCTCAATAATGGGTCACCTAATCAGTTTATTGCACATACCCCCTATAAGGCCCATGACTCCTATAAAGTAGAAAAGGGCATCCTGGATTTCCCATTAGACACCTAACATCACAGAAGAGAAAAATGTTGAAATAGTACTAAGTGAATACCAAACTCATGCTCGGGAAGCTACCATGAGAGCTAGTAATCTTGACTCAAGCTATTACACTTTAAGTGGTTAATTTGTTATCAAAGATTTAGGAAAAGCAAGAATTAGGCCCATAGTCTAATGCCCCATCCTAAAATCCTTCAAAATATATTTCAAATTATGTTGATATAAAAGAAAATGGTTTTGGTTTTGGGAAGTCTCAAAATTTTGGTGAATAAGTAACTTTTAGGGGTACCAATTGATTAGTCATACTCAAAACCAATCAACTTGTTCATCAGGAAACCCAAGTATCCACTCCAGAAGAACCAATCAACTAGTTATGTTTAAATTTTCATGCACTTTCTGGTTTTAGTTCGATTTCTCTTACAGTGTTTCTTCTAAACTACTAATCATAGTCTCTTTATGTTAGTAAGTATGTTTTGGTACTTTGGTATTATTTGCACATTTTAGATCATAATATTATTTTATTTAGCTAAAAAAATTTCAAAAATACTTTTGAGGTACTTTTTCACCTTTATATCTTCCTTATTTTCCTCTATCCTCTAGTAGTTTAGGTTAAATTTAGACCTTACCTTGCACCTATGAATTGCATCACCTTGACCACGGTTAAATTGTACTCTATTTTATTCAATTTTATCATTTTCCTTCCTTGCACTTTGGTCCCCTACACTCAACCTAAGTCAACTTTCCTTCTCTATCTTTTCCCATTTGATATGTCAATCATCAGCCCTCCCTTAGTCTCATTTTTTACTCACTTTATCTTTATCCTTCAACACTTTTTTCCTTATTTTACCTTGCTAGGTGTTCAATATTCCTCATCTTCTACATTTTTTCTTTTTTTCTTTTTTTGTTGGGAAATAAGGCTTTACCTCTTTATTCCCTCCATCGGTCAGTTATTTTCTCTCCTATTTTCTCCTCATTTGAGCATTAGTTCTACCTTATGTTCCCATTTAAACAAGAAATGATTAAGATGTAGGTAGAGGTTTAAGATCCTAGCCTTTTCTCCTCTTGGTCAAAATTCATAACTTAGGTTCTATATACTATTATACATACAATAACATACTTAGATAAAATTTAAACAACCACACCTCACATAAAATAATAAGGCTGAAAGCAAAACTACTTAAGTCTAGGCATACTAATAAGGATTTTGCTGAATATTCATCACAATTTAGCAAACATAAGAATATGTTAAAATCACACAAATCATGTTGTTATCCAATTTTCATGCTTATACACATAATATAGAAACATACACATATCATACAAGATTTTTCAAGATACAATTTCATGCTTATAATTAATATAAATCTAATCATGCATAAAATAATATATAATACACTTAGTACAAATTTCTATTTCTAAAGGTTTGTTTAGTTATACAAGCACTAAATATTCTAGGGAAAAATCCAAACTTTAAACCACCACCTAGGATTTTTGAATACTTTCACAAAAAAATATATAAGATAAAAAGTTAGGTAATCAAAGTTTAATAAATATGATTAATAATTATGGAAATGGATGATTAAGAGAATATAAATAACCATTAAAATATGAGGATGGAAGGCTAGGAGGGGGTTAGTATGCAAGATGGAAACCTCACCAAAAAGTGGGGAATCTCTACAAGATTTGTGATCAAGTAGGAAAATTTTAATTGCTCTATTTGATGAATTTATTACCCTATTAGTCTATTAAGGAAAAATAAAAATTTCCAGTCATTGCCCTATTATTTGCACCCTATTATGGTTATAAGAGTAAACTTTTGGATTTTCCTATTTATTTTCACTCTAACGGGACAATTATAATTACCCTATTTGCTTGCTATCAATGAGGGCAATATTATTACCTTATTTGAGTTGAAGTTATTAGGGAAATTTTTTACCATTGTCCTATTTAGCCCACCTATTATGGGGAAAATATTAACTTATTTGAGTTGAAGTTATTAGGACAATCTTTATACCATTTCCCTATTTGGACCACTTATTATGGTGAAAATATTACCCTATTTGATTTGAAACAATTAGGGAATTTTTTATACCATTTCCCTATTTGACCCACCTAATAGAGCAAAGATATTACTCTATTTGATTCTTCAAATGTTTTTCCTATTTTAGTATGGTAATTTATATAAATGTATACTAGAGAGTAATAATTTTTTACACAATCAATTAGACATAAGAAAGAAGATTTGATATTGAATATTAGAAAATGAGTCTCATATACTAACCAACATTGCATATATATATCAATGATTTTCATGTAGTGATATCTAATCAATTAATATCAACTTGGAAATGTTGACTATGTAATTCTAACATAATGAAACAATTAAGCTAGTTTCTATTTAACTAGCTTGAGATACTAGAAAAGGAATGGCCAACAAATGATCCACATCGACCAGAGCATGCACAATCCTACAACAAGCTTATAAGCTTCAACTATCTCTTTAATATAACCCTTATCCTTTACCCGAATGTTGTCGTGTTACCAAAAAAAATAAGAAGAAGAAGAAGAAGCAACAATATAAGTAATTATTGACATAATATTGAAATATTACTAGCCTACCTAATAAAGAAAAATGAAAATGGATGTTGAAGTACGAATATCAACCACTCAAACACAAGGTTCAATTGTCATATTGGAAAGCAAATAAAGACATCATAGAATGATATCTATAATAATCCTAATCAAGCTACTTTGATGTATTCTACTACGCTTGCATATATGCCTAAAAATATGTACCCATTAGTTATGTCAATTAAGTGCACAAGATTTTACACATAATACTCTTTGTCCTAAAAAAATCTACAAGTAGTGAGCCCATAAGCAATATATACCTAGCTTTAAGTGAAGGAAATAAAATGGAAGAGATGAAAATTCCTAAACCACCAAAGTTCTATAGATGCAAAGGCTATATAACTGGTTTCTTGTAGTTTAAGCCAACAAGAAACAACTACTTTAGGAATCCATTGTTACAAAGGTTCATGACTTAGAACAAATTAACTATTACCTCCTTTTAGTCAAATTGACATATATTAATCGAACAATGAACCAAGTGCAAGGGTCCTAATTTTATTTTCTAGCATAGAACATGCATGTTGTAATATCAATACTATATAACCATAAAGGAAGTAATAAACTCATAATACACTACTATTTTGTTTATAAAATATAGTGTTTCAATAGAAAATCAAGCACAATATGGAGAAGTAAAATTATTTCATAAAGCACATGAAGAAAATTGTTGTATTCATTTACCAACCACTTGATAACTTCTGCTAAGTTAAAACCAACCACATAAGGAAACCCATTAGGTTAAAACACCAAGAACCACGAACCACAAAAGGCTAGGTTTTCTAAAGAGGTTATGTATGAGAGTCGATTGCAAAGTAGCAATCGTTCTCCATTTTATGCCTACGGTAAAGGACCAGACTAGTTGTCTCTTAGCAATCTTGACATACACATGAGTTCAATCACATTTGAGAAAGTCCTCAAGATTTTGAGAACTAGCTTATCATTTATTACTTCAATAATAAATACTTTAAACCTACAATTACTACTAACTAACATCTAAAATTCGACACATATCACGGAACCATAACAAGTCAAGGGACATAACACATTCTTATCCTTAATGTAACCATTTCTCTCAAATTTTCCGCAAGCCATCCTAACCTATAAAAAAAAGAGTGAAACTCCTTAGACATATCTTGTAGAGAACATCTACTACTATTAATATGACCCAACATGAGTCTATCCTTTGGAAATGATCAAAGTATGGGGGCTCAAAGTATTCAATGAGTTAATATCGACTTAAAATTAACAAAGTTCTCCTGCATACTAGTCGATGTTTTTTTCTCCTAGTTGTTTCATTGTTTTTTTTTTTTTTGCTTGGTTAGTTGACTGATTTATTATTATAGGTGAATTAGTTGATTATCATGTCATTTTCATGGGTAAAATTTTTTAATATGTGAAAATTGATTATAGCTAGTTAGCTAATTAGATAATCAACTTGCATCTAGTATTTTTCATACTAATTTAAGTATTTGTTTTTGTTGTATTCTGGTTTAACACATGTTGTTGTTTTGCCTCCTGATGGTTTATTATGTTTCTTTAATCAAGCTAATTAATGACATGAACAACAATTGAATTGTTACCATGAGTATGTATACGTTTTAAATTACACTTCTATCTTTTGTTTTAATCTCATCCCTTGACTTTGCCTAATTCTTAGGAAGAGTTTGATTTCATTAACACATAGTTTCCCACTTTCCACCTTTAAGACAAGGTGAAAGTGTTAGTGGGGGTATTGATGAACCACTAGTCAGATTCACTTATGCTAGATGTGGGAAGGTCAAGGTTGGGGGAGATGGTGTAGCTGGGGCTACTAGTGCTGGCTTGGTTGTGACTTAGCCAATGATCGAGTCTATTATTATTACTTGCGGTTATTATTACTATTACTTAACCGAGTATTTTGCATGTTAGGGGAGGGGTATTATTGAATCTGTTAGTTTGTTATGCCTTGTTGGCAATCAAGTGGGTGGGGAGGGGCAATTTTGTTAGGATTGATTGGGGACTAAAGAGGAACTAGGTCCTCGAACGCCTGGCTTGTATCCACCATTATCTCTGATTTCTCTATACATATCATCCTTTCCCACCATTTGTGTTGTTACAATTGCTACGATTGTTGATTCTGTTATGTTCTTATCACTTCAACGATGGAGAAATACTTTGAGAAACTAATAACATTGAGCAGGATTCTTCATCACCCTCTGTTAGGCAATATAAGTCGCATTAGTTTTTTAAATATGTTTGAAAATATCAGACATATTACTGGAACTCTTAGTAGTTAAATGCTTCATTTCCCATTATACTATTCTATTTTCTCTTTTTATTAAGTCTATAAATTATAATTTAGGGGTCAAGTTTTCAAAGTATATTTATTAGAAGGTATATTAGTCATATTAAGCATCTTATTTTTTAAATTTTATTATATGCTAATATGTGTAGCTTGGTTTTCAAGCCTAGAACAGTTCCTAACTAACGAGCTTGTCTCTCTCTCTCTGTCTCTCTCAGGTTATGACATTATGATTTTGAATGATAAATTCAGAGTTCTTTGGGGCTGAAATCTCTCTTCATTGGTGGTCCCCCCTTTCTTTGAATTTTTTGTCATCTATCCCTAAGTCCACCTAATGAAATGAGCCAATCACCCTTATTGTTCTTGTGTGTTTATATGTGAAAACAATTGTTTTTGATATGGGATTTCATGGTAATTGCATATAGTTGTGTAATTTAAGAGTAAGCAATGAGAAACCACCCATTAAATGAAAATAATCTTGATATGTTATATCTTTTAAGATATTATAGAATAAAAACCATATATAATTTGTCATGAGAAAAATATATTTCAATCATAAAACAATTTATATTATTGAAAATGTATGGATGACAGAGATTATTGCATTATCTAGTTGAAGTTTGAGTAAGTATATAAGCAACTAAGTAGAAACAATTTATCAGTATGACCATTAATGATGTGTAATGACTAATGACATGGTGTGGCTAGGATGAAAAATGTCTGGATATATGTAATACTTCCTCCATTTCACAATAGATTACCTATAATTATTATTCTTATTTTTGTTTCATAATATAAACCATATTCCAAGTTCCAATACACATCTATTGTTATATTTTTTAATTTACCCTTTCCAGTATCCCATAACAATTAAATTGTTCAACTTCTAATGTGGCCATTTTAGTCCCTAAACTTGAATATTTCTTAATGTGTAATAAAAAAAACTATAGACCCTTGGGAGTAGTGTGAATGCTATAGTAATTATATAGAAGAGAGAAAGAGGTGAATTTAAATTGTAACCTCTTGTAGTATTTATCCCCTTCCTCTCAAATCCATAAGTTGACCCCATTTATGTCACTGATTAGTAGGATAACTGATATTGCTAGGACATTAGGATTTGAAAGTTGTATACATGATTTTGTGGCTTATTAGGGCTATTTGGCAACTGATGGACCTCTGTGCCCTTTACAATATCAAGGGGTGGAAATAATTCAGTGTTGGTTGTCATGTGCTAAGTGCTAAGTTCCATTTTGGCAGTTAAATTGTAGCATGTGTCTATTTGCATCTCATTTGGTTGCATTCTAGGTTTCAGGCCCTGGAATAAATCATTATCATGACACGATGGTTGGGGGAAATTAGGTGAAATGCCCCAAAATTTTCTAATTTCAAAATTATATTTAAATAAGATTTTGTTATGAAAATTAATTAAATAAATTATTTTTATTAAAGTAAAATAAAATTTATTTGGGAAAATCAAGAGAAATCTTATGAATATTTTAATTAGGGTGAAATTTGAGTATTTTAGCTAATTAAGGATTTTATTTTGGAAATTAATAAAATAAATTACTTCTTTTAAATAAAGAAGGATAAAATAGTTTCAAATTAATATTAATTTTATATATAATTTAATTGAAGAAAATTAGGGTGTTTTGCTAAGTAAAATAGAATTTATAGAAAATATTTTAAAAATCCTAATTTAGCCTAAAAGGGGTTTAAATATTATTTTATTTAAATATTATTACTTTTAAATATCCTAAATATTTTAGTAAATTTAAATACCCAAAATAATTATTTTTCTCTTTTTCCTTTTCTTTCTTCCTTTTTCTTTCTTTTTCTTTCTTCTTCTTTTCTTTTTCTTTTTCTTTTCCCCCGACTTGGGCCAGCCCAGCGGCCCAAGCCCGTCTTCTTCTTTTTTTCCTATCTCGCGGCCCAAGTCACTCGTCTGTTGGTCCTTCAGCGCCGCCGCCCCGAAGCGCCGCGCTTTGTTCCTATTTCCGTCAAAACGCATCGTTCCATTTAAATGAAAAAGTAACCGGCGCTGACCAGCCCGGTTCTCCCCCTTTTCTTTTCTTTCCCTGCTGGCCAGTTCGCCCCCCTCCTTCCTTCTTCCTCCTTTCTCCTTCGTCGACGCAGCCTGTAGCTTCCACCCCTGAAAATGGCGGCGCCGGCTACGAGGACTCTGACAGGCCGATTCACCCCTATTTTTCTTCCTCTTGACCCGCACGTGAGCTTGGCGTGATTGATTATCCTCAACTCTCACTCGTTCCCTCTCTATTGCTTCTCGAAGCTTCGACCCCGACCAAAATGATCGACGGCCGATTTCTGCCACCGGCCACGCAAACCCTAGCATCCAATAATATCTTGCCGACCTCCAAAACCCTATTAAACCATCTAAACTCTATAAATAGCTTAGTTGTGGACGTTTTTGAAGCTCCTTCTTTCTCGAAACCCTAAGTGAAAACTGCCTGCCACCGCCCCTTTAGACACCTCATTCTCTGTCGTTCGCTAATCTTGGCGCCTCTTCTCCATCTTAATCTCTTCCCTGCAACACCCTCTAATTAACTAAATCATCTACGACCTTCAATTCACCTTGTACAAGCCTCCATAATCGTGCAAAGTTGGCTAGTCGTCTCGCCAGAATTTTTACCCCGAAACCTTAAACCACCGTCTTCCGCCACATACGCCGCTTCTGCCACCCTATAAACCACCCAATATCTCCTACTAAGTCTCCTCCACCGAACCATAAGCTTATTTTATTTTTCTCCTTTCCCCTTCCCTATTTTTCTTCATTTTTACCTCTCTTAGATCCATTTTCCGGCCACCTCCGGGAACCACCGCCGGTGCAACCCATACCCTCCAATTCAAGGTGAAACCCTAGACCTTTTAAACACTTACTTTCAATTTATTGATAATTATTATGATTTATCCTAATTTTTAATGTTAATTCGATTCTAATTATTATTATTATAATAATTATTATTATTGTTATCAACTGTAATCTAATGGTTAAATCTTCTTTACAGGTTTGGGGGTATTCTTGAGTTAGAAAAACTATTATTCTCGAATTTTAGTTATTTAATAGAATTATTACATGTTTAATATTATTATTAATAATATAATTAATATTAATATTATTAGTGTAATTAATTATTTAATATTGTAATTATTTAAGGAGGCATAAAAACCTAAAATTTTAATTAAGCCTCGCAAATTTTTCCTTTTATTACTGTTATTAGCATTTTTAACATTTTTACTAATATATTATCATTTTAGCACTATTTCCTTTTATATTATAAGTATATATATATTATTACTACTATTATTACCATTTTTAATATTATTAGTATAAAATGGGGTGATTGTGAAAGCTAGTTTTAATTTTAAGATTTATATTATCATTAATATTAATATTCTACTAATAAGAGTATTATTAATAATATTTTACTTTTATTATTATTATTATTATTATTATTATTATTATTAAATTTGGTTATTTAATTTACCAATAATATTTTTAAAATTATTTTGGTAAAGGGTCCGAAGCCCTTATTTCACTTTGTTTTTGAGTAATGCCTTATTATTATTATTGTTATTATTTCTATTATTCTAGTTAATATTAATATTGATATTATTTTTGGTATTTTATTATTATTATTTTATCAAAAGCCTAGTCTTATATTAAGTTAGTGTTTAATATTATTTTTGATAGGAGGGAGTCTAATTTTAGCTTTTCTCTCATAATAGGTGAAACTAGTCAAAGCCCTAAGGAGGCGTAGGAGCGTCCTCCAAGACCGGTGTCTTTTTAGGTAAGGGGTGCTACGGCCTTTTGTGTGCTTATATGCATTATGTGATTTGTATGTTATGTATTCTATGTTTGTCATTATTAATTATTTCGTATGTGGTATGACATGGAGTTGAAGTATGTTTTGTATGGCATGTGTACTATGTGTATGTGACAATATGTGTTGTGACCCTGTAAGACATGCATGAGAGGATGTCGATGTGGTTTGTGTGGGAGAAAGGATGAAAAAGGATGATGGGGAAAGAAGTTGACTAAGGGAAGTGGGTTGACCTAATTTTATGGTTTTATAAAGAATAATCTAATGTATGGTTTTATGTGGAGAATATAATTTATGGTTCTCTGCGGAGAATATAATATATGTTTTATTTAGGAGAATCTAATTTATGATGTTATATGGGAGAATCAAATTTATGGTGTGTTTGGGAGAATCTAAATTATTATGTTAATTGGGAGAATCTAATTTATGATGTTATATGGGAGGATCGAATTTATGGTTTGTTGGGAGAATTTAATTTATGATGTTATTTGGGATAAATTAATTTATGATTTGATTAGGAGAATCTAATTTATGATTTGTTTGGGGGAATCTAATTTATGATTTTGCTTGGGAGATTCTAATTTATGATTTTATGTGGGAGAATATAACTTATGGTCTTATATGGGAAAATCTAATTTGCGGTTATGAATGAGAGAATCTAATCAATGGTAAGGTAAGGATGAATCTTCAATTTTATGTGATTTGAATCTAGGGTTTGGTAAGGATTAATATTTGGTTGGTATGGATTGACTTTAGGGTTTGGTATGGACAAATCTTTGGGTTTTATATGGTTTGAATTTAGGTTTAGTATGGGTGAATCTTTGGTTTTGTGTGGATTGAATTTAGGGTTTTGTATGACGGAATCATGGTTTGTATGGTGGTATTTATAGTTGTATGGTGGTATTAGGGTTTACATGGTGGCATTGATGGTTGCATGGTGGTATTAGGGTTTGCATGATTGAATTTAGGGTTTCACGTGAAATTTTAGGGTTTGCATGAAAAAGGTTTGAAGGTTTGCATGGGGAGATTAATGTCTGCATGGGTATGAAATTTACGTATGAAAAGTTAATTTGGGATGTAAGGAAAGTAATGTAAGCGTTGTTTGGGTAGTTAAACACTTTGGATGGAAAATAATATGTGGAACATTATTTGGGTACGTAGGAGATGAAGCTAGGGTTTGGAGTGGCTAATTGTGAATTGTCATGGTTAATTAAGGTTTGGAATGGCTAATTATGGTTGTTATGATTAAATGAGGTTTGGAGTGGTTAATTCTGGTTTTTGGTGGTTGATTAGGGTTTGGTGTGGCTACTTAAGGTTTTTGTTGTATCATGTGTTTTAATGATTAAGGTGTAATTATGAGAATGGAATCGATGATTTGTGATATGTGGAGTGTTAAAATGATTTAGGTGATGTGAGGTGGAGTAAGAGGGGATGTTAAGGCCTAAATTAGGGTTTCAGAATAAAACCCTAGAGTGAAATGTGAAGTAGAATTGGAGGATAAGTGTAAAGGGAGCGATTCATGCATGTTTAGGGTTTGGTGGTAGCACATGTGTAATTGGTGAATAAAGTATAATGATGAATATGGAATTTATGATTTATGATTCATGTATATCCATGGTGAAAGCCTTTGAATAAGATATTTAAGACACTAATCATTTAAAGTGGAAGATTATTGAGCCAGGTCCAGCCGATCCACTGGTTAGGAATAGTGGTTAGGGTTATTACCCTATGTGCGACCGATCCACCGGTATTAATAGTGATGAGGACTTTGTCCCGCAAGTGTCCGGCCCACCGGCAATAATAGTGGGGTGACTCAAGCTCAATAAACACAAACCAGAGTTTGCTAAAGATGCTTAAAAGGTACTAATTACTTATAGTGAAACACCATGTGAGCAGGAACCAACCGATCCACCAGTAAGGAATAGTGGTGTGGACTTTGTCCCGCAAGTGACCGGCCCACCGGCAATAATAGTGGGGTGTTCATGTACTTACATGAATTTGATAAAAGGCATGGTGTATATCGACTTTTGATAAAAGATTAATTAAGTAATTAATCCGGATTATATGGGCCTTTGTACTTTTACCTGAATTGTTCATATGCCTTTATGTTGTTATGTTGGATTACGCCCTTTTATTATTCTGTATGGATTATCCGCTTATGTGTTGGCCTTAGTGCTCGGTTACCTTACTCAGTACGTAGCGTACTGATCACCCTTTTCATGGGTGTTGCTCATTCCCACGAGTAGTATGCCCTTGTGACTTTGTGCAGGTGGGCGAGACATCAGTCGGGGGTTGTGTGTTGATCTTGGTTGGCTCAAAGTTCGAGAGAGTTGTGGTCGTATTTTAGTCTTTATGCAATTTTTTTTCCTGCTATTATTTCTTTGTAGTGGAGTATTTATCCTCTTTGATTTTGCACTCTGATTTCTATTTTATTACGTTTATAAACGTTTATGCGTACTCTGATTTTAAGGTATGATCTTTCGAGTTCTTTTATGAACTGTTGATTTGAATTAATGTAAATATTTTCTTAGCCTTAGTACTTGGTACTGGAACGGTCGGAGAGAACCGGTCTGGTACTAAGTGTGGCGGTAACATTCCCAAAATTCACAGGTTTTAAGTATTTCTATTTTAATTGCTTCAGCTTTTCAAAAAAAATTAGTGAATTTCGGGGTGTTACATTAGGACTCCTGCACAGGATGCTCATGAGTTTTGACTTTAAGATTAAAAGAACAAGTGTGGACTTTTATGGCTTGTTTTGTGTGGGGTGAATTAATTAATTCACCTCCCTTCACCTTGTTTGCATACAAAAATGAAAAGTCTACCTATGTTAATGATGGTTTAATTTTTCTCCCTTATTCACCCCAATTTCACTTATTTGTATTAACCTCCAATTCGAGGGTAATGGAGGTGAAGAAGAAAAAATAAATAAAAGTTTGCCTAATTTGGCAAAAAAAATACCCTAACCCAAATATGTGTTATAGAAGCGACAACCCAAAATGACTTGTAGTTTAGCTTAGAGAAGGACGTGATGGTAAAAATTTAGACATAGATAATACTTATATTTTGCCCAATTTAATTTTTTTTAATTATGTATTTCTACAACAAATTAAGGTAATTAATTAAGTTTGTTTAAACTTCTTAATTGTAGGTTATAGATCACATTTAGCTCATTCATTAATTACCTCTAAACTCCTTTAATTTTGATTTTTCTACTTTGTTTTCCCCATAAATTGTGTCTTCCAAATATAGAGTATGCAAAAATATGTATTTCCCTTTACATTTTATTTTCTGAATCATTATGTAATATATTTATATTAATATATTTTTTTTGAATAGCATGGCGTTATTTGAGAAATGATGTCAAATTAACTATACACAAAGTGACCAATTTAGGATTTGAAAATGATTTAGCATTTTTTTCCTTGTCAAATTATCATTATCGTTTATATCTTTTGATATTAATTGAACCAATAACTTTCTTTTATTGAGGTTATTCAATATTTGTTTCTTAAGAAAAACATTGTAATTAATTAGAAACTAAAAGGGGATCATAATAATTTTTAGAATTATCAAATAAAATAGAGGCTAACGAGGGGGACTTTTATAATGGTTCAATTAGGTAAAGATTACTTGGGAAATATTTATAATTGCCCCATTATTTATTGACCAATAAACGGATTCTTGTTAATTACACTTTTAAATTATATCAAATATAGGGATGTTTTATATTGCCCCATTTATTAGAATCAAATAGGGTAAATCTTAGTTGCTATATTAAATCATGTATGTTAGGGTGAGTTTTGGGGCTATATATGAGTCGAGCTTAGTCAAATATCATTGAACTCGGATTCAACTTATTTAACTAAATGAACGAGTCGAACTAAGCTTTTAACAAGTTAAGTTCATGAGCCAAAGCCATAAAATGAACTTAGTCTCACTTTTTTTAGGTCGAGCTCAGCTTATTTAATAAATGAGCCCAAAAATAAAGCTTAGACTTATCTCATTTAACTAAATGAACAAGTAAAACCAAGCTTTTAATGAGTCGAGCTAAATATTTAGCCTAAAATTTCCCTGTTTTATTATATATCTTGTAGTGAATAACCCCCAAACACTACTAACCTACCAAGGAAAAAGGATAAAGAGAAATGGAGGGTTGCTTGGGTTGTTTCTATCTTCAGCGAAAATGGAAAGAGAAAATAGAGGTGCAGGACATAAGGAGCAGCAGCTAGCAAGACGCAACTCTGCGGAGAAAAGAAAGAAGAAGGTGGAAGCTTAAAGTAAGAAAAATGCGCGCATGAGAGGGGAAGAACGTGAAGTGATTTAGGAGTCTATGGCATGTAGTAACCACTACGAAAAGAAAGAGGAAAAACAAGCTGTAAGGTTGCGTTTTCAAGCAGCAAAAGCGCAAGCAAGGACATAAAAAAGGGGGCAGAGTGGGGTCAAAGCATGGCAATTGGTGCAAAAAGGAGGATAGAAGTGAGGTTTTGATCGAGATTTTTTTGGTTGAAATGGCAAGAAAAAGATAGGAGGATAAATGGGCTGCAAGACACGATCACAGCAGTAGCATGTGCAGCTAGGTGGAAAGAAAATGGAGTCTAACTCATGGCAAATTGCTGCATGCATGAGAGGACGAATGTGGAGGTACTGCATGTTAGGGAAAAAATCTACCTTTAGCAAGTGTACAATAAATATCTCAATTAAATGAACAATAATTTTATTGGTCAACTATACACTTATAAAAAAATTAAAAGTAGAGTGTAAGGATAGAAAAAATAAAAATTCATAGTAGGAAAGACTTCGAAAATTTTAGCGAGTATGATTGCTAATATTATACAAACATTTAAGAGAGGACATTTTATACCCTCGATCATTTTAGTTAGAACACTCAATCATCATTAGTTATCTGACTGATACTTATTTCTATTTATATTTAAAAAAATATATAAGTTACAACTTGATGATTGAATATGTGAATTGATAATGTACTGATGGGTATCAAGTTTTTTATATTAAAAAATTTTCTAATCACTCTCTAATATTCTTTTTTCGTTCACATCTCCTTCCTTAGTCTCAGCCACTAAATCATTCTTGCCGACTAATCCTATTAGTCGGTCTTTGGTGGTTATCCCTTGATGACACTCCTAGCTAATGCCATTTTGCCCACGACCCTAATTGACGCCATTTAGCCGATGAGCTTTTTCGGACCGACAGCCTTTTGGTGGCTGACGGCCTTTGTGCTCCTATTGAGGAACTCCAACATTGCAGGAGGTCAGAGGGAAGGAGATATGGAAAGAAAAAGGTCGAAAGAGGCATCATGGGTCACGAACAGCTGGGCAGAAAAATCAGCTGCTGAAGCCAAGATTTTTTAGCAGCAGCAGCAATAGATTTCGAGCAACAAAACTCAAGGAAAAAAAGTGGGAAGGGTGGGAAGGGTCGGTTAATGGTGCATTAATAAAGTATGATATAAAGTATGATATGAGAATGGTGCATTACTAAAGTATGATATGAGAATAATTCATCGAAGTAGAAAAGAAGGAAAAAGAAGCTTGAAGTCACGAAAATATCAGCAAAGACAAGAATGTTGAGACCAAACTTTCAAAAAAAATTGTTTGGAAAAGGGGAGGGGGTTGCATGCGTAAGGTCTTGTGCATGGGGTCTAAGATCTGATTTTTTAACGCTCCTCCGCTGCCAACTGACGTGAGTAGGTTGTTGCTTGATCAACTATGAAAGAAAACAAGAAGGTAATGAGTGTGTAATAGGGTTGGTAAGTTTTGGATAAAAACTTGGATTATGGTTAGGATATAGCCAAGTAACAAACTAGCTCAACAATCTCTTTGTCCTGTATGTAAGAGTCACATGCCAATAAGGAAAGGAGTAAAGTAGGTATTTTACTATTTTTAGGATAAGTAAATATGTATAAATGGTATAAAATGAGGATTTATAAGGAAAAATACCAAATGAATGCCAAAACTTCCATGAATTTATTAAGGGGTGTGGAATAATTTTAGGAACCCAAGTATATAAAATATTAGGTATCAAAGTAGATTTGACGCTCTATAGATAGAAAACGAGTAAAAATTAATAAGTAGCGGAAACTAATTTTTCTACCAATGCATAAAATACACAATAAAAGGTTCAAATGATCACAGATGGATGTGTAATAAATTTAGAAAACTAAATCTATAAAAATATTTGATCCCAGCATTCGTTTAATGGTGAAAAAATTAAAGCAGCTAAAATTACCAAAATTGTCTGATCACATAATTAACAGGAATTGTTGTGATTTAACAATTTGGATATTATGGAAAAATGATGAATAAAGAAAAGGTGTGTGTGGGATAAGAATAGTTTTAGAAATGCATACAAATATTAGATTATGATTAAATATGTAAAAATGACACCATCAAAACAACTGTAGAAAATGCCAATTTTCTTAACAACCTGTTTAGAAGGAGGTTAAATGAGGTTAAGTTAATAAAGGTTAAATGATATAAATTAACCTAGGTTAGGTGAATCACAATGAATGTTAAAAAAATTATTTGGATGATTATTAGGTTAACCTAGGTAGATATGTCTAACCTTATTTAGATTAAGGTTAAGTTAGGTGAATATGGTTAGATGAGACAAAATATCTTTCAAAGTTTAACCTTAACCTTCATGAACCTCGGATTTAGAAGTTAATAATTTTGGGGTAAATCAAGGTTAAATGATGTTAATATTTGACCTAATATTTAAAAAAAAGGACAAACGAGGTTAACATAAAATTTAATGATCATTAACCTCCATTAACTTTTATTAACCTCCATCTAAACAGCATAGAAAGAATAAAATGAGCAACACAACTCAGTCTAGACATTCCAAACACTTACTGCTCTAAATTAGCATTCATAACAAAGCTATTTCTATCTAATTGGTCCCCCCCTATATTCTTGTCTAGCTCGCCATCTCTCTCACTCTTCTCACGTTCCCTACCTTGGGTCTCCATAGAAACGGTCGTCTCACTTGGGTTCTTCACCAACTCGTCATTTGACATGGCTACAATCCTTTGTAACCAAGCTTCCACTAAACCAAGCTCTGATACCACGTGTCACGGGGTAAATTCTTTCACCTCAATCTTTCCCGTGCGGCACTTAGAAGCACAACAACTTTTGTGCTCACTAAGTCAAAATTTCCTACACTAAGGCTATTACCAAGCCTTTAAGGATGAATAAGAACACTTAGAGATCTTTAGGAGACTTAGAGAGAGTGTGAGAGAGATTGTGTATAAGAAGAGAATACTTTTATTGATGAGAGATGAGAGAGCTAACAACTTGAGAGGTGGTGGGAGTAAATGGGGTGGTCCTCTATTTATAGTGGAGATCCCCTCCCTTTTCTCCCTTAGGTGAAAAGTTCTAGATCTTCCATAACCTTTTAGATAATTCTAGAAACCCTTCTAGATTACAAGAGACTTTAGAAGACTCTTCGAAATCCCTTTATGATCATTTTAGCCTTTGGGATTCTAGAAAGTTCCATACCATTCTAGGAGGTCTCTAGATATTTATGTAAGGTTCCATATATTTTCACACAATTCTACTAAAGTCTACACAGCTCTAGAATATTCTAGAACCTTCCAGAAAAAATGTGAAAAATAAATGAGCAAGCTGTGACAGGTCCCCCTATATTCCTGCCTAGCTCGCCATCTCTCTCTCTCTCTTCCATGCTTCAGTTAGCTTTTTTGTTGACCAATTCAGTGTAGGAGTTTTTGGTTTATTGGATGGATGGTTTTGTTGTATTCCCTGCTTCCCTAAGATTATATATTAATATTATTTATCTAAGCTGATTGATATCGCAACTAACGACATAATGCCAGATTAAATTTATATCAATTCTAGTTATGACATGCCTCTCAAATGTGGCAGTCACTTCTGATTTTGTACCTTTCAGCTTGCAACTAGTTTGTCATACGCCAAAGAAGTCCTGATAATGTGTGATTACCGTTGGTTTGTGGAAGGCCCGATAATTAAACTTGATTTAGTTCCCTCAAATGTAACCATGCTAGTATCAAGCTCTTTAAGGTTTCTTTTTGTTGTTTTCACACCTTAATTGATTTAGTGTCTCTAGTATGTTATTTTGATTTCATTTTTTTCCTTTATCTTTTTGGATACAGATTATTAGAATGCATGGCAAGTGAAATTGAGGTTAATTAATTAACTAAAGGTTGAGTTGATTCGAGTGGATAGCCAAGCAACAAATTTATGTTGGCTTTAGTACCTGAGTCAGATAAATAATCTTTGTTGGCCTATGAGGTTGTGATAGTACATTTGAAGTTGTGTGGTCCAATTGTCTTGTCTTATCTTGCTTTAGGATTGAGAAGAGAAGATAGAGAGGAGATGCATGGGAATGGATGAAAGAGTGCACAAGCTGTAAGCAATCGATGGATTGCATTGAATAGAATGAGTAGGTAGGGATAGTTCCTGAATTGTCATGAATACCATTGCCAGTAGCATGCTCTTATATGATATACACTATACATACAACTAAGTAAAGCTGATAATGAGCTCAAGGTCAGCTTGAGTTCAAAATGAATCAAACGCCCATGGCTTGAGCTTGAGTCAATGTGTTAAACTTTTTAAAAAAATTAACGAACTAAATCAACTCGTTTATCAAATTTTGATTCATGACTCGGCTTGTTTATCAAGTTAATTAATACAAACCTAACCTATAAGTGAACAAACTAAGTTTAAAAACGAGTTGAACCAAACTCAAGGCAAATTTGAGCTAGCTCACAAATAAACAAGCCAAACTTTTTTTTGTTCAAGTTCGATTTATTTAATAAATGAGCTTAAATTTAAGGGTCATATTTGATTTATTTTTCTAAATAAAAAAGTCGAGCCAAGGCAACTCGAAAGTAGGCTTAATTTGTCAATAGCCCTATAACATGGCTCGTAAATTATGAGGACAGAATATATAGTAGATAGAAATTATAGGACAGAGGATCGACAAGCTTAATAGGTAAATTTTACTCCCTCTATATATATATACAAAAAATAAGTCATTCTATCATTATATTTTTGTATCAAAAATAAATTAATTTAAAAAAAATCTTACTTTCTTATTTTTATTCGCACTTTTTTAATTATATATACATTAAATATTTTGTTATTTTTTTAATAAAAAAATAATAATAATTTTAAGCCTACTTTTAGTACTTTCTTTTAAAAAAATATATTTAAAATATTAGAATAATTTTTTTAAGAACAAAATAGGCATACAGGTTGTAGTGTTTGCTTAGCAGGTAGGATAGATGGTCGTTAGTGTAGGATGTTGAAAGAGCATGCATGATGAGGCATATATAAGGATGGTAATGGGTCAAGTTTGGGTTAGGTCAAGCTAAACCCAAACTCAAACCCATTTATATTATCTAGATCTGGACCTGATCCAGACTTATCGGGTTTTAAAAGTTCAGACCCAGACCTACCTAGCCAATGTGTAAACAAATCTTCAATGGGTTCGACTATGTTTGAATTTTTTGTAATAATCTATGTAAATATTAATACATTTATGTTTTATATAACTTCGTATGTATTTTTGTCAAAAAATCTTCGAGTAAAAATATAAATATTTTTAAATAGTTAATTTAACTTTTAAATGATGTTTTAATGCTTTTGGAATAAAATATTATAAATAATGTTTATAAAATAAATACATAGAAATAAAATTAAATAAATAAGTAAGGATCTCAAATATAATTTTGACAAATATAACATAATATTAGTATATATATATATATATATATATATATATATATATATATATATATATATATATATATTAATATACATACATATTAAATGGGTGTGGATCAAATCTGGATCTAAATCTACTAGATTCAAATCCAAAATTATTCAGATATATATGGACCCCAACCTAGTGGCGGAGCTAGCTAGGATTCTAGCTCTATGGTGTCCTATGTATGATGACGATGATGTAAAGTTTATTTAAATACCACAATATTTGGCCTATACCTATTTATATATTACGGATCTTAAATAATTGTATTTGTGTAGTATGTGTTTTAAT
Source organism: Tamarix chinensis (assembly GCA_030549775.1). Lineage (NCBI taxonomy): Eukaryota > Viridiplantae > Streptophyta > Magnoliopsida > Caryophyllales > Tamaricaceae > Tamarix > Tamarix chinensis. The sequence goes on along the minus strand of CM060172.1, from coordinate 58,908,883 downwards.
TTGTATTTTATTTTTTTAATTTTAGATGATTAAAATGTTACTTTTTTAATATTTAATTTTTTTGAATTGGAATAATAGAATATTTTTTTTAATTTGTAAAAAAATTCTAATAATTTAAAAAAAGAAATAACATTAAAATATTAACAAATCTATAAAATCATATTATAATTAATAATATTAAATCCTATGTTATTAAAACCTCACAAAAATATCATTCACTCTTCCATTTAATCTAGAAAATTTCATAACTTATTTTTGATAAAATTATAAACAAAAAAGTTAAGACATGTATTCATAGATTAATCGATACTAAAGCAATTTACCAAATAATAAGAAGAACTAATAATATAAGATCTTTCAAATACTTAGATTTACTAATTAATATATATTATAATGATATGTTTGAGTATAATTTTACTAATAGATGCAATAAAAACAAACTAGTAACCACAAAAGGAGGAGTAGCTAGAGAGAGAGAGAGAGAGAGAGAGAGAGGAGCCTAAGTCTGTTTACCGGCAGCCATGCATGCAACCATGCATCGGAACCACAGAAACCTACCACATGAAACATTGTACCACCACAAAACCCAGTTTTTCCCTATCCAATCCAACGGCTCAGTTAATAATCATTGGAGGAAGGGTAACCGTGACAGCCCCCTGGGTCGTATCCTACAAATTATGTCTCTATTTTTGTGGACAATATAAGAAGGGGAATAGCCAATAAGGAAGTCCAAGAGCTGTTTGAGGAGGCTGGAAGAGTTGCGGATGTGTTCATTAGCTGGAAGGTAAGGAAACTACCCACCCTTCACTTTGGCTTTGTACGTTACAAAACAGTTGGTGAAGCGAGGGAGGTGGTGAGAAGATTCGACAGCATCCTTCTGCATGGGATAAAATTGCACGTTAAATTGGCAAGATTTGGGAAGGGTGGTAATTCGAAGGCTGGGAGCCATGAGGGAAGGAAGACAAACAGTGGGGGAACATGGCAATGGAAACCAGCGATTAGAGATAGCAAATCCTATGCAGTAGTCATCGCAGGAGGGGAAGTTGAGGAAAGGAAGACGCTGGTGGAGATGGACGGAGTGGAGGATAGAAGGGTGATTACTCTACAAGTGCACGAACAGGAGGTGGAGTGGCTTGAGAAAAGTATTGTTGTGGAGTCCTCGCAACCAAGACACCTTGATATCGTCATCCCTAGTGTGTTGGCTACATGGAGATCGGTGTGCAAGGTCAGAGATCTGGGGAGATATAAATTTCTCCTGACCTTCGAAACAACAAAAGAGTTCCTGCAAGCCATGGATAAAGAGAGTATGTTGTTTGAAGAGTTCCAGACGGTGAGGAAATGGAGACTGGAGGACCACTGTAGGGTTCGAAGGACTTGGGTCGAAATTAGGGGACTGCTGGTGGTTGCATGGAAGGAAGAGGTCTTAAGGAGAATATCTCACCCGTGGGGAAGGTGGGTGTGTTGGGAAGAAGATAGGGATTTTAGGAACTCGATGGAGGCCACAAGAGTGTTGGTTGACACGGCACAGCTAGAGGAGATACAGGAGAAGGTGATCTTGAGAATAGAGGGGAAGGAAGTGCTGGTGGCTGCGGCTGAGATTAGTCGGTGCTAGAAACCATGGCAGCAGTGTAAGGCGGATAAGATGGTGGTCCGGCTAGCGGAGTCATTGACCGGGGAGGAGGAGGGGTGTTTTGGAAGTGGTGCAGGAATCAAGAGAAGATTTGGGGAAGGCCAAGAGTCGAGTAGGGGAAGCATGCAGACACAGTTCTCAAATATAGAAGTGACAGAGGCAGGAGAAGGTTTAGCAGAGGCGGTGCAGACCGTTATAGGAGCTGCAGGGTATTGGGGAGAGGAATAGCTGGTGCAAGACATGTGTCGAATGGAAGGAGAGGTGAGAATTGGGAATTGGACTGGCGAGCTGGAGTTGGCAACACACGATCGGACGGGGGGAGTTCAATCGGCAAAATGCAGTGACAGCACACCCAATACTATCACAACACGTGTTAGCCATGATTTAGAGGGTGAGAGGAGACTTGTGACACAGAAAATTTTGAGGGAGGCGTGGGGATCGGGAAGTGGAGGAACTGCGAGTGAGGATGAGGGGGAGAGTGGATCTCACGGCAACTTGGATGAGCCGCCTCTGGGGTTTGAAGATGTTGCTGGGCCATATTCACGGGGAGATAGGAGAGAAATTTTGGGCTCAAGTGGTCGAAGGGTGAATGGGAATTTAGTGAAGGATGGGGAGGAGATGGAGGCCAAAGCTACGTGGGAAATGGGTAAGGTATTAGGGTTAAAAGAAAACAAGGAATTAGAGTGTGTTGAGAAGTTGGTTGGGATAAGAAGAAGTCAAAGGATTGCTAGGAAAAAGTAAGAGAAGGGTGTTTAGTAGGCTTGGGTGTGTGATTGCGGTGTTTAGATTGATGATTTTTATCAGTTGGAATGTGAGGGGTATTGGTGCCCTAGGAAAATTTTCTAGTCTACAAAGAATGATTTCGAAGGAAAAGCCGTGGATTTGTGGTTTTGTTGATACTAAACACAGGAGGGTGTTGGACTCATGGAAGAACAAGGTATGGAGAAGTGGGTTGATTGATTGGATGGATTCACCGGCACAAGGTAGGAGTGGGGGTTGATTATTGGATGGGATACGCAGTGATTCACGTTGCAAGGGTCGAAGGCTGGAAGTAGGTGGATTTTGATTGAAGGTCGGCTTGCCCCCCTTTCAGTAGAGTGTGCTGTGTTGATTGTTTATGGAACCTCAGAGTCGAGATCAAAGAAGGAGCTATGGGAAGAGTTATGGAGAACCTCCGCTCCTGTTAATGGGTGATTTTAATGAAGTTGGAAGACAAGGTAAAAGAAGCGGGGGATGGATGGACAGTGGAAGCGTATCCTCCTTTAATGATTCGATTGATAAGATGGGCCTCATCGAGTTTATTCCTGATAATATGAAGTTTTCTTGGCATAAGGCTGGGTCAGCTAGTCTTCTGGATCAGTTTTTTGTTACCCCTAGTTGGTTGTCGATGTTCTCGGATCTTGTTTGTATTGGGCTCGCGTGATCTTTATTGGACCACAACCCTATTCGGCTCAGTGTTAAAGTAGATAAGGATGGACCAAGGCCGTTTAGGACTTGGGATATGTGGTTTTCTCACCCACAGTTTCGTAGGTTTGTGGCTGAGTGTTGGGAAAAGCTTGGGGGAGTCTCTTGCCAGAATAGATTAAAGGAGATGAAGGTTTTGCTTAGAAGGTGGAATAAGGAAGTGTTTGGGGATATAGAGGCAAAGATTGCGCTTCTTGAATCTAAACTAGAGAAGATAGATGGCTCTGGTAATGTTGGTAGATCCGACGAGGTGGTGCTCGCTAGGGATGTAGCCCTGAAGACATAGCTGTGGAAATGGCATAAGAGGAAAGAAGCGTACCGGTTAAAGGTGTCCAGAGTGAGGGGTTTTAAAGACAGAGATCGAAACACCAAGTTGTTCCACACTATTGTGGTCATTAGAAAGAAGAAAGCTATCATCACCAAGCTAGTGGACCAGGGAAAGGAGGTTGTAGAGCCGGCAAAGATTAAGGAGGTAATTTCTTCTTTTTATAAGGATCTTTTTGCTAGACAGGATCTTTCGGACGTGTCTATTTTTTCCGATGGCTTCCATAAGATGTCAAAGAAGCAGAGTTTGGAGTTGGACAAAGAACCCACGGAGGAGGAGGTGCGGAAAGCAGTTTGGTCCTGTGTGCCCCTTAAAGCTCCAGGGTATGATGGGTATCATATGGGGTTCATTCGGAAGATGTGGGATGTAATAGGGGAGGAGTTCACAGAGTCTGTCCTTGATTTATTTTGATCCAAGAGGTTATCGCCTGCTCTTAATACCACTTTGATCACTCTCATCCCCAAAGTGGATAAGGCCGAAGAGGTTAGTCAATTCAGACCTATTAGCCTAGTTGGGTGTATCTACAAAGTGATATCAAAGATTCTGGCTTCTAAGTTGAAACAGGTGGTTGATGGGCTGGTGAGTGACTCTCAATCAGCTTTCATACAAGGAAGAAGCATTCTGGATGGTGCGCTAATTTCTAATGAGGTTGTGCAGTGGTGTAAAAAAAGGAAGGGGTCAAAAGGGGTGATGATAAAACTTGACTTCCAGAAGGCATATGATAGTATCAAATGGGATTTCGTGGATTTTATTCTGAGTATTATGGGAATCGGGGTTACTTTCAGAGAATGGATAAAGGAATGTATCTCAACAGCGAGCATCTCAATCCTTGTTAATGGTTCCCCATCCAAGCCTTTTAGGATTGGAAAGGGTCTTAGGCAAGGGGATCCTATCTCCCCTTTTTTGTTTGTGCTGACGGTCGAGGCTTTTAGCCAGCTGGTCAAAAGGAGTGTGGATAATGATTTAATCCAGGGTGTAGAAGTGGGGAGAGATAAGTGTGAGGTGACACATCTTCAGTTCGCAGATGACACTATGATTTTATGTGCTCCAAACCTGGATAATATTAGAAATTGGCGGAGGCTACTTGATTGCTTCTTTGTTCTGTCGGGGCTGAACGTGAATTTTTCTAAGTCCGAGCTCATACGTCTTGGTGTGGATGATCAGTTCCAAAAGGAGATAACAGAGATTATGAAATGTAAGATCAGCTATCTTCCTATTAGTTACCTGGGGTTGCCGTTGGGAGCGAATACATAGAAGACCCAAGTGTGGAAGCCTGTGGTGGAAAAGATTAAGCAGAGATTGGTTGGGTGGAAAGCGAAATTTCTTTCAAGGACAGGGAGGTTAGTTCTGATCAAAAGTGTCTTGAACAGTCTTCCGATGTACTATATGAGCATCTTCAGAATTCCAAGAGGGGTAGTGAAGGAAATCATTGGCATCCTGATGCACTGTCGTATGCACAACAAATTTAATAAATAAATCCTAATTCCCAAATACGTAGTATATGGCAAGAAGGAGTCGAACCCACAAGGAATGGTATATAATCAATAATTCCATAATCGATGTTAAAACCCCGGTTATGCAATAACATACAATTCTATCATCAATATCTAAACTATGGATAAATAATAAAACATTGTACTCACTAATTAATGAATAAGGATAGGAAGGTATTGATTATGGAATTAGGATATCAAATAATCATGGAGAAAAGAATGATTCCAAATGATTTAATGTTGACTTGTAGAAACTCATATTAATTCATTTCTTTGCTTTCTCTCAATTTTAATAAATTGAATAAGCTCTCAATTTATCACCTAACCAATTAATAACCTAGGTTAAGAACACTAGATTCAATTAATGGTAGCATTACGAATGGAAAGCAGTCAATTATGACCATAATCACATAAGCTCGGATCATGCAATCATACGAATTAATGGACAAGATTAATAATTAATCTTTTGCTACTATGGAAACGTTAATTAACAATTACGTATTAATTCTGTTATCCTAGCGTAGATTAAGATCTAAACTAGATAGGTGATCAGTCTAATTAGTTTAAATTCTTAATCAATGATGCGAGATCATTCAATTCCGTCCATCAATTCAATTAAATTCCATCTAGAATCATGAATTCAAAATCCAAAACTCTAATTCCGTCATCAAATCCTCCTACCTTATACTACCTACATAATTTTAATAACACACAATCAAATGCAATAATCTATAATTAACATCAATGCTTACAAATAAATTAACAATGAAACATCAAATGTGAGAAAAATAATAATGCAACAAAGAGAATTGATTTGCATTCAATCAAAAATCAAAACTTGCAATTAAAAGAGGAATGGAGAAGAACTTATCGAATTGAATTGCGGAGCGTTGATTGTTCAAATGAATACAATGGAGAGAAAGAGAATTGGAATTAGAAATTACATGTGGTATCTAGAGAGTATAGAGAGAAAGAGATAATCCCATTCTCGAACTCCCCCGAACCACCCTTTCGAATGTTCAAACTTTAGAAATATATCGGGGAAACGTTGCGCGAACGGTTACAGAATTTGAGAAAAACACGGTCCGTATTCAAAAACACGGGACCCCCGTGTTTTTCCTTGAACTCTCGGCCAAATGCTGACTTTTAAGTACTGAAATTTTGTGTGCTGATAGAAAAACACGGGCCGTGTTTAGGAAACACGGGCCGTGTTTAGGAAACACGGGGGGCCGTGTTTCTTTTTCCTTCATTATTTCTTCATGAAATTTCAACACAATCTTCCCTTTGATATATATTCTTCATTTATAGTATTTTCTTCCATTGATTCTATATCTCTTGATGTGTTCTTTGTTGCCTTTTCTCTTTCCATCGATTTCTCCTTTGAATTTCTTCATTTTTATCTTTTCCTGCAAATTCTATCCAAAAGAGAAAAACTCGAGAAAAGATTACATGTTATAAAAGTAATGAGGAATAAATGACATTTTTACTTAGCAAAATAACATATAAATCTCATCTATCACATCCAGAGGAGGTTTTTTGGAGCAGTAATGGAAACAGAAAGAGCTTACCTTTAGTAAGATGGAGTATCATTCAGCGACCTAAAGCACTAGGTGGATTGGGTGTGGGGGATCTTGTCATGAGGAATAATGCTTTGTTATTCAAATGGCGGTGGAGGTTTTATACAGTTGATGGCATGTCATGGAAGAGGATTATCTCGTTGATTTATCCGGGGGATCACTTCAGACAGCTAGAGACGCAGGGTCGTAATCATGGGTGGTCACAGTGGGCGGAAATTGTGAAGGCTGGGCGAGCGGATCCTGTTCTTAACTTAGGGTTCAAGGTCGCGATTGGTAATGGAATAAGTGTTAGGTTTTGGCATGATAACGGGACAGGGTAGGGACTGTTAAGGAATCTGTTTTCGAGATTGTTTTTGATATCCGACCAACAAGGAGGAAAGGTAGCTGAAATGGGGGAGTGGGATGGAGCTCAGTGGAGTTGGCACTTGGCGTGGGGGAGGAGGTTGTTTATATGGGAAAAGAATTAGGTGGATCTATTGGAGAGTATGATCAAGCAAGTTGGTTTGAGCTCAAAGAAAAAGGATATGATTAGGTGAGCTTTTGACGAAACAGGGGGTTATTCGGTGAGTTCGTTCTGCTCTGCCGCATATCAGAGAACTCATGGGGATAGCTTGAGAAATAAGTCACCCAGCTTGATTTGGAGAGGTATAGCACCACCAAGGATTGAACTGATCTCGTGGTTTGCGGTCCAGAATAGACTCAACACAAGAGACAGGTTGGTCAAGCTTCAAATTATGGATATTAGAGAGTCAGGGTGCCCATTTTGTAATTTCGGAACAAGAATCGGTTGATTATGTTTTTCTACATTGCAACGTGGCGGGGAAGGTATGGTATGAGATATGTGAGTGGCTTGGCTACACATGGGTGATGCCAAGGTCGGTCTTGGACAACACTAATACTTGGCTGGGAGAAAGAAGAAGAGGATTAAAGGGTGAAATATGGAGAGCGGCTTTTTATGCAATAGTGGAAACTATATGGGAGTTCAGGAACAAGATAGTATTTGATAATCAAAACATCTGTGTAAGGTGGATGATTATGGTCATCAAATCTAGAATTGGGTTTTGGATCGAGGTTCAAAAGAAGAATTTTCCATACAGAGCTGAGGAAGTGGTCCACAATGTCTAGGCCTTCTTGTGATTGATTCGATAGGATTGGACCATGTTGGTCCTTAGTCTCTGTTTGTTTCTCTTTTTTATTTTCTTTTGTTTCCGTCTGGGGGGTTCCCTTCACCGAACTATCAAAAAAAATAGATGCAATAAAAACAAAATACTAATGGGGTATAAAGGGCTCTAATTGGGTGTGTGATATGTTAATAATGGATCAAAGATTAAAGAAAAAAAATTAAGGAAACACGCATCAATAAAGCCTTGATCCTATGACCTCCTTGACTCTAAAGCCCTAGTCCATGTCCTCCACTAAAACAAATAAAGCTTTACAATATATTGAATATAAAAATCATTATTAAACCAAAATTCTATAGTATCCCATGACACTATAAAATATCCCTACTAGGGTTGTAAACGAGCTAAGTCAAGCCGAGCCGAATACCCCTAGGCTTGGGCTCAGCTCGTTTAACTAAACGAGTCTAAAATGATGTTTGGGCTCGGCTCGTTTAATTAAACGAACGAGCCAAACCGAGCTTTTAATGAGCCGAACTCACGAGCCAAAGCTAAAAAATTGACCGAGTCCGAGCCTCACTTTTAGGCTCGTTTAACTAAACAAACGAGCCGAACCGAACTTTTAACGAGTCAAGCCGAGCCGAATACCGAACTGGCTCAGCTCATTTACGGCCCTAATTCCTACCTCCACCACTGCCCCAACCCAACTCATATTAATGGAATCTAAAGATTATAAATTTAAATCTATTAAAAATAAAACAGATCTTATGAATCTTAGTCAAGTTTAGGACTCATCAACGTCCACAGGCATATATCCCTATGTTTGGGCCCAGTGTCACGATCACCGGCTGCCTAATCAACCACTAATATATGGGTTTCATTGAAAAACAGCTCGTTAAATACTCAACAAAATCAAAATGTAATTCCCTAGCGTAATTCCTAAACCTCCTACTCCTCTGATAGGTTCTTACAAACAAGTCAATAAGGATTTGAGACTTGAACTCCATCCATCGGTTACTGCTCTTTTTGATGATCCATCATCAATTCACCATATATATATATATATATATATAGAGAGAGAGAGAGAGAGAGAGAGACATAGGGATCTATTATTTCTATGCATAACATTCGTGTAGGCACATGCCCAGGATTTGTGTTGACTGCAGGCTCATTGCACCAAGCAAAGATGCAAGAAAACATCCCAATCCTACATAAGCAAGCTAGCAACATCTCCTTCGATCCCAGCAGGCTTTAGCGTGGCTCCTCCGAATAGAAACTACTGCTTATGACGATCACGCCTTGAACTTACTTTTCCTCTGCCGCAACGAATTCATTATTAGCATGAAAGACGGCAAACCATTCCGAACGGGGTACAAAATGGAAAAACGTATATTGGATCAAGAAGCCATTGACAATTTCAGAGGCTTTTCGCTCTAGTGAGATTGGTGAGACGACATGGATCACGGATGATTCCCATAATTATGCTCCCCGCTCACCAATACCCCTCCGAAATGAACGTGCCTCCCATCATTCCCACTAACACCTGTCCCACCTGCCTTTATATCTGCCCCACCACCAAAACCACCCTTCTTGTTACCGCCGCCGACGCCATAAGAAAGTGCGCCCCAACAAACCATCCGAAATCCACAAGCACGGGAAACGATTCGATAACAAAACGTAAGGAACCAAAAGAACCAAGGGAGGCAAACTAAGACAACACCCCCAACTGCGTAATACAAGTTGTTAGGCGAATCTGCAGGTTGGGTCATGTAAAAGGCCAGAAGGGTGCCGCCGGCAATGATGCAAATTAAGAGGAAACAGGAGACGGTCCATATATAGCAGCTTCCGGTCCTCGGTCCATCCGGCTCAGGCATTTCATTAATTAATTGTCGATTCTAGGTGGGCCGCTTATTTATATTCAAGCCAATATTTAATAATAGCAGCATTCAAGGGCTGAGGATGATGATGGAATAAAAATGATTTGGGAGAAGACCGGGTATAAACCTTGCCCTGTCATCTATGGTGGGATGATTTGCTATGTTGCGACATTTCTTATCTCCATCGATGATTGACTAATGAATAAGTATACATTGAGTGGACGTTATGGGGTATATGATTACCGTGAATTCAAACGACGAAGATGATTACAGTGATTAGGGCAGAGAGAGAGAGATAAGATCATGAGAAGATGGGTCTATATACCCGTGTGTAACGACGACATGAAGGCGTAAGTTGGTATGGATTTGGATTGGGTTACCAATGGAAATGCAGAGACAGTGGATTGGATGGATGACGGTCGTGTTTAATTGTCTAAAATGGTTGCAATAGGATTGTGGCCGAGTGAGGCACAAGAAGCTGAAACAAAGGCGAAGAGAAAGGGCAGCAAAAAATGATTACTGTATTTGTGTTCCCCCCCCCCCCCTTCAAGAATCAAGACTGGATTATGGTATATTTTGGATGAGCGTTTCAATTATAATTATGGAAAGTTTATACAAATTTTAATAATTTTATTTTTCCGTATAAAATATATTTTATATTCATATAAATAATGTTTATCCAGAATCGTAAGCGCATAAAAATTACTCGTTGAAATATAGAGATTATTTAATGTATTTTCTTTTTTTCATTTTAGCTTTGTTTTCACATTTGTTTCTTTTCGATTAAAAAAACATTCATATTACATAATAACATTTACAAGCCTAGGGAGTGTCAACATGCTTGGTAGGTCTCTTATTTTTAACATTATTACTTTGAGATGTTTGTTTTATATATTATTATTATTATTACTTGATTACTATGTCCCGTAATCTTTTATTAAATAGTTAAGTTATCCTATAATTTTAATCTTACGTCCTTATAGTCATCCACCACGTCCCTACAATTATTAATATTATTAGTTTGTTAATATTCATAATAATAATGATTTAATTTTTAACACTATTAATCATTAATATTCATAATTATTAATAATTAGTATTCATTATCATTATTTAATTGTTAATAATAATTAATTAATAATTTCATTAATTATTAGTATGAATTATTAATATTAATAATTAATAACTAATATTCAAATTATCAATCATTCTTAATCATTAATTACTATTAATTAATAACAATAATTATCAATTATTAAAATTATTATTATTAATTACAAATAATTATTCATTATGAATATTCATTATTAATTATTAATTATTAATAGTTATTAACCTTCATATTATGAATCATAGTTATTACTTATTATTGTTTAGAAATATTAATTAATAATTTTTGCAAGTATTATTATTATTCATTATTAATATTATTTGTTAATATTATTAATTATTATATTAATGAATTATTCATATCATTAATAATAATTATTATCAATATTGATTATTATAAAATATTAATAAATATAAATAATGATAATGATAAGTTATTATTAATTAATTATTAATATTAGTTATGAATATATATCAAGTATTAATCATTAATATGATTAATATAATATTAATCATTATTAATTATTAATGTGATTAATATTAATTATTAATTATTATTAACATGAGCTATTGATATTATTAATTATGAAAAGTTTAAATATTAATATTAATATTATTCATGAATAAGATAATTGTTAATATATTTATTATTATTATTAATGCCATTAATATTAATTATTAATATGATTAATATTGATTATTAATATTAATCCTTCATTATTATTATTATTATTACTTACAATGATTAACTATTTTTACCCTTAATTATTATTAATTAATGTATCTTATTAAACTTAAATGTATAAACAAATCAAAAATATTAGAAGAATATAACTTATTAAAATAAGAAATGTCCAAAATTGTTAATATACATCAATTTATATCATATTAGATAAGTTATTAAACATCATTATTATTTCAACAACTTTTGTACATAAATAGTATGTATCTATTAAATATCATTATTATTTTTAATTTAGACACGTAATTATTTAAGATAATATCAGACAAAAAATGACGGTACCAAATGAACCTTTGGTCCCCTACCATCGTCATCTAATACATTAGTCGACAAAGAAACACATATCTAAAAAAACAATATATTTAGTTAGCATTTGATTGCCAAAATTGGTTGGTGTTTCTATCATGTTTGCTTCCTCGTCATGTTTTTTATTTTTACTTTAGCTTCAGAGAATTCCAACAAAAGAATCCTACAATCCATGATGGTTGTATAATAGAAGTAAGATCGATTCCTAAAATCTTAGCAAATAATAGACCATCTCTTAGGGCTAAAATTCTCTTAAGAGGCTATTTGTTTTTGTAACACCCCCATTTTTAGGATTTAAATTTTTTGTTTACATAATTAATTGCGGAAGCTAAAATGATAAAAATATAATGTGTTACCATCACACTTTATACAAATCTGGTTTCCTCTACCATTTTTATACCAAGTGACAATGATAAAATCATTAATCTACTTAAATTAATAATACAAATATAAGGACCATAATAGAGAGAATAAGAAGATTATTATCATGTTGATAAAACAGATGTTACAAACTCAATAAATAAGTAAGGACACAAGAGTACATGATCATCTGGATCAAAAGATATCGATCAGAACACTAAATAGTCATAACTCTCAACCCAAATTACTAACCTTCAAATGATCTCATAAGCTAACATGCAAATACCTCTATATATTAAATAAGGACCTATGAAATAGAACATATCGGTATAATAGTACTAAGTAATTTATTATACAAAACTAATATTAAAAGCCCACATAGAATACATAAAAGGCATCATAGCAAGACATGGTATATAATAATTAAAAATGCATGTTACTCTTGACCATTCATTTAGAACATAACCAAACTTACCAACCTAATATCCTAGGGATTCTCTATAAAGTAATTATTAGAACCAATATTAACCTAATAACCCTAACATCACAATATATTACATAGCACGGCATCCATATTATTATAGTTAACCACAAATAAAACCTATTTAGTGATTACAATCATTTTAATTATTTATTCACGTTGAGTTCAAGGACTCTACTATTTTCAATCGGTAGAATAATATCAACAATATAAAACTCCAAGGCAAAAACTCGTAACCATTATTCTATTATGGTGGAACGAATTGGTACAACCCCAAGGAAAAAAGTTCCTAGATACTATTCTAATCTGGTGGAATAGACTGATACAACCCCAGAAGAAAAAAAATTGTTCCTAGCCACTAATCTTGTTTGGTGAAACAGAATAGTCCAATCGATCCTGACTTATATTGCCTTTCACTTTAAATATTAATATCTTATCAATGATTACTATCATTCCATCTATTCCTTTCACGTTGAGTTTAGGGACACTGTTATTCTCAACCAGTGGAATGATATCAACAATATAACACCTTAGAGCAAAACACTCATGACTAATATTCTATTCTAGTGGAACAAATTGGTACAACCAGTTCTAGCTCATTCAATATTTCACTTTAGATATTAATGTCTTAGTAGACTGATGATTATTTATCTCAATCTCATCATGCAAAACACACTTATAAATATAAAAGACACACAAATCACACTTAACGTAATTACTCAAAACACATTACACACAACCACACAAAGGCCGAGACATTCTAAAAAATAAGGGTCATATGTCCCTTAAGAAAAAATCCTTAGTTTCACAAGATGAACATAATTTCTTCCATAAAACTTATTTAACCATTAAATTTAATACACATTCCTAAAATATCATTATTGATATCATATCTAAAAAATCTAAGTCTAAATCCAACATTTTTCACACACGATAACGATCCTACCTTTAGAGTTACTATTTCCAATTTAAGTTATTTTCTTATTTAATTAGACCTAGGCATTCATAATTACTCTAGATATTCCGCATAATATATTTAGCATGTTTTGAACCAATTAAGACATTAAAAATACCAAGGATTCTATATTTATCCCATATTAACCAAAATACCCCTAAGGATATAATTACCGCATTATCTTTCATTTTAAATATTAATTCTATTTTAGTTATTAATTTGTCATAAAAATGATAAAATACAATAATTAAATTATTTAACAAGCAATTACATTACCAAACGCATCAAACAATCATTTACCCTTACACATGATATAACATGTAAAACCTTAACAAACATATTTAATTCCTCCAAAATCACATATTTTCATATTCAATAGTAAATAATACATATTAGGCATGTTTATCAGAATTAATGTCATGGTATGCTTAAAAAGGCCAAATATGCTAAAGTATAATCAGCCTATTATATTAGACATATATGACATATACAATTTATTTCATGCATTTACCCCCATCTTAACATATTTTCGTACACATAATATTTTGTACAAATCAACATGCTCTATTTTACCGATTTTCATGCTAATACTATTAGGAAAATAATTACAACATAAAAAAACATGTTTAATACAATCTGTACATCAAAAGCCTAATATGTTATCATGCAATATATAATACTTTAGTAGAGTATAGGGATTACTTGATTTTTAGCAAAATCATAAATTATATCCATCCTACTAAAATTTATTAGGCTCCATAAATCACCCTCTTTTTCCTAAAAATAATACTAACATTAACCATATTGATATCTAAGTCATAAATAACAATTTATATTAAAAATTTATCAACTAAAATTACCAAAATACTCTTAAATTGAAAAGGGGGACAAAGGTAAACCTCACGCTACATGGGCTGGCAATATGAGTACATGCATGAAGGAAGGGGGTTAGTGTAACACCCCAAAATTCACTAATTTTTTTTAAAAGCGAAAGAATTTAAAATTGAAAACTTGTAAATTATGGGGATGTTACCGCCACACTTAGTACCAAACCGGTTCTCTCTGACTGTTTCAGTACCAAGTGTTAAGGCTGAGAAAAGATTAACATTAAACTTAAACCAAAAGTTCATGAAAGAACTAGAAAGATCATAACACCAAATATCAGAGTACGCGTAAAGAATTGTAATTCATATCCAAAAGAGAAATAAGCTTACAACCGATAAAAGGTTCATTTAAAATATGCAATACAATTAATAAATCATAAGAGGGTAAACCCCATACGGAAGAATTAATAGAAGGAGGTAAAATCACAGGAAGAGTGAATCCGACCACACTACTCTCGAACTTGGAACCAAGTATGCTCAACACTCAGCTTCGCTCGATGTCTCGCCCACCTGCATAAAGTCAGAAGGGCCTACTACTCGTGGAAATGAGTAGCACCCATGAAAAGGGTGATCAGTACGCTACGTACTGAGCAAGGTAACCGGTGCACTAAGGCCAACACATAAAATCACATAAACCATGCAGAAGAATAAAAAGAATATAAACACCATCATGATAACATAATATCATACAATCATTCGGGTAGATATATAAAGGCCCATTTATAGTTCGGATTAATTATTTAATTAATCTCTTATCAAAACTCATTTCACACCATGCTCTTTATCAAATCCATGCGAGTATAGGAACCTCCTACTATTTTAGCCGATGGCTCGGTCACTTATAGGACATCATGCCCTAACCACTATTATAACCGGTGGATCGGTCACTTATAGAATACTGGTGGATCGGTTTAGTTCCTGCTCGCATAGTATTCCACTGTAAGTAATTAGTATCTTTTAAGTGCCTTAGCAAACTCAGGTTTTGGTTTATTGAGCTCGGGATCCCCTACTATTATAGTCGGTGGGTAGGTTACTTATAGGGTAAGAACCCTAACCACTATTATTCACTGGTGGATCAATCACTTATAGGGTAAAAACCCTAACCACTATGCCTAACCGGTGGATTGGCTGGACCCAACTCAATAATCTTTCACTTTAAATGATTAATGTCTTAAGTATCTTATTCAGAAGCTTTCTTATGCAAGTGCATCTAATGTATCTTATGTTTCTAATGATTCTCAAGGTAGGGAAGAATTAGCATTCTTAATACTGAAGCCAATCATTTTAAATGTTCTTGATAATATTTCTATGCTTGGTATTGAAAATGATTCAAGATATTCTTGCAGGTATATTATGTATTTGTAAGGTGAAGAAGTTAATGCACAAAAAGAGACTTAAAGTGTACAAGCATTCAAAACATGCAAGGCTATGGCATACATGGGATGACACTACAACAAGATATAGTGATGTTATCATTAGTTATATCAAGCTTCTTGTAAACCCTAAGTATATTTTATGTAAGTTAGGGTTTTGTTGTAATTTTATGTATGTACCATAGTTGATAGTGTGGCTTTGTAATGTTAGTTATTAATATCATTTAAATGATGATATTATGAGTAAGATTAAGTATTATATAGGCTTAATTCAAGTGAGTTAAATTTAGCTTGAATTAAGAAGGATAATCAGCTGGGTTAAGTCATGTTAGCTTACTACTCTTCCTATATATATATATACTTCCTTGTACACACATATAGATAAGCTCAATAATAGAATTTTTTAACACCAAATCCTCAAGCATAGCTTGCGTTTTTTCCTCCCTTTTGGAGTCCTATTTGGATTGAAGAAGTGCCCGGGGTTATTCTTCATTTTACACCTTCGAATGTGCTTTAAACATTCAAAGGAATCCTATCACCAAATCCGCAAACAAGTCAAGTTTAATCTACATTAAACCGAACCAATTCTCTTCAACTTCAACCTGCCACCGATCGAAACAATAGTTGATAGATCTTGCGCTTCTTCCTCCACTTTGATTCATATCACTTTCACCCTAGACATGCATAAATCACTCCCTTTACACTCATCCTCCAACTAACACATATCATATCATGAGAACCTTGCACCTCCTATCTTACCCAACAACATTTCCTCTATACTCAAACTCACACTAGAACTCCAACACCGAAATATGTGGGTCAAGGCCCACTATTACACACCTCCAAGTCCACTTATTTTCTTACTCTAGGGTCTCACCAGAAACCCTAATTTAGGCCTAAGTGGTCCATCCTACTCCACCTCACACAACCTAAATCATTTTAACACCCCATTTTTCACAACCCATCGATCCCATATTCATCATCATACTTTATTCACCAAGTAGACACATGTTACCACCGAACCCTAGTTAACTACACCAAACCCTAGTTAACCACTCCAAACCCTAGTTATCCACAACCAACCATAGTTAACTACTCCAAACCCTAACTCTGTCTCCTCCATACCCTTATAATGTCCTACAAACTATTTTTCCCCCAAAACTTCCAAACACCCAAATAACTCTTCTATTACCTTCCTTACATCCCAAGTCAACTTTTCATACATAAACTTTACTACCATGCAGACGCTAACCTCCCCATGCAAACCTTCAAACTTTTTCATGCAACCCTAAAACTCTCATGTGAAACCCTAGATTCAACCATGCAAACCCTAGATCCATCCATGCAAAATCCTAGATCTCATCCATGCAAAACCCTAGATTCCAGCATACAAAACCCTAGATTCAATCCATACAAAACCTTAGATTAAATTCTCTCATGCAACACCATATATTAGATTCTCCCAGGCAACACCCTAAATTAAATTCTCCCATACAAAACCATAGATTAGATTCTCCCATGTAACACCATAGATTAGATTCTCCCACACAAAATCCTAGATTTGATTCTCCCATATAATACCATAGATTAGATTCTCCCACACAAATCCATATATTAGATTATCCTACGTAACACCATAGATTACCCCATACGAAACCCTAGAATCTCTCATGCAAAACCATAGACTCTCACATTCCTTCATTTTACTTTCACCCCTATTCTTCTTCCACTGATGGATCATTAACATTTTTAGGT
Organism: Tamarix chinensis; assembly: GCA_030549775.1. NCBI lineage: Eukaryota > Viridiplantae > Streptophyta > Magnoliopsida > Caryophyllales > Tamaricaceae > Tamarix > Tamarix chinensis. Next base: position 58,891,433 of record CM060172.1, on the reverse strand, counting down.
CAACTCACATCCCTTAGTCAACTCACTTCTTTTGGTTAACTTACTCCCCTTTGGTCAACTTATTTCCCATTTTCCATGTTCAACCTTTTTCCCACACAATACCACTTTTATATATCCTCACATGCATGTCTAAAGGGTCACAAACCAATCACCACATACCACAATATTTCGTCACATATACATAATACACAAGAACATACTTCAATTCCACACCATACCACACACAAAATAATTATAATGATAGACATAAGATGCATAACATACAAAGCATATAATGCACATCAATACACATAAGGTCTTAGTAACATCCTTACCTAAAACGACACCGGTCTCGGAGCATGCTCCTACGCCTCCTTAGGGCTTTGACTGGTCTCATCTATATAAAGGAAAAAACTAGAATTAGATTCCCTCCTACCAAGAATACTATTATTACTAACTTATTTTAAGACTAGGTTTTTAATAAAATAATAACATATTAATCATAATGACATTAACTAATTACTAACTTTGTTAAAGATATAGGAAATAATAGTAATATTATAAAGATTGATAGTATAAGGTCGAAGACTTTACCCTAATAATAATAATCATAATACCAAAATAATAATAGCAAAGATACTAAAAATAATAACAATGATAATAATAATAATAATAATAATAATAATAATAATAATAATAATAATAGTAATAGTAATAGTAACAACGATCATACTAAAAATACTAATAATAATAATAATAACAACAACAATAATAACAACAACAACAATGATAATAATAATAATAGTAATAATACCATAATAATAATAATAATAACAATAATAAAAAAGGGCATAACTCGAAAACAAAGTGAAATAAGGGCTTCGGCCCCTTTACCAAAACAATAATAATGATAATAACAATAACACAAAAAATAATAAAAATAGAAATAATATAAATGCTAAAAAGCATAATAATATTGAAAAATAATAATAATCATAACGGTAATACTAATACTAAAAATACTAATAATAATATTAATATGATTCAAAATGGATGGTGAGATAAGGGCTTCAACCCTTCACCAAAATAATGCTAATAATATCATTAGGACATTATTAATAAGAATAGTAATAAAATAATAATCCAAATTACAAAATAATAATAATAATGATAATAATAATAATAGTAGTAATAATAAAATAACCTATAATGAGAATAACAAAATTACAATTACCAATTTTACCCTTCTCCATATTTAAAATTACCATAATGCCCTTTAATTGGTTAATTTACCAAATTACCCTTCTATAGCATCATACTTATCGAATTGCCCTTCTACAATCATAATTTAATTTCTAAATTACCTTTGGTCGTTATCATAATTACCACGTTACCCCTTACTCCCAAGTTTACCATAATATCCTTTTATTTACAAAATTACCATTTTACCCCTTACGTCCAATTTTACCAATATATCCTTTTATTTTTACCAAATAACTAATATTTTTGACCCTACTTCGAAATAGTAAAAGTACCATTAGTGATAACAATAATAATAATAATAATAATACATATTAGTTATAACAATAATAATAAATGCTAATGATAAAAATATTAATAATAATAAGACTTGATATTTATAATACTACTACTACCATTCAAAATAGGCACAATAGGGTTCCAACTCTGTATAGAATAATAATACTAACATTGAAAATAATAATAATAATAATAATAATAACATATTAATATTAATAATAAAGATAATAGCAACAATAAGAATAATAATAAAATTGAAATAAGAATATAATAAGACTTCAGCCCTCAATAGAAATAATAATAAAACATTAATAATAATAATAATAATAATAATAATAATAATAATAATAACAACAACAACAACAACAACAACAACAACAACAATAACAACAACAACAACATTAATAATAGTAATAATAATAATAATAGTATATATATTTGAATAATTGAAATAAAATAAATTAAAGCTTGTATAAATAGTAAAAAATGATTGAGAGGGTTTAGGGTTCAACCTTGGGCTGGTGGTGACAGGCGGCACCGGCGGTGGTGCACAATGGTGGCCGAAAAAAGAGAAGAAAAGGGAAAAAGTTGAGAACTGGAAAAAAGATAGGGAGAAGGAGGGTGGAAATAATGGTGATTATGGTTATCTAGAAGGAGAGGAACAGAATGAGGGTGGCGGCGCATGGCAGCGGTGGTGGTGGCCGAATGGGGAAGAAGAAGAGAAAGAGAGGAGGAGAGGAAGGAAGGGGAAAATAAAGGTAGGGGAAGATAGAGGAGGGTCTGCAGAATAGATTGGGAGGTGTAGGGGCGGTGGATATGGTAGGAGAGGTGGCTAATGGTGGTTTTAAGGGCGGCGGAGGTGGAAGAGAGGGCTGATTGGGAAGCAAACTTTGCGCAGCCGGGGTGGCTTGTACTGGAAAAATCGAGGGATATGGGTGGTTCAATTAGTTAAAGGGCGGTGCAAGGATTAGTTGGGTGAGAATAGAGGGTGGTGGAGTTGGCTAGAGGCGGTGGCAATGGTGTCTAAAGGTACGGCAACGCACAAGGGAATTTTTGGGTAGGAATTCAAAAACTTGACCCTTGCTGATTATGGGGGTATTTAGAGAGCAAATGAAGTGGCTAAGGTCAGAAGGAAGAGCAAGAGGATCGGGTAGGTAGGTTAGACTCATCGGCAACGACGGTTGCCGGCGAAATTCAAGCAAATGTGGCAGGGTGTGGCTGGCTAGGAGAAGGGGAAATGTGTGAGGAGAGGGGAGAGTTGGTTGGGTCCAAATAGGCTATGAGTCAGTAGGGGAGATGGAGAAAAGTAACAACCGATCAAATGGCGTGGCCGGCAGGGAAAAACTAGGGGCAGTTGTAGGTCGACGTCATTGGGGGAGGAGGAAGGAAGAAGAAGAAAGAAAGGGGGACTGGACCGGCGGTCAGGGGAAAAAGATAAAAAAAAAAAGGAAAAAGGAGGGGAGAACCGGCCGACTAATGGGGGACACTTAATCGAAACGCGGCGTTTAGGAGTCAGGCCACGTCGAAGGAGAAATGGAGAGGGGGTATAGGCCGTGGAAAAAGGAAAAGAAAGAGGGGGAGAGGCGGGCCGAGAGGAGGAGAAAAAGGAAGAAGGGGATTGGGCTGCCGACAAGCCCAATCGGCAAGGAGAAGGAAAAAGAAAAAAAGAAAAAAGAAAAATATGAGGGTTGGGTTAATTAAATTAATTAGGATATTTGGGATATAAAAAAATAATAATATTTAAATCCCTTTTTAGGCTAAATTAGGATTTTTTAAAGATTTTTCATAATTTTCATTTTAATTAGCAAATTACTCTAATTTTCTCCAATTAAATTATTTATAACATTCCTATTACTTTGGAACTATTTATTCTTTCTTATTTTAAATAAAATAATTTATATAATTAATTTTCAAAATAAAATCCTTAATTAGCTAAAATACCCAAATTTCTCCTTATTAAAATACTTATAAATTTCTTCTTGAATAGCCCTAATTAATTTCCTTTTATTTTAATAAAAATAATTAATTTAATTAATTTCTAAATAAATCCTTAATTAGCTATAATTCTTAAAATTAGGTTTTGGGGTATTTTAGTTAGATGGTGGTGTTGGCTACTAGAGAAGTTGGAATGGTGGTTGGCTCGAATGGGCAAGGATGAAAGAGAGGAGATGGGTTGTGACAAAAGGGCAATGGTGGATGGTGGTGGTGATGGCTACAACGATGAGGTTAGCTGGAGGTTGTAGGGTATTAGTGTGAGGGGAAAAGATGGTTAGGTACAAGGGTGCAGATTGGTCTGGTGGTGTAGGGTGCAAGAAGGGAAAGGAAAAAGGGCATGCACAAAGGGGATACGGGGGGTTTAGGGGCTAGTTGAGGTGTGTAGGGGTTATGCAAGTGGTTGAGGGAGTTGGTAGCGTATGCATGGCTAGGAAGGGGAAGGGAAGGCAACGCACAACATGGGAAGAAGGGGTGTGTTTGGTCCCAAGGGGAAAGAGGGGCACAGGGGTGCTCGAATGAGAGAGAAGAAAAAGAAAAAGGAAAGGAAAAAGAAAGGAAAAAGGGAGAAAAAAAGAAAAAAGGAAAAATAAATTTAGGTTAGTATTAGATTTAAGATTAGGGTAAAATTAATTTATCTAGGGTTATATTACCCAATTAGAAAAAGTAAACTAGAAAAAAAAATACCGATTTAGGGTCGATTTAAATAAAAATAAAAAAGATAAAATAATTGGAGTAATTTATTTTTAAGAATTTATCTTGGTTACAAATCAAGGTTTAACAAAAATAATTAAGTCAAGATTTAAGAGTTAGGTTTTGAATAAAAGGCTAAATGCTTGAAAATAAGGGTTACAAAATTTAAGGGTGTTATAGTTTTTCACCAATGTTGTTAGAGTGAGAATTAGAATTGGTAAATAAGATATACAGGTCAAGTTTGTGTCAGATTAATTTGGGTCAAGTTAAAATTGGATTGTTATATAATTGGCTTGTGTTCAGGTTTAGGTTTGGTGTCCTTTGGGTTTAATTCTAATTAAGTAACAACGATTTGAATCAAGTCCATATTGGGTCAAGTCATTTCAGATTATCAAAATATCGAATCGAGTATGGGTTTAACACATTAGGTTCCTTTATGTTTGGGTTTAATTCGAATTTATAGATGTTTAGTTAGATCGAGTTTGGGTCGGGTTGATTTAGGTCTACAGACTTTGAGTCGTATCAAGTTTAGGTTAGGTTAATCCAATTCAAAATTTATAATGACATTGATTGTTATTAACTTAATATAATGAATAAATTAAATTTTATAATTTTATGATTTATTATTATTGTTATGCTTATTATAGTAATTTTATCATAACATATGTAATGATATGACAAATTATTATCATAAAGTATGTGATAACAATAAATTAGTAATAGTAGTTTTATTATTATAGTAATTATTATGAATATAATTTTAAATATTATTATATACATAATTATAATAATTATTATGAATGTTATAATAATTATAAGTATTATGTTAATTATAATTATAATTATTATTATAATAAATAATAGTTAGTATTTATTTTTTTTAATAAGTAAGAAATTTTAGTTATTCAAAAATATGAGTATTACTATTGTAACACCCCAAATTTTACTATTAATTTTTTTTAGTAGAAGCATAAAACTAAAATAACTTGGTGTCACTATTATAATTAACATAAGTCTAGCTTACTTCACCATTCTTACGTCAATCATAAGGTAAAATGATTAAAATGTAAATCATGATAAATAGAAAATAAGAAAAGTTTTATAAACATAAATATGAGTTGGAGATTAACTCCAAGTATAATATGCAAAAATACACACAAAAGGCATAACATAGATCTAAGAGTCCAAAAAGCTATTCGGATAAATTACCATCCAGATTATACAACTCTACACCCAAGAACCCTAGTATAGAAAATCACTCTTACCTCATTCAAAGCATTATAGGCTGCAAAATCACTCAACAGGTCCTCATCGACTTACACATAGACACCGGTATCATCTACTGGTGGGAATGAGCAACATCCATAAAAAAGATGACCAATACGCTATATAATGATTAAGGTGACAATACAATTGAGTAAAGGATACAGATAATCACATGTATTTACAGCGGGAAGTAAGTACACATGCAAGATACATAAAATATTGCAAGGTAATTACTAATCTAGGCCTCATTATTAGATATAAAAAAAATTATTATTTTATTTACGTTGTGTTTAGGGACCCCATTATTCTTAAACCAGTGAAAAGATATGAAAAAAAAAAACTCTCAAAGATAACACACCTGAGCCACTATTATCATCCAGTGTAACAGACCCAATACCTTTCAGGGCAAAACATAATTGAGTCACTATTATCGTCCGGTGGAACAAACCCAACACCTCGTTACTGACTCATGTACTCTTCCACTTTAAATCATTAATGTCTTATCCATTAGTTATTTATATCAAATCATATTATCATTCAATTTAAGTTTAGGGCCCCATTATTCTTAATCCAATAGAACAGACTCAAACACCTCTCAGGGAAAAACACACCTTAGCTATTATTATCATCTGGTGGAACGCACTCATAAAACACCTCGGCCCGACTCACATGATCTTTCACTTTAAATGATTAATGTATTATTCATGATTCATTTGATAGGTAAAAAACACAATTGAAGTAGGTAAAGCACAATCACATAAATAGCAAGGTTTTTCTCAAATGTTAAGATCATTATACTTTTCCAGAAACCATAATTTCACATTTTAGGCATAAAATATTTTCCATTGATGTTTTATCCACCAAAAGTTATTATATATTCCTTAAATATTATTATTACATCCAAATTTAAAGTCCTAAATTTAATGTCTTACATATGCAATATTGACCCTACCTCAAAAGTTACTATTTATGAAGCTTAAAAATTTCTAATTTTATAAGTACATCATAACCTTTCCTATAAAGATCATAATACTAACAAATTCAATATGCATTCCTTAAACATCAATATTAACAACATATCCAAAATGTGTGATCTACCTTTAACGTTTCACACATGTAATAATGGTCTCCCCATTTTAGGGTTACTATTACCAAATTAACCACTTTCTCATTTTATTAAACTTAGGTCATTCATGGATACTCTAAACATTTCATATGACCCCATAGCATATTTTTAATCACATAACACATTAAAATACCATAATTTCTATACTAAACTCATATTTACCAAAATACCCTTACAAGTAACTAAAGCCTACATTTCAAGAAAACCTTTTATGTTTTGGTATCATTATTTTTAAAACCTCCATTTATCACTATATATCTTAAATAATATTTTCTCACTTATTTTACTACATTAATCCCATATTACAACCATATATCACATCGATCCACTTAGGGTTTTCCATATAGAATATTATCATAATAATATCGCATGTTTCTCAACTCATCCATTTCTCATCATACAACATCATACTATCATAGCATAGCATTAACAATAGGAATTTATCAAAATAATAATGACATTATAATACACAGAGTTAAACATAACACTTAGAACATAAGCCCTAGACTATGATCAGTATCCTTACAAAGTATGGTTCTAGTCTCTATGCACATATCTTACACCGCCATCTCAAAAAAATTTAGTAAATCGCCTAAGAATAAATTAAAAAACACCAGTAATATTTAATGATATAATTGGGTAAGGTTAAAGGAAATAAAGAGTGAAAGGATCTGATAAAAAAACTAAAGCAATGCTTAAAGGTGTGGTCGCTAAAATTCTATATAACAAAGGAAGGAGGAACAGTTGAAGGTGTTGGTGCTTAGGGGTAGAAACGGGAGAAATGGCCAAAGGTGGTGGGTGGGGATCGATGGCTTTAGTCGGTGTACAGTAGGGTGGAATGGTGGAGGATGTCAAAGGTGGGGATTGTGCTTCGGTGGTGGAGACCAAATGGAAGTTAGGGTGTTTGGTAGAGGTGGCTAAAGGGTGGGTATTCGTTGCGTTGGTTTTGGCCAAATGGAGGGAGTGTGGAACAACAACTTTGGCCGGTGGTAGAGGGTTAGGAATAGTGGAGTTTGTTGAAGATAGGGTTTAGTTTTGGTTTGGTTTGTTGCAGCTAAATGAAAGGAGAAAAATGGAGGGTTGCGATGAAAATGGTCAGAGGTAGGGGTGTGTTGTGGTGAGTTTGGCTAGTGATATAGGTGAGCAAATGGTGAAGGCTACCAGTGCTAGGGGTGAGGAAATGGAAAAGGCTACTGATAGGGTGTTGGTGGGGTTTTTTTTGGTGATGACAAGGAGAAGGGAAAGTAGGAAACTAAGGTTACGATGGTGTTATAAATTTTTTGATAGAAAATTGAGGGAGAAAGAAGGTTGTTTGGGACATTAATGAATTATACATATATATATACAAATTCATGCAGGGTGAAGGGGATAGGTGAGGCACAATCAGGTGTATATTACAACTAGTGATAAGAGTGGGAGGTAGTATATGAGTAGGCATGGTGATGGAAACCTGTTAGGGTTTCTCAAAAAGGATCGAAGAATAATCGAGCGCGGGGTTCGATTCGTCGGAATCAGCCTAAGGAACTTTCCAAAGGAAGATTTAATGAACTCAGAGCGTAGTATTAGAACGGCTACTGAATTTGAGAAATAAGAACGATCAAGAATCGATTGAAGAGACAGAACAGAAGAAGCAGAAGATTGCGAGTGAGAGATTCGCCAGAGAGAGAGAACATGAGAGAGAGAGAAAGAGAGAGAAAAGTCAGAATCAAATTTTCATTCAGCCAAAAGTAATTGTCCTGAACATTCCGTATATGCCATATTTATATGGTGTACAAGACCGTATAAATACACAACGCGGCTATACATAATCAGCCCGTAATCAATCAGCCCAAACATACACAAGGTTGGTCGACGCTGAAACAAGCGAACCAGCCCAAAAATAATTACAACTCCAAACCCAAAATTACAAGGAAATATTTATACATCAATTCCCATCAGCTAAGAATAATTTTAGCTAATTATGGTTACTAAGGGATGATTAACCCATAATCCAGCTAATCCATAAACCATGGATCGGGTGGCGGGTTATACAACCAACTTAATCCCTATTAGCCAATTTTGCCGGCGAATGCATCACATGGGATTACATATCTTAAAAACAAATTCTGCAACAAAACTTCAATAGCTACAACAACTTTAATTGCATCCTCCATGTGTTGCATTAATACTCCCTAATCAAGCACACAATAAGACAAATAATTATAAGTACAAAATATTTTACTGCAATTATCCGAATTAATTAAATGCAAATATTGGAGATTCATATCATTCCCCTCTAAAACCTGAATAATACCCATTGTTGGATATTTTGGAGGGTGGTGGTGTAACACCCCCAAAATTCACTCCTGAAAAAAAATTTATTTGAAAGGATAAAGCGGAAGCTAGGAGAGAATTTGGGGAATGTTACCGCCACATCTAACACAAGATAAATGTCCACCATCTATCTTATGCTAGATGCAAGGCTAAAACCTGTCAAACAGAATTTTAAACATCAATGCCATAAGAATAAACTCCCACAAGGAGATATCCACAGGCAGATGACAAGTGAATCAATTCACTAAATAAAATCATCGCTGAATCAATCAGCGGAACCTGCGAAATAAATCCGAATTTTAAAAGCTTATCAGAGTACGATAAATTAAAAGTTAATTTACAATACCCTTGATATTTTAAATACAACACTTGAAACTTCCAAACACAAATACAGTTAAACCAGAAAATTCTCGACGGATCAAATTTCGGATTGCTTACTCTCTCAAGTCAAGTCTTCCACCCAAATATAATATTCGAACTGAAACCTGCACAAGAGATCTGCTCCCCACCATCAGTGGATCATCACAGGACCCATTCAATCAAGGTAGCATCAGTACGGGTCCAGTACTGAGTAAATCAAGACAACCCAACTCAGGGAAGGAAACATGAAACACATAAGATATGAAAGACTATAGCTTACAATTCTTATACTCAATTATACATGTGTTACACACAATAGAACATAGCTTCACAGATTCATACTTGTAAGTACATTACTAGACATGACAACACATGAGATACAAGCGTACAAGAAATCACGATCGCATACTAAACAACATCAATCCAACGATCTGATAATAATCACTATATTTGATTTTATTTATTTACGATGAGTTCAGGGACCCCCACTATTCTTAAACCGGTGGTACGGTCTGAAGCACCTCTCAGGGACAACACACCCGAGCCACTATTATCATCCGGTGGAACGGATCCTACACCTCTCAGGGCAAAACGCTCCTGAGCCACTATTCTGAACCGGTGGAACGGCTTGAAGCACCTCTCGGGGACAACACACCCGAGCCACTATTATCATCCGGTGGAACGGATTCTACACCTGGTCCAGACTCACGTAATCTTCCACTTTAAATAATTAGTGTCTTATTCATTACTTAATTCATATCATATTCTTATTCACGATGAGTATAGGGCCCCACTATTCTTAATCCGGTGGAACGGACTGAAGCACCTCTCAGGGACAAGTCACCTGAGCCACTATTATCGTCCGGTGGAACGGACTCTACACCTCTCAGGGCAAAACGCTCCTGAGCCACTATTCTGAACCGGTGGAACGACTTGAAGCACCTCTCGAGGACAACACACCCGAGCCACTATTATCGTCCGGTGGAACGGACCCTACACCTCGACCCAACTCACGTGATCTTCCACTTTAAATAATTAGTATCTTATTTAATAGTTTTAACCGACCGTAAACCAGGCCCACATAAATAATTCCATGGCATAAAGATACAGCATAGAGTATCAAATAGTTTCAAATCCATACTCAACCATTCACATACTCAAATACATACCATATTCAACATCATACTAACATACATTGGCATTGAAGCTATGGATTCATAAATACATAAAATTACCACACAGAAAACAGCATACACTGGACAGGATTACATGATCAATAAGCATAGTCATCACCTTCCACTCGGAACAGAAATACATCCAGATTCTATCATAAGTAAAGGTAAGTAATGACTTACCTCAATCCGAAGCTAGCTAAGCAAATTGAGAATGAGAGAGAGCTATCGAAGGCTCAACAATCCACGAGAAAGTTTTCCTAGATCGCCGATAGAAATCGGAACTAGGTTAGAAACTATCTTATCGATTAATAATTCACATATTATAATTAAATAAATACAAACGAATACGAATGATCTTTCTTGGAAAACGTGTCCAAAACTTAGGACTCAAGAGCATAGCTCTATTAAGATTTAAGACTAAAATATAAATCAAATGATTTAAAACCCAAAGACAGAAATCGATTAGATAAAAGACACACAGCAAAATCAATTTATAAAACAATCCCCGAAGATTAGGGTTTTTAAATCCCTAAACTACGAATCGACCAAATCACTTCAATTACCTCAAATTGATAGTTTTAAAACACAATTAAACTAATTTTAGATAAATCTGGATAATTAATTTTAACAAAATAGTCTTCCGATTAACCAATTCAAGACGATCCGTTTTCAAAATTAGGGTTTTAAAGCCCACGACACAAACTCAGATAATTCAAATCAATTAATTCCAATTAAAGGTATTAGAAAGCAATTAGGATCATTTCAACTATTTCTACAAATTTAATTTTAGAAAACAATTATACACATAACAAATTTCATAATCTCACTTAAAATCTAGGGTGTTAGGCCCGAAAATGCAATTCGGTTGAATTCTATTAATTTAATTAAATTGAATGTTTAGAAATGCAATTAAACACATTTTACAACATATCAAATAATCAATTGATCAAAACCGCTAAAAGAAATACCCAATTTAGCACAATTAGGGTTTTTGAGCCCGAAACGCAAATCCGATCAATTCTTGATAAAATATATAAATTGACGGTTCGAAAATGTAATTAAATATATTCTAATGTAAATTATATAGTCAATTGAATAAAACAACACGATTACATAATCCGATTTAGTCCCGTAAGAGTTTTGACCTAAAAATCCAATTCCGATTAATTACGTACCATTTTCCCGAATCAACACTTCCGATATGAAATTAAATACATTTCAAACGATATTGTAAAATCAATTGAGCGGAACGACTCAATTACGCAACCCAATTTCAATACACACGAATTTTGACCTAGAAATCAAATTCCGATTGATTCCGTATAAATTTCTCAAATTGACGGTTCCGACATGAAATTAAATACATTTAAAAACATATTGTATAATCAATTTATCCAAAATCGCCAAATTGGACGGATCCGAAAAATTTGGGCATAACCCGGCCTAAAATTCAATTTCCCAAATTTTCAACACAAACCATACAATTAACATATCCAAATCAATCTTACAGCACATATATACATAATTAAACAATTAATTTAGCTTATCACAAGCTAAATCACACTCAATTAATCAAATTAATATTAGGGTTTTCGGATATTTATACCAAACGAAAATCAACGAAATTGGAGCAAAGGAAGGCTGGAGAAGCTTCGTCGGGGACCGGGGGTGGCTCGTCCGTGGTCAGCGAGGCTCGCCGGTGACCGGGCAATGGCGGCGCAGCCTGCGTTGCTGCTCGTCGCTGCTGCGGCGCGCAGTTGCTGCCGCCTTCTTCGGCTGCCGTGCGTGGCTGCTGGGCGCGGCTGGTGGCGGTCAGTCGCGTCGCCCGTTGTGGCCGGCGGTGGCTGGCGAGCGATCGACGAAGGAGGAGCAGGGAGGAGGAGGTCGGGGCTGGGGTTTCTGGGCGCAGAGAACAGGGGGTCGGGAAAGAGAGAATGGGAGAAGAGAAGAGAAAGGGAAAGAAGAGGGGGGTCCGGTCGGGGTAGGGCTATTTTTTTTTTTTACAAATACATATATAAGATAAAATACTAAAGGTTTAAAAATTATTATTGGAATATTTTATCTAAAATTCATTAAACGAAAATTATTTCGTAAGATTCCGAAAGGTTAAGATTAATAAAAGAACTATATAAAGAATTTCGGAAACATTTTCGGAAAAACTTAACAACGAACATAAAAATTTGTATTATTTACGGAAATATATTATAAGACCTCGAAATAATATTTAAAAGCATAAAAGTAAATATTTAAATTAAATTCTAATAAACCGAGACTAATTTAAATAATTTTCGAAATCGATTTTCCGTAAACCAAAAATCGTAAAACGGAAGAAGATTAATTCCGGAAAGAAATTCACAAATAAACTCCGAAAATCTTTTTAATTTAAAACTTCCCGAAGATATTAATGATTTCTGAAAATGAATAAATTTAAAGTCGGAAATATTTTCCTACGGATAAAATTATTAAAATAACTTTAACTATTTAAACCGAAATTTTATAATTTAAATAATATATCTCGTTAACGAAATATAACTCCAAAATAAAGTCGTAATCACACGACGAAGTTATAATCGAAAACGAATCTAAAATATTAAAAATCAAAACACGAGAAAGAAAGGGAATATATATTTTTAACCGAAAATCGAAATCATAAGAATATAATAAAATCATGGTCGTGAACGAATTCATCTAAAATGGTTCGCAACGACAACAATTAATTAAATTTAAATATGAATTCGAAATCGTCGATAAATCCATAAAACGAATCGAAATTAAAATAATTAAATATTTACATCAAATTACGCTAATAAAATCATTGGGCTTAATAAAATTAGGTTTCGAAAATACGGGGTATTACAGGTGGAGGCTTGGTAGAGGCGGAAATGGGTGGCGGAAGGTGGCGCAAGGGGCGGCGATGGCTGAAGGTAGTGGTTTCGGGATGGGAACTTTGCACAGCTAAGGCGGCATGTGCATGGAAAGGCGGAGGGTGGTGGTGGCTTGGTTTTGTCGAGGGAGGTGCAGGGAAGATCCCGGTGAGCAGCGGTGGCGGCGGAAAGCTCGTCTTTTTGAGGCGGCGGAGAGGCAGGGTTTCGGGGCAAAATCGAAGGAGGGAGCTGATTATGGCTGCCAAAGGGGGGTATTTATAGGCAATTGGGAGGGGGAAAACGACGAAGAAGGGAGGACACGCGGGCAGGTGAGCAGGTGGCCGGCCGGTGGTGGCAGTCGGCCCATGCCCTGCGGTTTGCAGGGTGCGTTTGGCTAGGAGTGGGAAAAAGGAAAGAAGACAGAACGCGTGAGGGGTAGGACGGACATGCTGGGTCGAAATGGGGAAAGAAAGGGACGGCAATGGCAGGGAAGGATGGTCGGACGGCAGGAGGTTGTCGGTGGTGGCAGGCTGCGAGTTGTAGGCCTGTGCGAGGGAGAAGACGACGGTGGGGGTGGACCGGCAGTCCAGGGAAAAAGGAAAAGAGGGAGAGCCGACCAGTTTGGCAACGATTATAAAGTTCATAAACCAAACGCGGCGTTTTAGTGGTTAGAGGGACAAAACGCGGTGTCGCGTCGCTGTATGGGCAACAGTCATAAGGCTCATTTAACGCGACGCGGCGCTTCGGCGGATCGAAGGGTAAAACGCTGCGTTGCACTTAAGTGTCGGCCAGCGAACGACGCTGGGTCGCGGGGGAAGGAGAAAAGGAGGAGGAGAAGTTGGGCCGCGGGGAAAAGGCCCAACCGACGGGGGAGGAGAGAAAATTAAATAAGGAAGGAAGAAAGAAAAAGGAAAAAGGACTATGGAAATAAAATGGTTGGGTTAGAGTATTTGGTCCTGATTTATTTATATATTTAGTTTAGATATTTAATTTTAATAATAATTACATTAAGTATAATAATCAAATTCATTTTAAATAAATTAGGCTATTTTGGATAAGTTGTCTTTAACTTCCATTTTAATTAGCAAAAGTCCAAAATTAATTAACTAACTTATTTATTATTTTCTCCTTATTTTTCCTCAATTAATTTCTTTTTATCTACTAAAGAAATTTATTTTCTTAACTCTCCCCAACAATTCGTTATTATGCCAAAACTCCTAAATTAGGGTTTTGGGGTATTTCAGCTGCTCATTCCCACGAGTAATGTGCCCTTCTGACTTGTGTAGGCGCAGCGAAACATCTGGTGGGGCTGAGTGTTGAGTATGTTTGGTTCGAAGTTCGAGAGAGTTGTGGCTGTATTTCAGTCTTTATGCAATTTTATTTCCTTCTATTATTTCTTTTATATTGGAGTTATCCTCTTTGATTTATTACCTTGTATTGAGTATTTATCCTCTTTGATTTTGCACTCTGATTTCTATTTTATTATGGTTTATAAACGTTTATGCGTACTCTGATTTTTAACATATGATCTGTCGAGTTCTTTTATGAACGGTTGGTTGAGTTCAATGTAAACCTTTTCTTTAGCCTTAGCACTTGGTACTGGAACGGTCGGAGAGAACCAATCTGGTACTAAGTGTGGCGGTAACATTCCCAGAATTCACAGGTTTTAAGTATTTCTATTTTAATTGCTTCCACTTTTAAAGAAAAAAAAATTAGTGAATTTTGGGGTGTTACACTATCGTTATCTCATCCAATTTTTATTCAGGATTTGTTTCCATTTGTTCACATGCCATAAAGGTTAGCATATCATAATCATATTACGGTCTTAGAGTCTAGTTAGTTCACATCGAAGGATCATGGCACACATAACCCTAACATGCCCTTAATTCACACCCAACACACACCATCCCACAACCTTAATTATCCATCCAATCCCAGGATAGACCATGTTTTTGTGATACTTACTGATTGTCAAATACCATTATCTTGCCATTCAATGTCAATTGAGTCTTATTCTGAAACTCCGTTAGATACAAGTTACCGATTTACCCCTATCATCACTATTAAATTTACCAAAATACCTGTTGCTTGTATAATTATTAAGGCATCCCTCTTTACTTGCCAAATTACCATATTACCCTCCATGTTGTATAATTACCAAATTGCCCCTTACTCGTGTTAGGTTACTAAATTATCCTCCATACTTATTAAATCACTAACTTTAGCCCTTATACTTGTTAAGTTACCAATTTACCCTTTCAGTAGTCTAAATTACCGTATTATCCTTTGTACTTATCTAAATTACCAAATTATCCTGAGGCTCATTAAGTCATCAATCACCCTTCATATTTGTTACACTTGTCAGATTTCCCATTTGGTTAGTTAGATTACCAAATTGCCCTTCTTCATTATTATAATTACCATTTCTCCCCTTTAATTGGTTAAATTACCAAATTATCCTTCTCCATTATTATAATTACCATTTCGTCCTTTTAATTGGTTAAATTACCAAATTTCCCTTCTGCATTATTATAATCACCATTTTCCCCCTCTTTACTATTATATTTACCATTTTACCCCTCTTTTCTACAAATTACCAAAATACCCTTCCTTTACACCAATTTACCATTGTACTCTTCTACTTTATTAAATTACCATTTTACCCTTCCTTTATACCAATTTACCCTTCTACTTTATTAATTTACTATTTCACCCTTCCTTTATACTAAATTACCATTTTACCATTCTACTTCATTAAATTACCATATTATCCCCCCTTTACTTGTAAAATTACAATATTACCCCCCTTTACTTACAAAATTACCATATTACCCCTTTATTTACAAAATTACCATTTTGCCCTTATTATACTACTTTTACTCAAATACCCTCACTACATAAAATATCAATATTAATGCTCCATACCCATCATCCAACTCCACCAACTATTATTACTTATCACTAACACATATTAGCACCTACCACACACATTTTTAAGCCACACCCTTATATAAGAAATAAAACTAAAATATCCCTAGGACCCATAATAACAATATTTATGCATCAATGGCCACATTAACATGACATAACATAGATAAAAACTTAACAATTTTATTAACATCAAAGCTCCTTCCTTAGGCATTATTTCTACACATGACCCAGAAGGTAGCATACTTTCCTTTTTATCAATCAATATAAGCAACTAAATACATTATAATTAACAACATATATCATGCATAAAAACATATTAAAAACCCTAATGTGCTAGCATATGTATATCTACATGTTTAAGTAAGGTTTAATAGTTACCTTATTTTCCATAAAAATCAAACATTACCAGTACCTCGGTTAAAGATTTAAGATCATATTAAAAGTAGAAAAATCAAAAGAATAAACTTTTATCAAAATTAAGTAAATATATACTGCTATTAACCATCATTATACCTCAAGCTATTAGCCAAACAAATCAACATAAGGCAACAAACTCACGCTGCTCATGCACCAAGGAAGGAGGGGGTCAAAGAGGGGTGGAAGAAGGGAGAGGTGGTTGTTTTTGGGTAAGGGCTTTGGGAGTAACGTGGAGAGTAGGTGGAAGGGAGTTAGGGCTGGGGCTGGGTGCAATGGTGGAGTGGGGGTGTAGGTGGTGGTCGGGAATGGGTTATCGGTGGCTAAGGGCAGCAAAGGCGACAACTGTAGGGATGCGAAGTGGGCTACAGAAGTGGTGGAGGAGAAGAAGGAAGGGAAAGGAAGGAGAGAAAGGAGGGGTTGTAGGGCCGGGTTTCGGTTAAGGAAGGACGTGGGGTGGTAGATGAGGTTGCAGGGAGTAGGTTGGTGGCTTGGGAGGCGGAAAAAGTGGCAGGACAGCAGCAAATGATGGTGGTGCTAGGTGGAAACCGAAAAGGGGGAAACAGAAAAGAAGAGGAAGAAGGGGCTACAGGGGCTCGAGGGGGTGGCTTGGTGGTGTAAGGTGGTAGTGGGGGTGGGAGGAGGTGGTGTAGGTGGTTGGTAGGGTGGTGGAAGCGGCAGTCGAGGCGGCGGAGAAAAAATAAGGGAAGGAAAAGAAAGGAGAAGAAAGGGAGAAGAAGAGGTCAGGAGAGGGAAGAAGGGGGGACTCAAACGATGTAGACATGGGAGATTAGGGAGAGGAAAAAGAAAATGTGGGAGAGGGAAGGTGTGGCTAGTTAGGTAGGGTGTAGAAGGGTGGCTCGTAGGGTGGCAGGAAGAGGAAAAGAAGAAGGGAAAGATAGGGCATGTAGGGTAGGGTTTGCAGGGGCTAATGTAGTCTAAAAATGGGAAGAAAAGGATGAAGGAGCTGTAGAAGGCAGCCATAGTGTGTTAGGGGGCACGTTTGGTCGAGGTCAAAGAAAGAGATAAGAAGAAGAAAAGAAAGAACGGGTCGGCCTACGCGCAAGGGAGAGGGGGAGAAAGAAGGAGGAACTGGGCTAACCTAGTCAGGGGAGGAAGGAAAAGAAAAGAAAGGAGGGAGGGAGTGGGCTAGCAATGCGTAGGAGAAGGGGAAGAAGAGGAGGAAGGAGTGGGCCGGCAGCCTAGAGCTCAAGGGGAGAAGGCCACAGGCTTGGCGGCCGGAGAAGAGAAAGAAAAGGAATAAAAAAGGAAAAGAAGAAAAAGGAGATGAAAAAGGGAGAAAGGGAAAAGGAAAATGGGGAGAAAATAAAATAAAATAATTCTTGAAATAATAGAATTTAATATTTTTATAGATAAATTAATTTAATAATTTAATTTATTATAATTTAATATATTAGTGTAAAAAGGAAATTTTAGCAAAATATTAGTTTGAAAAATTATTTAAATAAAATGAGTATGATAAAACAAAAAAATATTTATTTTAATTTATTTAATATTCATATCCCTTTTTACCTGCTCTAAAATCCACAAAATAATTAAATTAAATAAATTAAAAAGTTAATTTATTCCAAATAAAAGCTATTTATTAAATTATAGGTTTTTAAAATTTTAGAGTATTACAGAACATGTAAGGAGTAGGCAATCGGTGACTAATGTTATCATCATTTCATGTTATGGGTATAGATTATCCCTAAATTTGTTGTCTTCAACTTTGGGTTATAGATATTATACGACTGTCTCTGAATTAAGATGAATTTATTCCATGAATATATAATATTAAAACCAAAAATAACCAATAGGTCAATGTTTGATGCCTTGTTACAAGTAATGATGATGGACTAAAAGTGTGGTTGTTGTTAGCAAATTTTTTTGTTGGAAGATGTCATTAGGGGCTGTGGGATTTTGTTGTGAAATTATAGTGATAACCAGGATATGGTAGTTTACCAAGGTCATTAGGGGTTGTGGAATATTCTAATGAATAAAATGCAAGGTTTCGTTTTTTCTACAATTTTTACGGTATTTACGTAATTTACATTATCTTTACGGTTCTCATTTGTGGTGTTAAATTTTTATTTTACCTAGTTTTGTGATTGATCTTTTTTCTCTTCCAATATTGTTCATTTATTTTTTCATTTGAGGTGTTTGAATGAATGGTTGATGACCTGACTTCCATGTTATTTTCATGGTTTTGTGATTGTCTATCTTAGATTTATTAGCTTTATTTTGTTATATATTGCACTTGTTGATTTTCATTCTATATTCCTTTCCTAAATTGGTCTTAAAATATAAGCTTTGCTAAGCTTATTTGGTCCCTTTAATGAGTGATTGATCCCTTGGCCATTTTCTTTCTTTTTAACATTTGGGGGGGTTGAGGTGTTATTTTTATAATTGGATTCTTATATGTTTATGTCCTAGCTAGATTAATAGGATTCATTCTTCTAATTTCACATAATTTAATTTTTTTTATGAATCTAAGAGAATTTTAATGCCTTAAAATCTAAGAGAAAGTTTAAATGAAGTTAAAAGTATACACATAATAGGCCAGAGAAATTTAGTGCAACAAGTATAGAGGAGTTAGTTATATTTCATCATCTTACTATCCAACCCATAAGAAAATTCTTTGATTATGGTTCCTCACTTTCTTCAGTCTAAAATATTATTTCCACATTCTTTGTATTTCATGGAGATAGAAGTGGTAATAATATGCTTGAAACACTTTGTCGGAAAAGAAAAGCTTGTTCAAGAAGATTAGGATAAGTAATGATACGTGATTAGTTCTTGTACATACATATATATACATACATGGACGGTTGTAGTTCTTTTCCTAAATTGGTCTTAAAACTAATGTTTTGCATGATTAGGTATTTTTTTAATAATTTTTAGCATTTTACAATATTTATATAATTTTGTTCATGCTTTATAAAATTTTATTAATGATTATTACCCAAAAAAAATTATAGGCATAGGAAGATAAAAAATTAAAGATGAAAAATAAAAAGTAATTGTATGGAAGAATAAAACCCAAAAACTAATAAAGTATAATAAGTAGTTTTTTAATATTAATTATTTTTAAAAATAAAATAAAAAACAAACATATATTTTGTTAAAAATAGATCTTGAAAACATTATTTTTTCCTAAAATTTAATTATTTAAAATAAGTGAAACATGACTCATTCTTAAATTAGTGTTAACATGCAAGCGTTTATAGTAATGGAAAAGATGGTTTAGTAGGACTATTGAAAACAAGACATCATCAATTGTGGATATTTAAATGTTTTCAAGAGAAATTGAATGGGCATGGACTCTAATTACACGAAAAAATTTATTTGGATTTTAGAGAATCATACACATCTCGATGTTGTTACTTTGAAATCTAAGTAGGTCGAGAATATAATCAATCATATCATTCAAAGACCATTGAATGTGGAGGAATCATATTGATTAGGTAGGAATGGATAGTATTATAATGATAAAACTTGTCTAGAAATAAAACAAAATAGAGGCATTTGTTGCTTTTCTTCATCTTATTATTATTTTAAATAAAAAAAAAGTAGAAGAAATGTTTTTATGTACTATGGCACATGGTTACTAGAACAAGGAAATGAAGACAAGTAGTAGTAGTAGTAGTAGTAGTAGTAGTAATTTAAAATTATGAACTAAATTTAGACATGTTTTATATTAAATGGGTACAAAAACACTTAGTCAAACAAAATAGCACTTTCAAATCGTATTATATGCTAAAATGTAGCTACCTACTACCTCTCTTTACTATTGGGACATATATATATAAATGCATCTATTACCTATGAATAGTTCTTCCTAGTCCTTGGGCACATTTTAACCAAACACATCCTTCAATCATAAAGTTGATGTTATACACACACACACACACACACTAGTAACTCATTTGTGTGATGCATGGGATTGCAATGATGGTGACAATAAGCGAGTAAAATAAAGGAATAAAGAAGAATTCAACATAAAACTTTCTAAGCAGTAAAAATTCTAAGTTAAGTAGGTGTGACTATTACCAATTGTAAATATTTGGACATACATAATAAATACACGTGAAAAATAGTGAAGAACAAAAATGTGATGGGATTATATAGTTTGGAATACTTCCTTGTAAATACCATTTGTAGTCAGGCTACTACTTTTTCCATCTTCATCAAAAATCAATATTTTTAACCTCTTTGGATTTGTGAGTCGATACACCATAATATATAATTAACCATGAATGAAAACAAGCTTCTTCAAAAGAATACCAACATTTGATAATCTATTAATAGTCATTGCATATGATACGATGATGGTTGGTTGAGCTTGAAAGGAAACATATAATTGGATGGTGTGATTGGAATTCTTGGAATCAAAATTTCAATATCAGTGTGGCTGTCATATAAAACCTTGCCTTGTAAAACATAACGACCAAGTCTAGTTAGAACCAACCTTGTCCCATTGCACAATCCAAGTGAGTATTTTATGTTTTTTTAATAATATTATTGGTGTGCCAACTTTCAACTTAAGGACATGTTGGATAAGCTAAAGCATTGAATTACATTTAAAAATTCAAGTGTGTGAACATCAAGGAGCAAATCATTGCTACACTCAACTCTATATGGAGTATCAAAGCTTAGATATAAGTGCTCTTCGGATTTACTCATGGAGAGCATATAATTATTTACAGCATCAATAGCACCAAGTCTAGGAGCTAGGATAGACCTTCCCTATAAGTAAGAAAGGTGAAGATATTTACTATTTAATGAATGAAAATTGTTCTCAACAATGGTATGTACCAGATTATCACCTATTTTAAGTAAAATATCATTTGGGATGTCTATTGTGGCATTGCCATCATTTGTATCACCAAGTTTTCCATCCTTATAATTGTGATCTAGTCTGCAAAATCATGTAGCTTGAATACTTCTTTAGGTGATGTAATATAATGTAATATCATATTCTTATTTAATCACAACACCTTAAAATATCTCCAATGATAAGATGAACTGATTATTGCTTGAACAATGTCTTGCCTACTTCCCTTTGGTATAATAGGCAATATTTGGTTAAAGTAACCACCAAAAACAACAACTTTACAACTAAATGGATATCTAATTTGTTTGGAGTGGAAATTGTCAATATGTCCCTCATAGTTCAATCAAGAGCTTCAAAACAATATTTATGAAACATGGGTGCTTCATCCCATATGATCAATTTGCACTTAACAATCAAATTATCAAGAGAATTACCTTCTTTGATATTACACATTAAATCATCATTTGGTTGGAGGGGATGTAGAATCGTGAATGAGCAATCCTCCCACCGAGTAGAAGTAAGGATGTTATACCACTTAAAGCAACGTTAAGGATAATCTCCCCTTTTGACCTTAATGTTGTGGATAGAGTCTTCCAAACAAATGTCTTACCAATTCCACCATAACCATAAACAAAGAATACACCACCAAATTCCAAGCACACTACTAACATAATGGTTTCATAAACATGAAGTTGTTTGTCATTCATTTTTTTTAATGATATTATGGTTTTCTTAAGTTAGTGCATTTTGATTGTATTGAAGTTCATCATAAATGAGTCAGTTATGGTATAGAGTAATAGATAATTACTCTACTTCTGGTATAGATTCAAAATCAAGCAAGCTTTTGCTACATTACCTTAATAACTTATCTATTTCCATTATAGAAATATTTGTATTTCATTATCTAATAAATGTAATTTTTTAAATGATAAGACAATTAGAATGATTAATATAAGCATAAGGTTAGTCATGAAAAAATAATAAAATGCAAAGTAATGGGAATGGATAGCTATACCATTATGCTATAGCAGTAAGCGTTATACAAAATATCATCTGACATGAAATATCACTATGACTCCCAAACAACTTCTGGTCAACTGAGTGTACTGGATAGCAACAGCGATGCGAAAAGGTTCCTCAATGAATGTGTAGATGCCCATTGAATTGCTTTAATGATACCATCTTTGTAGTTCTTATCATCATTAAGAAGACCGAATGCGTAGTAAGCATCAAGATATGATGGGTAGAGAACACCATTCACATTTATAATATCCTCAAATGTTTTCATCCCATATACTATATTCAGTAAACAACATAAATAATACATTTCTCCACTAACGAGGGTAACATAAAATATGATTCCAGTGGAGAAATTCATTTTGCGGGGTTCCATTTCTGTTCTTTTTGGTTCTAAACGAATCATGTTGGAAATTTAGCATAAGTGAGGTGCCTAGCTTCTAGGAAATCTTTTTTAGCTTTCATCCTAGCTAAGAACATACTTTTTCCAATAGTTGGCTTATTAAAAATAGTGTTAATTGATTCTTCATCAGCAAAGATAACAATTTATTAACCAAGTAGGTGGAAGCTGAGGCGCTCAACGGGAGAATCACAATATTATATTTCATAGTTTAGAAGGTTTCAACATGCCTCATAAGGTGATATGTATCAACAATCATAATACATGTTAACTTCATCAATTGTAGTTTGAACATTGTTATCATTACTTATATGATAAAAAAAAATAGGGGTGACATGATCACAACCTTTGTTAACATCTTTGAACAAATATTTTATTGATCTTGATAGGTTTCACCATGCTGAATTCATATGAGTGCCATATTTGAGCAACATAAATCTATTGTGTGGCATGACAAAATGATCATTAAGATGGATACTGCCTTTTCCATTATCCTCATTATCTCTTCATCTATACATAGGGTAGCCATCATGATCGATAGTTGTTGTGGACACAAATTTCTATGGAAAATGTTTGCTACAATGATCATCTATCATGGATGGTGAAGTAGGTCTTTCATGACCACATGGTCCATGTACCCTGAAATCTCGTACCGTATAATAGTATGTGGGATTGGTGGATTCACCAAGAAATTCAACACAAATAATTTTATCAATATCAGTAGGTGTCAAATACTTATCTTCATTGGCAAGGAAAAGTAATATATTAGCATGGGGAAACCCATGCTTCTAAAACTCAATTGTATATATAACTGTAAAATGAAAAAAAAATCATGATCATTGAGTTAAAGAATATCCATCACAAATAGGATTTTTTTTCTCTAATAAATTAATGAGCAAATGATTACCTGATCTTAAAAATATAAATAATTTATTTTCATGAAGATCTTTGATTAATCCATCCAATTTCACCTTAAATATGCGATAAATAATATATGATCTATCTTGAAAAGGGCATTTCTTCTATATATCCGCCATCCCCATATGGAAACAAAAGAGGGTATTGCAACCCAAGGTATGAAGCATGTAACTCATTAATGCACTTTAAGATGCCACCTCGTGTTTCTACCAAGATGTCACTATCACCTAATGGAGTGTTAAAATTAGCAACAATCAACCCAGCAACTTCTAAAACAATTAGTAGATTATATCTTCTAGGATATGTAAGTCATCTACCAATAAGTTTCAATCTTACATTTGATGGTCCATCTTTATATATCTTTTCTTTGACCATTCAAAAAGATTTTATGAAAACATTATTTTCATTCAACATAGTTTGCAATTCAAAGATAATAAAGGCATGCATATAGGAAGTGTGCATTCCTATCACATGGAATACGATTAAATTTTTTTTAAGCATTAGCATTTAGAATTTCAAATAGAGGAAAATTGTGGAAAGTAAGGTTGTAATGAGTATAACATAGTAACATACCTGATAGAATGCAGCTTGTTATTAACTTCGTTTGTAGTGTCATAAATATAAATTTGTGCAAACTTTGGGGGTGTACCCTTATTAGGTAGTAAACTCCCTATCATATCATAATATTTTCCATCCATCTGAAAAAATAGTGGAGAATTTCTAGTGTTGAAACTACTATCAATCTTACTACCCATTGATGTAAAAGATAATATGTTATATGAACATATATTCTTCAATAAGTGTTTGCTTTTCTCATCTTAGCAATAAAATAAAGCATGGAGAATAGATGGCAGAGGCTTCATTGTAGGAAGTTCAATTTTTTCATTTGTGCAACATAAGGAGTATTTAGGTATTGTCATCTTTGGGATTTTTCTATATATTCATCAAACCAAAAGAAAGAACCACAATGTTGGCATTAATAAGTTGGATCATCCATATCCCAATATTCTAAAAGAAAAGAAAAATTAGGTTCTAATGTACAAATAAATATAATATACATGCACGTTGAACAAAAGGACATGGAATCCCGAAATAATAATATTTCATAGATAACCATGTGAAAGAAAAAGGAAAATTGCTAAAAAGAAGTACACCATAGTGTGCAAATTAGTATTAAGAACCAAAATATGACTACCATTGTATTCTTCTTAATTCGCAAATTACATGTAGTTCATAATATAATACTTTTTATTATTATTATGGATCTTTACCATGATTAGTAGGAATTCACTTGCAAACATTTATGTCAACAGAATCTTACCATCTTCGTACCTTTATAATGCCATTATAACATGGTTTTATGGTATTGTTTATAAAGTTAAAGGTATTTTTTAAGACCTCGAAGTTACAAGTAAGATTAAAGAATCTAATCTTACTTTATTAAATAAAGGAAAACTTTACATATTATATATTTTTACCATAAATATTTGTTTTAAACTAAATATTAGATATTGTTTGGAAATAATATGTATTTAATAATATTTAAAATACACTCATAATCATATCGTTAATAAAACATTCAATATTAAATAATCTCTATTTTAATATGGCCTTTAACTATTCTAAGTTGATAATGATCATTTTTCTAATAGATTAATGTGTTTAGTAACAATTATTAAATGTAATTATTAACTAATTATCCATCGATGCTAATCGCACCTCAACATTTTTTATCACCTTGTAAATAAATGAGTTGTTTAAATTATCTAGTATTGGACCCTACTATGTATGCTTATAATCCTTTCATTATGTAGTCTAGTGCATATATATATGAATTTGTATATACATATATGTTGGGATTGGCATATACATACATGAAAAAATACAGAAGGAGAAAATATATCGTTTATATATATTGAAGACAAAAAAAACAATGTCATATATATATATATATATATAAAGAAAATTGATTTCACTAATCATTTTAAAACTTCAATCATTTTATTTTAGTTCATAGTTGATATTTTCTAACCGGCCCAATATACATGATGAACTTACTGTTAAATTTTGTTGGCATTGGAATAGTGGGAAAAAAATATGATGATGCAAATATTTCTTAGGAATTGTTGCTATATTGATTATTGAGTAGAGGCACATAAATAAAAAAGATGCAAAGTTAAAACAAATAAACTTCCATCATTTTATTTGAATTCATAGTTGTTAATAATTTATTACCGGCCCAATGTACATGATGAACTTATTGTCAAATTTTGTTGGCATTGGAAGTGTGAGGAAAGAAATATATGATTACTAAAAAATATATAATAATTGACTAATACATTGATCTGCTTTGTAGGGCTCAAATGACCGTCCAAATATTGCTTAGGCGTTGCTACGATATTGAATATTGAGCAAGGGCACATGAGTAAAAAAGATGCAACGTATAACAACTAAACTCCAATCATTTTAGTTTAATTCATAATTGTTAATATTTAATGTCCGGCCGAATGTTCATGATCAACTTATTGCTAAATTTTTTTACCATTAGAATGGTGGGAAAAAGAATATATGATTTCTATATATATATAATTGATTAATACATTGGCCTTTTTTGTAGGGCTTGGATTATTATCCAAATATTGCTTAGGCATTGCTATTATTGAGTGGGGGCACATGAGTAAAAAATATACAAGGTATAACAACTAAACTCCCATCATTTTAGTTTAATACATAGTTGTTAATATTTTCTGGTTCTCTTAATGTACATGATCAACTTATTGTCGAATTTTGTTGGCATTGGAATGGTGGGGAAAAGAATATATGATTCCCAAAAAAATCTAATAATTGATTATTATTGTGGCATGTTTTTTAGGGCTCGAGTGATGATCTAAATACTGATTACACATTGCCACTATATTCATTATTGAGCCCATGATATGAGTAAAAAAAGATGCAAAGGTATAACAACTAAACTCCCATCATTTTAGTTTAACTCAAAGTTGTTAATATTTTTTGACTGACCCAATATACATGACCAACTTATTTGCCAAATATTGTTGATAATAGAATCATAGGGAAAAGTGTATATGATTCCCAATAATTGATTGATGCATTGACCTGTTTTGTAGGGCTCAGATGATTATCCAAATATTGCTTAGGCATTGCCACTATATTCATTATTAAACTCATACACATGAGTAAAAAAAATGCAAAGGTACAACAACTAAACTTACATCATTTTAGTTGAATTCTAATTTGTTAATCTTTTCTAGCCAACCATATGCACATGGTGATCATCAAAGCACATGCATAAATATGAACATAATATTTAGAATTCATAAAAGTTGGATAAATTTCTTCCAAAATTAATAGGTCTTTTTCAAAAATATAATTTAGTGGCCTATTTTATAGTGCAAGGAAAATGGATTTTAAAATTTTACTAACATTGAAAAATTTAAAAAAAAAACTCCCTAATAATTAAATAAATTTATCTGAATTATTTTATATTTTTTCTTTTTATTTAAAGTAACCCTAAACAAATAAAATTTCCCTCGGTGATTTTTTCAAATCACATACCCTAACTCGGGATAAATTAAATTTACCCTAATCTTAAATCTAAACACAACTCTAATTCTAACCCTAAATTTTTTTCCTTTTTTATTTCTACTTCTTTCTCTTTTTTCCCTTTTATTTTACCTTCTATTTTTATTTTCTTCTTCTCACCCATCCAAACACCCTCTCTATATGCCCTGCATCCCATTATTATTCCTCTTTCCCCTAGCAACTAAACAACACCTCTATTCCCCTCGTATGTCTTTACCCTTTCGCTTTTTGCACTTTGCCAACCTGTAACCCTTACCACTAACTCCTTAACACGCGTTATCCTTATATGTGATCCCCAAGCAAGCTAGTGCTTTTTCCCCTTCATGCCAAACTACCCTTCTCCCCATACTACACATCATCCCTCACCTCCACCTTCTTGGCCATACACTTCAAACAACCATTTTGTGTATGGTTTCCCCTTCCCTGCTTGCCTCTGCCATTGCCACTCACGACCACATACATATGCCATGTTCCCTATTCCTTTTTCTTTCTTCTACCTCTCCACTTCCTAATTCAGTTTCCCACCAAAATTAACCTCCCTTACCTCCTTCTTTCCCCTTATTCATTCTCCTTGCCTTGTTTGTGCCCTTCTCCCCTATGTCTTGTGCCTCACCTCTTCTTCACACCACACTAGATAGCCCATCACCCAATCAACACCACCATAGAAGATCCACCAACCCACCTCCTCACGCCACCTTTTAGCTTCGAAATGTAGGGTCGTTCCCCTCCTCTAAGCTACGGTAAATTATGTCGTTGCTCCCTCTTTGCAACATCACCCTCCCCTATATCCCAATGCCATCCTCACGCCACTGGCACATCAATGCCCCAACTCTCCCTCATCCTTTGTTGCCACCAACCTTCCTCAACATCCCCATAACATGTTAGCCCAATACCACCACCATCTCATCCCGTTGCTTCATTACCGCCATCTCCTCTACCCCACCAACAATCGTGGACCTCCCTCTACTTTGCTTCAACTACCATCGTACCATCTTCCCTTCTAGATTGCCCATCTTTACTGCTCATCTCCTCCGTCTTCTTTTATTCCTACACACACGGGCTCACGATGCCCATGCAGCGTGAGGTTTGCATTATATTTTTACCTTTTTTTAACCTTAGGGGTATTTTAGTAATTTTTTATTTATAAATATTTTAATAAAAATATTATTTTATTGGATAAATATTAATATAATTAATGTAGTATTATTTTTAAGTGCAAAATGTTGATTAGTGGAGCCTAATAAATTTTAGTAGGTTAACTATAATTTTTTATCTTGCTGGAAATTGGGTAATTCTTATATTCTACAACAATGTGAGATATCACATAACAGCACAGAAGAGTTTTGATGTATAAAATTTTATTAAGCATGTATGTCACGTTGAAATTATTTACCTAATAAATACTAGTATGGAATTTGGTAAAATGAATTATGTTAACTTGTGAGAATTATTATGCATAAAAAAGTATGTTAAAATGGGTTTAATATCATAAATAAATTATTTATGTCATGTTTGTCCAATATGATAGGTTAAGCATGCCAAAGCATATTTGTAGCATAAATATTATCATTATGAACCCTAGGAGCAATTTGGTCATTTAAAAATGTTATAATAATTATTATGGTAAGAATATCTAATATGTATTAATTATTGTTAAGTATGGAGGTATGTGACTTGATGCTTTAGAAACACACATTTTAGCATGATTATTATTATTGCATGTTCTAGGGATATTTTGGTCATTTTAAGCGTATCATGATATTTTCTCCAATAAGTGAGCCTAATATATATTATTTATTGTTGATCATGGAAATATGTAATTTGATGTTCTAGAAATTCATGTTAGGGTTTTACATGCAAAATCATATATAAAGGAAAAATGGTTATTTTACGTGTCTAGTAATATATTTGTATGTTATATAATTTAATTATTATTTTTTAGCATTTTCATGACAATTTAATAAATAAAATAAAATTATTGTTGGAAATGGATGATAATGTGGTAATTATGGCCTTAGAGGCATTTTGGTTATTCTCTGCCTAAATCATCCAAATGTGAATAAATTGAACCTGCGATGATCTTAGTATATTTTTAATGTTCACCTTAGTATTGAGTTGATTTATGGTTGTCTCGAGTAATTAGATATGAGTAAAAATGGTCAAGTATAGAAATTGGATCTATGTAATTGATATATGGTATCGTAGTCACCATAATAAAATACTAATATTTAAAGTGAAATAACTTGAGATCAGGAATTATAGCTCTTTATAGGTAGCTACCCTAAAGGTATGCTTTAGCCTACAAATGATTATGGATTTTTTCTAGTGTGCCTTAGTGTCCCATTTAGACCCTATATCTTATTTTATTTAGCTTTGTGAACTTATAAAGGATATGCATACTTATGAATTATTTATTTTTGTCAATAGGATAATGTGCTACTTTTGTGTAAAGGTGGCAATCGGGTTGGGTGGGTCGGGTTCGGGTCGGGTCATTGCGAGCCATGTCATTTCGGGTCATTTGATTTTTGTGGGTCGGTTGTGAGTAGGGTCAGCTCATTTCGAGTTCGAGTCATTACTTTATTTGGGTCGAGTCAGGTCATTTCAGTTCCGGGTCATTTCGGGTTAATTTGTTAAGTTGGGTCGGGTCGAGTTCGGGTTAAGCAAACTCGGATTTGGATCATTTCAGGTCAACTTGACTAGTAGGGTCAGGTTAGTTTTGGGTCATTTTCTAGTTCACATGACTAGGTGGCTTCGACCCATTTAGGTCATTTTGTGCAATATGATGGGTTTGTCCCATCGGGTCTGAGTTATTTCGATTTAACTTAATGGGTCGGGTCATTTCATGTAATTTGACGAGTTGGATTTGAGTAGTTACGGGTTAACTTGATGGGTCGGGTCGGGTCAAGTTTTGACGGGTTGAGTCAAATTCGGGTCCAGGTAATTATCAGTTATTATATTGTAAATATTAGAGATAATCATAAGATTACTATTGCAGATAAATGAATTAAGAATATTAGATGTGCTTTATTTTCACTAGTAGTAAAGATATTTATAAACTTTAATAATAAAAAACATTGCATGATTGAATCTAACAAAGATATTTATCATTTATTTGATTTATTTAATTACTTAAAATATTTAATTACTTCAAAAAGATAATTTTATAAAATAAAGGTGATCATAATATAACTATACAATGTATAATTATCATTTATTACATTGTAAATATTAGAGAAAACCATAAGATTACTAGTACAGATAAATGAAATAAGAATATTATATGTGCTTTGCTTTTACAAGTAAATAATAAAGATATTTATAAGTTTTAACAATATTATATTTGATTACTTAAAATATTTATAAATTTTACAAGTAAAAATATTAGATATTTATCATATATTATATTTATTTGATTACTTAAAAAAAGATAATGTTATAAACTACAGGTGAGAATAAGCATGACTATACCATGTATAATTATCATTTATTACATTGTAAATATTAGAGACAATCATAAGATTACTAGTACAGATAAATGAAATAAGAATATTATATGTGCTTTATTTTTATAAGTAAATAATAAAGATACTTATAAGTTTTAACAATATTATATTTGATTACTTAAAATATTTATAAATTTTACAAGTAAAATTATTAGATATTTATCATATATTATATTTATTTGAGTACTTAAAATATTTGATTACTTAAGAAAAGTTAAATTTATAAAATAAACGTGATCATAAATATGATTATAGAGTGTATAATTATCATTTATTACATTATAAATATTACAGACAGTCATAAGATTATATGTACAGATAAATAAAATAAGAATATTATATGTACTTTATTTTTACAAGTAAATAATAAATATGTTTTACTCGGTTATGTTTGGATTTATCGAATTCGTCTGATTAAGCTATTTTGGATAAATTAATTATGCAATATATTTTGAAATGTACTTAATTACTTAAGAAAAGATAAATTTATAAAATAAACGTGATCATAAATATGACTATAGAGTGTATAATTATCATTTATTACATTATAAATATAAGAGACAATCATAAGATTATTTGTACAGATAAATAAAATAAGAATATTATATGTACTTTATTTTTTACTAGTAAATAATAAATATTTTTTACTCGATTATGTTCGGATTTATCGAATTCGTCCGATTAAGCTATTTTGGATAAATTAATTATGCAATATATTTTGAAATATACTTAATTTCATGTTGGTATTGTTAAATTGGGAAAATAGTATTGAATTATATCGGAATTGGATTGTTAAGTTAAAACTCTTACGGATTTAAATTGGATTGTATAATTGAGTTATTTTATTAAATTGATTATACAATATGTTTTGGAATATGTCTAATTTTAATTTTAAATTGTCAATTTAAATATTTGAATAAGATTTGACTCGATTTGCAATTCAGGCTCAAAAACCCTAAATATATTAAATTGGGTAATTCCTTAATAATTTTTAATCAATTGAGTATACAATATGTTTTAGAATATGTCTAATTTCAATTTTGAACTGTTAATTTAAATATTTGAATAAGATTTGACCGGATTTGCAATTCGGGCTCAAAAACCCTAATTTTGTTAAATTGGGTAAATCCTTAATATTTTTTAATCAATTGAGTATACAATATGTTTTAGAATATATCTAATTTCAATTTTGAACAGTCAATTTAAATATTTGAATAAGATTTGACTGGATTTGCTGTTCGAGCTTAAAAACCTTAATTATATTAAATTGGGTAATTTCTTCATAGTTTTTACCTAATTGAGTATACAATATGTTTTAGAATATGTCTAATTTCAATTTTAATATTTAAATAAAATTTGACCGGATTTATAGTTCGAGCTCAAAAATCCTAGTTATATTAAATTGAGTAATTCATTAATAGTTTTTAATCAATTGAATATACAATATATTTTAGAATATGTCTAATTTCAATTTTGAAACATCAATTTAAATATTTGAATAATATTTGACCAAATTTGCAATTCGAGCTCAAAAACCTTAGTTATGTTAAATTGAATAATTTCTTAATAGTTTTTAATCAATTGAGTATACAATATCTCAATTTTAAACTATCAATTTAAATATTTGAATAATATTTGATCGGATTTATAGTTCGGGCTAATACCCTAATTATGTTAAATTAGGTAACTCCTTAATAGTTTTTAATTAATTGAGTACATAATATGTTTTAGAATATGTATAATTTGAATTTTGAATTGTTACTTTAAATATTTGAATACGATTTGACCGGATTTGCAGTTTGGGCTCAAAAACCTTAATTATGTTAAATTTGGTAATTCCTTAATAGTTTTTAATCAATTGAGTATATGATATGTTTTAGAATATGTCTAATTTTAATTTTGAATTGCCAATTTAAATATTTGAATAAGATTTGACCAGATTTGCAATTCGGACTGAAAATCCCTAGTTATGTTAAATTAGGTCATTCCTTAATAGTTTTTAATCGATTGAGTATACAATATATTTTAGAATATGTATAATTTCATTTTTAAACCATCAATTTAAATATTTGAATAATATTTGATCGGATTTATTGTTCATGCTCAAAAACCCTAATTATGGTAAATTGGGTAATTCCTTAATAGTTTTTAATCAATTGAGTATATAATATTTTATAAAATAGACCGGATTTATAGCACAATGGTGTTAAGAGTTAGTAATTTTCAGTTGGTAACAATTGTAATTACAATTTTATTAGGTAACTTGTAACCATTATAATTACATTTTCAGAGTCTAAGTTTGATTTTCTATTTATTATAAACTTATAATCTGTGTACTCTGTGTAAATTAATATAATATTTGTTGTTTTAAAAATATGCATCAAAAGTTGGAGCTATGAGATTTTTTTATTTTAAATGATATTGTATAGAATGTCTAGGGTAAAAGTATAAAAAATAAGTATAATTTATAAAATATTATATTTTTAAAAGCTTTAAATGAATAATAAAATATGTGTAATTTATTATTATTATAATAAATTTTGATTTCTGGTTGGGTTAATGTCAGGTCAGATCGGATGAATGTCGGGTCGAGTCACTATCGGGTCATGGGTTGGCATCAGGTCGGGTTGGATACAAGTCAGGTTAATTTTTATCTGGTCAGTGTAGGATCGGATTATTGTCGGATCGGGTTTAGTTCGGGTTAGGTTGCTAAACTTTTCGGGTTTGGTTTTTCTAGGGTCGGGTCGGGTTAGGCGAGTTTGGTCAACTTTTTCCAATTCTACTTTTGTGTGCCATTATGACTAGGGTACCTTAGTGTACTTGGGTTGATGGTCAGTACGATACTGCGTTACCTTGGTGTGCTAGTATGATCAAAGAACTTAGTGTCTCTGTGTTTGATATGATCTCTCCTTGAGTAAATAAAAAGAGAAATGATTATTACTATATTGAAATGATTATTGAATTTGGTTTAATAATAGCCTTCGTGCCTCCATATGGTTCAGTAGTAGCCTTCATTCTCACATGTGTTTGATATTGTGCCTTTGGGCCCTACCTGTAATGTTATAGATTTTTATTTGGCATTGTACCTTTGAGCCCTACAGGTAATGTTATGGATTTTTATTTGGTAGTGTGCCTTTGAACCCAATTTATGATGTTATGGATGTTTTGGTTGTTGATCATGAGATGTATTCTTAAGGATATGGTTATTATGTTGAAATTGTTTCTAATTATTATTTCAGAGATAACCTATTGGATGCTTGGTTGGTAAGTTTCATTATTCTTTAGATGAATGAGTATGAGCAGTATGTGGCTATAGTGATATTTGTTTAATTATCTTATATGAATATCACATTTTGATCATCACTTATATATTTTAATATTTTACACCATACCTTATTGTGATGCATTTTATATATTCCATATAAGCTTCTTATATTCGTTTTGTATAATGGGTTATTTAGTATCATTGTATTAAAGGATTCCTTTCCATAGGCCTTGCTTATTCAATGGGCAATGGTGTTTGCATATTAGCTTGTGAGATCAGTTGAAAGCTAGTATCTTGGGTTAACAGTTAAGGCTATCCAGTGTACTATCCGATATCTTTTGATCCAGATGTTCTTTTACTTTTATATATTTATGTATTTTTCTTCCATTAAATTTTGTAACCACTAATAGTTGGTTTTATTTGAAATGATATTAAGCTGCTTTGATTCTCTCTACCTTAATTCTTATAACTGTAATATTAATTTAAGTAGAGTAATACTTTTAGCTTTAGCATTTGGTATGAGAATGGCAAAGGAAACCTTACTTATACCAAGTGTGGCAATAACATTCTGCATTTTTACTATTTTAGCTTTCATAATAAATTATTTAAATAAAAAAATAGTCTTGTAAATGGGGGTGTTACATTAGCTATCAAATAATATTAACTCTAGACCAAAACCCTAATAGATAAAGATACTTCTCTATAGGCAGTATGTCATAAGTAGAAAAATCGTTAAGGTAGTCCTCAGTAACTTATACATCAAAACTTAGGTTATCTATACGTGGGAATAAATAATACCGATGAAAAAAATGATCAATACTTACATATTGAGTAACATAAAAAATAAAAGTTACAAGAAAAAGTGTGCATAAAAAATAAGGTTACATTGAAGGGCTAATCATGCATGTTAATTTAAACATGAGGGGGATCCTGAGAATAATCGAAAGATTTTTAAGATAGATGATTATACATTTCAATTTACTTAATCTCTTGAATTTAGGGACCCAACTATTCATAATCGGTGGAATGATATCAAATAATACAACAACCCTAAGGCATGACACCCCTAACCACTATTATCACCTAATAAAATAGACCGGTACAACCTTAAGGCATAAAGCTCTTGGTCATTATTCTCATCTGGTGGAATGGACTAGTACAACAGGTTCTGACCCGTGTAATATTTTACTTTAAATATTAATGTCTTATTAGACAATTGGTTATTTCAATAATTTCGTGCAAACTTAACATAAATATGAAATACACATAGAATACAACCAGAAGTGGTTTGAGTTATTCCCTAAGGTGACAGATCACAATGCTCCTACAAAACCCTAATTTCACAAGACAAGTTTAACTCATTCCCTAGGGATCATTCAACCACCAAATTTAGTGCACCCTCTAAATATATAATTATTTGCAACATATCCAAAAATCAAGGTCTAACTCTAACGCCTCACACATGTAATAACGAGCATGCCTCTAGAGTTATTATTCTCAATTTAAGATATTTTCTCATTTTCTTAGACTTAATGTTGCTCATAATTACCCTAAGTATTTCACATAATTTACTTAGAATATTTTAATCTAGTATCACTTTAAAAAAATGAAAATTCCATAGTTAACCAAACTTATTAAACTATCCCTATATTACTTAAATGCCTCAAAGATTCTTTTTTGGTAAATTGTGCCCTACTCAACCTAAACTTGATCATATTACACATGAAATTAATTATAAAACCCTCAAAGATTATCTTGCCATATCTATTTTTCCACAAAACACATAAAAATACTCAAGTATCCTTAATATTGAGAACTACCTCAAACTTGTCACCAAAACCCTACAAGTCCCAAGATTATTAATTTCCGGCCTTTAACATATTTCATCATGATAGTACTTTATCGTACTTACAACCCACTCTTCATAACTCAATTACGATAATAGATCATTCTAACATACTAGGGTTACACAACAAGGCTTAACCAAACAATAACACATAAACTCATGCTTTCACATAGGGTTCATATTTCCATAATACAATACAACAATATTATGGTATGTCATAAACAACATGAATTATGAAATATAACAATAATAGCATGATATTACATACAATTTACATATAGCATCAAGCCTATAAATCATGACATGTATCTTTACCCAAATGTCACTTGTCTTTAAGCAAGAAAATGACCCTAAGTCTCATCCTCCAAGACTACCAAAATATCACCTAAAAGCCAAGAAAAACTAATGGTTAGAAGCGTAGGAAAAATAAGTAAAAAAAAACTCAATGAAAAGGATGAAGGAAAAGAAACAAAAACTAAAGAACAAGAGGAGGGCTAACTAAGTGAGATCTTGATGCAACAAAGGGGGATTTGTGTGAGACTTTGATGTAGCTAAGGAGGTGTTGTGTGAGATCTTGATGCAGCTAGGGGGAGTTGCATGAAGGTTAGGTAAGAGTAATGGTGGTGTGGATGATGAAGGTTGTGTGAATTGTTCACATTGGGGACCAAGGGTTGTGTGAAGGGAGAGCTTATGGGTGGTGTTGTTGTATGAAGAAGGCTGAATATGGAGATAGAATAGGGGTGGCTGAATGAGCTTCTCATGTTGCCAAAGCGATGAAACATGAGGTGCTTAGGTAAAGGAGAATGGTACAACATGAGGTGTGGCAAGTTGGGTAGAGATTGCTACATGAAAATGATGGAACTTACAGGGAAGAAGATTCAGAAAAGGGTTGGAAGGGGGATAAGAGATTGGAGCTTGGGTTGGTGGAGCAATAGATGCCAAAATAAGGGAGGGAGAATGAATTATATGGTGGATGGTGGTGTGCAAACATGGTAGCATGAAAGAGTTGAAGAAGTGAAAAAGATGCATATTGCATGGGGGTAGAGGGAAAAAACACAAGGAATGGGAGATTTAGAGAAAATTTTAGCATGAAAATCCTTGGAATAGAGGGAGGTGATTAGGATGGCATGCATATTTGGTTGGAGTAACAAAAATGAGATAACTCAATCAAGGAAGGGGTCATGCGGGGTAGAGGTGAACTATGGAAAAGAAAGAATATGAGGAGAAGGAAAAAGGAAGAATTTTAGGGTTAAAGTTAGGCTTAAAGAATTAGGGCAAGATAAAGATACTAATAACCTAGGATTAGGGTTAGGTTAAATTTGGGGTATTGAAGTCTATCAATTGAACGTGTATCTAGTGACTCTAGTGAGTCATTTTAATTTCTATTGGAAGAAATTATTATATATTGTTACCTAACTAGATGATTATTAGCTTAATAATTTTATGCCAATCTTACAAATGCAAAAATCCATGATGCCAAATGTAACATATGACCATTTATATAATGCATCATTATATACCATAGTATAATTATATGGTCAACATACATCTCATTGATCTTATCAAGCATATAGGAGATTCTGCACTTGCTTGCAATATGAAAACTTAAATATAAATTTTCCAAGATGATAAATCATTCATATGAGATCACCTTACAAAAAAATCCATTGGGATCTTTAGTTAGTGCTCGTATGAGTCTCTAATGACTGTTATCATTGATTCACATAGATGATCTCATTTTTCATTCCATAAAAATAATATTTTATTGTCAACTAGATTCTAATTGGTGATACTATTTTACCTTTTACATATGTTAAATGTAAAACATTTTCATTTCATTTAAGTCTTACATTTATCCACTTAGTAATGTTATTAATTACTATTAAGCTATAGTAAATCTAACCAAAACTTAGTCATGGAATACTGCACAATTATTTGATATCAATCCATCATTTAGGAAATGAAATATAGGTTGTCAAAAACTTTATTTGATTAATAATGTTATATATAGTGTGTACAATGGTCTTGAGTATAATGAATCAATAATCTAAGCCATGTTCAACCCTATGAGATGGAACGCTTTATACTTTAACCATCAAACTATCAATGAAATGTAAGTTTTATGGTTTCAATAGTCAAACTCCTTCAGGGAGGTTATTGTAAATACTCGACTCACTATAGTGGTAATGGATACCTATTAATGGAAAGTTCTAATCACTACCAATGACAAAATACATGCATAGTATCATAAGTATTATGACTAGTGAATTTTAAACAAAGCCACTACTTCATAATCCAAACACATATTATATAATGTCTTTTAAAAAAAATTGTCAAAATTAAATTATAGAAATTTAATAGTATAAGTAACAATGGATAGACACAGGGTGTGGAATTGAAATAAGTGCTTCGATCTTTGATACCCTAAAAAGATGTACTCTTCTGGATCAAACTTCACTTGAGGTAATAAATACATTTAAACCAATTAGTCTTCTAGATCAATTTTTCACAAGGCGCACGTGACTTTTAAAATTTAATCTTTTAAGATGCTCATTACCCTAAAATGACTTAATCTTAGGGATCAAATTATACAAAAGTTTTTGTTAGTTTTAAAATTATCTTCAGGACCTTTAAATTAATCGCTATACTAGATTAGATAAGACTAAGGATTTTCTTACAATTTGATGACTTTATTAATCCAATTGTACCTAAGGTATTGAGAACCTTTGTATCGATCTATTGAATCAAAAGATCATTCTTATAAATAGTATAACAGGAAACAATCAAGACTTTTCAAACCAAGATAATTGAGTATGAACTTCAAAGTTTCTAACTCTATTCTATACTTGCTTTTCCCATACCACATATATAAAGGAAAATATAACGTCACTTAAAGTGACCCTTCAATAACTTTAGATAACAGAGATTAGAAAATAGTGGTAATTTTGAAGAAATTAAATTACATAAATAAATAAATAATAATAAATTAAATTGTAAAAAATAAAAGGCATAACAAAAAATAAGTTAAATGTGCAACTGAATTTAGTCTTCTAGATTGAGTTGTGAATAAATTTTTAGGACTTTAAGTTCAATCTTCAAGATACAATTGCATATATATTTTTAGGATCTAAAATCAATCTTCACAATTGAATTGTATATGTGTATTCAAGATCTCAAAGTCAACTATTGTATAATTATATCAGGGACCTTTGATTTATTTAGTTTTAGACATTGAATTGCACATAGTTCTTTAGTATCTTAAATTCAATATTCATGATTGAATTACACATAGATATTGAAATCCTTAATTTATTCAACCTTCCGAATCAAATTATATGCACTTATTTAGTACATTTAATTAAATATTCATAATTGCATGCATTGAGGCTCTCAAACTCAATATTTAGGATTGAATCTTATGCAATCCAATTTTCTATATTCAATGACATATAAGTCTTTAGGACATTTAATTCAATATTTAGGATTGAAATGTATATGAGTCATTAGGACCTCAAATTCAATCTTTAGATATATAGATCTTAAGAGTTTCATATTTAATTTTTAGGATCAAATTGTATATAGATCTTAAGGAGTGTGACTTAACGTAGAGTTTTTTGTAGCTTGTCTCCTCCCTTCTCTCTTTTGGGGTTTAGAGTGAGGCACACCACGATTAGGAAGAAGAAATCACCTTCTTCCATAATTGCTAATCAATTACGTTTGATTTTTTATTCTAAGAATACTAATAGTCCTTCGTGTGTGGTTGGTTTTAAAACCCACGAAAGTCAGGGTGCTTCCCTGGCAACTTTATAGGGAGAATTAGCTCTAGTGTCCTTTGAGCCTATATTGGTTAATGTTGATATTATCTTTGTCGATATTCCAGAACCTTCACTGATTTTAAATAAGCCTAATACTGGTATTATGAATGGCCAAGTAGAGGCAAACCCTAGTCTTGATATGGAAATAGAAGTCATAAATCTTAATCAATTGACCCCAATCGTTGAAGAGAAAAAAAATCTACTTGGGATCTATTAGAGGTATGTTCTCCTAGTAGAGGACCTTCTTGGAAGGATATTTTAGGCAGGAACCATAACCCTAATCAAGTTGAAAAATTATCATATATCCCCACTCCATGGATAGAAGGCTAATTTCTGTAAAATTAGATAAAGGGGTGCTGAATCATAAGCTAATAAATGGGCTAATACCTTGGTGAGATGTGTGTTTGGGGACTTTCCAACTTATAACTAGATTTGTGGTCATGTGCGTATGCATTGAAAATTGATTACTTGTCCACAAGTGTTGCTTCATGATTCGGGTTATTTTCTTTAAACATTTATTAGCATGGAAGATATGAATTTTATTCTTAGCCAACCATTAGACCATCTTTAATAGACCATTTATGTTGAAGCTTTGGCTTAGGAAGATGAAAATTGATAAGATTGAGATGCAGGTTGTACCTTTATGAATCCAATTCCCTGACTTACCTTTTGAGTACTAGGCCAAGAATTCATTGGGTAGAATTGTAAAAGTAGTGGGAAATCTAATATGCATTAATGCCATAACTGTAACCAGGATCGAGTGTCCATCCCTAGAGTACTGCTTCAGTTACATGTCAAGAAACCTTTCTTAGATTCCTTGGTTATTGTCGATCCCTAGGGGGGATAGATCACATAACAAATTGAGTATGATTGGAAGCCTTTCTACTGCTATTTTTGTGATATGTTTGACCATGATGCTCTTAGTTGTATGAAAAAAAAAATCTAACATTAAGACTCCCATAATTGGAGGAGAATGGGTTATTATGAAGGACTATAGAAAAGGTAAGGATACTGCTCAAGAAAAGGAATGTGCTATGGCGGGTATTGCAAGTGCCCAACCAAATGCTAGTGACACTTTTAACTCTATCAAAAAAGCAAAGGCCAACACTAGTATCCTAAAAACCCTTAGAATAGAAGAAATTATTTCTCAACCACCTCATAAAGATCTTATGAATCAATGGGATTTACTTAAAATATCCCTCAATAACCTTAATCATACCTTGATAAATCAATGAGGTTTACTGATATTGTTCTTATCGATGAGGGCCCTAATAAATCAGTGGTGATTACTGATCTTGGTCCACTTTTTTAGGCTAGAATTATGACTAGGAATAGATCGGCTAGGGTAATATAAAAGATCTATAAGTCTAGTTTAGGGCATATTCATGAGTAATATGTTAGGAGAGGTACTCAACATATTGATCCTAATCGACATGCTAGTACTTGGAATATTCGAGGATTGAAAAATATTTCCAAGCATAATGAAGTCAACATTTTTATAGTAGTAATCCTTTATATTTTGTTTGTTTTTTAGAGAACAGAGTGAAAGAGAATAAAGGTATTGGTGTTTTAAATAATTTTAGGAAATGATGAGATGTTATATATAGCTACTATCATCACCTTACTAGTAGAATTTGGGTCACTAGGGACCCTAGTGTGTGGTGCATTACAACCATTAGCACGTGTGATCAAGCCATACTTTGTGAAGTCAATCATTTACCTAGTTACTTATCATTTAATCCTGGTTTCATTTATGCTCTGAATACTGGTGTTGAGAGGAGAAGGCTTTGTAATTGGCTAAAATAGTATAGAGTTTGTAATACCCTTATTTTAAGGACCAAAAAAATTCATTTAAATAATTAATTATGGAAGCTAAAATAGTATAAAAAAATATAGTGTATTACCACCATACTTAGTATAATTCTGATTTCATCTACCATTCTCATACCAAGTACTAAGACTAAAATTATTACTCCATTTAAGTTAATAATACAATTACAAGAATCATAATAGAACAAGTAGATGATTAAAATTTTGAAATACACACAACATCGGTGGTTACATAATTTAAATGAGAGGAAAATACAGGAGGACATAAAAGTCCAAGATCAACTAGATCAAGATTTAAAATGAATATCAAATAGTCTTAAGCTCTTAACCCATTGAATAAGTAGGGTCTCACAAAAAGGAACCCTTCAATATAATGGTACCGAGTAACCTATTGTACAAAACTAATATGAAAATTTTGCATAGAACACATAAACGACATCAAAACAATACATGGTATAAAACATCAAAATAT
This sequence comes from Tamarix chinensis, assembly GCA_030549775.1. Classification (NCBI taxonomy): domain Eukaryota; kingdom Viridiplantae; phylum Streptophyta; class Magnoliopsida; order Caryophyllales; family Tamaricaceae; genus Tamarix; species Tamarix chinensis. Next base: position 58,849,275 of record CM060172.1, on the reverse strand, counting down.
ACATGCGATGATCGAAATGTGATAATATATCAGATAACTAAATATCACCAAGGCCACATATTACCCATACTCATTTATATAGAACATACCGATACTTACCAACCAAACATTGAAGGAATTCCCTTTGAAGTAATGATTAAAACTAACCTCAACCCAGTAACCATAACAATCATAACTTATCTCATATCTCATTGTCAATACCAATAAATTCTATAACATAATAGGTAGGGCTTGCATGGACAATGCCAATAAAAATCCATAACATCATGGGTAGGTACGAAGATTTTTACCAAACCACAGGTAGGCTTAAAGTATGTTACTGACCAATCCAATAATCTAATAATAATTATTTATATTCTTATTTACTCAATAGGAGATCATATTAACGTAGAAATACTAAGGTACTTTGGTTATATTAGCACCTAAGACAACACAGTATCTTACCGACTATCAACCTAAAGACACTAAGGCACCTTGGTTATACTAGCACACAAAGATAGTACAAATACCCTACTAAGAAGGATGCCTAATCTATAATTATGTATACCCTCTAAAAGTTTGTAGAGCTAAGTAGAGTAAGATATAGAGTCTAACTAGGGAATTAAGGCATATAAGCAAAAATCCATTATCAACCATGGACTAAACCATGTCCTTATTATAGCTATCCCTAAAAATCCATCATTCCTGATCTCAAGGTCTCTCACTTAAATATTAATATTTTATTAAGGTGACCACAAAATCACATATTAATTATATAGATCCAATTTCCATACTTAACCATTTTTACTTATTTTCATTTATTCAAGATAACCATTGATAAGGTCAATACCAAGGTTAGCCTTAAAAATATAATAAGGTCATCCCAGGTTCAATCATCCATATCTGTGCACATTGAGTTAAAAATAACCAAAATGCTCCTAAAGCTATAATTACCACATTATCATCTATTTCATATACTAATTACATTTTATTTATTAATCTATCATGAATAAGATAAAATACATTAATTAAATCATTTATCATGAAATTAAATTATCAACAATGTTAAATGACCATTTTACCCTTCTACATGATTTTGCACAGAAAAACCTAACATGAGTATCTAATCCATCTAGAGTCACGTAATCTCATGTTCAATAATATATGATATATATTAGGCATGCTTATTAGCATAGACAACATGATATATTTAAAAAAAAACAGATTGTCCCTAGGACACACACACTGATAATAATCATGTTAGAGTACACCTAAGCATGCTTAAGCTATCATTTTTACCTACATATAATCCAAAATCTTTCCTTGATATTAAAACCATCTTAACATACTTTTATACTCACATTATTTTACACATGATAAAATGCTTCCCTTTCTTTTTAATTTTCATGCTAACAATAATAAATACAAAATTGCAATGCAATGAGTCATGCTTAACATAATTTATACACCAAACCCTGATATGCTATCATGCAATATCTATTATTTTAGTGAAGTATATGAATTATAGCAAATAAACTTAACATGAGTTATAACTCAAAACCCTAATATGCTATCATGTGATACTTGACATTTTGTTAAAGTATACAAGTTACAAGATTTCCAGCAAAAACACTAATTATAAGTTACCTACTAGAATTTATTAGGCTTCACTAATCAAACTATTGTACTTAAAAATAATATTACATTAACCATATTAATATTTAACCAATATAATAATATTTTTTATTAAAATATTAATTAAATGAGAAATTATCAAAATACCCCTTATGTGAAAAGAGGTAACAAAATTTAAATGAATTCTCATGCTACATGAGTGGCATGAGTTTGCCAAGGTTGGAAGGCTTGGGGGGAAGGTTGGAGAAGTTTGGGTGGAGTTGAGGTGGATGGTGGTGGTTGGAGGTGGTGACGAGGCTGGGAAAAATTGGCAGGTGGTTTGGCAAAGCTTTGGTAGTGGTGGTGTTGGTTGACGAGTAAGAAGGACAACGGATATAAGGTAATGGCAAGATAAGAAAATGAGATGTTGGTGTGGTGGTGTGCTGATGAATGAGAGGGAAGGTGATGCAAGAGGATTTGTGGCTATGATAGAAGGTGGCACAAGTTAGGAAGGAGCTGCAACGGAGGGTGACAATGCCGACTAGATGTTACAGCTGTGTGTGCTGAAGCAAAGGAGGAACACTGATAAGAATGTCTATTGCTAGGCAAGGGACTGGGGTGACGAGGGCTGGTGCTAGGCAAGGGGAATTGGTTGGGTTGACATTAGCATGATACACGACTGGGCAAAGAAGGGCATGAGAAGATTGTGGTGATGTGGTGGTGCATTGGCTAGAGGTGGCACATACATGATGGTTAGGCTATGAGTGTATGGTAGTGTTGGGGTTGGTTCAAAAAAAAAAGACGATCTATGAAATAGGTTTGGAGTTGGTGCATGGAGAAGAGGAAGGATGAGGTGGTGGTTGGTTGGCTAGCTGGTGGAGTCGAAGAGGAAGGAAACAAGGGAAGGTCTAGTGGTTTTGCTGAAGGTGGAATTTGGTGGTTGAGGGTGATGGTGGATGGTGAATAGTGGTGAGTGTGTGGGCTGTTAGATGATGGGTGAGGGTGGTTTTTGATAGGTAAATCGCATGAGGAAATGGATGGGGTTGGGTCGAGGTGGTGGAGGCTGGTGATGTGTGAGTGGCATAAATGAGGTTGAGGAACCATTATACGACAAAGGAAAAGGAAGAAGAAGAAGGGAGAAGGAGAATAATAGAAGAGAGAAATGGTGTAGATGGCTCACACAAAAATGGGGGGAGGTGGATGGTTGTATATACATACAACTGATTAGTGATGGTGAATGGTTTAATAGGTTGGAGGAGATGGTGAATGGTTGTGCATGAGAAGGGGAGGGAAATGTGGAGAGTGTTTAGTGGAGGTAAAAATGACACGATAAGGGGTAACGTGAGAGGTAGGTTAGCACTATTTTATTTTTATTTTATGTTTAGTTTCTTTAGATTAGGGTTTTGGTTAGGAAAATAGACCAAAAAGTACATTGATTTAGGATAGGTTTAAGAAAAAGGGAAATGAAAAAATAATTAGGAAACATTATTTAAGGATTTTATTTAGTTTATGGGTAAAAGGTTAAAAATAAAATATTTTGGCCAATGTTTAAGGCTTATGTTTTGAATAAAAGACTAAACACCTAAAAGCAAATGTTATGAAATTTTGGGGTGTTACATCTTAGAGCTCCTTGTATTCTCATCGGGGATTTCAATGTTATCCTTTCTTCTAGTGAGAAATTTCAAGGTGATTTACCAAATGCCATTGACATACAAGATTTTTAGGATTGTTGTTTGGATTTATGGTTGAAAGATTTATAGGGATAGGGTTGTTTATGTACTTGGTCTAGGAAAAGAGGAGGGGATGGCAAAGCTGTGTAAATTAGATAGAGCCTTGGTTAACTTGGAGTGGTTGGAATACTTTCCTTCTTTAGCGGCTAAGTACCTTATCCCTTTATTATTAGATCATAGCGCAATGACTGCCAATATTTAGCCATCGGCTGTCTTGTCCATGGGAATAACCCTTTTCAGTTTTCCTAAATTTGGGTAGAGGATGAAGATTTTTTTACCTTTGTTTCACTCAGCTTGGCAACAACAACTATAAGGGAATTTTTCCTTAGGATATATGGTACGGTGCAAGCTCTTATGAAGGGCCTAAAGTGGTTGCATTGGGATAAATATGATTCTAGATCTCAAAATTTTAGATGTTGTGAGAGAGGAGGTGTCTATGATTGAGAAATAAATGCTTTGTCACCCTTCAAATACTAGGAATAGAGATCCATTAAAGGTTCTTAAGGAAAGGTATTTCCATTTGTTGCATTGTGAGGAGATGTTCTTAAGGCAAAACACTTGCATTCAATGGTTCAATTGTGGCTACTCAAATCATAAGTTATTTAATGCTTGAGCGAAGGAGAGGTAAAAGTGAAAGGATATAGCTTTCTTTCTTGATAAGGTTGGTACGGTAGTGAGGGGTTCCCAATCAATTCAAGATGCCTTCATATATTATTTTAAGTAACTTTTAGGCAATAAATCTCCCTTAATTAGCCAACTCAACCAAAATATGGGGGAGTCCTCTTTAATAGATGATCAACAAGCTGTCCTAAATGCTCTAGTATCAAAAGAGGAGGTTAACGCAATTGTATTTTTAGTTGGTGATGCTAAAGCCCCAAGTGTGTATTGATTTACAACTAGTTTATTCATCAAAAGCTGGGGAATAATAGGAGATGAATTATTTATAGCTATTACAGAATTATTTGCTATAAGTTTTTTGAATTGCATGTTGTACTATGATTTACAAGGTTATTTTGAATATCCTAACTCAGAGACTGCATATATTTGAAATACCCCAAAATCTTAATCTAGAAAATTATGTTAAAATAGGAATTTATTAAGAATATTAATTAAATAATTTTTTTATTAGAATAAGGGAAAATTTTAAGGCAAAATCAAGAGGAAAATAATAAAGAATTTAATTAGGAAAAATTAGGGTATTTTTCTAATTAAAATGGAATTTAGGAAAAAATTATCCAAAATATCCTAAAGTAATATAAAAAGGGAATTAAATTATTATTTTACTAAATATTATTATTTTAAATATTCAAAAATATGAAAATATTCTAAATACCCCAACCAACCTATTTTTTTTCCTTTTTCCATTTTTTCTTTTATTTCCTTTTTCTCCTTTCGCCTTCTTCTTCTTCTTCTTCTTCCCCCCCCCCCCAGATTGGGCCAACCCACCTCACAACCCAATTCTCCTCCCTCTCTTCTCACTCCATGCAGCCTAGGCCCACACCATTCTTTTTTCCTTTCGCCTATAGGTTCCCTTCCTTTTCTTTTCTTTCTTTTTCTTTCCCCGACCGGCCAGCCCAGCTTTTCTTCTTCTCCCTCCCTTCTTCCCCGTCCTCACGTTACAGGTCGCACCTATGACCTGCCGCCATCCCCTTCCCCTACCCTTGTACCATTGGCCAGCACCTTCCTCCTCTCCCCCCCTCCCTTTTCTTTTATTCTCCTCTGACCAAACCTACAACTGCCATTTGCAGGCTGGCACTGGCACTGGCCTGCCACAGCCTGTCGGCAAGCCTGCCATACTTACCCCCTTTTCTACTTCCTTCTTTGTTGTATCCACCCACCATTAGCCTATAAATACCCCCTACCCGACCTTAATTGGCCTTCTTTTCCGTGCTTTGAAAAATAAAACTCCCTTGCACCAACACCACTTCAAACGGTGCCACCATTGTTACCTAATGTCGCTGCCCAAAACAGCCACCAAATTCCTCCTTGCATCACCCTCCACTAAACCACACCACTCACTACCTCTCTTGCCTTCCAAAACACTCAGTAAAGCCACCTCTACCTCCCCTACCTTCCCTTCTCCCTGTCTCCTCCTCCTTCACCCTTCCTCCCCATCCGCCACCTTCAACCACCACAACAACTACCACCTGCACCACCCCTTTTGTTGTGCCACCATCACCATTCCAAACCTCTCAACCTAGAGCATCTACCACCATCATAACCACCATCTCACTCCCCCTCTTCTAGCCTAGGAATCCACCTCTCCAACTCCATAACCTCCTCCACTATCGCCGTCGTCGCCACATAGCCACCACCAGGTTGTGCCCTAGCCTCCCTAACCTTTAAATATGATTAATGTCATTGTTATTTATTTTATTAGTGTTAATATTACTACTACTACTACTACTATTATTATCATTTTTATTGTTACTATTACTATTACTATTATTATTAGTATTATTGTTGTTATTATTATGATTATTATTATTGTTGTTACTAGTATTGTTATGATTCTAGTCTTATTATTAATATTATTCGAACCATTACTATTATTATTATTATGATTATCATTATTATTATCTTTATTATTATTATTATTATTATTATTATTATTAACTTTGACACTACTATTATTAATATTAATATTATTATGATTATTCGAACTCTTATTATTATTATTATTATTATTAAGATTTGAATTATTATTATTATTATTATCACTATTATTATTGTTGTTGTTTTTGTTGTTAATATTAAAGTTATTATCTTCAGTAATATAAATATTGCTAATAATACTTTAACATGGATCAATATAACTACCAAGACCTATTTTGACTAGTAGTAGCATGATTAGCTACTTTAAGAATAATCCACATACTTTTACTTATAAAACTAATATTATTGTTATTAACCCTAATACTAGGCTATAATAAGGGTCAAGTAAGAAATAATGATAATATTAGTAAGAGGGAAGTTAACCCTAGTATTTTCCTCTTATAGGTGAACCAAGTCACGCTCTAAGTCTGGTGTCCTTTTTGGTAAGAATGTACTTAAGGCCTATTGTTTATTTTATGTGCTTGTATGCCATGTGTTATGTTACTTTGTGTACTTTATGTGGTTATGATCACCTACTTGTAGCACAACTCGGAGTTGAGGTACGTTTGTGTGCCCTCCTTATGGTATGTGTAAGATGATATGTATGTTGTGCTTGTGGTATTATGAGATGCGACCCTCTAGGACATACATGCTAGGATGTCTTAATGATATGGCATAAGGTGGAAGAATGAAAAGGGAAGAAGGGAAATGAGTTGACTAAAGGGAAGTGAGATTAACCTAATTATCTCATGACCTATGAGGGGATAAATAAAAGGGGAACATGGACTAAGTAAGAGAATAGAGTGAATCTTACATGGAGAGGTCTAAGGTTTGCATGGGATGGACGGATTATGCATAAGGATGATCCTTATGTGAGAAAGGTTGATTTAAGGTATAAGTAAGGTGAGGGAAGTGTTGTTTGGGGAATTGAGGTCTATGGGTGAAAAATAGTACGTAGGTAGGTATAAAGGTGCATGGGGAGCTTGGCTAGGGTTTGGGAGGAAAACATTAAATGGTGGAGAGTGTGAAAAGGAAAAGTAAAAGAGAGGAGTGGAAGGATGTCATGAGGAGGGTGAATGTGAATGTTATGTGGAAGGGGGATGGTAGATGAGGAATGGAGAGACAACACATGATAAAAGAGAGGTGCTAGGGTTTGGGGTGGCCAACTAGGGTTTTGTGGTCACATGCGTAAAATGGGAAGTAAGTTAGAATGCTTGGGGTTGAATCTAAGTGAGGTGATGTGTTGGGGATAAAGGAGCATAAGTTGCATGGGATAAAGGAAGGATGGGCTATATAGGCCAAATTAGGATTTTATTGGAAAAACCTTAGAGGGTGATGGTGAGTTGATCTAGAGGTAAAGGGAAGTGGACCTAGATCCATACACTTAGGAGTTGGGTATTCGTGGTAAGTAAGGAGAAGAGGGAAGGGATGTTTGGATGTATTATGAGGCACAGAAGTCCCAAGATATGGGAGGGGGCCCTCCTAGGAGAAAGGGAGTAGATGGATTGTATGAGGGGGTAGTCTAAAGGACATGCATATCAAGGGTGGAAATATTTATTAAATAAGACACGAATAAGATACTAACCATTTAAAGAAGAAGATTATTGGGACGGGCCCAGACTGGTCCATCGATGAATAATAGTGGCCAGGAGCTAGGGTGTCCTGGATACCAGTCTACCAGTGAATAATAGTAGCTAAGAGCGTTCTATCCTGCATGTTTTTGGTCCACCGGTTATAATAGTGGGGGACCCCATGCTCAACGAACCAAACCTAATGATGTTAAACCGTGGAAATATACTATCTACTTATAGTGAAATACTATGAGAGGTGGGACCAGACTGATCCACTAGCAGATAATAGTGGCTAGGTGCCTTATACCCTGGAGACCATTCTACCGGTGAACAATAGTGGTTAAGTGTGTTCTGTCTTAGGTGTTTTTATAGTCCACCCGGCTATAATAGTAGGGTTCCCGTACTCACATAGATTGATGATAATAATGGTGTAAAATGAGAATATTAACCAAAGATCTAATGATTAAGTTTAACCGGACTGTATTGCAGCTTCTACTATATGCATTACTTGTATGATTTATCTGTATGATCCTACTTGTACTATATGCTTTTGTGCCTATCCTTGGTTGCATGGTTACCTTGCTCAATACGTAGCATATTGACCACCTATTTCATGGGTGCTACTCATTCCCACAAGCAGATGACCCTACTAAGTTTGTGTAGGTAAGAGACGCCATCTTCTATGCTTATGATACCTATGAGGCATCGGGTGAGGCTAAGAGTTGATCGTAGGACTTGGCATGGGGACTCGAGAGTGGTGTTGACTAGACTCTATTTTATCCCTGTTTACTTAAATTTTTGTTGCATTTCGATTTTGTCTTGTTACATTGTACCTTTTTTTCTCCTTTGGAAACTTTTACTATGTACCTTATTTGGGCTGTAACAACTTTTATCACGTACTCTAATTTTTGTGTTATAAACTTTTTAGTTCCTATGAATTCTAGTTTAAGTTTGTCTAATGTTTTGTGAAAACCTTTCCTTAGCCTTGTGGTTGGTATGAGACTGGCTGAGGTTTGGGCTTGTTTTGATCATGGTGGTAGCACCCCCGTGCTTGTAATTGTATGTTTAAACGAAAATTTTCAACCGTGATTTTAGAGGTGTTACAATATTATTGTAACACCTCCAAAAAATCACCCTCAAAAAATTTCACTTCAAATGTAAAAACATACACCATAAGAGGGGGCGTTACAACTATAATTGGTATAAGTATGGCCCTAGGCCATCCTCGTACCAACTATAAGGCATAGTAGAAGCAGATGCAAGCATGACATAATAAAGGTTAAATGTTTGTTATCAAGAAAATATTGAAATACAGAATATTGCTCAACTAGAATAAAACATTAAACTAGAAAACTTAAATGGTGAATATCCAGATGTCATTATCTCTGAGCCCCAACCCTAGGTTACTACAGTATCACTCTACCCCAATCATGTCATCATAAGCAACAAAGTTATCTTGGGCATCCTCAATCACCTACACGGGCTTAGGAGGGGACATTGCTCGTGGGAATGAGTAGCACCCATAAAAGGGGTAATTAGTACGCTACGTACTAAGTAAGGCAACAATATAGTCAAGTAGGAATAAAATAGTTAATGACATCACAACAAGAAATAAAATGTGCATAAGCATATCACAACGGTTCGTTCATTATTATTATTATTTGGACTCAAGATAATAGTATCATAAATAGTCAACTCATGAATTATGTCTATGTGGGCCTGAGACCCCACTATTCTCACTGGTAGATTAGTAAATAAGATACAACCCTAGGAAAACACGCTCCTAGCCACTATTTTCACTGATGTATTGGTAAATAAGATACAACCCTGGGGTAGCACGCTCATAGGTACTATTCTCACCGGTGGATTAGTAAATAAGGTACAACTGTCCTCGACACATGTGGTGTTCTACTATAAATGATTAATATCTTCCCAGAAGTTAATATTATCCGATTTTTTTATTACTTGAGATTTGGACTCCACTATTCTCACAGGTGGATTGGTAAATAAGGTACAACCCTAGGGCAACACGCACCTAGCAACTATTCTCACCTGTGGATTGGTCAATAGAGCATAGCTAGGCCTGGCCCAAGTGATCTTATACTTTAATTAATTAGTGTCTTCCCATATTTATTATCATCTAATGGTTTTTATTACTTGAGTGTGGGACTCCACTATTCTCATCAATCGATCGGTAACATGGTACAACCACATGGCAACACGCACCTGGCCACTATTCTCATCGATGGATTAGTCAATAGGGTACAACCAACCCTGACTCAAGTGATCTTCCACTTTAAATGATTATTATTTTATTCATGTCTTATTTGTTTAGATACCACACATAGAACCATGCACCACTCAAGTACAACTCCTGCCTTACTACCACCCCGGACCAACCTTAATCCCTTGGAAACCCTAGTTTTCTAAGTCTAGTATATCCTCACCCCTTCATGATCTTTTTAGTCCCCAATTTATCCAATAACCCAAATATACCACTAGAAACCCTTATATTCATGAGTCATAGCCCATTTCCCCGATTCCTCACATGTGATAACAATTAGCCCCTAGGGTTACTCCCTAAAACTCTAGTTTGGCCCAAATGGGCTAACCCCTTCTCTACTACTTACTTAGCCCTAAAATCCCACAACCAAGCATATGCTATCACGATTATCCATCACCTAAATTTTTGTAGCCTAACCTCCATATTTTGCACATTTGATAACAACCTCCCTAATAGACTCCTCTTAAAACCCTAATTTCCCCTTAGTTGTTGTATCTACACCTACTTATCCCACCTAACCATCGGAATTAACATAAAATCCCCACAAAGTATATTCAACATCATAATTTAGAGGCACAATGCAATTCCCCCATTTCTTACATGTGATAATAACCTATCCTTAGGGTTTTGTACCGCCAAAACCCTAGTTCCACCCATTTAGTACTCTCCCATCCCTTAGCATCTAAGGACTCCCCCATGTGATGCCCAACTACCTAACAATACTATCATCTCTCCCCATAACCATTCTTAACAACCATCTCTCACTTAGTCACCCCCAGACATAGACCATATTAAGTTTGACTCACCCTATGCACGGTCAACTCTCCCTATGTAATATCTATCCTTATCCACTTTTATAATTACCATATTTATTATTTTAACATCTTTTAAGGGATATTTAACTAACATTTTTCCTAGGGTTTCCCTATATGCCATTTTCCACAACATTTACCAAAATGCCACTAGGTCTCCAAAACCCTACCTAAGACTCATAACTTAAAATACAAAAACTTCTCAACAATCCCTAAAACATGCAGTACCATATTATAGAATTACACATCAACATATGAACCAACATAGCCATGTCCACACATATTCTTACCTTAGATCCTTGTAATCCATGCTATAAAAGCAACCCTAAAACATGCAACATTTCATGCAGGTATTCACTAACACATAACAAAATCGCATAAACATAAGGCATTGGCTATGATTGTATCCTTACTGAAATGGCTCCGACCTTAAAGTAAAAAAAAACTATGCCTCCTCTCATGTGGTCACTAGAATAATACTAGAAAATGCAAGAGAAGTGGAGGGAAACGTGTTGGTGATCACGATAGTGGCGGCGGCGGTTCAAGGTGGAAAGTAGTTTTTGGTTGGGAAAAGTGTAGGGGTCAGTCTTTTTAGGGGTTGAGTGTGGTGTTGGCACTAGGTAGGCTTGTGGGAGGGAGGTGGGTCACATCGGTGGCCACAGTGGCTGGTGGTGGCATGATTGAGAGAAAGGGAGGAGAAGAGGGAGAAAATAGAGGGGAAAAGCATCGGTGGCCACAGTGGCTGGTGGAGATGGCTAGCTGCACAAGTTGGGCACCTATATAAGAGGTTGAGGTGTAGCGGTGGTGTAGAAAAGGGAGAATGGGCTGCTGGTGGTGGTGTGAGGTGATGCAGGGTTACACAACCTACCAACTTTGCACGCTTGAGGAGGGGAAAGGAAAGGGAGAAATAGGGGGATGAGGGGCTTAATAGGTGTAGGGAGGTGTAGGGAAGGGAGAGGGGAGGATTTTGGGAGGTGTCGTGGCTTGGTTGTGATAGTGGCGGTGGCGGAAGGCTGGAGTAAGGGAAAGGTGTAGGGAAAGGTCGATGAGAAGAGAGGAGAGGCATTGTTGGGGGGTTATTTATAGGCTGTAGGGGGAGGATAATGACAAGGGAGTAAGAGGAAAAGGGTGGCTGATCCCTGGGTGGTATGATGTAGATTGGTGTAGGGTCATGTGGTGCAGGAGGTGTAGGGGTCATGTGGAGGGGACCATGCAGGAGCATGCTAGCGTGCATGCTTTCATGGTTGAAAAGGGAAAGGAGGAGGGGAGGTTGGCTAGTTGCAAGTTGTGTGGGTGCAAAAATGGAAGGGGTCATGCAGGTTTATAGGGCGAAAGGTAGGGGATGAAGAGAGAAAAGGAAAAAGAGAAAGAGGGAAAATGAGAAAAGAGGGGAGGGGCATGATCCATCTTCCAAGGGAAAAGAAAAAGGGGAGGGGAAGGGAGTTGGGCCGGTTGGGGTATAAAGGAAGAGAAGAGAAGGAGGGGGCACTAGGGCCGCTGCAGCGTAGCCCAGGCTGGGAAAGGAAAAAAAGTTGTAATACCCCAATTTTTACTATTAAAAATTTTCGTTTTACAACATAAGCATATAAGTAAAATATTATGGGTTACCACTGTAATTGACATCAATTTGGTTTGCCTCTCCATCCTTACATCAATCACAAGACTAAAATCATTTATAGTACAACAAGGAAATTTGAAATGGAAGAAACATTTATAATACAGTATGAGTTTGGAGGTTAACTCCAAATTACAATAACAAAATACAAAGTAAGGGATATCATGGATCAAAGAGTCCAAAAAGGTATCCGGATAAATACATTAATCGGATAACATAACTCTTCACCCAAACACCCAGTACAGATAACAAGCCACTCATCCCCACATAGTGCATAAAAAACAATCTTCTAAGGCCTACACAAAAGAATCAGGGTCTCCTGCTTCTGGAAATAAGCGGCACCTATAAAAAGGGTGGTAAATACACAACGTACTAATTAAGGTAACAATACTATCGAATTAGGGATACAAATAACACATGTATGTATAATTGATGATAAGTACACATTCAAACAAAAGAAACATCACATAAGATAAATACTGATCCAAGCCTCTGTATTAGACATAACCATTTTCATTCTTTTATATACGTTGAGTTCAGGAATTCCACTATTTTTAAATTACTGGAACATTTTGAAGCACAATCTTAGAGATAACACACCTGAGCCACTATTATCATTTGGTGGAATGAATATGAAAACATCAACTTCTCGGGGTAAAATGTTCCCGAGTCACTATTATCCTCTAGTGGAATGGATATAAAAGCATCACCTTCATTATGACTCACGTACTTTTTCACTTTAAATCATTAGTGTCTTATCCATATGTTATAATGTTATATTTTCATTCACGATGAGTAAGGGACCCACAATTATTAATCTAGTGGAACGAACTGAAACACCTTTTTGGTGGAAAATTCTCTTAAGCCACTATTATCTTCTGGTGGAACGAATATATAACAACATCACCTTCTCAAGACAAAATGCTCTCGAACCACTATTATTCTCTAGTGGAATAGATATAAAAGCATCACCTCAGCCCTAATCATGTGATCTTTCACTTTAAATGATTAATATCTTATTCATAGTTGATTTACAAGTATCGAACACATTAAGGTAGATAAGTACATAACACAGTTTATAAGGTTGATCTCTAGAGTCAAGATCCTTAATTTCCTCAACCATAATATTACACTCCTAGCATAACTTTTATTAATCATTCAACCACCCATTATAGTATATCATTTCTCAAATATTATCATTGTCAACACACCCAAAGTCATGGTCTAACACCCACATCTCACATATACAATAATAGACCTATCCCCAACGTTACTATTTGCAGAGCTCCCAAAACTCAATTTTTAAGATTAGTCACAACTCTTCCCGTATGGCTTGTATAATTACCCAAATTCAATAAACATCCTTAAATTACCAACATTTACAACATATCCAAAATTTATAGTCTAACACAAGGGTTTTACACATGGGATAAAAATATTACTATTTTAAGGTTACTATGCCTTAATTAAACTATTATCTTATTTTGAGTAACCCAAATCATAATTAATGTTCCTAACACATTAAAATATCAAGATCTCCATATTAACCCATATCACTTATTCCATAAGTTATATTTTTCCACAAGTAAGACTTTGCTTATTAAGATTATATCAATACATTTTTCCCATTCTCACTTCCTTTATATCATATAAATCTATATTATCACAATCATATCATTAACAGCATATATTCCACTATATAACACCAATATCATGATGATATACATAGCTATGAAAGCATTTAACACAAAATCCTAAAATATCGATTAGTATCCTTACCACAAGGACACTAGGCTCTAAGCATGAAAATCCTAGACTTCCTCCTCCAAGATCATTGGAATATCACCTAAAAAATGAATAATATATGATTAGGATTGAAGGTTAAAATTAATGGAAAATTTAAGGTAAAGGAGGGTAAAAATGAAAATAATTGAAGTTTAAGAAAATCTTGAGTTGTGTGGAAGTGTGGTGGAATATATGGTGGAGCTAAAGAAAAATTTTGGTTGTGTATTGATTTGGTTTGGGGTGAAAAGGAGGGTATATGACCGAAATGGGAAGGTTGCACAAGCGTGCGATAGGCGGTGCACACCCAAGCTGTGAGCTAGGATCACACACGGGTAGGCTATGGGACGAGGCACTGCCATGCTCGATAACTGATTGCACAAAACAATATCAAATAGGTGTGCACGGGCATGTGACAGGTTATGCGTAGGTCGTGCGAGGGTGCATAGACAAACCGTGCTAGTTTGCACAGGCATGTCATAAGGAAAATTAATATTGCATGATCGTGCGTGAAGTCGTGTGTAGGCCGCACACTTCATAAAAAAACACGATGAACAGGAGAAAAGAAGAGGGAAAACCAATAGTAGTTGATGACAATGGCATGTAATAACGAAGGGGAATGATGAGGTGGCCTTGGTGGTTGGTCCACCAAGCTTTAGATGCTACATGGTGGCTGTGGTGGTGCATATGGTGATGGAGGTGGTTTGGGAGTGCAAAATAGAGCAAAACTGAGGGAGGAGGAGGAGGAGAAGAAGAAAGAAAAGAGAGGGAGCTTGGGTAGTGGTTTCTTGACAAAAAATGGGCAGAAATGAGGCAAAACAAAAGAGGACAGAAGGAGAGAGATGAGTATTGTGTGTGTGTGTGTGTATAAGCATGGAGTATTGGGTGGGTGAGGATATAGGGGAATGGTGTAGTCGAGGCATGAGGGTTGGCAGAGAAGAATGGAGAGAAAATTCAACGAGGGGATGGTGGAGTGTTGGGGTGAAGATAGTAGGTTCTGTAGTAAGAGAGTGATGGTTGTGTGGGTGTGTTGTGTGAGATGAAAATGGTAGGGGAGGGTGTGTAGTTGAGGCAACAACAACATGAGATGGTGAGGGTGAGGGATGATGGTGGCTGTAGACTGTAGTAGAGGTGAGAGTGATGGTGTAAGTTGCAAGTCATAAGATTTGAGAATGGTCAAGCCTTATGACAAGGTGAAGATAGGAGGAAGGAGAAAAGAAAAGATAAAGGAGAAAGAAAGGGGGAAATGATAAAAAGGTTTAAGATTAGTTTTAGATAAATTTTGAATTAGCCAAAATAGGTATCATTAGTGATAAAATTTACCAAAATTAAGATTGGGTTATGGAATATAATTTATCCGTGTCAAAGATTCAGATTATGTTAAGATTTTAAGATTAAAAAAATTTAGTTAAGGCTAAAATAAGATTGTCTTGATATTAGAATCAGATTAAGGTATTAATAATACGGGATTAGGTTAAGTAAAATTTTGGGGTATTACAAAAGGAAGGAGAAGGGAGAAAAGAAAAGAAAAGAAAAGAAAAGGAGAAAGAAATAGGTGGTGAGATTTTTAGGTTGGGTTTTTGGGGAATTAATAAAAATAATTAAAAATTATTATATCTACCTAGGCTAAATAATTAAAATAAGGCATCAGAATAAGACTAAATAATAAATTTTAAACCTCATATTATTATTATTATTATAAGTACCTATATTTTATTTTATTTATTCTTAGAAAATGGTTTGGGGTATTACAACTATGCCCTCAATTATTGACTCAAACTGCTTTCATTAAGGGAAGAAGTATTGGTAAAAATATATCGTTGGTGCGTAGATATACTTACAAAGAAGTCTCCCTGAGATGCATGTTAAAGTTAGATCTTCTAAAAGCCTATGATATAGTCAATTGGAGTTTTCTTCAAAACCTCTTGCTGCTGTATGGGTTTCCTTATCATTTCGTTAAGTTGATCATGGCTTGCTTGGATAAGATGAAGTTCTCTATTCTATGTAATAGTGTGTTAACTCCTTTTAAAGATGAGAGGGGTTTGAGATAGAGAGATCCTCTCTCTCTTTATCTTTTTGTTATGGGATATTTTTCTAGTTGTCTCAAACTTTTGTGGATTAATGGGGCTTTCAAAGGCCACCCTAGACGCAAAAAATTGAAGATTATTAACCTTAGCTTTATGGATGACATTCTCCTCTTTTGCCATGGTGACTTGTAAAGTGTGAAGTATCTTACAAATATGGTTCCTTGTTTTTTTTGGGCCATTTAGCATGATCTTGAATCCCCATAAATAAACTGTCTTTTTGGGTGGTGTAGAGCTTACTTCGAAAAAGAACAATAATTGATTGATTGGATTTCCAAGAGGGTACCTTCCTTATCACCTATCTTGGTTTACAGTTAACCTCATCTAGGGCTTCTTCGGCTATTCTCCAACCTATTTTGGAAAAGGCAACTGTAAGACTAAGATATTGGAGCACAATCTATTTATCTTATGTTAGAAGGCTACACCTTATCAAGTCAGTGTTGTTTAGTTTGCAATTGTATTTCAATCAGGTTATTGTTTTGCCAAAAAAGATTCTCAATAAGTTTGTGGGTCTTTGTAGGAACTTCATGTGGTGCATGTACGAAAGCTTTATTTTCCTAAGGAGGAGGGTGGTCTAGAGTTACTTAACATGAGTGTTTAGAATCATTGTGCCTTGGGCAAACTCCTTTGTAATATTGCTCTCAAGAAGGATTCATTATGTGTTCAATGGATTCATGCGGTATATGTCGACCATAATACTATGTGGGATTACCATCCCACTGTATACACTTCATGACCTTTTCAAAAAATCTTTCTTGTGATAACGATGTTATAGAGCTACATCTAGTGTAGATTGTAGAATAATTATCTTAGTTGCAGTATCAAAACAACTTATGAAGTTGTGAGACCTAGGCAAGATAAACAAAAACGGTCCAAACTTGTGTTGCATCCTCTCAACTTTCCATGATACAAATTTCTTTTGTGGTTGGCGTTAAGAGACAAATTGATGACTAAAGTTAGGCTTGTGGAGATTGGCATTGGTGTGAATGATCAGTGTGTGTTTCGTCAGCAACCAAATGAAATAAGGGTTCATTTGTTCATCCTATGCCCTACACATGGTTATAATCTTGAGGAAAATTAGACAAATGGCTAGAAGACATGATAACATCCAAGGTTGGCAGCAGGTGATCCAACCTTTGAGAATCTCTGAGAAGCAGAAGATTAGTACACCTACAATTTAAGGCTAAATTTTATAAGTGGGTTAGTATAGTTGATTATATGGTTTTATTGTTATGTATGGTTGTAACTACTCATTTTCTTCTGTAATAAAATTATTGCTTGTCAAAATATATATATATTCAATTTTCAGGATTACATTTGATATAACTCTTTTAGGACCTTTAACTCAATATTCAGGATTAAATTATACATGAGATTGAATTGATATGTATATAGGTCTTGTTGGCTCCAATTTAATCTCTAAGGTTCTAAGATTAAATTGTACATAAGTCCTTAAGACTCTTTTTTTTTTTAATTCAGTCATCATAATTGTTTTAAGGTCATTGGGACCATTCAATATTCGAATCAAATTATATAATCAATTTTTAGGACTCTTAATTCAATCTTCATGATTGAATAGTATATAGGTTTTGAGGACCTTTAATTTAATCTTTATGATTGAATTGTATATATATGCCTTCAAAACCTTAAATTCAATCTTAACATCTTTGAATTGTATGAAGAACTTTAGAATCTTGAATTTAATCTTGAATAATTGTTGTGCTGATAACTTATTATAATACTAAAGATGAGAAAAAGTAAAGAAGGAAAGGAAGACAAAATTAGGGAGAATTCCACTCGTATCATTTTATTTTTGGCTAATACATACACACATATGTATGTACATACATGTGTATATATAGGGCACATGCATGTCTATATACATTACATTTTATACATATTATTATGACACAAATATATATTATAACATTAAGTTTTTGTTTGATATGGAGGTAATAAATATGGAAAAATTACTTTTTTTCTTTTACATATTTTATATAACCTATTTAAAATTAATTTTTTAAAATAAATATCTATTTTAAATTTTAATTTAATCTTAAAAAATATTTTATTAAAAATATATTTATTATTTTTAAATACTTAATATAAATAATATAAAATAAAAAAAGTTTCTACCCTTCCCACTCCCTTACCAAAGGCGTGCCATACTTTATGTCTCTCCTAAACATTTTTCTCGACTTTAATTTCACCAAATATTCACCTTTAAAAACAAAAAAAATTTGACCCTGCACTAGTTCACCCTGACAATCTCCTTAGCGCATGACAGCTATATACGTGATGAGCCGGAATTATTGCATCTCAGATAACAAAATAGTCTCTCTCTTTAACCGTGTTTGATTTTGTTTGCTTTGAGGGAACGCCGACAACAAAATATTAGCAGTTTCAATCAGTTTCTTCTTCTGTCGATGATGAAATGTAGAATATATAAATAGAAAGAAGAGGGACTGAGTATCCTGATGGTGGTGATGAGTTTTACTTCTTCTAGATTGGAAAGAGAGATGGCGGCGAGTAGCGCTTATAACAGCCCTTCTCGAAGCCCCGGACCTGGTAGCATGAGGTTACAGTTGGGTGCAATTTCGAGGTTAAGATCGTCGTCGATGAAGAAGCCTCCGGAACCTCTTCGTCGAGCTGTCGCGGATTGTCTTTCTTCTTCTTCCTCTGCTGCTTATTCTTCAATATCTGTACTCTCTTCTTCTTCTCATCACCATGGCAGCCCTTCCGTGTTGGCTTCCGAAGCTTCTCGGACTCTTCGGGTTTGCTCTACTTTTCTCGCTCTCTCTAGCTCTGTGTAAAGAACCGAATTTTTACTTGTTGGTTGGATTGATAGATCTGGCTTTTGATCTTTTTGGAATCTTTTTGGCGGCTTTCAAAATGTTCTTTGATATGAAGTATAGGGATTTCACTTATTTGTGTTCAATTTGTCCGATTACAGATTCAGAGTCCTAGAGTTTTGAGCTTTTTAAGAGCTTGGGTTGACTTGCAGTTGCGCAACATAGAATCGAACTTGAGTGTGCCTGTCACTGATTTTTCCATACTGTAGAAGGGCCCTCTCCAGCTCTTAGTTTCATTGTAGAAGTCAGAAGAACTTTCATATACTTTTGTACTAGTGCTATATGTGGCATATGAGAATGCGGCTGACGCATAACTTCTTTTTGTGATGCATTAGAAGCTTGGAGTGCCCTTAGTGAGTGTATTGTAGCCTCAAAACCAATGAATCTGGTGCACGTGGATAAAAAATGAAGTAGAATAAGCTAGAAATAAACAAGCCCTAATGAAATAAAAAGATTACCTTGAATCACTTGTATATACAAGGAAAAAATCACCAAATACCAACATGAAGGGGTTATAGAGGAGCCATCACAGGGAAGGGAAAAAAAGCTTCCATTGCTGAAGAGTATGCGGATCTTCTCTTTCGAGCAAGATTTTTAATTTCAAATTCAATAATAAACTTTTCATTCAGCCTGGATGCTTACGTAGCTAGAAAGCACCAAATGACAGCAATAAGAATAAAAAATGATCATTGGTTTGGTAGGGTAGCTGCAACTATCTCATTGTTTGAGTTGGAATATAACCACATCCATAGTTCTGGTTGCAGTACAAGGGACAAGGGTCCTTTGCGGTGCAATGTCCACATGTTGTCTTCCCCAAGATCTTTTGAGAATTTTAGAGTCAAAGTTTCTAAAATTCGGCTCTATCTAGAGAAAGAAAGAAAGATGCCAAATGCTGGTCTGTTGATGACAACATTCATTATACTGCACTGATTGATGTGGTTCAGTCGCTAATAAATCAAGTTTTTATCGTCTAGGTGGAAGCAAACCAACGCGCCACCGATTTTGTAAGACAGTAGCTCTGGATGTTATTTCTTGTGACTTGGATGTAGATGTTGGACCCAGCAATGACTAGCCTTCACCTATAGTTGTTAGACTGTGGTGCTATTGTTGTTCTTCAATATCCAGCTTCTTATTCAATGTTAATAGTGCCCAAGAGAGTTGGGTCACCCTTAAAGGTGCCCCGGAATTTGCAAAAGGAGTGCTCCCACTGCAGGCTGTGAATCGATGTTTCATGTTCGTTTTGAATTAATGGAGCATGAGACCAATGGTCTTGTTAATGCAACATTACTGCCACTTCTTTTTATTTAATATGGGGATTGGCATGGGAAGTGTTGAAGTCGTCAATGTTATTTAATATTGGGATTAGCTAGTCATGATTGCAAGGGAGGGATGTTTAGGGAAAAGATAAATCAGCGCACTCATATCATCATTTGGAGTGTAATTACCATATTTGAGCCAACAAATGGGATTGAGATTTTCAATAGTACCGTGGTGATGTAGTTTTATAAGATCAGAGGAATTTAGTAGTAATACATATAAATGTAGGAATTTGTAGATTCTTTAGATTGAGTTATTTAATAACGCCTTCTCGTAATTCTGCATTCCTCTTTCCAACACTATCTCAATTTGTCAAATCAACAAATTGAGCATTAGTCATTGTGTTGCACTTTAGCGTAAAAACCATATACTAGTACAATAAAAGATGTGAAATTTGAAGACACAAGATTTTAATATGAATATTGGAACAATCTTGCAAGTTGGTTTCCTTTTTGTAGTTAATTTTCTTAAAAACTTAACAGAAATAAGTCCACTACCCTGAATCAGGCAATAAAACAGTGCCTGTGCTTATAATCGCAGCTGTGATTGTGATGTTGCAATATCTTTGCTGATGATAAGAAGAAAATGAGTCTTCAGCCACCAATCCTTGAGCAATGTATGTTCTTTATTCTCCCCCTAAAAATAATCCCAAATCCCTGCTTTGTGAAATCACCAGAAACAGGAAATGAGAAGAAGTTCAGGAGGTCCACCAGAATCATTATGATCTTGTGGAAAACAGATTTGCAACAGCTAGTATCATCCTTTGTGATTAATAGTTTGTTGTTTTTTTCTTTCTTGAAAAATCATTGAATTTTGACATCCTGATCTGTCAAGCTACCGAAAAGCTTGGAAATTTGATGACAGCAATCTGTTTGAGTGACCTGTATTGTTGTTGTACCAAACTATGAATTGAATGGAAATTATAGTAATAAGTTATCAGCTTTGTCAGAAGACCAGAAGTAGTATGAAAATTTCGTTTTGGGAGGGTTGTCATGGTTGTGACATACTTTCCTTGTATGTCAGGGAGGGCGTCTCTGGGTGAGATGTGACTGGATATATCTTTTACCTTACCTATATACTTTTTCTTTCTTACCAGTGGTTGCCTTTGGATCTCCCTCCCACCCCCCTCCTTCCTTGAGAGTTGAGCAGCGGGATTCTTTTGTTCTCTTTTATTCCTCCTTGCCATGCAGTCCTTAATGAATCAACATGTGTAAGTGACGTAAATGACAGAGGATGTATTCACTGTAGTTTTCTTTGGAAAGGAGGGCGGACATTTACTTTGCTGTAATTGATGCATACTGCATGATGTCTTAACGTTTGTTAATCTTGAAATCTCCTTTTCCTTATAGATGTTATGTGACTGCTGAATACTATATGGTTGCTGAATATTTATGTAAACATTTTACTGTCATAGATTTCTCGAATCTTTTCTTTCTTTCACCAAGGAATGTGAAAATTTTAGTTTCCTCGATCCAATTGCAGGATTATTTGGCTGCTTCCTCAACAACTGACCTAGCTTATTGTGTCATTTTGGAACACACCCTTGCAGAGAGGGAGCGTAGGTAACCATATTACTTCTTGAGATTGTGTATGGTTCATCCATAAATGTTACTCATCTGTACTCTTTGTGCCTCAGTGTTTATTATAACTGCTTTAATATTTCATTGTTGAACTTGGCTTTCTTAAATACTGTGACAACTGCAGTTATGCTGATTTTTCTTTTGACTTTTGAGAACTTTGGGGAGGCATGAGCTCAAATTATATTTTAGTTTATTGTTGTGATCTATTATTATAAGTGATTGGACCCAATGCCTCTCTTCAGCATGAATATGCAATGAAGCCAGTAACTTCCTAGTTTGGAAATAACAAACCTTACCTTTCCCCCCTTGATGGAGGGCCTTGTTGTCATCACCTTTTGAAAGTTTCAGCTACATCGGATAGCCTGCAGTTGGATTCATGGATGGGTACTTTGTGACTCAATTCTGGATCTGATTATTTCTTAATCCAGTTCCTCTGCTCTAGTTGGCATTCATTTGTATCCAGGCCTGCTCATTAGAAACCAAGTTGAGCAAATAATCTGTGTTGCAAAATGACAAACTATTGTTTAATTGAAAATAAGGGCAAATGAGGGAGCTGAAGCAGTGGTTCTTATTCATTGCTTTTTTCTTTTTTTATTTATTTTCTAAGTTGTGTGAAATCCGAAATATAGGCAAAGGCATTAAATTGTCTGGGGAGCAAGTCTGTCTTATTTTAGCCATTGGCATGTGAACTTTATCAATTTGTATGAAAAAAGGGAGGATAAAATGTATGGAATAATGGATAGAGGTTTTAGAAGTGGACTCTCGCCTATTTTTTGATGTACGTTACAAGTATCCCTTATATAAACGGAGGCGATTAAAAAAATACACTGAACACAATTAATGTCTCAAAACTTGACAGGCATTTGTGAACCTATATTACAATGAATGATGTGACTAAAGGTTCATGAACTCAATAGACATGCATCTACTTTATTCATGTATCTAATTATTGTTAATCATAAACTTAGTCAATTATTCAACACACTTCAGCAATTTATACTTGTCAGATGCCTGCATATAAAATCTGAATGACTTTTTTAACATGATTTGATGCTTTACTTTCATAATTTAATATTTGAGAGAGCCACCAGTTTTTTATCATGCATGTGTATAATTCTTTTGAGATTTTACTGTTTATGAAAAAATTATGCTTGCCAGCCTGAGTGAGTGGCAGTTAAACGTATACTCATAGTTATATATAGTTATTTCTAAGTTGTGACAATTGATCTTTTAATCATCTCGCTAGTATTTAAAAGCATGCATTGCATGCGTTGCTAATAACAAATCAAAGAATGATAAAATTGAACAAATTAATGTCAATATTTTTAACTATTTTATTTATAAAGATGAAAATAGAGAGTTAAATAGAACTGATTAAATCGTACGAATGATTGGATAACTTAAAATTACATGTTCAAAATTCTGGTTATTTTGTGGAGGAAATCAAAGGGGAAGATTACTTGTAAGTTGTAACAGTGTTGGCTACAACAAGCACTTGTAACACGCATAGAATTACCTAGAAACCCACAGCCCTGATGTGCTATTCCATTCTAGCCCAGAAGTAATTATGAACTCGATCAGATAAAGAAATTTAAATAGAAGTAATATGACAGAAATGAAATAACTGATTTTAAAATGAATTTTAGGGGGGCAGTCACTAAGGGGTGCAGGCTTAATTGAGTAGTATAGATCGATTTCCAGGTTTATCAAGTCCCCATGCCCAGATATTTACAAATAGTAATTTTTAGGAGGCTACCAAACAACAAGACATTCAAAATTGATTTTAGTTTATTGATAATTTGATTGACTACTAACAATGTAACTGAATTTGTTAACGATCATGTATTATATAAGTTCTGTATCCCATTTGTTCATTATTTTATTGGTTTATATTTGTATCTTTTCCTCCTCTGGTGTGATTGAGGTTTATAATTTCCAACTTCCTGGCACTATGAGATAATTATTTATTCTTGTGGGTTTCATTTGATACAGCCCAGCAGTTGTTGGAAGGTGTGTGGCACTTTTAAAGCGCTACCTCCTACGGTATGCTCTATTCAAGCTCTTCATTGTGTTTCTGTTCACTGAATGTAGGATGAAAATTTTGTTTGAGTTCCTTGCATCATCAAGCGGCCAATATTTAGCAATGTTTAAACTTTAAAAATGAAATGAAAATAGAATGGAATAAAGGAATTTCTTTGTATCAATTGCTTAGAAAATGGAATTGAAAAATCGTCTGAAAGAAAGTACTAAATGAAATTGCTTATAAAGTATGATTGTTGGAAAGTGGACTTGAGAATTCTATCTATGCGAAAATACTAAAGGAAATCGCAAATAAAATATTTTTTAAAATGATTAGATGAAGTTGGGAAAAATTGAGAAAGGCATCATGCTGAACCATCAATCTACACATAAAAACTTATCCTCTTTCAACGTGTTCATCCTCCCTTCAACACCAATGTCTTCCGATTGTTACAATGTGGTAGCATGGCATTCTTCTCTCCATAGTTTTTGTTAGCTATAGAAGTGTTCTAAATCTTAATTTTCCATTGTTAGTTTATAAAAAGTTTGATGAGGACTTGTATTATCCATACTAGGTTTTTTCAATTTCATGGTTTGGGATAAATTTAATATTCTTTGTCAGGAATATGAGTTGTGGGCTAGGCCTACCTTTAGATTTGACAGGGTCATGCCCAATTTCAATTCTGGTATGCTAGATTTAAGATCATTAATAAGTAGCAGAATTTGATTTTATTTAATTTTAAGCAGGTCTTAGTTTATGAAGTGTTTTATGTATTAGGGTTTAATAAATCTTATTTGAAAAAAGGCTGGTTAGATCCTAGGCCTATTAGAAAATCTAACTTGCGTCTATGCTATATGCACCTATAAATAAGAGGGTAACCCTTAGTTATAAACCAAGTTGGAACAATTAACCGTTACTAATTCCTTAGCCCTCTCCTCTCTCCTCCATTGCCTCCCTCCCTCCCTCTTTCTGTGTTGCTGATCCTCTCCCTCCTCATCAAGGAGTTATCAACGCACTCCTCTTCTACTCATTTTTGTTCTTTCTCTATCCTAATTATAAGGAAGGGCAGGAATCCTAATTCTAAGAACTTACATATTCAATTGATTCTCCAATATCCCCATAACTTAAATCCAAATTTTGGGACCATACATTTGGTCTTAGAGCCAAAAAGTTATGGGATTATCACCGTACATGTGGAAAAGGAAAAGGAAATAAGAACTTTTGGAGGAGCTAGGGATAGCAAGGGTCCCCTATTGACTCAGTCTTGCTTGATTTTTAGTGGGTTTGGGTCTATATATATTGAAACAGTTTTGAGCGATCTAGCCTTGACCTGCCAATCCAATAGCATGCTTCTACTTTATTTTTGTAGTTGCAGATAATTTGTAAGTTTATTCCAAAAGTATTATTATATCATTTGGAAATTAAAGTAAATGTTTTGAAATATTTATCTTTTCATTGGAGGAATTTTTTCTACAACAATTATATGTTAAGTTATATAAAAAATAAATTTATTAGCATATTTACATAACTTATTATTATTTAAAAAAAAAATAGCCATACCCATTTAGGAGCCTTTTATTAGGGTATGAACTTTTAAGACTTGAGGGGTTGGGTTTAGGTTTGGGTTTAGGGTACTATAAATAGGTTTGGGTCTAATGATGGGAAATAGGGATGGCAATTTTTCCCGCGGGTTCGGGGCCTCGTCGGGGATTCCCTGTTTGGGGAGAGAATTCGGGAATCGGGTTCGGGTTCGGGGATTCTTATTGGGGATTTTTTCGGGGACGGGACGGGGACGGATTTGGAGTCCCCATCCCCGAACCCGCCTCGAAATTATATATATATATATATATATATAATTTTTTATAGAATATAAATTAAAAATATAATATAAAAAAATAGTTTGAGGATCGAGGATTGGGTATAAAGTCGGGTTTCGGGGATCGGGTCGGGTACAGGGATTTGATCCTGATCGGGTTGGGGAATCCCTGATAAAAAAATATCGGGGATCGGGTCGGGTTCGGGGATGGCTATGGGGTCCCCGTCCCCGACCCGCCCCGTTGCCATCCCTAGTCTAATCTGATCTGACCCACACCTAGTCCATTGCCATCCCTATAAGGAGCTTCTCTAGACAATTGACATGTTCATAGAGTCTAATTGAGCACGCATGACCCACTATGTAACCTTAGAGGACATATTGACCATCGCAAACCACCCCCACCATTGTAGGGAAACCACCATAGCTGGTTGACTATAACCCTAACAATTGGCGACACTACCCCGACCCCACGACTTCCATTGCCTCCCCTTCTTACTCACCCTTTGATCTTGCCACCAAAGTAGGGTGCCAAATTGCCAATGTAGGGTTTTGGCTATGGCAAGGGCTTGACACCTTCGCTGAATCTCTGCCTATGGTTGTTGGTCCTCTACGACCCTTCACCACACTTCTTAGCCCCAACCACCTCAATTTCTCCATTCAAACCTAATATTATCAAACCTTAGACCCATTGCATGTGTTTGAAGACCCACCTCCGACAAGTCACCCCCAAGGCCATTAGAATTTTCAACCGCACTCTCCAAACCATAAAAGCCTTCAAAGCCCTTTCACACCATTCACAGCTTCTACAAAACCTAACAAGACCCCAAAACCTTTGTTTATATCTCTTGCACCGTTCATACCACATGTGGTGCAGACAAAATGCTTTCTCAACCCTCTACAGCTTCTCCATCACCCTCACTTATTTTAGGGAAGCCTTTTTGGCCTCTAGAATATCAATTGCCTTAGACTCTAAAAGGGTTGTGGTTAGACAATTGCTACACCCTGATAACAACTGCTACAGGTTGCCACTGCTCCATCCATCTAGGCATCACTTGTCTCGGCCCAAAGGATGCTCCAAATCAAGTTGGGCCCCAACTCCATATGGACATGAATTTAGGTTGGAAGGAAAATTGGGAAGAGATTGATGGATGTGCTTCATGGTTGTTATTGGATCCTCTCATGGCAGACATATGGCCCCAAATGATACTTTCCACCATCGATTGGTGCACCACCTTGGCCTCAGGGGCCTTTGGCAACACTTACCTGCTAGGCTGCCTACCTATTCTGAGACCATAGCTCAACACTTCATGGTGCCTTACCTAAGATGTTGGTGCTATATGCATACATCTGCTTCATATGGGAAGATTACAAGACACCAGGTCATGACAAGGATGATCCAGCAACACACTACATACCAGAGTTACCTGTGCTAAATTTCTCACATAGGGGTTTTGTTCTATCATTGGTAGCTTTCAGTCGAGATTAGCTCTTGGCTGATTTGGTTGCTTCCCATTTGGAATTGCTAGTTAAATAAAACAGTTTACCTCTGGATTGAGCTACCACAAAGCTCATTGCTGCTTCCAGTTGCTCCTTTCCATAGTATGAACTGAGGACAAACTCGTTTTCTATGAGGGAAGTAATGTTAGTAACTTGGGTCATGAGCCAGGCCATTATTGGGTTTGGTAGGGTCAGGCCTAATTTTATTCCTAGTATGCTAGATTCAAGTTCATTAATAAGTAATAAGCTTTGGTTTTATTTAGTTCTAAGTAGGCCTTAGTTAATTAAGTAGTTTATGTATTTTGATTAAATTGGGCTTATTTTATAAGGCCTGTTAGAAACCTTGGCTTGCTCCCTAAAGCTATGCCCACCTATAAATAAGAGACTAGGCCTCGGTTATAAACCAAGTTGGTAGAATTAGTAGTTGCTAATTCCCTAGCTCCCTATCTCTCTGTCTCCCTCCTCTCTCCTCCATCTCCTCCCTTTCTTTCTCTCTCTGTGTTGCCAATCCTCTCTCTCCTCACGGGGGAGTCGTTGGCCCTCGCTTCTTTTCTCTGGTTTTTCCTCTATCCCAAAGAGTAGGAACCCTAATTCTAATCACTCACATATACAATTGATTCCCCAATCGCCCCATAAATTAGATCCAAAATTCGGGGCCATAACAACCTTGTTCAAGGCTATCATGCCTTATGGAATGGTCACTGTTTCAGTCGCCATCCTTTGGTGCCAAACTTGCCTTTATCTCAAAAGAAAAAGGGAAATTTAGAACCAAGTCCCAAAGGGAGTGTATTGGCTAATCACTGTACGTTAGTTCTCTGTAGTGTTGCAAGATTGTTAATATTACTACGTTGTATGTGTTTCAGTGTGCCTGTGTGTGTATGAGGAGATTAAATATTGGTATAGTTCTTATCTTCTTTTGTTAGGAGAATGCCTATAGACGTGAATTGTAATTTTATCTCATGCAGATTATACTTGTTACAGGTATAAGCCCAGTGAAGAGACATTGGTGCAGATTGATCGATTTTGTTTGCATATAATTGCTGAGTGTGATGCTGGACTAAGCCGGAGGTTGTTGCCCTGGTCGCACTCATTGAACCAGCAATATGGAGCAGGCAAGGATTCAGCAAATAGTTCGACTCCTTTGCCTGTTTCAACTTTTGCTTCAGGAGCACTTGTCAAGTCATTACATTATGTTCGCTCCTTGGTTGCACAGCATATTCCAAAAAGGTCATTCCAACCAGCTGCTTTTGCTGGAGCACCTACATTGTCGAGACAATCACTTCCTTCTTTATCTTCGATGTTGAGTAGATCTTTCAACTCTCAATTAAGCCCTGCAAATGCCGGGGACTCAGCTGATGGGAAAGAAGCTTCGTTATCTATTCAAAATCTGTCAAACACTGACAGGCCTGATGGAACTGAAGGTGTTGGTTACATTGCTTCGGATGTCCTGAAGTGGCGCTGGGCCAGTACTATATCTTCAACTGATGGGTAATTGATTTTAGATGCTTTTATTTCAAAGCTTAGCCTTCCGACTATTGCTGCTGTTTCTTAAAGATCCTAATCTCAGTGTTCCATGTCACAGTGATCATAACCTTAATTCCTCGGATTTTAGCACACACAATTTACTTGAACTGGGTGCAGCTACACTGCTTGTTACTGACGTGGAAGGCATTATTAATGGCCAAGCTTGGAGGCAATTTGGTACAGCGGACATGCCTTATCTTGATCAACTTCTGCAGCCCTCTTCAATTTCTAGCGGAGCCAGTTCTTCATCAGCTCATTATCACCTGAGAATAATAACGGCATCTAAGCGTGCCAAGTCTGGATCTCAGCAGATCTGGCAAGTTCATAAATCTAATGTTCTTTCTTGCTGCCTAGTCATTCATTTTATTTTTTGCTTTTGTGATCATGTTGCTTGTGCTATGAAGTTGGATCTGGTTTTGGGTGGCTCTCTAGAGGCATTCTATGCTACCATGTGCCTTTTCTTGCATTAGTGTAAACATTGGTGGTACCTGCACTGACCCTTTATATTTCTGAATTCAAATGGAAGATAGTTGTTATTGTCACTTGGATCAATTTCTGTGTGGATCTTATGGCAGTATATTATCTATCAAATGGAAGATAGATGGCTCTTCAAATGACATGAAATGAGTGCCTAAACACAAACTGATTCTGTTGTGATTTGTTGTTGTTTAGAATGTAACTTTTTGCTTCAATGTGTTTTTACCTTTTCTGTGTAATGTTTCCAACGAGTGACTTTCACCCTTGCAAAGCGATTGGGAGTCTGCATTGTCTAGAATTTTTCTTTTCACTTTGTTTTTTCTTTTCAGAATGCTTTATGTTTTCTTTGTATATTACTTCTATTAATTGATTTGTTCTATATGAACTGAATGTCTCCTTCCCATGAACATTCAATTATCCTTCAATTATCTATCTGAGAGGATTTCTGTCACCGATGCTCTTCCGTCCTTGTAGACTAGTCTAAGTGTTGCAGTTGGTTGGTGTGGTGGGTATTACATGATGAATTCCTAATGCCGGTCAGGCATGAACAGTGATGTGAGGGTTGGTGGAGTTCAAGGCATAGGGTGTATAGATTAAGGGCTACGAGTAATGTTAGGTTAAATTGCATGTGATGTACTTTTTTTGTTAAGGAGGGTTATGGATGCATGAAATGTTCTACTATATTTCATCATGTTCGTACTTGACCAGTTGTTAGCTTCATTCTTAGCTGTATTGTATTTTATTATTATTTTTAACTGAGGTTATTTGTGTACAGGTTTAATTTTTGTTGGCTTAACCAAGGAAAATCAGAATACCCTTTTATAATTGCAGATTTCTTTTGTGATAACTTTCGAAACTATCTTCTCTCTCTTCAGGGAGGACACCTTGGTGAGCACATTCCATCCACGAGCTAGACAGCTGTTTCAGTATCGTCATTACAGGTTCAGTATCCAATAATTGCACTTAAAATATGTTTATGCTGCTTATCATGAGTGTCATTATCTGGCATTATGACATTATCACTAAATGATTGTCCAGTTAAGGAAACTAAATATGATAATATTGATGAATTCTATTGCTGTATCTCGTGTTTAGCTTATAGCTTTGGTTTATTCCTTGTATAAGTGATTGTTAAATGATTGATGTTCAGGAGCATCGCATGTTGTTTTTTATTTTGCTGAAAGAGTATGATTATAGAAACTCTTTCGTGTACATTGGCTTTACAATTGATAAAATTTTATTTTATTTTAATCTGGAGCAGAGGACAGCAGCCATTGCGACTGAATCCTACTGAGGTAGGTGAAGTTATAGCAGCAGTGTGCTCAGAGACATTTGTTCCTAATGCCAATCTGATGACAATTTCTACTCCAAATAACAATCGTCAGAAGTCATCAATTGATATGGCTGTGAGCGTCCTTGTTAAGCTTCTGATTGACATGTATGCACAGTTGCCTTTAATGAAACACTTTCTTTGTTGTCTATTTCTGAACTCAATATATAAGGTTGTTGGCTCTACTGTCATTTGTTTAATATATACGCTTTTGATTCAGAAATATTATTTTCTCTTGAGTGCTGAGGTAAAGATCTTATTTCTGATGAGTATGGGAAGAGAAACAAAAATTGAAAAATGGTACTTGATATTTTGTTAGGTTACTATTTGAACTTGTTCAGAATAGCATGACATCTTTGAGTGGCTAACATGAGCATCATCATTTGCAAACATCAGATGTGTTTGATGTATACGAAAAAGAAAATCGTATTTTCTACCAAAGAAAGTCAAGAAGGTGCCTATTGTTAATAGTATACTGTGCTGTGGCATCAACATATATTTCTTGGCTCAGTTCTCTTTTCAGCCTCTTTAATGATTCAGTGTTATTCCCTAGGTAAGGATCAGTTTTTTTCCAGCAGAAGGTCAATATAAGATATATTTGTTTTAAGACGGTAGCCAGTTTCAGAAAGTAATGCCATCTGAAGATCTCTCTCTCTCTCTCTCTCTACCACATAATTATGTGAATCTTTTGTTTCTTCTTCTTCTGCTTCTTCCTTCTACTGAGCTCTACTAATAAGACATTTCTCGGACAGATGTAGTATGAAAGTGCTGATATTTGATCCAACTATCATTCTAGTTGATTGACAAGATTTGTGAACATATTATTCCTGTATTGGATACTTCTCACTTCAAATACATTGGTTGATTATGAATTAAAGTAGATTGACTGAACACCTAGAGCTGGCGTTGGGTGTTATGAAGAAGGGAAATGGGTAACAGAGTCGAGGCTAATCTGGTGAATCAGAGGTCATGATTTGGAGGAATTAGTTTTCAGCAGTGGTGCAGAATCGTCTTTCATGATAAAATGCTTGATTTATTTGAATGTATTGATTTTCTTGGATACTAGATTCATTACTTTCTCTTCTTCGTTTGTAGGTACATTTCTGATTCTGTATCTGCTGCTCCACTCACTCTTTCCTTGCTTGAGGTGCTATAAGAAGTGCTTAATTTCTGTCTTTAACTATTTTTCCATTATGGCGCTTCTTTCCAATTGTGTGGGATTGTGGAATTGGTTCAGGATATGGTCAATTCTACAAGACTGTCTTCTAGGACTCGAGCATTTGACTTGGTTTTAAACCTTGCGGTTCACGCTCATCTATTGGAGCCTGTTCCTGCTGATGATGTTTCTACCATTGAAGAGGACTATTCCCAGGAATCATTCTATGACAGTGAGGCCCAACTTGGGACACAGAGAAAGAACACAGTTTCGTGTATGGATATGAGGAACTCCTCTGCAATTGATCAATTTGAGTCCTGGATCTTAAACATACTATACAAGATTCTTGTGCTACTTGTCCTGGTATGAATGGTCCATTTACTCACTATCTCATACTATATGTCATGATTTATCAATTTTTTCATTTCTGGTCTTTTTTGCATCATCACATTTGAAAAATGACTCGTTATGAAGTTATTTTTCAAGAAGTAATTTAAAGGTACACCTTGTTTTTGTAGAAGGTCAACTTTGCTTCTCAATCAATGCCACCCTAAAGAAATTTCTTAATTATAAGTCACATTCACCTTTTATGCACACACGAAATACCTCTGAAATAAATTTCTGAGGGCATGCTGTCACTAAATGATTTTTGGGGCTTTCTTACCTGAGAAGCTCCCAAAATGCTGCTCAATCTGCTGATCGGCATTCCAATGGCATTAGCGCCTTTGAAATAGTCATACATTACCTGAGCATTGAAATTATGCCTCTTCCAATCTAAGATTTCCTGACAAAAAAGGCTTTTGCTTTTCTATTCTTTATATGGTATTAAAGTTTTCTTAGAGTAGAGGAAACCTTTTGAATTACTATGTGGAGAGTAGAACTTTCTTTGTTGTGTGTATATATATATATATATTTTTTTTTTTTTGGGGGGGGGGATATTTTGGCTAGTCACTAGTGATCACAGAAAATGGGCTTTCAATCTGGCTGAGCTGACAAATAGCAACTTTCTTGATAAGGCACTGAAATTAATTGCAAAGCCCATCCAAGTTGACCGACATCTACATAGTGAGAACGAGAATGCAATGTAGTAGAATCGGTTCCAAAGGCAGTGCAAGTCACGATAGAAACCAACATCTGAGTAGTGGAAGGATGCAATCCTCCTCATTTTTTAACTGATTTGTTTGGTGTGTGACTTGTCATCTGAAGGTGCTCTCTCCTTGATCACATGCTAGGGGACTTGGTTGGTTTTTGGACCATGATACTTTTCATTTTCATTCATTAAGATAAGGTCTATGATGTGGATAATAGAATCAGATTTAGCAATGCTCTAGGAACTGCAGGCTCTTTTACTTTATGAGAATTTTACCCTTGAAAAAATATCTTGTGTTAATAGTTAATTACTTTTTGATCCATTCTTGTTAAAGTTCTGATGGAGGCCAAGCATTCAATTGGTTTGTTAACCCTTAGGTTCCCAGTTGGCTTTCTTACTATATGTTGTGCTGGGAATTTTTACAGATTGAGGAGAAAGAAGAGTCGGTCTGGGCATCTGCAATGAGTTGTTTACTTTACTTTGTCTGTGACAGAGGCAAAATACGGAGGAATAGATTAAAGGGCCTGGATATTCGGGTAAGTTAATACTTCTTTGCTGGTTGGCTACCTTTAGGATTTCTCCTAGTAGCGTATTTGTGCCTTCTTTAAAAGTAATGAGAGCGAGTGTGAGTCTGGTGCTGTAATGTGTCTTCCTTTCTATTGCTGTTAGACAACATGATTAGGATTTGGCGATGCTTAAAGTTCTGTATGTATATATATATTGAAATTTAATTGGCTGAAAGAAAATGAAGAGGGGAAAAAAAGAGAGAGACAAGACTAGACATTAGTAAGGAAATCATCTTTTTATTTTGAATAACTGTTTGCAATAATATGCAGGATAACTATTGTTCTTGACTTTATAAGGTTGCCTTGAAAAGATGTTGGATCCCTTCTATTGATAGAGATCAGTTTTGGCTTACAGATTCTGCAATGATTTTTGTTGTGTGCTTTAGATATGAATATAATGGATCTTTGAATCTTCTTTTCTCAATATAAATTGATGAAGCTCCAAAGAAGACCAAGTCCATAACTTTTGTCTCCATAGTTTTTTTTTTTTTGGTCATTTCATGCAAATTTGTATTTGGTTGTTTCATCTGTTGAGTTGTCCCAAAGACAATAATATCCTTAGCCTTGCTCATTATGGTAACTCTCGGTGCTTGCTTGGAAAGGGCAGAAGAGAGATGGAGTATAGGATAAGGAGCAGATGGAGAAAATGGTTTTAGGTTTTGTTGCAGAAGAAAATAGATCATTTTGTCTGGAGAGGTTTTAAGTCAATTTTAAGCAGAAGCATCTGCAGCAATTTTTTTCAGTCTTATCATCTTAAAATTTGCAGGTTATGAAGGCGCTGATTGAAGTTAGTAGGCTGAGTTCCTGGGCAGAAGCTGTCCATAGCAAACTTATATCCATGCTAACAAGCATGTTCTATGATCTTCCTGATGGAGGAAGGGATGTTGCTATTGGTTCCCCATTGTTTAATGCTAACCAGATGGACTTGATTGGAGGAATTGATTTTCTTTTTATGGAGGTATGTGTTTTTTTCTTTCTTTTTTTTCCCGGCTTCTATAATGTACCAAATTGTAATAAACTTGCTTTCTGGAGCTTTATACCAAGTTGGTAATAAAGGAAATTCATTATCTGCTAAATATTTGGTATTCTGCCTTCTATTTCTATCCTTTTAATGAAGAATAGTCTGTTGCTTTTAAACGGTTCTAGTTACTGACAACTGGAATAGCTGATTACTCTTAATGCCTGCCGACCCATTTAATGGGCTGGATCTATCTGTTTCTATTTGTTAAACCAGGCAATATGGTTTCTAGTTACTTTAAATTCCTGAAGTACACATTGTTCACATAATTTGGTGATTTTTTTTCCCATTTTCTTCTGAATGCAGTATTCCCTTGCTAGAACCAGAGAAGAAAAGAGAAATCTATATTTGCTGCTCTTTGATTATGTTTTACATCAAATAAATGTCTCAAATATCTGTGCTGGAGTTCCAGAATATGGTACAGATGAGATTCAACCAATCGCTAGCTTGCTTTCTCTCGCAAATGCTCCTGAAGCCTTTCACATATCAGTCAAGCTGGGGGTCCGAGGTATTGGAGGAATACTGAGAGGATCAGTATCTACTGCTTTGTCTAGATATGAAGACAGTAAGCAGCTGAACATTGTAAGCTCTCTACCTTCTTGTGTGTGTGTGTGTACATGTTTGCCTGTGTTTATTTTGTAATTCTTAGCACATGCTATAAATAAAGCCAACCAAAGAATGTTGTCTGTAGCTCATTGTATTCTTCTAGTTAATCAGGAGTAATGTATGGCTATGGATCTTCTCATTGTTTGGTCAACTTATGCTCTACCATATTTTAGAAGAATGACACCGCTTTGCTCCTTTTTCTAATTTGCAGTTGCTGGAGAAGATTATGGTGGCATTTGATTCAATCATTAGCTCATTCACCCACTTAGAAAAAGAGTTTTCACCACTGAGGCAGATTACTAAATCCTACAAATTATTAGAAAGTATTGATGATGTTGATCTAGGAAGGAATACTGGTGTTAATGTGAAGCTCTCATGGGCCACACTACATTCTCTTCTGCATTCAGAAAGGATGCCCTGCCGCCGCAATGGTTACATTTGGATGAGTGAATTGCTTCTCTCTGAAATTAGTGACGGAGGTCGCACTGGTGTGCAGTCAAGTATCAAAATGTTACAACGGCAAATTTCTCTTGGTCTTAAAGACCCTTCAACAAATAAAGATATTCCATTATCGATTTGGCTTATGTGTGGTTTGCTGAAGTCTAAGAATAGCATCATCAGAGGGGGGTTTTTGTTTATATTGGAAAAGCTTCTCATGCGATGTAAATTTCTGTTGGATGAGAGTGAGCAGAGGCAAAACACAGGAATCACTGGGGATCGACATGCCGATTCTCGTCTTGCAAACGCCAATCTCTTGATAGACGTCATGAGTAGTTCCTTGTCATTGGTAGCTCAGAGAAATGAGACAGATCACCTCAACATTTTGAAGGTAAAATTGCTTCTAATCTGATAAATACGAACAATAATAGGGTAGCATCTCAATAAAAGATAGATGAAGCATATCATTTCAATAGGTTCATCATAAACTATTACTATGACATTTTTTACCTACAAAGGGCTTGGATATGATGTTAGGGAGAAAAAAAATTGCCCTGCCTTCTCCAGCAGATGTACTTGTTGCAATCCTACTCCATCAGCTGACCTTTATTTGATTAGCAGCTTCATGTTTGCTTAGGATGGACTTGATGATTTACCTTGTACCTGAAGGAGATTTCTTGCTGTATATGAATGGAAAAATGGAAGGGAACTTGCCCTCTTCTTTTTCCTTTTTCTTTGGGGTGGGGTGGGTGGGTTAAGAGAAATTCTTAGTAGTTTGACTTTTGGAATAGGTTTCTTAAGAGAGCTGCCATTTATATTCATACAGTTGGTTGTCAAGAATTTCCTGATTTTCTTATTTGATTGAATATAGCAAATTAGGTCCTGTTTTCACCATAAATTCAGAGCTTATCTAATTAGTGCTTATCTTTTCTCATCTAACAATAAGAATTAAAGTAACTTATTATTATTATGATGATGATAATAATAATAATGATAATAACACCAATACTACTACTACTACTACTAATAATAATGATAATAACACCAATACTAATACTACTACTACTAATAATGATGTTAATGTTAATATTACTTATTATCATAATTAATAATAATGATTTTAATTTATAGTAATATTAATAATAATAATATTATTTTATTTATGTCTAGTAAATATTATATTCATTATTATAATTATGTTTATAGTAATAGTAATAATAATAATTATTATAATTATATTTATAATAATAATAATACTCCCTTTGTTTTGCAATAAAAGACCAATAGTTTATTTGTTTATTTTTGTTTTGTATTATAAGTCCTTTTTTCAATTTTCTAAAAAAATTATTGTTAAGTTTTCAAATTTATCCTCTTTCACCAGATTGATATCTCCTAACAATAAAATTGTTCAAGTTTCAATAAGGGCATTTTAGCTGATTTACGTATTATTTACTTTAAAATTTAATATTTCTTAATATATGAGCTAAAAAAGTATAGACCCTTTATTGTAAAACGGAGGAGTAATTGCTTATAATTTTAAATATTATAATAATAATGATGATGATGATTATGATTATAATAATAAAATAATAGTATTGACAATAACAATAATATTATAATTTTATTTCTCTTAATATTATTATAAAAGTAATAACAATATTATTTTTATATTTGATTATTATAAATAGGAAAATAACAATATTTGTAATATTGTTTAGTTTTTTACCTATATTATTGTTATAAATATTATTCTTATTATTGTGAATAATATTATTATGATTTTTAATAATAATAATAATGATGATGAGGATGATGATCTAGGTAATAAAACTACAGTTGTGAGGTGTTACAAACAATATTTTGAATGTTGTTGCCTTGTGATTTTATTTTATTTTTTCCACAACAAACAGTGCCATATATTGTTAACTATCGACTAATATGGATAAAATATCAATAAATATTGAAATATATCAGTTAAAATGTATTGTATTGGCCGATATGCACGTGATTTTATTTATACACCATGTATTGGTCATTTTGTGTACTGGCAAGCAAAAAATCTGATATATATCGGGGATATATCAGGGTAATAGACAATATTTTATTCCATGTGATGTTTGGATCTGATCTATATTATTCGATCCTATCTAATTTGATTGGTGCGGACCTTATCTTAGCTGATAATAGGGTGAGGAGGTCAGGAAAACAAGGCCTTTGTCCCTCGTCTAGCTGAAATTTTTGCAATTAAGTTCTCTGTATATTAATTCAAATTTGGCACTTTATTTTATATCTTACATACAACTTGGTCCCACACAGGAAATTATAATTCTGCAATTCATTTAAATGCTGGAATACTGATATATCACTTCTAAAAGTATTAATTTTGAGTCCTGTCCGGGATGGTTTACTGATTTGCCCATGATTGGGTGCCGTGGGCGTGTAGGCCACAAATGGCCTGACGGTACACAGTCCAGATCTCACCTCCGGGCACTCGGGTTCCACCCTCCTCCCAGTGTATCGACATTGACATGTACCCCTCAAAAAAACATAAAAGTCTATACATTTAATAGCTCAACGCATATATTTATTATCAAAATCAAACCTTCTTGAGGAAATCTAAAGCAACTACCGACTTTGTTGAATCATACTATATAATTGAATTCTGCAAGTTTGAGATTCATGTGAATGGGTGGTGGTTGCTGAGTGAGTTGTTGCAAGCACTAATGCACACAGAAATTCTGTTTGACTCAATATGCCCCCCTGGGAAAATGTTTCCTGTTTCTATTTTTATGTTCCCGCTTCTTTGAAATGTACATAAATATTCTTTATGATTTGAAAATTACCATTTTCCCCTTTTTCTGGTCCCAGTTTCTTGTCCCCATCTGTATCTCACTCAAGTTTGTTGTGAAAGCATTCAATTCTGCGTTCAATTCTGTTTTCAGTTCCTCTTACAGCAATGCTAAACGAACATCATTGCTTTTTCTGTGAGTGGGTATTCAGTACATTATTTTTATCGAATCATCTAAAATTTTTCGCTACATTTATCTTTAAACTTGAAACTTGTGTGTATTTGCGGTATATATGTGTTATGCCTCTCTCATATAAACTTGTGTTTGCTATGTAGATGTGCGATATTTTATTT
The DNA here is from genome assembly GCA_030549775.1 of Tamarix chinensis. Classification (NCBI taxonomy): domain Eukaryota; kingdom Viridiplantae; phylum Streptophyta; class Magnoliopsida; order Caryophyllales; family Tamaricaceae; genus Tamarix; species Tamarix chinensis. Next base: position 58,810,780 of record CM060172.1, on the reverse strand, counting down.
TCTCAATTGTGCCTTAAAGTACCACCTGGCACTACTACAACATCTGGTGATATGAGACAGCTTGGTGGAGACTCAGGTGGCACTGGTGATCGGAATGAGCATCTCTCCCGACAGGAACCTCTTTGTCAAAGAAGTGTTGAAGATGTTGATAACTTCTATAGTTCGTTGGTTTGTGAGACGTCATCATTAGCCGCATTGCTTCTTCAAGGACAAGCTGTTGTCCCTATGCAGTTGGTTGCAAGGGTTCCTACTGTTTTGTTATACTGGCCTTTGATTCAACTTGCTGGTGCAGCAACGGACAATATTGCTCTTGGTGTTTCTGTTGGAAGCAAAGGAAGAGGAAACTTGCCGGGTGCAACATCAGACATACGTGCTGCCCTTTTATTACTTTTAATTGCCAAATGCACTGCTGATCCTGCTGCTTTTCAAGATCTTGAGGGGGAAGCCTTTTTTAGGTGATTTGCTTATTTCTGCTTTGTAAGGTTGATATCTTTTGACCAAAGTTTTTACCAGGTCATTGTGGATATATTCCCTCGCAAAAGAGGTGAGATTGCATACGCCAAATCTCCCAAATGATGCCAATGCTGGGATTATAACTGGGTGGTGGTTGTGGCGAGTATTTCTTTCACCAGAATATGACAGATAGCTGAGCTTTCTTTCTGGTTTATTTGCAGACACCTTTTAGATGATACAGACTCAAGGGTGGCTTATTACTCTTCAGCTTTTCTTTTGAAGGCAAGTTTCACTAGTTGGTGATCATTTTTCTTATTGATGTTAGTTTTCTATAATGAAACTGATTTACTCTACCCAACGCAGAGAATGATGACTGATAATTTTGAGCGGTATCAGCAGTTGCTTCAAAATCTAGTTTTTAAAGCTCAGCAGGTATTATGTTTTCCCCAGAATCATTGGAACATAAGAATTTGTTAGTGTAAATTGTGTTGACTCCTGAACGGAGTGTTTTATTATGTATTTAATTGTACTTTCTAAATTGATGGGTGTTTTTAGTGAGATGTTCTATTTGCGTGTCACTGTCTGTAGTAGCACTTGCTCTGATCTGTTTCACTTAGCTAATGGGAACATGGAGTGATTATAAATAATTATTTAGATAGGATGCCTCAAATCCAATTAATCATTGTGCAGATATATACATATATTATAGTGTGCCTTGAATAGATTTATTGCTAATGCTTATTTCATGTTGGGTGAATATTTTTGTATGTATATGTTAGTGGATTTTAGTTCGTGTTAACATATATGATGGTTGAGTGTCCTGCTTTTTTGCAGAGCAATAATGAGAAACTGTTGGAAAATCCTTACCTTCAGATGCGTGGCATACTTCATCTATCAAATGATCTGGGGACTGGGTTGTAATCTGTTGTCTTGTGCTTTGAATAGTATTATTTCAGCTGCTGGATCTGCAAGAGAGAGAAAAATGGTATTTGCCTCTCCTCATGCATTTGAGAAGCAATTTTAAATCCTTCAAGATAATTTTGGTGTATCATTTTGCAAGTGAAGGATGCTGTGATATGGCATGGCTGTTTCTTGTATCCTAAAAAAGGGGGAGAAAGGGGGGAAAAGAAGACTTGGGAGGTTTTGGCTGTATTTATGACTGTTGTGGTTAGGATTTAGACTGCCATAGAGAAACAGTTGGCATCTCTTCACATGTTTGTCAATGTAAAGAAACTTGATTTTCTGGCAGTGGTTATGAGAAGAGAGGCACAGGTCTTGGGGTTTGTACCGGAGTAACTCAGGTCATCCTATTATCGACTTGCTTCCAGTTGCTTCTCTTGTGCTGGCAATGAGCTTCCTGTCAGGTAAATCATTCTTTCAATCAAGCTTGCATTATCCTCAATAAAGGAATGATTAACCTACTGTGTTCTCTGCGTCTTTCAATGGAATTGCTTTTATGGCTAAGTTCATATAAGCTCCTATAATTTGACATTCTTATTTCATATATCACTCAATATTTTCCATGTAAGTTTTTAAGTTTTTTTTTTTTTTTTTGAAGTTCTTACTGTCAAGTCAACTGTGGGCTTATATATTTGGTTTTCGTCTTTAGAAGATGTTATCTAATGCTGAGCGCTTCCAAGGCATTGTGATCTAGTATTGTTCATGTATACTAGAACCTCCTCCCCTTCTTTCTTCCTGCCTGTTCCAGATGGGTGTTTATTTTGTTTTCATGCACTTATAAGGTGTAGACGTGTGGGTTTTTTTTTGTTTGGGTGGGGGGGGGGAGGACAGATATTGGTTTGCTTGTGACCTGTTGGTTGGAAAAGGACTGACCAGGATGTGCTAATTAATATTTGAAACCTGCTGAAACACCCCTTGTGATAAGAAACCGTCTTCTATTTGTGTTCTGACCGGTTATATTTAGCACTCATTTTATAGGTTATGATCAAGTTACGTGCTCGTTTCAACGAAGACCTGTGAATGAAACATAAGAGTATTGTCCAGAAAAGACAAGTAGAAATTCATCTGGGTATTCATCGCCAAGTTTTTCTGGTGCAGCTGAGTACCCAGTGAGGCATATCTGATAGCTGAACTAGGTGATGCCTATTCAGAGTCGGTTACTGGTAGATTTTTCCCCCTGTTGGTCAAATATTTTTATGTTGTTAGCCCGTCGAGAGCCATAAATATGCTGAAGCAGATATATTTGGAGGATACGAGGCGCTGCATGAAAGGATCCTGAGTTCAAAGGCGCCAATAAATTCTGCAAGGTATTTTTGAAGCCATGGTATATTTAAAGTTTTGATGTATGTAGTTATCAATTTTAGAACTGTAAATTTGTAATCTATTATGCGTCATTCTCCATTTCCCTTGTTTTGCTGTTTTATATTTCCCTCTCTCCCCCCTCCCTACCTGAGTTCCTTCGTTGTAAAATTCCCAGTAAATTGATTTCGAATTTATTTGTAATGGTGTATATTTTTTCGGCTGAAATGCTTCCGACCGTGTAGAATGTTGGGTTGTTTCGTGAATAGAAAGCTAAAGCCAGAAGGACGTAGCATCTCATATTTGCACTTCTACTTGCTTTTCCCGTTGACGAGATGTTCAAATCATAATCTACTGACCGGCCGTATGGTAATGTTTGTTTTTTCGATCCTCTCATAACTTGTGGGTCTTATAGATATATTTGTATATGCTGATTTGTGAGAAAGTTATAAAGATGTAAAAATTTTAGTTATAAAACTAGTATTTTTGTAGTAGGAAATACTAATATTGATTATATGTTAGTTCCCAAATTAGTTGCCGAATGCTGACAGAGGGTAATTGGCAAGTTACGTTTTGGATGTTCGACTTCCCTTCTGTCCGCGAACCCAAAATGTTTGATGTATGATTTTTCAAAAGTTGTGTTTGAAGAATGCAAACTTTACCAAACACACACACACACTCGGTATATATGATCCAATGGACGGTGCCGATTGATTAGTAAGTAGGGGAGTTAAGAGACGAAACATGAAGGGTTGCATTTCAGTAAAAGTTTTCAGTGACTACATTATAAATGTGTTTTCTTTGGTCGTCGACATTGAGATGGGAGCTTGCTAAGGTTACGTGGTCGTTTCCTGCTATACTTGACTTTCTTCATAACACTGGAGTGTCGCCAGCTTCTTTATATTTTAGACGTTCATTGCTGGGTTATATGAAAAAATAATTGGACAGACACAGATTATGCAACGTGGCCTGGGGCTTTGTCCAGGCCATGGGATGATGGGAGACCTAAGACAAGATCCCAGCCGCGGCATTTGTTTTTCCCTCAATGCTATTTCTATTATGATATATTTGTAACATACTAAAATTTAGTAATTGAAATTTTCATTTTATGGAATCAATACTTATAAAATAATAGGTATTATCGTTATACTTATTATAAGTTTATTTTTTCTGTTTTTTTTTTTAATTTTTTTAATGTTAAATGTTAAGGCTTTAAATAAGTTATGTCAAAACAAATAGCAGGATAAAATGACAACACATCAATAAAGGTTTATAGATAATATATTCTTTGTACAACCATAGTGATCAAAATATATTAGGAAGATAAGAGTCCAAATAAAAATTGATCACAAAAGAACATGTAATAACGTGACATTGGTTTACCTTTACATTCACCCTTTCCACAAAATTATTACATCTAAGAGTTACAGGAGTTGGGACCTTCACTCTCGCAGGCTATCTCATGTCTAGATATCGCTCTTCAAAATCCTTTGGCTATTACATGCAATGCACGTACTCCTCTAACAAGTAATAGTATTAGTATGACTCTCTCGTATAGAATAAATTACAACGTGTACAAAGAGAATATATCAAAATTGCATGTGACAATAATAACTTGAAAATACGATTAAAACACAAAGACACATGTGATAACATATGTAACATCAAAGTCTCATACTTAACATCAACATACTTAATCATTTCACATCTATCTCAAAACACAAAATATTCTTATCATAATCTATATCTAATATTGCAGTGCACTAGGACTCTATCAGCCCACCAACCAAATCAACTTTAAAACTAAAGGTAGGACATAAAGATAACTACTAAACTAACAATTCAATGCATACCAAGATCATCAAATAAAGTTACTTCATAATTATTTAATTTACTTGATGGGAGATAATATCATCACTAAAAAAATGATTCACATCCTATCATACTGATGCACATAAGCAACACAATACCCTTATGCCTTAGAACCTAGGGAAACTAATGTACACCTATTTATATCGGCATGACAAGGCAACACAATACCCTTGCTCCTCTTAGGTCATCTAATTTTTAAGTATTGATACCTTCTAAAAAGTCTAGAGAACTATTTAAAGTATATATAGGACCTTACTGGGACACTGAGATACTCTAAGAAGCCACAAATCACAAACTCAATATCTTCTATTTTAAATATTAATATTTTATGATGTGATCATAAATGTCACACAGTGCACAAGCTTTTTGTTTCCATACTTAACCATTTCTCCCCTTTATTTACAATGATTCAAGTCAACTCTAAGGTCGACAAATTAAGGCAAGTCCAAGTTAACACTAAGGTTAAACATAAAAATCTACTAATGCCAACCTAAACCAATTATTCAGCCGAGACACATTTCTATTATAATGACCAAAATATCCTCCAAATCCTAATTAACACATTTTTAGCCACTTTATTACCAAATTTATTTTTACATGATATTTGTTATAAAAAAGGCTAAAATATAGTAATTAAACTTTTTTTATCTTACAAAAAAATTCCACATTATGTAGAAAGATAATATTATCCCTAGCATGAACATAATGTGATACACATATAGAGCCTTAGTATGGATTTCTACCATATCATAATATACCCACTAATTTCACCTAATTATTTTAGATACGCATCATGGTTTGTAAAAAATTATATTTCTACTCCTAGAACATGTGATACATAATCATCATAGTTTAATTATATTTATACTCTAAAGCTAACAACTATTATACGTACAACAAAATCTATTTAAAATGTATAAGGAATATATTAAACTCAATAGTATGTCCACCAAAATTTTCTAGGTTTGTTTAAGTTTCAAAACTTATTCTAATTTATTTGGAATTTTCTAGGGTTAATTCTATTTATTTTAAGTTTATTAAACATGTTTAGAGTTCAAGGGTTTAGGGTTTATTCTATTTATTTCAGAGTTTATTGTTTATGATTTTAGGGTTTATTCTATTTAGGGTAAGCTTTATTCTATTAATTCTAGTTTTTTTTAGATTCACTCAAGGTTTAGGTTTTATTCCCTTAATTTTATAATTTATATATATGATTCGGATTTAGGGTTCATTCTATTTATTTTAGTTATTAGATATGTTTAAGGTCTAAGGTCTAGGCATTAGAGTACATTGTTTGGGGTTTAGTGTTCAGGATTTATGGTTTATTTTTTTTAAAGTTTAGGGTTTAGGGTTTTATGGTTTAGGGTTAAGGGTATATTCTAATTATTTTAGAATTTAAGATTTATTCTATTTAATTTTGGGCTTTTATATTTGCTCAATGTTTTGTGTTTATTCCATTAATTGTAGTTATATATATATATATATATATATATATATATATATATTTAGGGTTAATGGCTTATTTCATTTGTTTTAGGATTTTTAGATTTGTTTAAGGTCTATCATTTATTATATATTTTAGGGTTTTTAGATATATTTAGGATTTATGTTTTAGGTTGTGGGATACATGGTTTAGGATTTATTCTATTTCTTTTAGGTTTGTTAGATTGACTTAGGAATTAGGTTTTATTCCATTGGTTTTAGTTTTTAGATATGTTTATGGTTTAGGGTTTAGAATTATTCTATTTATTTTAGCATTTTGGAATAGTTCAGGGTCTAGAATATATTCCATTTATCTTAGGTTTTTAGATATGTTTAGGCTTCATGATTTAGGGATTATTTCATTTGTGTTAAGATTTAGGGTTTATTCCTTTTATTTTATATTTTTATAGGTTTTTAGATTTGTTCAATTTTTTTGGTTTATGATTTATTTATTTATTCTATTTATTTTAGATTTTAAAGATTTGTCTATGGTTTAGGGTTTTAGGTTTTTAAATTTTGTTTGGGCTATGGGCTAGTATTTAAGATTTATTGAGTAATGCTATTTTTTTGTTGTTGTGCTATTGGTGGAGTTCATGGTATATGCTTTTTTTTTTAATCTTTCTTGGCTAGCTTTGTTTGTTATTGTTGAGTTTCTTCCGCTGTTGTGATATGTTAATGGATTAGTGTTATAGTATAATGCAATCTCAAATGAAAAGGCGTTGATATATCCTAATAATTTTCTTTGATTATTTTTTGGAGAGATTCACTTGAGAAATTTCAGGATGTTTTTTCTTACAATGATGTATGTAACAACGGTTTTTTATAGAAATAAACTTTAAAATAAATCATACTCAGTCTTTGATAATGTTGTTTTCTTGTCATTTTCATTATAATAGTTGTAGTAACAAATTAGAGAGAAAAATAAACGGAATAAAAAAATAAAAAAGAAAGATGATATGAAATCTATTTAGTCAACTTATGATTTTTCTTATACAATGATTTAGTAAAATAATTCATAATGATTGTAAATGTTTGGGAGGAAAATAATCCTTCCTTTATTTCTTTATGCTCTTCCTATATTGACTAATTACTATTTCACTTCAAATAAAATGAACAAGAATGCGATACAATCAAACTTAAACCCCAAATATATATATATATATATATTGGGTGCATTAATTTTATTTTTATTAATTATTAAGTAATACAAAAGCAAAAACAATACAAAATAAGAAAAGAACGGATAAAAAGGTATAATAAATATATTATTATTATTATTATTATTATGGTAATTTTTATATTTTTTTGTCATAAATTTCTTTTATTTTGTACTACTATTATTTTATATTATTTAATTGTCGATAAAAATTAAAATCAGTGCACTTATGTAATATTTTTTAGATAAGTTTGGGTTTAGATTTAGATTTTAAATTTAGATTGATAGTATTTCTCTAAATTGAAAGTTGAGGACAGAGATCAAGCATATTGAGACCTCATCAAAATTTGAAATAGAAAATAAAGAAAATTCCTATAATATTAATGAGGAGAATGATTCATGTGCAGAGTACAAACTCGCATATCACCATCAAATGCTTGAATCACCGAAAACTTTAGCATTTTTATCACGGCTAAATTTATTGCAATTGGGTTCATTGGTAGAAAAACTAAAAGAAAACAATGAATATAAGAAAATATATTCAAAGGTTGAAGGGTTGGCCTTTTTTCATCGAATACAACTCTCCCCACCCCCAAAATGAAATTTAGTCACAATAACAAGTGCAAATTGCATCTGCTAATGATATGGATATTTCCTCTTCGAGCGGAAATAAGCTGCAGAACTCAAAAATGGCGGGAAGAGGACTAAGACAACTCAGAGGGAAATGTTCTATTTTAATTCATTCATACCCTTCATTTGTTACATAGTACCACATATATAGAACTTGTTGGGATCCCTCCTTAATTAAGGGAGTTTCTCATAATAATAATAATAATAATAATAATAATAATAATAATAATAATAATAATAATAATAATAATGGGGATTATGCATGAGTTACAAAGATAATTAATACTTTGTACTTCTTGGGAATTTGAGAAGGCAAGTGCATATTATCATGTGTAAGTTACCAAGGTTCATTGGCTTAAATTAATGGGAGAGCATTCAAGAGTCATCTTATGGCCTTTGGGTTACACCCTTCTACTCCTATAAATAGGGGTCTTTGGGAAGGCTTAGATCATCACAAGCAAAGCAAGCAATCCTATACAAAAAGAGAGAAAGTGAGAGCCACTACAAAAGTGAGGTACTTGAGAAAAGTTCTCATATTTTCTCAAGCGAAGTTTGAGTGATCAACTACTTAATTGGTGAGAGAGTCTATCCTTTGTAATCCATCATCTTTTAGGCAAAGAAGTTGAGTGAGCCTCTAGTTCATACTAGAGAAGAATTACTTGTAATCCTATTATCATCATAGTGGAAGGTTCGTGGTTTTTCCCTTCAACTTTAAAGGTTTTCCACGTAAAAATTTGGTGTCTTTATTTTTCTATTTCTACTATTTTTGTTTTGCCCATTTTAATCACACACAAGAAAGGAAAAGGTCTTCCGCTATCAACCAGTCCTTTTTCCGCAGCAGTGGTATCAGAGCCTAGTTCATAAGGTTATCATATTCTCTTGTGTGATTAAAATGGAGGGTACCATCACTCATGATGATGACATGTTCAAGCTTACCGGCGATAATTATTCATATTGGAAGCCTATGATGGAGGATCACCTATATTGCAAAGATCTATATGAACCTATTATAAAGGAGATGATGCCATAAGAAAAAGATGCCACAGAATGGGAACTCTTGAATCGAAAGGCGGTTGCTATGATCTGTAAGTACATCGATCAAAGCCTATTTGAGCATGTGTCAACTTACACAAATGCTTATGAGTTATGGAAGAAGCTTGAATCAATGATTCAAAAGAAAATACCCCGAAACAAGGCTGATCTTGTTAGAAGATTGGTCAAGCTGGAGTACAACGATGGCCAAAGTATGATCGAGCATTTGAACAATTTCAAGGGGCTCGTAAATCAACTCACAAAGATTGAGATGAAGATCGATGATGAATTACAGATTTTGTTACTCCTTAGTTCGCTACTCGAGAGTTGGGATACTCTTGTCGTCACCCTGAGTAACTCGGCTCCCGAAGGAAAGTTCTTCATGGATAGAGTCACCGACAGCTTATTGAATGAAGAATCAAGGAGAAAGGAACGTGGAATCTCTATCCAATCCGAGGCCAATGTCATCGAGAATCGAAGAAGAAGTGAGACTCGAGGAAGGAGTAAGACTAGGGGTCATGAAAATTCAAGAGGTCAGTCTAAATCTCGTTCTAGGATCATATGCTACTATTGTAATAAGCCTGGCCACAAGAAATCCGAATGTCGAAGTTACAAGAGAGATCAAAAGAACGGGACCATTAAGACCGATACAATCGATCCGAAGAAGAAAGAAGACAAGAGCACAATAGCTGTGGCGACAACTGAACTTGATGATATCTTTCTCATTGGTGAAGACAATTATCTTAACATTGCCAACGATGATAACTCATGGATTATTGACTCAGGTGCCTCCTTCCACGTCACCCCACATCAAGAATTCTTCTCATCATACCAAGGTGGTGATTTTGGTAATGTGAAGATGGGAAATCAAGTTTCAAGCAAGATCGTGGGAATGGGTAATGTCGTTTTGATAACCAACACAGGATGTGAACTTGTGTTGAAGGACGTGAGACATGTTCCGGACATGCGTCTCAACCTCATCTCAGCCGGGAAGCTCGATGATGCAGGGTATGTGAATAGCTTCGGTGCTGGAAAATGGAAACTCACAAGATGTAGCATAGTTGTTGCTCGAGGAAGAAAAGAAGGCTCGTTGTATGTTACACAAGCCAAGCTATGCAAGGGAGAGACTAATGTTGCCCATGATAATTCGTGTTTAGAGCTATGGTACAAGAGGTTGGGGCATATGAGCGAGAAGAGATTGCAAATCCTCACTCGAAAAAAGATCCTCCTAGATGTGAAAGGTAAATTCCTCGACCGTTGCACTCATTGTTTGGCTGGCAAATAACATAGAGTTTTATTTTCTATAAGTAATGTTCCTCGTAGAAGAAAGCATGTTCTTGAATTGGTGCACACCGATGTATGCTCGATGACGGAGAGATCACTAGGTGGTGCATTATACTTTGTGACATTCATCGATGACCACTCAAGAAAGGTGTTTGTATATTTATTAAAGACCAAAGACCAAGTATTTGAGGCATTTAAGGAGTTCCATGCTCGAGTGGAGCGTGAGACAGAAAGAAAGCTCAAGTGTGTTTGAGTTGACAATGGTGGAGAATATCGTGGTCCATTCGAGGCATATTGTAAGCAACATGGTATCAGGCTCGAGAAGACACCTCTCAAGACACCACAATTAAATGGGGCGGCTGAAAGAATGAACCGCACAATAGAAGAAAGAGTTCTATGCATGCTATCAAATGCCAAGCTACCTAAGTCATTTTGGGGAGAAGCTATGAAGACCGCTGTCCACATCATAAATCACTCACCTTCAGGTCCCTTAGACGGGGAAATACCGAAGGAAGCATGGACAAGAAAGAAAGTATCATATGACCAATTCAAGGTGTTTGGGTTTCGAGCATTCGTCCACATTCCTAAGGACGAACGATCCAAGCTTGATTCAAAGACAAAAGAATGCATCTATGTTGGATCACCTTAAGATGAGTTCAACTATAGGCTGTGGGATCCTTTGAAAAGAAGATTGTAAGAAGTCGAGATGTTGTGTTCTTTGAGAACCAGACACTAGAAGAATTCAAGTAGCCAGAAAAACCCAAGCTTAGGGTTTGCACCCGTCCTCAGGAAGAGCCATCTCCAGTGGTACAAAATGAATCAAGAGAACAGACAAGCATCAATGATGAAACTAGTGCTCCACCGGATCAAAATGGGAGTACAATAGAGGAGTCATCATTTGAGTCAAATGATGCAGAAGCAGCTGAATCAGTTGAGCCATCAGTAATAGAAGAGCGTGTAGTACAACCTCAGTTGCTATAGTCAACTCGGGTAAGAAAACCTTCCTCTAAGTATGATTCAAGAGAATATATACTCTCTGCGGAGATAGAGCCTCAAAGCTACATTGAGGCCATGGAAGATGTCCAGAAGGAAGAATGGATGAAAGCCATGCAAGAGGAGATGGACTCATTGCATGAGAACCATACTTATGATCTATTCAAGATACCCAAGGGAAGGAAAGCCTTGAAGAACAGATGGGTGTACAAGATCAAAAGTGAAGAAAATAGCTCGAATCCTCTATATAAGGTTCAGATCGTGGTCAAAGGGTGCAATCAGAAAAAGGGCATTGATTTTGAAGAAATTTTTGCTCCAATGGTTAAGATGTCCTCAATTTGAGCAGTTCTTGGTCTTGCCGCTAGTCTCGATCTTGAGATCGAACAGCTCGATGTCAAAACAACATTTCTACATGGAGATTTGGAAGATGAGATATATATGGAATAACCTGAAGGTTTTGTGGTTCCAGGTAAAGAGAACTTGGTATGTCATCTCCAAAAGAGTCTTTATGGAATCAAACAAGCACCAAGGCAGTGGTATAGGAAGTTCGAAACCTTCATGACACAACACAAATTCAAAAGGACTCACACCGACCACTGTGTTTTCATGAAGAGGTATGCAAGTGAAGATTTTATTATCCTTCTTCTCTATATTGATGATATGTTGATCGTTGGGCATGATATGAAGAAGATTGTGGTACTCAAGAAAGCATTGAGTGGTGCCTTTGCAATGAAGGACTTGGGTCCAGCAAAGCAAATCCTTGGGATGAGGGTTACTCAAGACCGACCCAAGAAGTTGTTATGGTTGTCTCAAGAGCACTACATCGAGAAGGTGCTCGAGAAGTTCAACATGCATAAGGCAAAGCCACTAAATGTTCCACTAGCTGGTCACTTCAAGTTGAGCAAGAGCCAAAGTCTAACAAGCAAGAAAGAGAAGGAAGAAATGGAAAATATTCCCTATTCATCTGCTGTTGGGAGTCTTATGTATGCCATGGTCTGCACCAGGCCCGATATCGCCCATGCAGTTGGAGTTGTGAGTCGATTCTTGTCTAAATAAGAAAAAGAGCATTGGGAAGCTGTCAAGTGGATACTTCGATACCTCAGGGGTACATCTAAGAGGTGTTTGTGCTTTGGCAATGGGAGACCTGTGTTGGAGGGATACACAGATGCTGACATGGCTGGAAATAATGATTCGAGAAAGTCCACTTTGGGGTATGTGACCACATTTGCAGGGGGAGCAATCTCTTGGCAATCAAAGCTCCAGAAATGTATGGCCTTATCTACTACAGAGGCCGAATATATTGCAGCTACAGAGGTATGTAAGGAGATGTTATAGTTGAAAATTTTCCTTAGAGAGTTGAGTCATGAGCAAGAAAAATATGCTCTATACTGTGATAATCAGAGTGCCATTCACTTGGCTAAAAATTCAGCCTATCACTCTCGCACAAAACATATCGATGTTCGATACCATTGGATAAGGGATGTGCTAGAGGAGAAGCAGCTACAACTCGAGAAGGTTCACACCGACAAGAATTGGTTGGACATGATGACTAAGACAATAACAACCAAGAAGCTTAAAGATTGTTGTGAAGGCATTAGTATGCTGGTTCCCCCAAATTAAGTCGGGAAGGGGGAGATTGTTGGGGTCCCTCCTTAATTAAGGGGGTTTCTCAAAATAATAATAATAATAATAATAATAATAATAATAATAATAATAATAATAATAATAATAATGGGGATGATGCATGAGTTACAAAGATAATTAATACTTTGTACTTCTTGGAAATTTGAGAAGGCAAGTGCATTTTATCATTTGTAAGTTACCAAGGTTCATTGGCTTAAATTAATGGGAGAGCATTCAAGAGTCATCTTATGGCCTTTGGGTTACCCCCTTCTACTCCTATAAATAGGGGTCTTTGGGAAGACTTAGATCATCACAAGCAAAGCAAGCAATCCTCTACAAAAAGAGAGAAAGTGAGAGCCACTACAAAAGTGAGGTACTTGAGAAAAGTTATCATATTTTCTCAAGCGAAGTTTGAGTGATCCACTACTTAATTGGTGAGAGAGTCCATCCTTTGTAATCCATCATCTTTTAGGCAAAGAAGTTGAGTGATCCTCTAGTTCATATTAGAGAAGAATTACTTGTAATCCTATTATCATCATAGTGGAAGGTTCGTGGTTTTTCCCTTCAACTTTAAAGGTTTTCCACGTAAAAATTTGGTGTCTTTATTTTTCTATTTCTGCTATTTTTATTTTGCCAATTTTAATCAAACACAAGGAAGGAAAAGGTCTTCCGCTATCAACCGGTCCTTTTTCCGCAACAGAGCTAAGCAAGGACATCTAGATCATTCTAGTGCTAGCTAATTAAAACAAGCTTACAAAAGGATAATTCTTCTCTCAACGGAAGAATGATAGCAATGCAAGTACAAAACCAGAATATTACAGTATCAAATAGAAATAACGGAAAATATTCCTTTAACCGGCCTAGCCATTCATGGAGCCTCTGCAACTCTTGGGCTGAGTGCAACCATTTTGGACCCCAACTCTACTGGACAATTATCATTACTACCCTCTCGGAAACCAACCATGTCCTCAAAGATGAGGAGCCTCAACCGAAACTATCATCCAAAGGCATACAGAGGAACAATATGACCAAATATTAAGCCCTCCAAATGTCAAAAATTTCATATTTCACACAAAACAGAAAGTGTATGCTATGTGCTTGAATTTTCAAAGCCTACTTTCGAACACGACAATAAATACATCCTTAAGGATGCACTTCTGACTCAATCCATCATACTGAAGTAGATGTTTATTTTTGAAGAACCCATTCATATATGCATTGAGATGCCTCCACTCTACAGATCCTTCAACAACAAAAATCGAATAAACAAGCTGCTTAATTTTCTCATTAATACCTCCCTGAGAAAATGGAATGAAACGGACAATCATAGCAGCTGCTCTTGGTTTGGGCTTGTGAATTAGGATTAGCAAGTGGGTCACATAGGTCTTAGTGGCACAATAACTTGTTCTCAAGCTGCTCCCCCAATCTTGCCACAACTTAATTAACTTCCTTAACATCAGGAATCCCAAAGGGCACACAATATTAATATTGCAATATGTAAATCTTCCCATGGGCTCTTTTGTAAGTGAAGCATCAAACTTGCTATTTTCAATTCCAACTAATAGCTGAAGAGCACTTACAAGGCCTTTGGTCTTTGATTTCATCATAGTTCCACTACCAGTAGCCCATTTATATATATTATGACTTTCCATGACTATGCTCAATAGAACAAGGCATGACTGGGTAATCTCAACAAACATCTTACATGCACAGCCCACAAGCTCATGTTGTTTGCTAAACCAACTAGTGTCAAAATGAGGAAATGGTATGGTCATCTAACCCATGTGAAGGTAGTTGATAACCCCATGATCCAGTAAGAAAAATGATAATGATGCCAATGAAAAAATAAGACGCAATTGTAGTGTAGCTTTTACGATCATCTCATTGTATCAACAACTATAGAATAATGGGAAATAAGCAAAAATGGATAAATGTAAAAATTAGATTTATCTATATTATATGTGATTTTATGGTCACCTTAATAAAATACAAATATGTAAATTGAAAGGCCTTAATATTGGGAATGGTGGCTCTTTAGATGCCGCTATCCTAAAAATGTGGTTTAGCCCATAGTTGATTCTAGAATTTTGTTGGTGTCCCTTAGTGCCCTCAGCCACATCCTATATCTTACTCTATTTTATTCTATGGGCTGATAAGAGGTATGCATACTTATAGATTAGGTATTTTTGTTGGTCGGTTACTGTGCTACCTTCGTGTACCAGTACGATTAGGGTATATTGAGGTCCTTGGGTTGATAACCGGTAGGATACTATGCTACCTTAGTGCGCCCGTATGAATGGAGTACCTTAGTGTCTCTAGGTTTGATGTGATTTTCCCTTGAGTAAATAAAAATAGAAATGATTGATGGATTATTGGACTAGTTGGTAGCAAACTTTGTGCCTACCTGTGGTTTGGTAGTAGCTTTTGTGTCTACCTATGTTTCGATATTAGTCTTTGTACCTACTTATGGTTTGGTAGCAGCCTTTGTGCCTACTTGTGTTTTGATAGTAACATTTGTGCCTACCTATATTTCGGTAGCTACCTTTGGGTCTACTTGTGAATGTGATGAGTTGTTATTAATCTAGGCTTGTGAGCCTACCTATGTTATGAGATTGTCGGGGTTGATGATGAGGTATGCGACATGTGGTTGTTATCTTGAATTTAAGGTTTATATTGTTTCTAATTATACTGCAAAGAGCATCTCTTAGATATTCCATTAGTAAGTTTAGTTAATCCTAGATGAACTGGTTGGTATGAGGTATAAGTGGTACATGATTATATGAACTGTTAATTAAAGCATGTACAATTCAAGGTTTTATACCATGTATCACTGTGGTTCCTTACATGTGTTCTATGCTGATTTGTCATTTTGGTTTAGTATAAAGGGTTGCTCAGTACCATTGTACTAAAGGATTTATTTCATGGGACCTTTACCATTCAATGAGTGATGGTCTTTGCAAGTCAGCTTCTGGGCTCAGTCGAAGCTAGTAGTTCGATTTAAGGGTGTAGGACTATCTAGTGTCCTTTTTGTTATTTTAATTCTAGTTATATTTTCACCCTTATGTCCTCATGTTTTTTGTCTCTTTGACTTTTTTAAATTGTTGATGTTATGTTTACTTAGCACCATATTTATCTAATGTTCTCTTTATTTTGACTCTTGTAATCATGTTATTAACTTAAACAAAGTAATAATTTTAACCGTAGCACTTAGTATGGGAACAGTAAGGGTAATTAGATTTGTACCAAGTGTGGCCGTAACATCCTTCATTTTTATTCTTTTAGATTATGAGCTTAACTCTATAAATGATTTTCTTAGTTTGTAAAAAATGGGGTGTTATGCTTATACTCAAGTATTTATACTTAGGTACTTTAGGCCAAAAAGGACCAAAATGCCCTTGAAGCCAAAATATCCACATTATCATCCATTTTAAATACTAATTTTATTTTATTTATTAAATACTGAAGAAAATACTAAAATAAAAGAATTAAATAATTTTACATGTAAATAATTAATTTACTAGATATGCTAAATGATCATTTTACCCTTATACATGATTTTGTACATAAAACCCTAACATGTATTTCTAGAACATGAACCCCATTTCCACATGTTCAATAATAAATAATACATGTTAGGCATGCTTATAAGAAATTTTATCATAATACTTGCATAATAACCAGACTACCCCTAGGATATATAATAATAATAACAACAAAAACAACAAAAACAAAAACAACAACAACATCAACAACAACAACAACAACAACAACAACAACAACAATAATAATAATGTCGAAACATGTGTTTCTGAAACATCAAATCAGTCATATCCATTCTAAACAATAATTGAGACATATTAAATACTCTTATCAGGTTAAATATCACAATATTCTTAAATAAACAAATTGTCTTTAGGACATATGATAATAATATTTATGTTAAAAATACGTCTAGGCATGTTCAACCTATCATATTGGACACACGTGATATGTATAATTTATTCCCATCATTTAAACCATTTTAACATACGTTTCATACACATAATAATTTTCACAAGTTAACATGCTTTATTTTATCAAATTCCATACTATCATTATTAGAAAAATAATCACAATGTAACGCATACAAGGTTTATACATCAAAACCTAAATATGTCATCATACAATATCTAAAATTTTTACTAAAGTATAGAGATTACCTGATATCTAGCAAAAATACAATTTTATTAGTATCCTATTAAAATTTATTAGGTTTTGCTAATAAAATTTTTGCATCTAAAAATGATACCACATTAACAAAATTAATATTTAATCAATAAAATAATAATATTTTTTTATGAAATATTTATTAAATAGAAAATTATCAAATTAACCTTATTAAAAAATGAGTAAATTTTTTAAGGATATAACCTCACGCTGCTCATATAGGGAGCAGTGTGAGTGGGCAAAGGTATAAGGCTCAAAGGGTGAAAGGTTGGTTGGGTGTGAGGTGGGTGGTGTGGTGATGAAGCTACCTGCAGTGCAGGGGTGGTCGATGGCTGGTAGCTAGGTTGTTAGTTTGGCTCTAGGGGAGATGGAAAATAAATTTGAGGCACAAAGGTGGCAAAGGAAGATTACAAAGGGTTGACTAGGGTTTTAGAGATGTGTGGCTATAAGCAGAGAAAAAGGGACACCCGGGTTATAGTGGTGGTGGTGTTGGTAGAAGAGAAGAAGAAGAAGGAGAAGGAGGAGGAGGAGCAGCAGTAGGAGGAGGAGGAGGAAAAGAAGGAGAAGAAGAAGAAGAAGAAGAAGAAGAAGAAGAAGAAGAAGAAGAAGAAGAAGAAGAAGAAGAAGAAGAAGAAGAAGAAGAAGAAGAAGAAGAAGAAGAAGAAGAAGAAGAAGAAGAAGAAGAAGAAGAAGAAGAAGAAGAAGAAAGAAGAAGGAGAGTAGTAGGAGGAGAAGGAGGACGAAAATAAGAAGGAGAAGAAGAAGAAGGAGAAGGAGGAGGAGGAGGAGGAGGAGCAGAAGGAGAAGAAGTAGAAGATGAAGAAGACGACGAAGAAGAAGCGGAAGCAGGAGCAGGAGGAGAAGAAGAAGAAGAAGGAAGAAGGAGAAGAAGAAGAGGAAGAAGGAGGAGGAGGAGGAGGAGGAGGAGGAGGAGAAGAAGAAGAAGAAGAAGGAAGAAGAAGAAGAAGAGAAGAAGGAAGAAGAAGAAGAAGAAGAAGAAGAAGAAGAAGAAGAAGAAGAAGAAGAAGAAGAAGAAGAGAAGAAGAGAAGAAGAAGAAGAAGAAGAAGAAGAAGAAGAAGGAGAAGAAGGAGGAGGAGAGGAGGAGAGGAGGAGGAGGAGGAGGAGGAGGAGTAGTATTAGGAGGAGAAGGAGGACGACAAGAAGAAGGAGAAGAAGAAGAAGGAGAAGGAGGAGAAGGAGGAGGGAGGAGGAGGAGGAGGAGGAGGAGGAGCAGAAGGAGAAGAAGAGAAGAAGAAGAAGACGAAGAAGAAGAAGTGGAAGAGGAAGAGGAGGAGAAGAAGAAGAAGAAGGAGAAGGAGAAGAGGAGCAGGAGCAGGAGAAGGAGAAGAAGAAGAAGAAGAAGAAGAAGAAGAGAAGAAGAAGAAGAGAGAAGAAGAAGAAGAAGAAGAAGAAGAAGAAGAAGAAGAAGGAGGAGGAGGAGGAGCAGGAGGAGGAGGAGGAGGAGGAGGAGCAGCAGGAGGAGGAGGAGGAGGAGGAGGAGGAGGAGCAGAAGAAGGAGGGGAATCAGAAGAAGCAGCAGGAGGAGGAGAATATGTGGTGGTGTTGAATGAAGCTAGAAAAAGAGTGTAGTCAGGAGAAGGTGACTAAGAAGAAGAAGGAGGAGGAGGAGGAGGAGGAGGAGAAGGGGTGGTGGTGTTGAATAAAGCTGGAAAAAGAGTGCAGTGAGGAGAAGGCGGCAGTTGTAGGGAGTTATATAGGGAATGGATAAGGAGAAGGAGGAAAGAAGAATACGAAGGAGTAGGGTTTGAGCTTGTACAAACAGAGGAAGGGAGTGTGTGGGTGAATGCAAGCTGGAGAGGTAAAATTATTTGATGCAAGGGAAGAGGTGAGGCATGCATAGTTGGGGCGATGGTTGGGATGGTAGGGTTGGGAATGGTGGTGCGAGCGTAGCCGGCACGCAATTTAAACCCTTTTGTTGTCACTTGTAGTACTGGTAAATAAGGGTATCGTTCTAGGCCGGGGATTGAGAGGGCTTACTTCTATTTAACTAGTTTGAAAATAATTAAAACTAAAAATAAAAATCCTAAATAACACAGAATAAATAAATAAGAAAAATATTAATGGGGGTTATAAATATAATAATAATAAAATAATAATAAAAGGATAAATAAAATAAAATAAACTAATAATGAAAATAATGAGAAACTGCAGATATGAGAAATATGTTAGGGAAATAAAAATTCACCACTAGATTAGGTCGAAATATAATATTTATTTCTAAGTCATCTTTTAATCGTGAGAAGGAGATCGACCAAGTTGCACACCAAACGCAGGTCCATACACCTTATATTATTTCCTTAATTAATTAATACGACCACGTGCCTATATTAACCCTATTAGATACTAGCAGTATAGCAGCAACAAGCGGCTCCTATATTTAACTAGATTTAATGCATTAAGTATAAGTGGAAGGCTGTCAATCTAAGTACCCAGACTAGTACAAAACGTATGTCTAGCTGTATTTCCTATCCTTGACCCACACGTATCGAAACGTTTTACCACTTCGGTTAGAATCACAAAACGATTAGGTGAATTGTTATCTAACCTAGCTGTAATTTATACACATAAATTCTAGTATATTTAGATGGCCACCTCGCAGGCAAATAATCCTACATACTGTCACTTATGAGGAACCAGAACAAGGCATGCACCAAATAAATTATACTGGACAGAATTATACATATAAACAATAGCAATTAATATAGAGTCAAGAAACAATCTCACGAAACAAAGAAAATAAAATTATAAGTCAAACCATAGTCTAGGGTTTCAATTCATTCCCTAACAATAAATAATCAGCCACTCATAATTAAAGAATTAATTACACAGAAATATATATCTAAAATATAAAATAAAAATAAGAGAAATAAATAACCGGAATCAATTTTGAATTAAAGATCAAGAATTTATTCAGATAAAAATTAATTTTATCTGAAATAAATTCTACCAGTATAAAATTTCTTCTTATTCTATCTTCTCTCTCGACTTTGATTTCCGTGCAAAATTCTTTCTCCTTTTTCGGCACTGATGGCTGACGTAGGTGCTGCTGTGCTGCACGCCTCGAACACCGTGTCTCTCATTCCGTGCCGCGCCGTTCTTCTCTGTGACGCGCGCTTGACCGAGCCTATAAAGGCTCTTTCCCGTCTCTCTCTGCGTCGTCTCACCCCGAGCCTATCAGGCTGTCCCTTCAACTCGTGCGGCCCGACAGCACTCTGCGTCGCTCTGTGACGCGCTCTATTCTCTGCCTAACGGCAGAGACTGCCTCACTGAAGACCGTCCTGGTTTCTCAATTAATACCGCACGCCTTTTATAAAATTTTTGTGCCTTTGCCACGTCAGCCTTATGGCTGACTTTTCTTCCCCCTGCGAGCGGCTTTTTTTCTTCTGCCGTCTCGTTCCTCTTCGGCGTCGTTTTGTGTTCCAGGCCTTTGGGCCTTTGGCCTTCGGCCATTGGTCCAAAGGTCAATTTTTTTTTATTTTCTTTTACTTAAATACACAACCTGCAAAATAAAATTCAATAAATATTAATAAATAATATTTTATTTTAAATTTACTTAATTTATATCATTTTAGCTCAAATAATAAAATTTTTACAATTTTTACCACTTAAGCATAAAACAATAATTATTCCCCTATATTAGTTAAATAACTACCAAAAACTAAGATTATAAGGGTATAAAATGTGTCAAAATATGAACTCATCACACCCCCACACTTAGCTTCTATCTTGTCCTCAAGCAAGTTATTACTCTAAACAAATAAAATTAATTTAACTAGCCACTTTCGTAGGTCTCACGATTACACTTAGCATGTGCAACAAGCCCTTTAAACCCCTAGGTCACCCATCGAGGACGAGTAAGGTCTCGTGAGGGTTTCACAGATGATATACCCACAAAATCAAACATAATTAAATAAAAAAAATAATAATCAAACTATACCTAATACCCTTAACTATTTTTGTCTCAGAATCTTTTACTTTTAAACGTCAAGATTAGCAATCAACCAAGATTCAGTATTGGGAGATTTAAAGAATCAATTTCAACATATGGTTCACACATAAACATGACATGTATGAACAGATCAATATTTGGATGAAAATCTACCACGCCTTAGTCACATCAAGATCCATCCTCTCTATAGATACCCTCTATTTTTTCTCTCTTAGATTCATGGCTACAAATGTATAAAAACACTCATGTATGTGAGATAAGATGATAAAGATAACAAACGACTCACATATATAAACAAAAAAAGCTCATGTTCTTGTGGATAAAACCTCATGAAAGATACCAAATATTTGCCAAATGGACCAAACCATATGCTTAGCTCTTGTGACTAATCTCCATCAGATCAAAGGCTGCTCATCTCAAGAATCAAATAGGACTTACGTACTTATTGGTTGTAGCGGGGTTTAAGGTAAAGAAGGGTATGGAGTATTTTAGGAGTGTGGTGCTAAAAAGATCAAGAGCTAGTGGAATCTAATAGGTAGATGAAATATAAGCTTAATTCCACATCAACGATCATTGATACATATCTCCAACTTAACACCAAAATAGAACATGAATAGAACTTTCTCAACATAATCTCCATAACTCCCTCTCTTCCTCATATCCCAACATTTTTTTCTTTCTTTCTGTTTTTTTTTTTACAATTTTAATTTTTTTTTCATTCAATTTTTTTTCCTCCACCAAACATAACCAATCCCTTTTCTTAGCATGGATACATATATTTCTTTCACACACACACATACACAACCACTCTTTATATCCATAACGATTTGATTTCCTTCCACTAGCTTTAAGCAAAGGTAAGGACATTAAGGCCCGAAGGTTATTCAATGTGGGTAATGAAAAAAAATATATGTTCCATGTATAGGCTAAAAAGGGTTTCTATCAGGTGTACACCATGTATACACAAATCAGGTTAAGCTATTTGGTCATGTGATGGAAAATTCCTAAGCTGCCTTTATCATTTTCTCAATCAGAGCATGTTTTGACTATAAGCTTCAACTAGCACAAGAGTAAGTTCTAGTAATCTCTATAGTCCATTACAAGATCTATGGCAAATAATTTGATCAAAGCAATTAAACATATATGAGGTTTACAAAGAAAAATTTTGAAGCCAAGAAAAATAGATGATTTTGTGTAAATTCGCTCAGAAATAGAAGGTACATATGGTTCAAAAGCTCACTGAGGAATGTGATGACTCTCAACATGCCATGTCGGTGATTAGACAATCATACATATTCTTTCTCCATTCAAACTTAGGCACGTAGATATGTGTTCCCTATATCGAAATCAACACAAAAAATCTCCACTTACTTTATCTCAATTTCATGATCATCTTTTCGTTAGATTTCAAAGATATATTCCTCATTAACTAGTTAAGGGTTCCTACGACTCTAAAAATACTAAACACTCTAAAAACTCTAAAAATTTTATTTATTTTTTTTTCAAATTTTTTTTCTTCACATACATAAAACACACGCACCCCCACACTTAAATCACACATTGTCCTCAATGTGTAAACATCTAAGGAAACATGAAATTTAATGTATGGAGAAAACAAAATAATTAAATAACTAAATAACTAAAGGATCGAAAACTCCCTTATGACATTGGGTTGCCTCCCAAGTAGCGCTTGTTTTTATGTCTTCAGCCTGACATGATCTCGGTTTACTCGTTCAAGGTGGATACGTCCACTTGAGAGCCGCTTCACCAAATCCTTCCTTGTGATGATCATCTTTATCCTGCAAGGAAGAAAAAGATAAAATGTTAGATTTAATGAAAGATTTGATCCAGCAAGAACGTAACTTACCTAACATGGAGTTTAAACAGGTGTGTAAAGAGAGAATGTTTTGCCCAATGTCCATGTATCGTGATCTCTCTATTGAAGGAACATATTTTCCCATCTTAAAATCTTTAAACACGTCCTTCCAACATAACCTCTCCTTTGGAGCATCACGCTTCTTATTAAATGTATCCAAGATGATTTGATTACTCTCTTCACTCTTGGATCCATACAACCTGCTATAAGAGGGAAAACAAGGAGTGTGGTTAGCATAAATAAAATCAAAGTGGTCCAAAGGCTTACCTTGTGTTTTATGCTCATCTCCAAGCAAAAGTGGGGAATAAATGTTCAAAGATGGTATATGGTAGGTGAAAGTGATAGTCTTGTCATCCATATACTTCTCTTTGTTCACTTGATCCTCATTTTGATGAGATTCTTCTTCTACTTTTGCAAACTCTTCTTCCACATGATCTTGCTTTTCAATGTTCTCCATGGGAATCTCCTCAACTAGCTCATCCTCACATTCAGATATGGCAGCATCACCCTCATAACTCTCACTTGAATTTGAAATTGAAGTACTAGAGAGCTCTTTTTGTGCTTGTAGTTGATTCATCAAGTTGACCATATACCCCATTTTCTCCTCTAGCACTGATACGCTTTCATTTTGTCTAATTTGATTTTGCATCAGTTGATTTAGGATTTCTGCCAACTGTTTTTGATCATTTATCAGTTCTTCAAGAAGCTTATCCATTTTTTCTGAACTTGAGGGTTCTGAAACTGGAGAAGATTCTTGTTGAGGATATTGATAATATTTTGAAGCTTCATATTCACGCGTGTAAGGGTCTTGATATGGCACTTGATACTGATCATTCATCTCCTATCCAAAGTTGGGTTGATGCCTCATTCCAGAATAGTATGTGCTTGTATAGGGATCATGTCCTTGAAAACCATTGAAAGATTGAGCATTAGGTTGTGTCCATCCTCCTCCTCTCATAGCTTGTTCATGGTAAGCATATGGATTTCCTTGCGTATGACACACTCCACTTGTATTAATAACTCTAGCTTCAACTACCTGCAAAACAAGAGTAGTAAGTTTGTTAAGTTATCTTCAAGACTACTCATACTTACCTCATTTACTCTTGCGTTAAGATTCGAGCAAAGTTGTCCATAACCAAAGGATCCTCTCATAGCCACCTGAAAATACTAACACTTCAAAGGAAAAGGTTAATAACAAAACACACCAAAAATCCTAAGAAAATCTAAAAAAAAACTAAAAGAAAAAAATACAAAAACACAAAAATGAAAACACACAAAAATACTAGAAAAATAAAGGTAAAGTTACCAATCCCCGGCAACGGCGCCAAAAATTGGTGCGACCGTAGCCGGCACGCAATTTAAACCCTCTTGTTGTCACTTGTAGTACTGGTAAATAAGGGTATCGTTCTAGGCCGGGGATTGAGAGGGCTCACTTCTATTTAACTAGTTTGAAAATAATTAAAACTAAAAATAAAAATCCTAAATAACACAGAATAAATAAATAAGAAAAATATTAATGGGGGTTATAAATATAATAATAATAAAATAATAATAAAAGGATAAATAAAATAAAATAAACTAATAATGAAAATAATGAGAAACCGCAGATATGAGAAATATGTTAGGGAAATAAAAATTCACCACTAGATTAGGTCGAAGTATAATATTTATTTCTAAGTCATCTTTTAATCGTGAGAAGGAGATCGACCAAGTTGCACACCAAACACAGGTCCATACACCTTATATTACTTTCCTTAATTAATTAATATGACCACGTGCCTATATTAACCCTATTAGATACTAGCAGTATAGCAGCAACAAGCGGCTCCTATATTTAACTAGATTTAATGCATTAAGTATAAGTGGAAGGCTGTCAATCTAAGTACCCAGACTAGTACAAAACGTATGTCTAGCTGTATTTCCTATCCTTGACCCACACGTATCGAAACGTTTTACCACTTCGGTTAGAATCACAAAACGATTAGGTGAATTGTTATCTAACCTAGCTGTAATTTATACACATAAATTCTAGTATATTTAGATGGCCACCTCGCAGGCAAATAATCCTACATACTGTCACTTATGAGGAACCAGAACAAGGCATGCACCAAATAAACTATACTGGACAGAATTATACATATAAACAATAGCAATTAATATAGAGTCAAGAAAAAATCTCACGAAACAAAGAAAATAAAATTATAAGTCAAACCATAGTCTAGGGTTTCAATTCATTCCCTAACAATAAATAATCAGCCACTCATAATTAAAGAATTAATTACACAGAAATATATATCTAAAATATAAAATAAAAATAAGAGAAATAAATAACCGGAATCAATTTTGAATTAAAGATCAAGAATTTATTCAGATAAAAATTAATTTTATCTGAAATAAATTCTACCAGTATAAAATTTCTTCTTATTCTATCTTCTCTTTCGGCTTTGATTTCCGTGCAAAATTCTTTCTCCTTTTTCGGCGCTGATGGCTGACGTAGGCACTGCTCTGCTGCACGCCTCGAACACCGTGTCTCTCATTCCGTGCCGCGCCGTTCTTCTCTGTGACGCGCGCTTGACCGAGCCTATAAAGGCTCTTTCCCGTCTCTCTCTGCGTCGTCTCACCCCGAGCCTATCAGGCTGTCCCTTCAACTCGTGCGGCCCGACAACACTCTGCGTCGCTCTGTGACGCGCTCTATTCTCTGCCTAACGGCAGAGACTGCCTCACTGAAGACCGTCCTGGTTTCTCAATTAATACCGCACGCCTTTTATAAAATTTTTGTGCCTTTGCCACGTCAGCCCTATGGCTGACTTTTCTTCCCCCTGCGAGCGACCTTTTTTCTTCTGCCGTCTCGTTCCTCTTCGGCGTCGTTTTGTGTTCCAGGCCTTTGGGCCTTTGGCCGTTGGTCCAAAGGTCAAATTTTTTTTTATTTTCTTTTACTTAAATACAAAACCTGCAAAATAAAATTCAATAAATATTAATAAATAATATTTTAATCTAAATTTACTTAATTTATATCATTTTAGCTCAAATAATAAAATTTTTACAATTTTTACCACTTAAGCATAAAACAATAATTATTCTCCTATATTAGTTAAATAAACTACCAAAAACTAAGATTATAAGGGTATAAAATGTGTCAAAATATGAACTCATCATAAGGTAATGGAAATGTAAGTTGGAAGGGGATGGGTGCAAGAAGGGGCAGAAGTAGTAGGTTGGTGTAGAAGGAAAAAGGAAAGGAAAGGTAATGAAAGCAAGGGGGCATGTAGGGGTTTGGTTTAGACTATTAGGAAATTAAAGGCTAGTTAGCTAAGGGGAAGGGGATTGGTTTGGTGATCCAGAGGGGTGTGTTGTGTGTAGAGGGTTGGGGTTTTTGGTTCTAGTCAAGGGAGAAGGAAGGAATATATGGGCTAGGTTAGGAAGGCCAAGGAATGAAGAAGGAAATAATAAAAAAGAAGAAGAGGGTTGGGCTTGGGGAGCATGCCAGGAGGAGAGAAGAAGAAAAAGGAAAAAAAAGGAGGTGGGCTGGACGTGGGGAAGGAAGGAAAAAAAAGATAGGAGAAGGGAAAAAAGAAAAGGAGAAAAGAAAGAAAGAGGGAAAAAGGAAAAAGAAAGTAAATTTAAGGTTAGAATTATATTTAGGTTAATTTTAGATTTAATATAATATTAATTTATTTGGATTTAAAGTATTTAAGTAGTGGAAAAAATAAGCTAGGTAAAATTATCGGTTTAGGATAAATTTAAATAGAAAGAAAAAAAGATAAAAATAATTTGGATAATTTATCAAATAATTTATCATGGTTTGCGGGTTAAGGGTTAAAAAAATAATTAAGTTAATATTTAACTATTAAGTTTTTGAATAAAGGGATAAACCTTCAAAATTAAGATTACAAAATTTTAGGGTATTACAGGTGTAAGTAAGCCATTTGTAGAAGATATGAACAATAAGCCACTTCTCTAATCCATGGTGAGGGCACATCCTCAATAGATCCTTGTAGCAGTCCCATACTTCATAAAGTGATTCTCCTTCCTTGTATACAAAGCTTGTGATCTGGTTCCTCATTTGTGTTGTTTTACTCAAGGGAAGTACTTTGCTAGGAACACCTTAACAATTGATCCCAAGTGGTGATGGACTTAACTAGCAATGAACGGAACCAAGCCCTCACCTTATCCTTCAAGGAAAATGAACATAGTATGAATCAAATAACATCATTGGTCACTCCATTAAACTTCGAGGTGTCACAATGCTCCAAGAAAATCCATAGGTGGAAGTTTGGGTCTTCGATAAAACCTCCTCTAAACTAATTTTGCTGAACCATCGAGAGCAGTGATGGTTTTTGAAGTTATTAGCTTCAATATTGGACTTTGTAATCCTTAATAAGCTAATTCTAATCACCCATCATAGCTTGTTATGTGTTCCTTTTCTCCCTTATATACCTTCTTATGCTTGCAACATCAACAATAGTTTAGGATTGGTCTTGGCATATACTTCCGATTGATGCGCTTTGCATAAAAGAAAGTTATTAGCAAAGAAAATAAATAATAAAAATAAAAAATCAAGCCTAGCCTAGTCACGTAAATTGTAACACCCCCAAATTTACTACTGAAAAATTTCGTTATATTTTAAAGAAGTTTAGCGGAAGCAAGCAAATAAAACTATAAATTCGGGGGTATTACCGCCACACTTAGTACCAGATCGATTCACAACTATCGACCCGATACTAAGTGCTAAGGCTAAAATATTAGAACCAAAACAAATCATTAGTAAGGCATAAGTGATAAGGAAGTCAGAGTACAAAAGTCAAGAGTTACGTTCGGAAGTACAATTTAAAATTCCAAATGTCAGAGGAATTAAAATAACGGAAGGATAAGGTACGATAAAACCCTTGAAAATTTAAATAAAACACTTGTAACTTCCAAAGACAAATACGATTAAACAAAATGAATTCCGAAGGGTAAATATCCGGACCACTTACTCACTCAAGTCAAGCCTTCCACCCCAACTTAGTAACCGATCAAAACCTGCATCAAGGTCTGCTCCCCACCATCGGTGGATCATCACAGGACCCATTCAACCAGTGTAGTATCAGTACGGGTCCAGTACTGAGTAAGGGTGCAGGTGTGCTAAGGCCAAGCATACAGTCTCACTAAGTAGCCTACATAACACATTCATATAAGTAACATGCAATAGCACACAAGATAAGGCCTGAGTACTTTCCGGTGACTTATTCTTTATCCTTAATAATAACATGTCCATTTCACACACAGTCTTTCTTAATCCATGTGAGTGCGGGAACCCCACTATTATAGCCGGTGGACCGAAATATATAACTCAGGGCAGAACGCTCCTGACCACTATTATTTGCCGGTGGACCGGTCTCCAGGGCAGAACGCTCCTGGCCACTATTATTTGCCGGTGGACCGGTCTGGCCCCGACTCACATGGTGTTCCACTGTAAGTATTTAGTATTTTCCCATGTCTTATAGATTTTACGTTTGGTTTGCTGAGCACGGAAACCCCCACTATTATAGCCGGTGGACCGGAAATCATACAGGGCAAAACGCTCCTGACCACTATTGTTCGCCGGTGGCACGGTCTCCAGGGCACCCCGGCTCCTGGCCACTATTATTCGCCGGTGGACCGGTTTGGGCCCGGCTCAGCATCTTTCTCTTTAAGTGATTAGTATCTTAATGTATCTTATTGAAAGTGTTTTACCCTTGACATACATGGCTAACTATGTCCGCACTTATCTTCCCAGGAGGGCCCGTCCCATATCTTGGAACTCGTGCACCCCTTATCACACCTCGATATCCAATTCCCCGCTATACATACACATAAAAACCAACTCCTAGAGTATGAATTAAGGCACAACACCTCGTGACATCGACTCCACCAGCCATTAGTCTCTAGGGTTTCCCTTGAAACCCTAATTGGACCTATGTGGTCCAACCTCCTCTACCATTTATTCATCTATCCTCAATACCTAATCTCATTCAGGTCCAGTCCCCAAATCATATTGCTTTACCCATCGATTCTACCTGTGACCCCAAAACTCTAGTTGGCCACTTCAACTCTAGTACCTTTCTTTTCCCACAAGTAACCTCTCCTTTTCACCCAATATTCCTTCTTCCTCAAAACTCCCATAATCATTCCTTATAACATAAACTCTCACTCTCAACCCGCACCTCACTCACCCTTAATCATTTTTCTTTCGCATTTTTCAGATTACTAATTCTTCCCAAAACCCTAATCGGGTCCCTTATATGACCTTACGTACTATATTTCACCTCGAGTCTCCAAACTCCCAAATAGACCTTCCACTATCTTCCTCACGTCCCACGGTAAATTTTCATACGTAAGGTTCGCCCCCATGCGGACCTTAACCTTCCCATGCAAACCCTATCATTTCCACCATGCCAACTCTATCATTTCCATGCAAACCCTAGTTTCCCCCATGCAACCTTATTTTATTCCCACTCTTCTATTTATTTGATTCCCCCTTTTCCTCATCATCTCAAAAATTATGAATTCCTTAGGTCGTCCATGCCTATGTTAACCGACGTACTTCCCTTTGGTTATCTTAATTGCTTATTTTTCTTTTTCAAGTCCCCACCTTACAACACTTCCTCACATAACCTAGCATGCATGTCGTAGGGGTCACATCACATCACATCATACTTGTACCACAGCATATTAGTACACACAGACGAGATCACAAGAACGTACCTCGGTTCCATGCTGCGCTACACAAATACACAGATAATATACAGGTTAGAGCATACAACCGCATAAAGCATACAAGACAGGTAAAACATGCAATACAAACAGGTGGCCTTAGTTACGTCCTTACCTAAATTGGCGCCGGGCTTGGAGCACGCTCCTACACCTCCTGGGGTTTGACCCGGTTCACCTATAAGGAAGAAATACTAAGGGTCAATCTCCCTCTACCCGAATTATCATAATTCCTATCTTACCCCTATCATGGCCTAATACTAAGGCTAATATTAATAATAGGGGTTTATAAATAAAGGGTAGGGTTATTACTATTCTCACAATAGTTTAAACGGGTTATCACTAATTAAAGTAGGTTTTAGCGAAATCCAGAGTATTAAGGTGAGGGTTCCAATATTATTAATAATAATTACTAATAATACTAACAATAATAAGAATACTACTTATAATAATAGTACTCATAATAAGAATAATAATGGCTATAATGATAATAATTATAATAGTAATAATTGAAATTGTAGTAGCATTATTGATAGTAATATTACCGATAATAATAAAATAATAACGCAACCATAATCATTCAGATGACAATATCAATAATAATGATAATGATAATAATAATAATAATAATAATAATAATAACAATAATAATAGTAGAAGGAGTAGTAGTAATGAAAATAATAATAATAATAATAAAAATAATAATAGTAGCAATAATAATAATAATGATAAGAATAATAACAATAATAATAATACTAATAATAATAATAATAACAATAATAATATTAATAATAACAACAATAATAATAACAATAATAATAATAATAATAATAATAATAATAACAACAATAACAATAATAATAATAGTAATAATACAAATGATAGTAAGAGTACTAGAAATAATACTAATAGGAATAATATAGATAGCAATAATAGTTGGAAAGATAACATAATGACACTAGTATTAACCATAGTAATAATAATAGTAATGATAGCGATAATGATAGTAAAATACAATACCCATAATAATAATTACAATAATAATAATAACAATACAATAGTTGTGGCAATACTAAGCATAACAAAAATACTAAGGTAATATTATTAAATTATAATGTTAAGGATAATAACGATGGTAATAATCGATAAAATAATAAATGCATTAAATACAACAACAACAACAAAACAATAACAAAGGTAATAATAATAATAATAATAATAAATAATAATAATAATAATAATACTAGCAACAACCTCATAACCATAGTAATAGTAACGGTAATGATAATAATAATAATAATGATAAGGGTAATAATAATAATAAATATGTTAATCATACTAATAATAGTAAGAATACTACCATAATAATAATAGCAAAGATAATAACTACATCAGTCATAGTTAGAGTGATAAACATGGGAATAATAATAATAATAATAATAATAATAATAATAATAATAATAATAATAATAATAATAATGACAATAGTAGTAATAATGACAATAATGCTCATAATAATAATATTAATAATAACAATAACACCAGTAGTAATAGTAATAATAATAATAAGAATAATAATCATAGTAATAATAGTGATAATAATAATAATAATAATAATAATAATAGTAATATTTAAGGTACTAAGGATATTAGTCATAGTTAAAGTAACACATGTGATAATGGTAATAATAATAATAATAATAATAATAATAATAATAATGATAATAGTAATAAAAATAATAATAGTAATAAATGACAATAATAATTATAATAGCAATAATAATAATAAGAGTAATAATAATAACGATAATAATAATAATAGTAATCATAATAGTAACGATAATAGTAGTGCTAGCAATAATAAGGATAATAATAGTAATACTAGTAATATTAACAATAATAATAACTTAATAGGGTCTTGTATTGCTTAATACCATTAATTAGAAGTCCTTAGGGGAGGATTGGGTCCTAGTAATTATAATAAGGGTGGTAGTATTAGTAGTAATAATAATAATATAGTAATAATAATGATAATGTTAATATTAATCATAATAATACTAATAAAAGTAGTTAATAATATTAAATCATTAATCATTTTTATTTATTTATTAATTATTTATTTTTAAGATTTAGGGTTCAGGGTGTTGGGCAACCTGGCTGAGAGGTGGTGGTGGCGGCGGCGGCGCGGCGGCAGCGGCGGTGGCGCGGCGGTGGTGGAGGAAGGGAAGAGAGGGGGAAAAATGGAGGTGGAGGCTAGGGAAGGGGAAAATAGGAGAAATGGGAGGTATAGGGTGGTAGAGCAGGAACCCCTGGTTGTTTTGGGGGGTGGTGGTGGTGCTGCAAGCGGCGGCACAGCCGGTGGCGGTGGCACGAAGGTGGCGCAGGGCTGGAAGGGGTCGATTTGGGGAGAGGTTTTTGCACGGCCAGGGCGGCACGTGCGGCGCAAGGCAGGGAGTCTTAGGTGGTTGGTTGTATAGAGGGAGGTTCAGGGAGTATCTTGGTGGCAAGGGTAGGTGGTAGGGGTGGCTGTCGGCGGAGAAGCGGTCGTCTAAAGGCAGGGCGGCGCGCGGTTTGCTCTGCCTGGGTTCCCAATTGTCGAACCCAATTAAGGCAATGGTTGGGTCTATTTATAGGCCAAATTGGGATGGGAAAACGACAAGGGTGCGAGGGAGGTCGGAGGTTAGGTGGATGCGTGTCCGGCGGGACTGACCGGAGCAGGTATGCAGTTGCAGACCGAGACTCGTCGGGGAGATAGAGAGAGAGATTTCGTGTGGGAGAAGGGCTACGATTGATTTGTCATGTCCACAGGGAAGTCAACGAGGAGAAGAGGGGCGAAATGACCGGAGTTGGAGCTGTCGTTGCAGGCCTTTCTTCTCCGGCAGGATTTCGTGTTGCAGGCGGCGAATGACGACGGCACAGGGATGAAGAAGAAGAGGAAGAAGAAGAAGAAGAAGAGGCTGGACCGGCGGTCCAGCGGAAAAAGGAAAAAGGGAAGGGGGAACTGGCCGGGCGGCGGCGGTTATTTCCCCCATAAATGAAACGCTGCGTTTTGGGTTATATTTGGGTAAAACTCAGCGTCTGAGTCGGTTTGACAACGGTTATTATTTCCCTTATCGCGACGCGGCGTTTCAGCGACTTCAGCGTCGAAACGCGGCGTTTTGACTCATGGGCGGCCAGGCTCGCTGGGCCGCGGTGAGAAAAAGGAAAGGAAGGGGGGAGTTGGGCCGGTCGAGGCCCAACTTCGGCGGGGCGAGTAAAAAAAAGGAAAAAGAAGGAAAAGAAAAAGGGAAAAAGAGGAAAAAGGAAAAAGGAAGGCTTACTTAGGGTTTTGGGATTTTGCATAAGTTATTTAGAATATTTTTGGGCTATTTAGAATATTAATATTTATAAGATATTAAATAAATTCCTTTTTGCTTAGTTTAGACTATTTTAGATAAATTTCCTTAACCTCCATACTAATTAGGAAAAATACTCAAATTTTCTTACAATTAAATTATTTATTAAGTTTATATTAATTTGAAACTATTTTATTCTTCTTAATTTAAATAAAGTAATTTGTTTAATTAATTTCTAAAATAAAATCCTTAATTAGCATAAAATACCACAATTCCTCCTATTTAAAACACTTTTAAATTTCCTTTTTGGTTTAACCTAATTAACTTCCTCTTATTTTAATAAAAATGAATTATTTTGGTTAAACTCCCACATACAAAATCTTATTTAGTAATAGATAATAGAAATTAGGATTTTGGGGCATTTCATAAATAATAAATATTAACATCATAGTTGTAATACCCCAAAAATTTAAATCCTAAAATTTAATGAATAATCCTCATTTAGGATAATTTAATTTAATTATTTTGTGGATTTTTGGGTGTATAAAAATGAATATGAATATTTAATAAATGAAAATAAATAGTTTGTTATTTTATCACACTCATTTTCTTTAAATAATTTTTCAAACCCATATTTTACTAAAATTACCCTCTTATGTTAATATATTAAATTTTAATAAATTAAATTATTATATTAATTTATCTATCTAAATAATTAAATACTTTTATTTCAAAAACTATTTTAATTTTATTTTTCCCTTTTCCCTTTTTCTTTCTCCTTTTCCTCCTTTTTCCTTTTCTTCTTTTCTTCTCCGTCGAGCTGCCTGGTCTGCCTTCCTCGCGCTGGGCCGTTGGCCCTTTCTTCTTCTCCCTCCCCCTTGCATCCAGCCTAGCGCACCCCCTCTCCTTTCTTTTCTTTCCTTTCTCCCCTGGTTGGGCCATCCCAACTCTCCCCTCCTTTCCCTCTCCTTTGCACTCACGGGCTGGGCCACTCTCTCTTCTTTCATTTCCTCTCCCGACTAGCCTACAACCTCTCCTATCTTCTTCTTCTTCCCTTCTCCTTCCTTCTTCGACTGTCCTCCATGGCAGCCTGCAACTGCCGCCTACAACTGCCTGCCTTCCCCTATAGCTCTGCTTTCTCTCTCTCTCTCCCCTGTCGCTTTCCCTTCCATTTTTGAGCCAAACATAACCCTTCCTTGCGTGGCCTTTTCTTTCCTTTTCTTCCTTCTTCCAGTAACCTGTCACCCTACCCCGACTTGTAACCTTCTCCCTTCCACCACCTAGCCGGTGCCCCTACTTCCTCTCCTCTCCCTCTTCTTTTTCTTCTTCTCCCATACCCATTTTCTTACCCCGATCCTCTTCCTTCCCTGCCTATCAAGCCCTTTTTCTCCCTTCTTCCCCTCTTCTCCTCCTCCCCTATTTTTGCTCTACCACCCTCAATGGCCATTGCTGCCACCTAACGTACCACCAAAGTCGCCTCCTTGACACTCCTTCAACCTCCCTGCACCACCCCATCACCCTCACCTGCCCCTGTAGACCTTATCCCCTCCTCCCTTTTTCTTTCCTCTCTTCTCAGTCTTTTCCCTACACCACCACCGTGTGCTGCCGTTCCACCTCTCCTGTCACCTCCACATCCACCCATCAACTCCTTGGAACCTCCCCTACCACCACCCTTCCTCCCATTGGCCGAAAATCCCCTACAACTACTCCCCTCTTCTCTTCGTTTCCTTTCTTTCTTCTTCTTTACCCATCCTTTGCCTTATTTCCCCAGCCTTGCAGCCACAGTCTCTACCGCCCTAAGCCGTCAATCATTGACCCCCAACCACCACATACACACCTACTCATTCTCTGCACCCAGCCACCACCCTCACTCCCCTCTATAAGCCCTCAACCCAACCCCTAAAACCCTTAACCAAACTAACCTCTCCCTTCTCCCCTCTCCCCACTTCTCCTCTTCGACCCTTTTCTTCCTTAATTTTTATGCATGCAACTCACGTTACTTATGCATCATGAGCCCTTCCTTTTATTTTAAGCAATTTGGTTAATCTTTGGGGTATAAAAATATTATGTGTTTAATCAAGCTTTGGATAAGAATTTATTCTTTTGATTTCCTACTTCTAATATGCTAAATTTTGATATTATTTTGAGGTATTAATTTTTACTAATCAAAGCTCAAGGTTTAATTATTGTGGGAAATAAGGTAACTATTATACCCTACTAAAATTTGTAGATATACGTATGCTAGAACATTATAATTTTTTTTAATATGCTTATGTGTATGATGTTAAATATAATATAATTTGTGGCATACGTTGGTTGTTAAAATAAAAATTTTGTTGATTTATGTGCCAAGTGTAGAATTATAGCTAAGGAAAGAGCCTTATGGTTAAGGATAATGTTAAATGCTTATATGTGACATGATAAATTAATGTGGATATGGATAATGTTAACATAAGCATTAGAGGCATTTTGGTAATTTTTCTTGTACAAGGGTATGACCTAAACAAGTATGTAAGGTAGGTGATAATGAGTATTAATAATAAGTGAGAATAGTTGGTGGTGTTGGATGATGTATATGGACCATGGATGTTAATATTTTATGTAGTGAGGGTATTTTAGTAAAATTGGTATAATAAGGGTGAAATAGTAATTTATAAGAGTAAAGGGGGTAAAATGGTAAATGAATAAGTAAGAAGGGAATTTTAGAAATTTTACATGGTAAAGGGGATAACTT
The DNA here is from genome assembly GCA_030549775.1 of Tamarix chinensis. Taxonomy (NCBI): domain Eukaryota; kingdom Viridiplantae; phylum Streptophyta; class Magnoliopsida; order Caryophyllales; family Tamaricaceae; genus Tamarix; species Tamarix chinensis. The sequence continues at coordinate 58,775,142 of CM060172.1, read as the reverse complement.
GGTAATTTTTGGGAGTAAGAAGGCATTTTGGTCAATTAATTAAAGGAGAAGGGTATTTTGGTAATTTTAGCATAAAAGGGATGACTCGGTAATTTTATAAATATAAGGGGTTGAAATGATAAGTAAGAAGGGTATTTTAGTAATTTGGTATAAAGGAAGGGTAATTTGATAATTTGTGAAGTAAAAGGGGTAAAATGGTAAAATAATAATTAAGAAGGGTATTTTAGTAATTTGGTATCAATGAAGGATAACTTGGTAATTTGTGAAGTAAAAGGGGTAAAATGCTAATTTAATAGACAAGAAGGGTACTTTGGAAATTTGCACGACAACGGGCAATTTGGTAATTTTTAATAAGTATGAAGGGTAATTTAGTAATTTAACTAACTAAAGGGCAATTTGGTTATTTTAATAAGCATGAAGGGAAATTTGGTAATTTAACTAACCAAAGGGCAATTTGATAATTTTACTAAGTAAGAAGGGTAATTTGGTAAATTATCTAACAAAAATAAAAATTTGGTAATTTAATAAACTCGAGGGGCAATTTGGTAATTTTAACAAGTATAAAGGGTAGTTCAGTAATTTAACCAATTGGGAGGATAATTTGGTAACTTAACAAGTATGATGGGTAAAGTTGGTAATTTAATAAGTATATAGGATAATTTGGTAATCTAACAAATATAAGGGGTACTTTGGTAATTATACAAACATGAAGGGTAATATGGTAAGTTGGCAAATACAAATGGGTGACTTGGTAACTCTACAAACAAAGGGTATTTCAATAATTATTGTAAGGATGTGGTTAGGGCCAGATTATGTGTTATGTGTGCTTGTGTGCTTGGCTCTGTGCATGTATCCTATGTGGTTATGGTTTATATGCTTGTAACACAGCTTGCTAAGTGTGGAGCTAATGCAAGATGTATATGTGCTATGACGTATTTAATATGGTGACATTGCTTGTGTTTTGTGTTATGCCTTATGTATAGTTGCCCTATATGACATGCATGCTAGGAGTCCTTAGTAGGATGGTGAAGTTGTGGGGAGATAAAAGAAGTAAAGGAATGGAGTGGAAAAGGGGAAATGAGAAAGACCTAAGTACCTTATGACTTATGGGTGGACAAATATAAGGATTATATGAATAAAATGAGAGGTAGGAATGGATCTTGCTTGGAAAGTGAAAGGCTTTGCACGAGGCGGTGAACCTTTGCATAGAGGTAACTTTTACTTACAAAAAGGTGACTTAAAGGGTAAGAAAGGTGAGGGAAGAGCATTTTGGGTGATTGGAATCCATGAGTGAAAAATAGTACGTGGGTTGGTAGAAGGGTGCATAAGGGACTTAACTAAGGTTTTTATGATCATATGTGGAGGATAGGAAGTAAGGTTGTGATGTTGGGCATGAACTGAGTGGAGAGATGGGGTTGGAAGTAAAGGGAGCATGGGCCATGTATGATAGGGAGAGGTTAGGTCACATAGGTCAGATTTGGGTTTTTGAGGGAAATCCTAGAGAGCGATGGTGAGTTAAAATAGAGATATAGGAAAGTGGGCCTTAACCCACGTACACAGGATTTTGAGGTTTCTTGGCGAGTAATGGAAAAACGATGAAGAAATCTTGAAGTCCTAGGGTGAATAAAGGTCCCAAGATATGGGATTGGGCTTTTCAGGAGAGCTGGGATAAAGGGATAAGAATGGGAGGTCCAATGATTTATGCATATCTAGTCAAGGTTTCTTGTGGAATAAGATACAGGTAAGACACTAAATACTTAAAGTGAAAGATTATCGAGCTAGGCCTAGGTGAGGATAATTTTCGGTCTACCGGCTATAAGAGTGGTCAGGTGCATTTTGTCCTATGGAGTATTTTTTGGTCCATTGGCTATAATAGTGGTTAGGAGCATTTTGCCCTGTGGAGTAATTTTGGTGCATAGGCTATAATAGTAGGGGTTTCGAGCTCGATAAACCAAACTTTGCATGGTAACAAATCATGGGAAAGATAATAACTACTTATAGTGGAAAACCACGTGAGTTGGGGTTAGGTGAGGATAATTTTTGGTCCACTGACTATAATAGTGTTAAGGTGTGTCTTGCCCTGAAGCGTTTTCTGGTCCACCAGCTATAATAGTGGTCAGGAGCATTTTTGGCCTAGAGTATTTTTCGGTCCATTGGCTATAATAGAGGGGTTCTCACACTCATGTGGATATAATTCGAGAGATGATAATTAAATAATGATTAATTAATAGATTAAGACCAAAAGTCTTGATTTCACCTTTATGATCCATTGTTATAATATAGGTTTAGCCTTTGTGTCTATCTCTCTCTTAGTATGTGATGGCATTACTAAGTGAATGGGTATTGTGCTATGCATTTCTTATTGTATGAGATGTTGCATTTTATATTAGCTCTTACGTTGATTATGACTATCTTTGTGCCTGTGTTTATCGTGCTTACATCGTTACATATGATGTATTGCATGCGAGCCCTGCCTTTCAGTTTAGTATAAAGGGTTACTCAGTACTATAGTACTAAAGAGTTCCGTTTATGGCCTCTTGTCTATTTAATGAGCGGTATCCCTTGCAGGTTTATCGCTAATGCTATTCAAGCTAATATCGGGTAAGAGCGTAAGGATTATCCATGAATGATTTAGGGTTTCACTTTTAACCTTTTATTTTCTTATTTAAAATTATTTTTATTATTATAACCACTAATAGTGGCTTGATGACTTATTTTAGCTTTCGGTGTTAGTTTACACTAAGAAAGGTGAATTAGCCTAAATTAATATAAAGCCTATTTCAAGGTCTAAAGATCATGCCTAATTAAACTTAATTACCTAATTGTATGAAATTAAGATTAAATTAAACCCATTAAGCTTGTTGCCAATTCTATAGAATCCTTAAGGAATCTAGCTTACTTTTACGGTTCAAATTCCTTGCTTAATTTCTAGAGGTACATTATTAATTTTTTACCTTTGATTCTTTCAATTGATTACCTATGATTGCTAATTTCGTGATCAAGTCAACAAAGTTCAATCATAAGAAATTAAGTTTAAAGATTAGAACTTTCACCAACAATGTATATTAATTCATCATCAATTACCAAAAATGTAACACCCCCAAAATTCACTCAAAAAAATTTTCATTTTATTAAAATGATTAGCGGAAGAAAAATAACAAAACCGTGAATTCTAAGGATATTACCGCCACACTTAGTACCAGACTGGTTCACTCCTACCGTTCTAGTACCAAGTGCTAAGGCTAAAAGAGAAGAATACAACCTATGAGAAACTCAAACATATTTAAATCAGAGTAGCGTAGTAAACAATTTACGAGAATAAAATCCACTAGTGGTGGTTACAAAACAACGAATACATTAAAACAAGAATTTAAAAGAGAAAGAGGATGACCCTAGGACTTTCCGGGTAGTTCCTTATGCTCTTTCTTGAGGGCCCACTTGAATAGCACCTGAAAACGACTTGCAAGGGACACTGCCCATTGAATAGGCAGGGGCCCCACGAATGGAACCCTTCAGTACTACGGTACTAAGTAACCCTTTAAAACACGCTTAAAAGCAGGCCCGCAATGTAACCCATGATACACCACTATATTCATACATAATGACAAGTGTAAACATAATATTCGGATCCATACATTCACATATTTGATAAGTCAATCAGATATTATTGGAGCATACATAATATTCACTTTCATACATTCGCATACTTAACAAGTCAATCAAATATTAATAGGTCATAATGAACAATCGATACTTTTAGGGCCTTAAAGCCATTAGTCCATCATTAATCAATCATCTCAGATTATAAATATCCATTTGAGTGCGGGAACCCCACTATTATGGCCGATGAATTGGTCACTTATAAGGAAGAAAACACCTAACCACTATTATATGCCGGTAGATCGGTCTCCGAGGCAAAACACTCCTGGCCACTATTATGCCGGTGGATCGGTCTGCCCCCGACTCTCATGGTGTTCCACTGTAAGTACTTAGTATTTTTTATGTGTCTTATCAAACTTAGGGTTTGGTTTATTGAGCTCGGGATCCCCCACTATTATAGCCGATGGATCAGTCACTTATAGGGCAGAATGCATCTAACCACTATTATATGCCGGTGGATCGGTCTCCAAGGCACCCCGACACCTGGCCACTATTATGTTGGTGGATCGGTCTGGGCCTGGTTCAATAATCTTCCACTTTATATGATTAGTGTTTTAGCGTATCTTATTCAACATACTTCACCCTAGACATGCATGGCTAACTACATCTACACTTATCCTCCTAAAAGGGCCCGTCCCATATCTTGAGACTTCTACACCTCCTAACTTGCCCCGACATCCTTCCCTTAATCCACTTACTCACACCGGGAGCCCAACTCCTAAGTGTGTGGGTCAAGGCCCACTACCTTATACCCCAAAGTCCACTCATCTCCTTACCTTAGGGTTTTCTCCAGAAACCCTAATTTGGGCCTATGTGGCCCATCCTTCTCTGCCTCACACAACCCAAACTATTTTAACACTCCACACGTCACGACCCTTAGATTCAACCCTCACTTCATACCCCACTCATCTTCATTTATTTTTTATTATTTTCTTTTTCTTTTTCTGCCTTCTCAAGTTAGGGTTTCCTCCCAGACCCTAGCTCGGTCTCCTATGCACCCTTATACTATTCCACATACTATTTTTCACCCGAAGCCTCCAGTCATCCAAAAAACTCTCCTGATACCTTCCCCATGCCCCAAAGAAACTTTCCATACGTAAAGTTCACTCCCATACAGACTCTAACCATCCCATGCAAACCCTCAATTATCCCACTCTTTTATTTTATTTAAGTCCCCTTTTATTCATCCACTCACGGATCATGGATTATTTAGGTCATTCCTACCTACGTTAGCCAACTTACTTCCCCTTAGTTATCTTACTTTCCCTTTTTTTTTATGCTTCCATCCCACATTACCATATTAAATATCCTAGCATGTATGTCCTAGAGGGTTACATCACATAACATCGTACGCACAACAAATATTATCATCATCCACATGCCATAAGGAAGTCACATAAGCATATATTCACTCCAAGTTGCGCTATAAATGATTAATCATTAAGCATTAAGTACACAATATGGCATAACACATGGCACACAAGGCACATAACATACACATAATTGTTCTTAGCCACATTCCTACTCGGTTTGGGTTATTAAGTTATCTCCCACACTTATTAGGTCACTAATCACCCTTCATAATTGTTACATTTATCATAATTCCCATTTGGTTGGTTAGATTACCGAATTGCCCTTCTCCTATGTTATAATTACAAAATTGCCCCTTTAGTTGCATAAATTACCAAATTACCCTTCTACATTATCATAATTACCAAATAACCCTTTAGTTGGTTAAACGACCAAATTGCCTTGTCCATTATCAAAATTACCAAATTACCCTTTAGTTGGTTAAATTACGAAATTGCCTTCTCCATTATCATAATTACCAAACTACCCTTCTCCATTATCAAAATTACCAAATTACCCTTTTCACTTATAAGTCACCATTTTACCATTTGCATACAAAATTACCATTTTACCCTTTTCACTTATAAATTACCATTTTGCCCTTTAATTATAAAATTACCATTTTGCTCTATAATTACAAAATTACCATCTTTCCCTTTAATTACAAAATTACCATTTTACCCCTTTACCTCCAAAATTACCATTTACCCTTTACTTCCAAAATTACCAATTTACCCTTTTTAATTACAAATTATCCTTGCCTCCAAAATTACCATTCTACCCTTTGCTTACAGAATTACCATACTTCTTACAAAATTACTATTTTACACATATTAGGCCACATTCTTGCACAAGACGTATTACTAAAATGCCCTTAGGCTCACAATATTATTATCCATGCATTAAAGATCACAATAGTATAATACAACATGGATAAATACTTAACATTTTCATTAATAACCAAAATTTTACCTTAAGAAATAATTCCATACATAGCATATAATCTAACATGCTTCCTTTTTATCAATCAACACAAGATACCACATATATTATATTAAACAACATATATCAAGCATAATAACATATTAAAAGCTTAATTTGCTAACATATGTTTATTCATGCGTTTAAGTGAGGCTTAACGATTACCTTAATTCCCTCAAAATTGAACCTTACTAGTAATTTAGTTAAAGGTTCAACCTTTGATTAGTAAAACCAATACCTAAAACTAATATCAATATTTATTATATCAGAAATAAGACAAATCAAGCATAAGACTTTATAAACACTTAATTAATCAAATAATTAACTTAAAAAATATTATTATACCTTAATATTTATTAAACAAAACATACCAAAGCATGTAGCAGTTCATACTACTTATGCAGCATGAGCTGCATGCAAAACAAGAGGGGGAGAGGTCGAAAATGGCATAAGGAGAATAAGATGGAATCAATTTTTGGTTAGGGTTTTTGGGCTTGGAAAGAGGGCATGTGGGGGAGGATTTAAGGCAAAGGAAGGGTGAAGAGGTGGAGAGGGGGTGTAGGTGGTGGTCGGGGATGGGCTAACGATAGCTAAGGGCGCCATCGGCAGTGGTAGTGAGGCTCCGAAGGTGGCTACTAAGGTGGATGGGGCTGAGAAGGAAGGAAAAGAGAGGGAGAAAATGAAGGCCTGTAAGTGATTGTTTCGGCCAAATGGGGTATGGTGGTGGTAGAGGAGGTAGCAGGGGTTGGTTTGGTAGCTCAGGTGGCAGTAGAGGAGGCAGAACGGCGGCGAAAAGAGGCGGTGCAAAGTGGATGCTGAGAAGGGAGAAAAAGGAGAGAAAAAGAAGAGGGGAGTAAGAAGGAGGATGCAGGGTGGCTTGAGGGTGGCAAGGGATGGTGTAGGTGGCTAGTGCAGCGGTGGCAGCGGCGGAACAAAAACAGGGTGGGAGATAGGAGGAGAAGAAAGGATAGAAAGAAGGTCGGGGAAGGGCAAGGGAGGCTCGAAAAATTGCAGAATGAGGTAGGAAGGGAAGAAGAAAAAGTAGAGGAAGAGAAAGGAGGGGATAGGGGTCTCGGTAGGGAAATGACCCGATGGTAGGGGCATGGGAATGGCAGGGAGAGGGAGGGGTAAAGAGGGATATGGGTAAGGAGAGGGAAAGGTGGTGGGGCCGAGATGAGCAGGAAAAATGGCAAGAGAGAGAGAGATAGGGACATCAGTAGGGGGAGGGTTGCAGGTGGGGCGACCGGAGATGGCGGAGGTGGTCGGGTTTTGGCGCCAGGGAAAAGGAAGAAGAAGAAAGAAAGAAGAAGAGGGTTGTGTGCTGCGGGTAGGTCAGCAAAGGAGAAGAGGGGAGTGGGCCGGCTTGGTCAGGGGAGAAGGAAGGAAAGAAAGGAAGGGAGGTTGGGTCGAGCAACGAACACGGGAGAAGGAAGAAAGAAAAGGGGGTGGTCTAGGCCGACGACGCGGGCGGGAGAAGAAGGAAAGGAAGGAAGGAAATGGGCCAGCATCCCAGGGGCGAGGAAGGCAGGGTAGGCTGGGAAAGAAAAGGGAAGGAGGGGAAAAGGGAGTGATGGGCCAGAGGCCCAACGCGCAAGGGGAGGAAGGCAGGCCAAGGCATGGCGGCCTAAAGGAAGGAAAAAGGAAAAAGAAAGAAAGGAGAAAAAGGAGAAAAAGAGAAAAAGGAGAAAAAAAGGAACAAAGGAAAATGGAAAGAGAAAATGGGGAAAAAAATAAAATAATTTAATTTATAAAATAATAAAATGCAATATTTTTAGGTAATAAATTTATTTAATAATTTAATTTAATATAATTAAATATATGGGTTTAAAAAGGATAATTTTAGTAAAATAATGGTTTGAAAAATTATTTAAATAAAAATAGTATGATAAAATAATAAAATATTTATTTGAATTTATTAAATATTTATATCCAATTTTATATACTCAAAAGTATATAAAATAATTAAATTAAATTAATTTAAAAGCTAATTTATCTTAAATTAAAGTTATTTATTAAATTATAGACTTTTAAAATTTCGGGGGATTACAAAAAAATTGAGTTCTTTTCCATTTCCAAAAAACAAATCTACTCACACATGGCTGTGAATAAAGAACACATGTAATAAATATGCAATTAAATCATATGAAGAAATTAATTAAAGAGAATAAAGAAAGAACTAGTCTTTTGATTAAAATCATCAAGGTAGAGAGTTGTAGTCCAATATTGCATAAGAAATACTTCATTTTCCTTCAATACTTAAGTTCTAGATCTAGATACTTTTTGGAAGCTAAGAGAAAGATCAAAAGAGATCCTGTAAGCCCTAAGCTAAAATACATAGATATAGGTATTAAAACTCTAGAAAGAAATAAACAAAATTTCTAAACTCGGATTGACGTGATTCAAGATACATTGGAAAGCTATTAAAGATACCTACAACATCAAGTCTTTTGAGCATTGTCAGATTCACATTGCATCATGGTTGAAATTTTAGTTCTTTATACACATGCATCAATTTTCTTCTCTAACCATACATTCTAAATCTCATTGTGTCTTAAAACTCTTGTTTAACTTCCAATTATTATTGAATATTTCAATCGTGAGCCAATACCTACACATAAGGATGCAAACCAAAGCAATATTCTCGATCTAAATACAAAATATGGATCAAAACCAATAAATCATGCTTAAAACACTCTAAAATAATATATATTTTACGTGTTTATCATTTGGACGCATAAATTTCCATTACCTAGTAGGCATCTGTACATGAGGTGCTTGTGCAAGCATTTAGTCTCTTTGAAACAACTAATAGTTCATCATAAGTTATGAATTTTCTCTCCTCATCTATATTAGCTTTCCCCTTAGCACCCTTCTTTAACCCCTAATAATCCATCTTCCAATGGTTGAGCTTCCCACGGTAAAAGTAAGGTTTATCCTTCTTTTAGTTCCTTGGTTTACTCTTAGGTCTCCCCCTTTACTTCTTACGCTTAAAACTCCCTCAACCTACCACAAATGAGTCGAACTTTGATGATGTGGCCATACTGCCAAGAAATAAAACCACAGTTGTAGTATCAAGGTGTCATGAATGATATCTTATATATCACAATTGTTGCGGCCTAATTTTTTTATCCTTTTTTCACAATAAATATTATTAGATATTGTCAGATATCGATTAATAATTGAGATATTCTCGATAAATATATAAACTTATAAAACCGTTACATATCACCAATTTTGTATATCGTCAATTTTGCATATCAGTTAACCCAAAATCCAATAAATATCAACCAATATTGCACATTAGAAGTAATATTTCACTGTATGCATGCTCGCTCCTCTTCTCGTATCTTCTCTCAAAAGTGACATTGTTACCGATGTCATTGTGAGCATTCCATCCGGGGCAAAATTACTGGAAGATACATAAAAGATTCTCCTAATTGTCTAGTAGGAAAACTAGGACCAACATAGCTTGAACTTCATCCCCAAACACCATCTCCATGCTCTTCAACTGAATGAATATGTTCTAGAACTCATTGAGGTGTGCTGCAATGGGCTCTTCATCTTCATAACTCAATAATTTGTACAACTTCCTCGTGAGATGTACTTTATTTCTAGTAGTTTTATTTACATAGAGAAAATCGAACTTGAACTGCACTCCATATGTTATGGTTTCTTCTTCAATGTGATGGATGAAATTTTTTATACTCATTGACGGTTATAACCACAAGATATTCTATTGAGCTTATTCCACTTTTGCTCCCTTTCTTTCATAATCTTCGGCATGATTGTTTCATTCTCAATCAAATTAGCCTGCTCTTTAACATTAGAGTATGCCTTCCATCTTGATCTTCCAAGTTCCATAATTCATGTTTTTCAACATCACTATGAGTGGTTTACTAGTTTCCATGAATTCCAACCACAATTTGATGCTAGTTGTTGAGAATAATGTCCCCTATTAGTCTCTTATGAGTTGTGTCTGACGTACTGTCCGAGCGAGTCTATTGGCTAACCTGATGAAAAAGGAAGGCATGATCATTGAAACAATAAGGAATTTTAATCATTATATCACTAGAACAATTCTAAAGAAATGTAATTTGAAGATTGCAAGCATAAAAATAAGTATTTATGGGAGGAAGAAATTGTAGGTTTTTATTGATTATGAAGATTGGGAGAAAAATGAGAGCCTACAAATATTATTATAAATGGTTGGTAGAGGGTTTTTTATGCCCTCCCTCATATTTAGGCACACCACTCAACCATCATTAGATGACCAACTTGATACAACACTCAACCTATAATAAAAAGAAAGTGTACAAGTTACAACCTAATAATTGACTCTATGATTTGATATCTATTATATTAAGAGATTTTCTAACCACTCTCTAACATCCTTTCTTCACTCACATCTTCTCCCTTGGTATCACCTACTAGGTCATCCAAACCAATTGATCTCCTCAGTTGATCTTCTGCCATCGTCCCTTGGCTGACACACTTTGGTCATCACCCTTTGCCCTTAGTTGTCGGTCTTTCCTAACACTCATTGGTTGTAGCTCTTGGCTTGGGCCCATTGGATGACGCCCTTTGGTTGTCACCTTTTAAATTTGGCTGATGGCCTCTTTTGGTTGACGTCATTTGCAGTTGGCTAATGTCCCCCTGGCCGTCCCCCTTTTCACTTTGTTGGCAACACACTTTGCTGACGCACTTTGCCGATGAAATTGTATCTTAGCTTCTTTCCTTTTGTCGAGGAACTCAACTCGTTTTCTAGCATTCCCATTTTCTCTTCTTCTTCTTCTTCTTCTTCTTCTTCTTCTTCTTCTTCTTCTTCTTCTTCTTCTTCTTCTTCTTCTTCTTCTTTTTAAATGTCATTTTTCTATGTTTGTCATTCTGGTTACCCGTTTCTGTACAACCTAGGTGGGATTATTATTTTCATGTATCTGGAGAAAAAAGGATTGACTCTATTTCCATGTATGTATATTTCTACGAATTTGTTTCACCTTCAGAGGTCAATGATCTTTTTGAGGAAGAGAAAGGCATGCCATGTTTATATGAGAATATTATTGGAGATTTAGCTTCCAATGAATCATTTTTTTAATTTTTATTTACTTAATACGAGCATTGAATCCTTATGTTGAGATGCCAAGATGGGAATACTTGACACTGTTGCGGAGGGTAGAGGTGCGCTAGATGAAGTGGATGATGCATGGCTTGAATTACACCTAGAATCTCTAAATATGTATATGGAAATAAAGTCCGCTAAATATCAATATGTACGTACATACGCTTTCTTCTTCATCTTCTTTTGACAATACTATCTAGGTATATATGAATATAATGTTAATATATTTTGTTTTAATAAAATTTTCATTATTATTTTTAAGGATAAAGTATTTTTTATATATTAACCCTAAAGTGTGGTCCATATTAATTAGGTATAAAGTTTGGCCATAAAGTTTATAATACATGGTAATATGTTAGTAATTAAGCCTAACCTATACCTCTCTACCTAATTCTTGATGGTAGAATTAGATTTAAGTATGTGTGTATAGAAACATGTGTCAGGCACATGATAATGGATTATTGAGTAATAAAATTTATTAGTAATTAATTACTCATTATCTTTGAATTTGAAAAAGGAAAAGAGCCAAAAATTGGTATATTAACCAACACAATTGAGGTGCAGCATATTCTCTTTGGCTTTTCTTTTCTTTCTTATTTTTTTCAACATACATACACGTACATGAAGAGAGAAAAGTAGGAGGGTTTATTCTTCAAGAATTCAAGTGCAATTTCTGTTGCAAATCAAAGAGAAGAAGAGCAATAAAGAAAGGTCCCTATTTTCGTTTCTCGTAAAGGAAGCACGTACCATCGGATTTGAGAAAGAGTGAGTAGAACCGATAATTATCGTTGCATTCGTTATTTCTACAATTTTCCGTGTTGATAATTCCATCAATGGTTGGAGGTACACTATATATAATTTATATATAGTATTATATACTCTTAATTCCGCATAAAATTTGTTAATTCGTCTATTAAGATTTCACATGAATTTTAATTTGATTGTGTATGAATTCGTATTAATAATATGTTAATTATATGATTCATGCCATATTATTATCTAATATATAATAAGAAAATATATATCATTTGTATATAGATTATAGTCGCGTATATATACATATATGTATGCAGACATAAAGGTAATATCAAACTGCATGTTGAATCTACGCATGAAACTAAAAGCGAGTGGGGGCGGCTATTGTGGCAGTAGTGTTGCTCGAAGCAACGTTATAGTCGCTTCGTAAGTGATCTTCTTTAGTAAGTTTCTTCGAAATCGATGCTGGAATCAAGCACAGTCCTCTGTTTCGCAGGTCTGGCTGCTGCTGCTGCTGCAGCAGGAGATTCATTCCTGCGTTCTGCATTGGTGGGAGGGGTCGGGAGGGGAAGAAAGAAAAAAGAAAAAAGAGGTTATAATAAGTTGGATTTGGTTAGCGGCTGCATGTCATGAACATACAGACAGACAAAGACGCACAAACCTTGTGGGTTAGCAGAGCTGCGGCTTCTAAGTAGGAGCTGCTCAATCTCTGAAACATGAGGTTCAAGATAACTTGTAAAACTTTAAACTGAAAACAAAAATGGTGAAAATTAATAGAGAGATCTTTTCACGTATTGAGATAATATATTACACACACACACACACGTAAATAGGACTGCAGGATGGATCATCTGTTATCGTTCATACCTGCTCGGAGCTAGTTAGCATACATATATTCAAATTAAAGGGAAATTAATTAAGATGTATCGATGAATTAATGCGGCTGCTCGATGAAATTACCCGGATATCTTGATGTGCGTTTCTTATGTAAGTGCATGCTTCTTGGAGAACCGAAGCTGTATCCGTCTGCACAAGGTATTTGACATTCTTTGTAACTTAAATTACTTATAAGTAAACGAATTAGCTTGTATGATCGATCAATTCATGACTATCTATCTATCTATATATATATATATAGTGAGAGAGAGGGAGGGAGAGAGAGAGAGAGATAGTTAATAACCAAGCAACCCAATTCAGTCTAATCAAATCATGCACGATCAACTGTGTACATACTAATAATTAATTACCTTTCCATAAGGACACACTAGTTGGTGAAGGACAGCAATCTTGTCACTCAATTTCTGGCTCCTTCTAATTGGTAGCACCCGCAGATACTTGAACCACACAAAACCAACAAAAGCTTCAATATATATATAGATAGCTTAGTTTTCATGGTGATCGTATATAAATCTATCTCAACGTACGTTGACTGGTTGGGACCGTTCTGTCGCCGGTCGGCGGGCTCTCTTTCTCTTACTGATTATCAGGGATGGATCTCCTGAAACTCCGAGTTTAATTTTGTTGTCACTCATCATGAGAACAGGCGCCCCTTGTCTCACGTAGTGTTTCGCCTGAATCAAACAGAAAGAGATCAGTTAGATTAATTAGACCCACAATCATTTTCTTAATTCTCAATGCTCTCTCCCTCTCCCTCTCCCTCTCCCTCTCTCTCCCTCTCTCTCCCTCTCTATATATTGACATAAACTCCTATATATAAATATATATACCTGATGTTCATCATCACATAATGAACCCAACATCTGTTGATTCTTGTTTATCATACCAGAGGATGTAGGAGGCGGACAATACTGCAGGTAATTACCCAGTTCGGCTACTGTGTCTATAGGGCGTGGCATTAAAGCGCTGCTGCTGCCGCTGTCGATCCCTGCTGGAATACATACAAAATGTTGCTATTATATATCTCTCTATACGTATGCTTGTTACTCGTGCTAATTAATTAATTAGGATCAGGAAACTGAGACCATCCGGAATCATGAAATATAATTAAACTCATCATGAACATCGAGCTGGAAAGTACGTACTGAATTATTAATGGACATACGGATGGATAGATCGACTGACAGACGGACGAGGACACTACGTTACCTGGCACTAATTCAGGGAGTTGATCATAGGGCATAGTGTTGATCAAGCATCCATAATCAAGGTGCTGCTGCTGCTGCTGCTGGCGGCGGTGGTGGAAGTAATCGTTAGTACCAACTAGTTCCGGATGAAGTAAGACGTTGCCGCCATTCACGAACTCGTAATTCCTGTGCAACCATGTCCGTTCCTTAAGGCAACTATAAAATAAAAGGAAAGGAGACACGGCACGTACAAAATAAATAAAATACATACACGTCGTTTTTTCTCAGGATGGGGTGGTCTGATTCCTGATTATCTTGCGGCATATGGAGTCCTGGGCACAATCGTTTAGCATACATAAAATCCTCTCACAACAAAATAGATTCATTAATGCATTTTAGATACGATTTTTATATCCAGACTCTGGATGTGGTATGAATAAACATTTGAATAAATAAATAAATAATCATTCATATTCGTAATTAATCAGGTAAGACAGTTTACCAGCATTTTGTTGCTCCGAGCACAGTAAGTGTGAAAGAACCGAATTTCTCATCTTCAACAACGCGATGGTTCTTCGGCCTCAATGCTTCTTCGTCCAGAAAACTTGTATTTTAGCTCGTCGGCTCGAACATACGTCAGAAGCCGGCCAGCCAGCCAGCCAGGTAGCTTCACAAGTCCGACGTCGATCGGATCACAGTTTGATTGGCAAAATTCCAACTGTAAATAAAATGTTGAGATCAACAAATGCTAGCTAGCTAGCTAGCAAGCTTATATATGTATGTAGCATACCATAGTTATCTGTGGCCTAATTTGTTGTAATAAACGTGGCTGAATAGTTTCACCGAGACCCTATGTGTGTATGCGCCTACATACATACATATAGCAGCTAGTTAAGATTCAAAGAAATGACACGTGCACGAATATGGAAGTAGCCTAGCTAGCTCTCTTACGTTTATTTGCTATACATTATATAAGACCGGGGATGGGGACTTTGTTTCTTCTGGAACAACTATTCTTCTTCATACATGCACGTACGTAGCGATCAAAAGGAATTAAGGGCGGAAGGCTGTATGTAATTATGATGGTTAATTAAGGCTAAGGAGGCTAAGTCTGAGGCTTTGAGTGAAGTGACGGATCTTTTCTATTAATCGACCAGTTTTATGATCTCTAGCTTCCTAGCTTAATTAATACGAATGTACTCCAATGGAAGCAATACTACCAAACGTCCTAAGCCATTACTATATTTGGTGGCTCGTTGGTTTGATATCACTTTCGGTTTCCCTTGACTTGGAGGAGCGAAATTAATTGATCTCTCCCCTCCCTCCGTTTTTCCGTTTCAAACGGACGAAAGTCTTTAATTAGTAGATAAATTTTAATTATTAATATCTTTTTAACATGAACCTTTTTAAAAGTCATAAACAAAATATACATATCATGGTATATATGAAAGTATTTTTTTTATAATACAAATATAATAGTTATGGAACATTTTTTTATGAAAAAATTAAAATTAAATTTGACCATCAATAAGAAGTATATTTTTACGGAGTAATATACTATAACTCTAGGAGGAACAAAAAAAAAAGTCAAAATTTATCCTCGAATTTTTTTTTTATTTTTTACATAAAAGAAGTACTTAGTTAATTAACAGCAAAGCAGCAGTACCCGTTCGAGGTGTTTCGCCACGAAACCGAACTCGATCGCCCAAAATCCAAACATTTACTAGTAGTAGCAGTAGTAGAGTTCTGAAAGCAAGCGGACGGTAGCAGTCCAAAGTTTTCGGTTTGAAATCGAAACGGTTCTCCCAAGTTCTTGTCTCGTTAGTACCATTGCACACTAACGTACGAGACGCAACACGTCTGCTCGATTCGTTGCACCAACGAGCCGATAGCTTGATCGGTTGTTGCCTTAATTGGCGTTCACTATGCTCGATCGATTATGGTATAAATAAATATACGTACGTAGGATGTCGGATGGCTGCATGGAGACCCGTAAACGCTATCTCGTAAGTTATGTGTGTGTGTGTGTGTGTGTGTATATTTGTGTTGTAAAAAAAAATGATATCTTTTCGTAGAATTATTTTGTTATCTTCATGATTTTTATTTTTTTTTGTGTGGGTAGTCATCCGATCATTTTTGCTCAAATTTTCATCTTCAACAATTTACCGCGCGTGCACGCAACTGAGATCTAAATTTCTGTAACATATATATATTTTAGTGATGATTTGGGTGCGCATGCATTTGGTTCCCTAAAAGCTGTGGAAATTCATTTCCGAATGAGAAGCACCGGCCCCTTGGGTGGTCTAATGAGCTGAACCTTTTTTTTTTTAATGAGCATCAACGATATAACGAGTCGAGAGATATAATTAATTAATAAGATTGCTAAAAGTTATAATTACTCATTTGCAACTGATTCTGCGTAAGGTTAGATTCAGAGACTTGGTAGTTAGTTTATTGTTGCTTGCTTGCTCTTTTAGTATAATCAGAGTGTAAATTTATTATTTGTATATATATGATGCGATTTGGAAGAACAATGATCCCCCCAAACACAGGCTGCTGGGTGGTAGGAGTGTCGCACTTTGGCTGATACACGATAATCAGGAAAGCGACGTTATTCTATTCTTGGTGGCGCTTCTCAAATGCTTCTTAATCAAATATCAGGGACCTCTCTGTGGAAGAAAGCAAAACCTTCCATTCATACACTCAAACTCCCGATCATATGCTTTACAAACCAAAGCAAGGTGCAGGGCGTGCAGAGAAAACAATAAACTTCTCACACGCCCATGCATGGCGACGAAGAAGAAGAAGATTGTCACGCCAAGACTCATGGTCATGGCCACGAATAGGCAGTTCCATTGACCGTCCCGTTGGGGTGGATCAAGTCACTGCCAATAAAGATAGGATTTCCTATGCTCGTTTGTTGGTGGAAATTGGCAGACACGCACAGAGCTTTACCTTGGTGCTATCACTATTAATTAAGAGACCACATGGCTCCGTACCTTTCCTCAGAAAGTGGATTATGATTGGCTCGATGACTTCACTCACGCTTAAATTTAATTCCTCGTGCCTCAAGTTTCTTTTCATGCTTCTAAGAAAGTGACCGCTTCCAATGAGGTCAATTTTGTTAGTAGCAATTATTTTGTTGAGTCAGTAAGCTTGTTTAGTTGATAAATTCCTATGTTTTAAGACTGGTATTAATTTGGTGGTAGTGGTCAGTTAAATCCTATATTTTAGCTATTTGTTAGCTAAGTCTTTGGTGTTCAAGTATTTCACTTTTGGTAGATAACTAGTGGCCTTAAATTTCTGCAGATTATATGGATCGTGTGTTGTGTATTGAGTAGTGTCTTTGCTGTAATGTTTAAGAGTCAGATTAATATAAGTCATTTTTCTTCTCTGTTCCTGAACAAGCAGTAGCTAACAGTGGTATCAGAGCTTGGTTTTATTTTTCAGTAAGAAATGTGATACATGAGGTTTTTTGCATGCAAACACATCCACATAAATCGCAAGCAGCTTGTAATTTGCTGTAGCAAATCAACATGTCTTCGGATAATTTTGTGCAGGCTGCAATGCCACGTTTTGATGGTCATTATGACCATTGGAGTATGTTGATAGAGAATTTTCTCCGATCGAAGGAGTATTGGCTTGTGGTTGTTTCTAGGGTAGCAGAACCGGCCTTTGGCATAGTGTTGATAGATGCATAGAAATCAGAATTGGAAGCTAGGAAGCTGAAGGATCTTAAGGCCAAGAACTATTATTTTCATGCTATTGATAGATCCATCTTAGAGACTATTCTTTGCAAAGATACATCCAAGCATATATGGGATGCCATGAAAAGGAAGTACTAGGGAAATATAACGGCTAGAAGGGTGTTGTTGTAGTCACTTCATGAGGATTTTGATGGCTTAAGAATGAAGACAGGAGAGTCGGTTGCTGATTATTATTCAAGGATGATAGCCATCATTAATAAGTTATGTATCAATGGAGATAAGAAGGATGATGTTGCAATGGTGGAAAATATCCTTCGTTCTTTGACTCCAAAGTATAATTATATCTTCTGTTCAATTGAGGAATCTCATGATCTTGATGAAATCTCGATTGAAGAATTGGAAAGTTCATGATCAGAATCTCATCAAATAAGAAGAAGAAGTGCAAGATTTACGAGCATCCAAAAACAATAATTTTTCATCACTCAATAATGATTAGAGAAGAAGAGGCAAAGGTAACAAGGGCCGCGGAAACTAGCAGTAGCAGTGAACTGAAAACAATCAAAGGAGGAAAAATGGTAGAGGAGGACACCAATCTAATGGAAACAAATCCAAGTTAGTAGACAAGTCTAGAATTGAATGCTATAGATGTCATAGATATGGCCATTATAAGTCAGAATGTCGTTCTAATTTGAATAAACTTAATGGAGAAAGATCTAATAATGCTGAAAAAGATGATGTGTCTGAAGAGATGTCTTTATTAATGGTATGTCATAAGAAAGAAAAACCTAAATAAAATATGTGGTATTTAGATACCAGTTGCAGCAATCACATGTGTGGTGATAAGACAACATTTTATGAGTTAGATGAATCATTCCATAATACTGTGAAATTTAGTGATAACTTTATTATTGCTATTATGGAAAAGGGGAAGGTTACTATCCAGACTAAGCAAAACTCAGCTCACACTATCTCTAATGTCCTCTTTGTTCTTGATTTGAAGATAAATTTACTTAGTATGGGTCAGCTACAAGATAAGGGGTATGAGGTTTGTATTAAGAATGGTAATTGTCAAATCTAAGATGAAAAATTGGGTTTAATTGCTGAAGTTAGAATGACAGCAAACAGGATGTTCCCACTTTATTTCCACAATGTCACTTATCCATGTTTTTCAGCAAAGTTGAAGGATGAGGCATGGCTATGGCATTTTCAGTATGGACACTTGAGTTTTAGTGGTTTAAAAACACTACTGCAAAAAAACATGGTAAATGGTCTTCCTCAAATTAGTACTCCCTCTAAAGTTTGTGAAGATTGTGTTGTTAGTAAACAACACCGAGATCCTTTTCTAGAAGGGAAGTCCTAGAGAGCTAAGAAGGTATGGCAATTGGTGCATTCTGACATTTGTGGACCAATAAGTCCTAATTCTAATGGAGGTAAATGTTATTTTATTACCTTCATAGATGATTTTAGTTGAAAACTCTGGGTATACTTCTTACAGGGCAAATCTGACGCTATTAAGGCTTTCAAAAATTATAAATTGCTTGTTGAAAATAAGGTTGGCAGTCCTAGTCAAACACTTCGCATCAATTGAGGTGGAGAGTATACCTCACATGAATTTATAAAATTCAATGAGGAGAATGGCCTTAGGAGACAATTTACAGCAGCCTATACACCTAGCAGAATGGTGTATCGGAAAGAAAGAATTGAACGATTCTTAATATGGTGCAAAGTCTCCTATCCATGAGTGGAGTAAGAATGATTGGCCTGAAGTAGTGAATTGGAGCATACATATTTTGAATTGAATCCCAGCATTAGTTGTTCAAAATATGACTCCGAAGGAAGCTTGGAGTGGTCATAGACCTGCAGTAGATCACTTTAGAATTTTTGGAAGCATTGGTTATGCTCATATTTTGGATCAATGGTGGAAGAAGTTGGATAACAAGGGAGAAAGGTGCATACTTCTTGGTGTTAGTGATCAATCAAAAGCTTAAAAGCTATATAATCCCATCACTAAGAAAATTATTATTAGTCGTGATGTCATTTTTTATGAAGAGAAATTTTAGTCTTGGGGTAATGATGAATTAGACAAACAAGAAGCAACAACTATTTTTTTATGAAGAAAATGTTGATGAGGTGTCATAATCCCAACCATAGCAAGTACTAGTAGCAGTTATTCATGGAAATCCACCAAATGATCCTCTAGAAACTCCTGAACAAGTATCAACAACTCTAGGGAACAATGACAAGCTATCACATTTTACTTCTCGCCCTCAATGAACTAAGAAAAGGCCAGCTTAGATGTCAGACTACTAGATGCAAGAGGAAAGTGATCCAAATGATCCTCTTATACACTTTGCATTATTTTCAGATAGTGACCCAACAAGGTTTGAAGTCGTTGTCAAAGAAAAGAAGTGGCAAAAAGCCATGGATGAGGAGATTGCAGCTATTGAAAGAAATAATACGTGTTGACTAATCTTCCATAGGGGCAAAAGACCATTGGTGTAAAGTGGGTCTATAAAACTAAGCTCAATGAGAACAGGGAAGTTGATAAATACAAAGCTCGCCTCACAGCTAAAGGATACAAGCAAGAGTATGACATTGATTATACTAAAGTATTTTCCCCAGTTGCAAGGCATGACACTATTCGGTTGATTGTGGCATTGTCAGCTAGTAATCCATGGCCTATCTTTCAGCTAGATGTCACGTCATCATTTTTACATGGAGAGTTGCAGGAAGAGATGTATATAGATCAATATCCTAGCTATATGAAATTAGGTAATGAACATAAAGTTTATAAATTATTAAAAGCTTTATACGGGCTTAAACAAGCACCAAGAGCAAGCAGTCACTCAGATATTTTGTGACAATAATTCAACTATCAAGTTATCAAAAAATCTTATTTTCTATGGAAGATGCAAGCACATAGATGTGAGTTATCACTACTTATGTGATCTCTCAAGAGATGGGGTCATCAATTTGGTATTTTTTAAAAGTGAGGACCAAATATCTGATATTTTCATGAAGCCTCTCAAATTGACAAACTTTCTAAAGTTAAGAAGGCTGCTTGGAGTTTGCAGTTTAAATGATCCAGTTTGAGATAGGGCTCTTGAAATGTCCCAAAAATTCTAATTTTAAAAATTAAAATTAAATAAGATTTTATTAGGAAAATTAATTAAATAAACATTTTTATTAAAATAAAAGGGAATTTATTAGGGTTATGCTAGAAGAAAATAATAAATATTTTTATTAGAAAAATTTTGGTATTTTAACTAATTAAGGATTTTATTTTGGGAATTAATTAAATAAATTATTTTATTTAAAATAAAAAAGGAGAAAAATAGTTCCAAATTAATATGAATTTTATAAATAATTTAATTGAAGAAAATTAGGGTGTTTTGCTAATCAAAATGAAATTTATGAAAAACCTTTCAAAAACCCTAAATTAGCCTAAAAAGGGATTTAAATATTATTTTATTTAAATATCCCAAATATTCAAATTAATTTAATTGGCCTTAACCTACCTATTTTTCTCTTTTCCTTTTCCTTTTTCCTTTCTTTTTCTTCCTTTTTCTTTATTTTCTTTTCTTTTCTTCCTTACCCTCCCCCGACCTGGGCCAGCCCAACGGCCCAGACCCCTCTCCCTCTATTTTTCCCTGCTGATCTGTCGACCCCGTCGTCCAACCACTTTCCCCTTCTTCTCGCACACGATTTCCCTCATCCCAGCCAATCATATTCCCCACCACTACCTAGATTTTCGCCGGCTAAATGACGTCGTCAGCGAACCCTAACCCCATTTGCCCTATTCCCTCATCGTCCCACAGATCTCGCCCTATCATTTAAATCCTATAAATACCCTCGTATTGAGCTCTATATCGAGCTTTGGTTGTTTTCCCAGAAAACCTACCTTGTGTGTCGCCGCCACTTTAGATGACCATTCCGCCGCTATCGGCCGACTCCGCCATCCACTTCGCCCCACCTAAGCCTTCCCTACATCGTCCTCTACCCAAATGTACCTTCCCCCTCCCTTGATTCTTCCTACACGAGCCACCCCGGTCGTGCAAAGTTTTCTTTTCAATCAACCTATTCTCTGCCCCTGCCACCATACGCGTCACCGTCCACCACCACTTCCACTGCTTCCACTACCCCTTTCACCTCCCAATCTGTTCTACAAAGCATCCCCTACCTTCCTCTACCTTTCTTTTCCTCTTCCTCCCTCTCCTACTCTTTTTTTTTCTTCTCTTCATTTCGACCACCACCACCGCTGTCATGCACCGCCACCTTTGGCTACGCTACCACCTTCATTCAACCCCTCTCCACCTGGGAAACCCTAAACACCTCAACTTTCACCTCCATTCTGCCTCTCCTTTTTCCAGCATTCAAAATTTTCCCTTTTCTTCTCTTTTTCCGGCCACCGCCTGTGCCGCCTGTCACTACCAGCCCAAGGTCGAACCCTAAACCCT
Organism: Tamarix chinensis; assembly: GCA_030549775.1. Lineage (NCBI taxonomy): Eukaryota > Viridiplantae > Streptophyta > Magnoliopsida > Caryophyllales > Tamaricaceae > Tamarix > Tamarix chinensis. Next base: position 58,753,031 of record CM060172.1, on the reverse strand, counting down.
CTTAACCCTTTTTTACTATTTATACAAGCTTTAATTTATTTTATTTCATTTATTCAAATAAATATACTATTATTATTATTATTATTACTATTATTGTTGTTATTATTATTATTATGATTATTAATGTTTTTATTATTATTTCTATTGAGGGCTGAAGTCCTATTATATTTTTATTTTGATTTTATTATTATTTTTATTGTTTCTATTATTACTAATACTATTATTAATATGTGATTATTATTATTATTATTACTATTTTGAAATTATTATTATTATTTCAACTATTTTACTATTAGTGTTGTTATTATCATTATTGTTGTTGTGCGATTATTATTATTATTATTATTATTATTATTATTATTATTGTTATTATTATTATTATTATTATTATTATTATATATAGGGCCGAAACCCTATTGTGCCTATTTTGAATTGTAGTAATAGTATTATAAATATCAAGTCTTATTATTATTAATAATTTTATCATTAGCATTTATTATTCTTAGTAGTGTTTTATTATTATTATTATTATTATTATTATTATTATTATTATTATTATTATTATTATTATTATTATTATCATTTAATAAGTTTATTATTATTCAATGTAGGGTCAAAACCCTATTTCATTTTATTTTCAATTATTATCATTACTATTATTACCATTATGATTATTATCATTTTTTGCAATATTATTATGATTTTATCATTATTATTATTACTATTTCATTATTATTATTATTACTAAATTTTTTATTTATTTTACTAATGTTATTATTATTATTATTTTGGTAAAGGGGCTGAAGCCCTTATTTCATTTTGTTTTTGAATAATGTCCTTTTTATTATTATTGTTACTATTATTATTATTATTATTATTATTATTATTATTATTATTATTGTAAATATTAACATAGATATTATTTTTAGTATCTTTACTATTATTGTTTTGGTATCATTATTATTATTATTAGGGTGAAGTCTTCAACCTTATATTATCAACTTTTATAATATTACTATTAATTCTTATATTTTTTATCCAAATTTAGTAATTAGTTAATGGTTATTATTATTAATATTTTATTATTTTATCCAAAGCCTAGTCTTAGAATAAGTTAGTATTTAATAGTATTTTTGGTAGGAGGGAATCTAATCTTTATTTTTCCCTTATTTAAGTGAGACCAGTTAAAGCCCTAAGGGGGTGTAGGAGCGTGCTCCAAGACCGATGTCGTTTTAGGTAAGGGTGTTACTAAGGCTTTTTGTGTGTTGATGTGCATTATATGCTTTGTATATGTTGTATCTTATGCTTAACATTATAATTATTTCGTATGTGGTATGACATGGAGTTGAAGTATGTTTTTGTGTTATTTAATGGCATGTGTACTATGTGTATGTGATGAAATAATGTGGTATATGATGTTATGTGTTGTGACCCTATAAGACATGCATGTGAGGGTGTTAATGTGGTTTGTGTGGGAGAAAGGATGAAAAAGGAGAATGAGAAAAGAAGTTGACCTAGGGGAGTAAGTTGACCAAAAGGAAAAAAAGTTGACCAAGGGGAGTAAGTTGACAAGAGGGGAATAAGTTGACCAAGGGATGTGAGTTGACCTAAGTATTTTAATGATCCATGAGTGGGAGAATAAAATGAGAGAATCTAGGGTTCTGTATGGGGAAATTTATGGTGCTGCATGGGAGAATCTAATTTATGGTTTTGTATGGGAGAATCTAATCTATGGAGTTATATGGGAGAATATAATCTATGGTTTTGTATAGGAGAATTTAATCTATAGTTTTGTGTGGGAGAATTTAATCTATCATGTTATATGGGAGAATCTAATCTATGGTGTAACATAGGAGAATCTAAACTAGGGTTTTGTGTGGATGGACTTAAGGTTTAGCATGGTAGATTTTATGGTGTTGCATGGGAGAATCTCAACTAGCATTTTGTATGGATAGACTTACGGTTTTGCATGGCAGATTCTATAGTGTTACATGGAAGGATCTAATCTTGGGTTTTTGTATGGATTCAATATAAGGTTTTGTATGGGGGAATCTAGAGTTTTATATGGAAGAATCTAGGGTTTACATGGTTGAATTTAGGGTTTCACATGGGATTTCCAGGGTTTCACATGAAAGATTCGAATGGTTGCATAGGATGTGTAAAGTCTGCATGGGCATGAAAATTACGTATGAAACGTTGATTTGGGATTTGAGGAAGGTAATGTAAGTTTTATTTGGGTGTTTGGAAGTTTTGGGTGAAAAAGAGTACGTAGGAGACCGATCTAAGGTTTGTGTGGACAATTAGGGTTTGGTGTGGCTGCTTAGGGTTTTTGTATGGCTAACTAGGGTTCGGTGGTAACGTGTGTGCACTTGGTGAATAGAGTATGATGATGAATATGGAATCGATGAGTTGTGAAAAATAGGGTGTTAAAATGATTTGGTATTGTGTGAGGTGGAGTAGGACAGGTCACTTAAGCCTAAATTAGGGTTTCGGGATAAAACCCTAGAGTGAGATATAGAGTGGATTTTGAAGTGTAAGGTAGTGGGCCTTGACCCATATACTTAAGAGTTGGAATTCTACTATAAGATAGGATATGGAGGAAAGGATGTTGGGGTAAGTTGAGAGGTACATGATTATGATGATGTGGAAAGAGTCCATTGGAAGATGGGTGTGGGGAGAGTGAGTCATGCATGTCTAGGGTGAAAATTTTTAAATAAGATATTTAAGACATTAATCATGTAAAGTGGAAGAGTATTGAGTCGAACCCAGACCGATCCACCGGCATAATAGTGGCTAGGTACTATGGTATCCTGGAGACCGATCCACCGACCTATAATAGTGGTAGGGTATGTTACCCGAGTGACTGATCCACCGGGTAAAATAGTAGGAGATCCTGATCTCAATAAACCAAACCTTACAGTTTTCTAAGACATGAAAAAGACAATAAGTACTTACAATAGAACACCGTGCGAAAAAGGGGCCAGACCGATCCACCGACATAAAAGAGTGGTAGGGCTTGTACCCTAAGTGATCGATCCACCGGCTAAAATAGTAGCCCAGCGCCGAAGTGCCCTAGAGACCTATCCACCGGCTAAAATAGTGGGGTTCCCGTACTCTATGGACTTGATAAAGAGCATGGTGTGAAAAGATCTTCGATAGGAGATTAATTAAGTAATTAATCCGGATTATGAATGGGCCTCTACGTATCTACTTAAATGATTGTACGTTATTGTATTATCATGATTATCTTTATGTTCTTTTTATTATTCTGCATGGTTTATATGATTTTTGTGTTGGCCTTAACACACGGTTACCTTACTCAGTACGTAGCGTAATGACCACCCTTTTCATGGGTGTTGCTCATTCCCACGAGTAGTAGGCCCTTCTGACTTTGTGCAGGTGGGCGAGACATGAGGCAGGGCTAAGTGTTGAGCTTGTGGTTGGCTTGAAGTTCGAGAGTGTTGTGGCCATATTTACTCTTTATGTGATTTATTCCTTCTTTATTTCTTTTGTATTGTATTTACCCTTTTATGATTTATTATCTCATATTGAGTACTTCAATTAAACCTTTTATCTATTGTAAGATTATTCCCTTCGAGAAATTTTGATCTCGCACTCTGATTTCTATCTTATTATTGATTATAAACTTTTATGCGTACTTTGATTTCTATGTTATGATCTTTTTAATTCATTTTATGAACTCTCGGTTTAAGTTTGAAAATAATCTTTTTAGCCTTACCACTTGGTACTAGAATGGTCGGAGTGAACCAGTTTGGTACTAAGTGTGGCGGTAACATCTCCAGAATTCACAAGTTTTAATTTAATTGCTTCCGTTTTAAAAAAAAATAGTGAATTTTGGGGTATTACAATTCTAAGGCTTGTAGCTAAACTGAATTTGAAAATGTTTAGTTTAAAGGAGGGAATGTTAGCAGCAATTATTTTGTTGAGTCAGTAAGCTTGTTTAGTTGGTAAATTCCTATGTTTTAAGATTGCTATTAGTTTGGTAGTAGTAGTCAGTTAAATCCTATATTTCAACTGTTTGTTAGCTAAGTCTTTAGAGTTCAAGTATTTCAGTTTTGGTGAATAACTAGTAGCCTTAAATTTCTGTAGATTATATGGACCATATGTTGTGTTTTAGCTCTATTTATTGAGCAGTGTCTTTGCTGTAATGTTTAAGAGTCGACTTAATATAAGTCATTTTTCTTCTCTATTCCTGAATAAGCAGTACTTAACAAAATTTGTGTAGTACCTCACTTTTTCTAAAACTTTATTAATATTATAATTAAGAAAAAAATTAGTTTGAATTAAAATTTATTAATATAACATATTTTTTAAGTTTAAAATTTTACTTAAAAGACGTATTGTGGGAATAAAACAAATAATGCGGATGAAACCACTGCATTTGATGTAGAAAGAGTCGTGTATATTACTTAACCTATGCCATATACAAAGCTATGACATCAAACTTGACAAACCAATATATACAAAAACACATGTTCCAAAAGATTTACAATACCGTAAGATATCAAAAGCTAAGGAGGGGGTTTGAGTACAATGAAAAACAGATGTATGAATCTAAAAGATATCTAAAATAAAATAGCTAAAGTATAATGCCGCATAGCTCTTACACTAGTCTCAACTTTATATAATGAAAATTATACAAATCATAAATATATGGACCCTCAGCCCACTAATCTTCTCGACTCTCAGAGCCCTCTGAGTAGTGCATACCTTATACAATCCTCTAAAATAATGTAGTAAAACATTTTTTTAATGAGTAGACAACAACTCCTCTAAAGACGTAGAATCTCAAGTAACTTATATCGCACAAAAACACTAGATCATGCATAACTCTAAAATATAAATGCACTCATATGCAATGATGTCATGCCAAGTCATGTCAACTCATCTTATTTATCCAAACCATAAAGCATTCATCATGTAACGAGCATCATATAACCATGTTGAGATAATCATCTAGTAACTTTAACTCAACACGAGAAGAAAAACGAAACTTACTTCCAATATCCCATGTTGAGGGTGCCATAAATTTTCCTACTTCCATGATCCCTTGCCATGGAAGCCACTCAATTTCTAGTTGAGTGAAAATAATAACTAAAACCCAAATTCTTAAGTATGCGTACCTCCATCAGTCTTATGATTTAACATATGAAGTTGAAATGGACCTTTCAACCCAATGGTCCTTCTAGGATCTCTAATCTCAGAAGCACAATCACTTCCAAGATCACTAGTCAAAGAAGTCACATTAATAATTAGCCATAAAAGACTAAAAGTTGGGTCACTAGCCACAAAATCACCACAATTCAATCTCCCCTTTCTTAGCAAAGGATCCCAAGAACCACACATATCATATAACTCAAAATCACATAAACTCTTAACCACCCATGGTCACAACTAGACCAAATCAAAATGCTTAGGGTTAAACATTAAGCTAAAACCCCAACACTTAATCATTTCACATCAAATTGTCACAATTCCAAGGAACATACTGAATGCATTCCCTAAACAAAAACTTCATGATAAAGCCATATACTAATTTTGGAAAAAATCACTATTCATCATAATAATATTCACTATAGATAGAAAATGTTGAATTATACTAAGAGTTAATATGAAAAAAGCTAAAAAAATCCTTATGACTGTAAATTACTATTCGTGCTTAATTACTATTCATTTTATTTAACTATCCATACTCAATTACTATTTTAAACTTTAAATTTTATTTATGATCAACGATCAACCAATAACCTTTATACTTTAGGTAAATGTTCCATATTAACCCTAATCTCAATTAAACTTAGATATTTAACTATTCATACTATTCACCTTCTCATGCTGAATACATAGAAAAATAACTAATGAGTACCATATAATAGCCAAAAATTATGACAATTAAATATAACCATGTTTAACATGATTATAAAAAATTAAAAATTAGTAAAACAAGATTTAGAACATGTAAAATGACAACTTTACCTCAAAAAGGATCATAAATCATGATTTTTCCCTAGAACTTAAAATGCACGGAATTAAACCACCAAATGTTACATACTTAGCATTTTGATCATGATAAACACAAAAGAACCCACAAAACAAGGGGAAAACTTGGTTACAAAAAAGCTCAAATTTCAACCAAAATAAACATAATCTTAACTTGTTCAACCCTAAACATGTCATTTATCAAGGTTATCCTAAATAACCTAATAGTACGCTATAAAAATATTCAAGATTGTGCATGAAAAAAACCATATAAAACAACCAAAAAAGGACAAAGAGTAGCAAGGCCTAAAATGGCTCAAATCACCATCCGAGCATAGAACGCCTAACTTCCACCATCTAAAGAGTTGAGAGTGGATTTTCTATATTTCCAAACAAAAAGGAAACAAAACAAAATCCTTCCAAAATGATAGAAGCAAGACCCCCTTGGAAAACCTTCATTACATAAGAACATATAAGAACAAACTTATAGAAAATTCAAAAGAATAATATATTCCTCTTCAGAAAGATGAAGAAGAAAAAATAAAACAAGATTTAAATATTCAAAATTATCCCAAGAGCTAACCCATTTTACATATCTAAAAATAAATAATGGCTAGATAAAAGAACTACAGAATATGGAAGCTAAATAATCAAAGGGAATAAGGAGGGGGGAAAGTGGATCATAAGAAAAGAATGAAAGGCAGAGGATAAACTTGGCCAATAAAGGTAAATAAGGGACAATATGACACATCAAATGATAAGGGTTGAAGACTTAGAGGTTAAGAATTTTAGAATACTTAAGTGCAAAGTATTTAGAAGATATTTTATAAAAATATCAAATCCTAAAGGGGAAAGGAGGGTGTTCCAAATAGGGGGCCATATAATTTGGCTCACATTCATTTCTAATTGCAAATAAATGGATAGGAAAAAACCTCACCAAGTTTAAGTGTGAAAGGAGGAACAGAAATTGGGCTTGAAGATTTATTAGACCTAAAAATATTCAAATAAATTTAAAAATGTTAAAAATAATTATATAAAATATTAAATCATTTAAATATAACTAATACTAAAATATGATAATTCCAAAAAAATTGTAAATTTTAGATATCCTTAAATGGCCTTTTGGGGCTTAAATACTCAATTAAGGTATACCGGAGCGATAAATATTATCTAATTGCCAACAACACAATTTGGAATTTTAATAAATCCTTATAGACTCAAAAAAAGTTATAATGAATTCAAATATCCACATTCAAGATGAGTTTGAGAAGATTTTAAGGGCCAAAAGTATCTTAGAAGTCTCACTAATGTTAAAATCGTAAGCAAAGCTAAGAAGCCATGAACAAAATATTTCAAATATATAACAAGGGTTTTGAATCCCTTAAAATATTTAATAAAACATTTAAATAAGATAAATTTATATCTCTAAAATAATAAATCCTTATTAAATCAGGGTTTCAAAAGGTGGGGTATTACCATTGCATCCTTTAAACTTTAGTTATGCTTTTAAAACATTTCACTCCATATATATATATATGGTTTTGAGTTCCATAAGATTTTTGAGGCACTTTTGGCCATAAAATTTTCTTATATATTTATAATTTTTTATTTTTAAATTTATTAGCTTTTTACGAGCCTCCTATTCATTTTTAAAATGATAAACAAAGTTTTAAAAAAAAACTATTTACCATTTCATTCAAAGTTTCTCGCATTTCAACCCTAAAGCAAGTCTTTTTACTATCTAAAATTTATAATAAAAAAATAGGCATATTTTAGCATATGTAAGCTAAAAATAAATATAAAATGGTTCATAAATATTTTTTAGATAAATTTTGCTAATTTTAGATATGATTAACCCCTCAAACTCATTCTTATCTACTCTAATATTATCCTAATCCATCATTATCCTCCTTATTCCACTTTATTAAAGTGGAACACCTCCCTAAGACCTTATGGCCTACAAGTTTCAAACCCTCTTTATTATTTTAATTTTTTTTTGTTAGTTTCCAGTCATGTAGCATATTAATACCTAAAAATCTAAACTAATATCCTCACCTTTACATTTATTCTTCTAAAAAAATTATTATTAATCTTTTCCCTCTTCTCTCTCATAAAAAATGAGCCCCTCCATTGTTCCTTTAGGTTTTCTTGATTTTCTCAACTTCTAAGCCTAAATCATTAGCTCTTTAGTTGTTTCTTAACAAGTACAGGTAAATGTGTATTTTAGCATCGTTTTCCTAGTTTTGTGTGAATTCCATTGTTCTTATCATGATCAAAATGGTAGGAATGAAATTTTTGGTGGTTTAATTCCAAGTATGTTAGGTTTCAGGGCAAAATATTAATTTAGGACCCTTTAAGGGTAAAACTATCATTTTACACTATTTAAATCTTGTTTTTAGATTTCTAAGTTCTAATATTTTATAATCATGTTTAGATTTAATTTTCATGATTTTTGACAATTATTTGATATTCATTAGCTATTTTTATAAGTGTTTAGCATAAGAAGATAAATAGTAGGAATAGTTTTGAATAGTGTGAATAGTTAATTACCTAAATTTGATTAGAATTAGGATTAATATGGTAATTTATCTAAATTATTGATTATAAATATATTAGGGGTTATTGGTTGATCGTTGACCTTGATATTTGAAATAGCAACTGAATGTGATAGTTAAATAACATGAATAATAATAAAGTGTAAATAGTAATTTTCGGTAATATGAAAATATAATCTGGTGATTCCTATGGATGTGAATAGTGATTCTCATAAATAGTAAAAATTTCTAAAATTAATATATGAGCTTGTTTTATCAATGATAATTTATATATATGATTTTTTTAATAATAATTTAAGTGTAAGATTGAGTGTGGGTGTGAAGATGGTTTGACATGTCAATTTGGCCACCAAGTGTGTATATTTATAACACCTCATTTTTAGGACTTGAAATTTTTATTTCTAAGAATTAATTACAAAAGCTAAAAAATTAAAAAATGAAAGGTGTTACCTTCACATTTGGTACAAGTCTGGTTTCCTCTACCATTCTCATGCCAAGTGTAAAGCTAAAATCATTACTCCGCTTCCAATTAATAAAATGATTACAAGAAATAGAATAAAGAATATAACAAATAAGTACCATGCTATATAAAAGCAATATCAGTTATTACAAAACTCAAAAGAGATAAAGAATAGGAGGATACAAGCGTCCAAATACAACTGAAATCAAATATACCAAAAAAATATATCGATAGCCCTAGGCTCTCAATGCGAACTACTAACTTTTGAAATAACTTAGAAGCTGGCCTACAAAGACCATTGTCCATTGAATAGACAAGAGGCCCATGAAAAGAACCCTTCAATACAACGATATTGAACAAACCTTTACACTAACTAAAATGAAAACCCATCATGGAATGCATATAAGGGATCATAATAATATATGGTATAAAACATCAAAAAGTACATGCGTGAATTGAAATATGATAATCATTCATATAACCATATACCACCAATGTCATATACTATTCATACTCATTCATATGGAACAAACTAAAACTTATCAATTGAACATCTAAAAGATGTTCTTTGAAGTATAATTAGAAATGGCATCAACCCAAAACTAAGATAATAACATATCTCATTATTAATACTAATAAATCTCATAGCACATATATTCTCAAAGGCACAAACCAACAATAATCCATAGTATCATGGGTAGGCACAAAGCCTACTACTAAAGTACAGGTAAGTATAAAGACTACTATTGAAACACATAGGTAGGCATGAAGGCTACTCCCGAACAGCAAGTAGGTACAAAAGCTGCTATTGAACTACAGGTAGGTACAAAGGATGCTAAAAAACCATGGGTAGACATGAAGGATCCTACCGGACCACAGGTACGCACAAAGAATGATACCAACAAACTCAATAATCCATCAATCATTTTTATTTTTATTTACTCAAGGGGAGATCAATCAACCTAGAGACACTAAAGTATTCCAGTCATATCGACACACAAGGCAACACAGTATCCTAACGACTATCAATCCAAGGATGTAAAGGTACCCTGGTCACACTGGTATACGAGGGTAACACGGTACTCTACCAACAAGGATACATAATCCATAAGTATGCATACTCCCTATTAATCTACAAAACTATGTAGAGTTGTAGAGTGTGGCTGGGGCACTAAAGTACACCAGTAAATATTCAAAATCCACTATGAGCTAAACCACATCTTTAGGTTAGCAACCACTCAAGAGCCACAATTTCTAATATCGAGGTCTTTCACTTTCACTATTAATATTTTATTAAGGTGGCTATAAAATTGCATACAAATCATATTAATCCAATTTATATACTTAATCATTTTTACTCATTTCCAATTACTTTGAAACAACTATAAACAATGTCATTACCAAGGTCAGTCATAAAAATACACTAAGGCTAAAACATTAACGTCCTCTTTAATTATTAATCTATTTCATTTACAATTTTTCATAAAAGGATAAAACATAACTATTAAAATAATTTAGCATGCGATTAAATTAGCAGATAAGCCAAATGAGTATATTTCCCTTATTTAAGATTTTGCATATAAAACTGTAACATGCATATCTAATATATCCATAATCACATAATTTCATATTCAACAATATATAACACACATTAGACATGTTTTTTGGGATAAATACCATAACACACATGAAATGACCAAATTGGCCCTAGGGTACAAATCTATAATTATTATTTCATAATTATATCTAAGCATGCTTTGTTTTATCAATTTTCATGAAAAAATAAATAATACATAATTTTAACATAACAATTCATGATCAATATATTTTAGACTCAAAAGCCCTAATTTATTATCATGTGAAATTTACCATTTGAGTAAAGTATAAAAGTTACCCTATAGCATCATACTTAACATAGTTATACATCAAAATCTTAATATGATATCATGAGATGTTTAACATCTTAGGAGACTATAAAATTTATCTAAATTCTAGCAAAAATTCAAATTAGCGGTGTCCAACTAAATACAATAAGGTTCCGCTAATCAAACTTTTGTACGTAAAAATAATACTAAAACTACCAACTTAACATTTAACAAATAAAAATAATAATTATAATAATAAAATATTTATTTTTTAAAATTATCAAAATAACCTTAATTTTGGTACCAAAAATTTTAAAAAAAATTTCTCACACTGCATGCGAAGCTTAAGCCATGCACAAAGATGGGATTAATCTTGATGTGGATCAAGGTGGAGGGAAGTGTATGATTGATTCCTTCTTGAGTGAAGGATCCAGTTGATGTAAATTCATGCACAAAACCCATGGCTTATGGAAGATAAGCCTCGAAACTTTCAGGAAACTTCACATACGATAATGGATTGGATGGGGGGAAGTCTTTGAATGTGGCTGCTTATTCAAAGCTTCAAAGGATAGAGGAATGGCCTAGGCACTTCCTATACAGATAATACTCCACAAAGAGAGAGTAAACAA